>CM046663.1:121622422-122222422 GCA_025594165.1 Tamias sibiricus | reverse complement strand
TTTTTAAGTCCTTTGGGTATAAACCAAGGAGTAGGATAACTGGGTCAAATGGTGGTTCCATTCCCAGTTTTCCAAGAATTCTCCATACTGCTTTCCAGATTGGCTGCACCAATTTGCAGTCCCACCAGCAATGTATGAGTATGCCTTTTTCCCCACATCCTTGCCAATCCTTATTATTGTATTTTCAATAGTTGCCATTCTGACTAGAGTGAGATGAAATCTTAGAGTAGTTTGGATTTCCATTTCTCTAGAGATGTTGAACATTTTTTCATATATTTGTTGATTAATTATATATCATCTACTGAGAAGTGTCTGTTCAGTTCCTTGACCCATTTGTTGATTGGGTTATTTGTTTCTTTGGTGTTAAGTTTTCTGAATTCTTTATATATCCTACAGATTACTACTCTATCTGATGTGCATGTGGTAAAAATTTGCTCTCATTCTGTAGGCTCTCTATTCACCTCAATGATCATTTCTTTTGCTGAGAAGAAGCTTTTAGTTTGAATCCATCCCATTTATTGGTTCTTGATTTTACTTATTGCTCTACAGGAGTCTTATAAAGGAAGTCAGGGCCTAATCCAACATGATGAAGATTTGTGCCTACTTTTTCTTCTATTAGGCATAGGGTCTCTGGTTTAATTCCTAGGTCCTTGATCCACTTTGAGTTGAGTTTTGTGCATGGTGAGAGATAAGGGCTTAATTTCATTTTGTTGCATATGGATTTCCAGTTTTCCCAGCACTATTTGTTGAAAAGTCCATCTTTTCTCCAATATATGTTTTTGGCACCTTTGTCTAGTATGATAACTATATTTATGTGGGTTTGTCTCTGTGTCCTCTATTCTGTATAAGTCTATTTGGGTGCCAATACCATGCCGTTTTTCTTACTATTGCTCAGTAGTATAGTTTAAGGTCTGATATAGTGATACCACCTGCTTTACTGTTCTTACTAAGGATTGATTTGGCTATTCTGGGTCTCTTATTTTTCCAAATGAATTTCATGATTGCTTTTTCTATTTCTATGAGGAATATGTCACTGGGATTTTGGTTGGAATTGCATTAAATCTGTATAGTGCTTTCAGTAGTATGGTCATTTTGACAATATTAATTCTGCGTATCAAAGAATAAGGGAGATCTTTTTATCTTCTATGGTCTTCTTTAATTTCTTTCTCTATAGTTTTCATTGTAGAGGTCTTTTACTTGTTTCATTAAGTTGATTCCCAAGTTTTTTGTTGTTGCTGCTGCTGTTGTTGTTGTTGTTGTTGTTGTTTTAGGCTATTGTAAATGAGGTAGTTTTCCTACTTTCTCTTTCAGAGGATTTGTCACTGATGTACAGAAATGCCTTTGACCTATGGGTGTTGATTTTATATCCTGCTACTTTGCTGAATTAATTTATTAGTTCTGGAAGTTTTCTCATGGAATATTGTGGATCCTCTAGGTATAGAATCATGTCATCAGCAAACAGTGATAGTTTGAGCTCTTCTTTTCCTATCCATATTCATTTAATTTCTTTTATCTGTCTAATTGCTCTGACTAGAGTTTCAAGAACTATGTTAAATAGAAGTGGTGAAAGAGGGCATCCCTGTCATGTTCCAGTTTTTAGAGGGAATGCTTTCAATTTTTCTTCATTTAGAATGATGTTGGCCTGGAGCTTAGCATAGATAGCTTTTACAATGTTGTGATATGTTCCTGTTATCCCTAGTTTTTCTAGTGTTTTGAACATGAAAGGGTAATGTATTTTGTCAAATGCTTTTCCTGCATCTATTGAGATGATGATTCTTATTTTATTGATTTCTGTATGTTGAAGCAACCCACATCCCTAGGATGAATGGCACTTGATTGTGGTGCACTATCTTTTTTATACGTTTTTGTATTTGATTTGTCAGAATTTTATTGAGATTTTTTTGCATCTATATTCATTAGAGATATTAGTCTGAAGTTTTCTTCCTTTGATGTGTTTTTGTCTGGTTTCAGAATCAGGGTGATATTGGCCTCATAGAATGAGTTTGGAAGTATTCCCTCTTTTTCTATTTTATGAAATAAATTGAGGAGGATTGTTATTAGGTCTTCTTTGAAGGTCTTGTAGAAGTCAGCTGTGTATCCATCTGGTCCTGGGCTTTTCTTGGTTGGTAGGCTTCTGATGGTGTCTTCTCTTTCATTGCTTAAAATTAATCTGTTTAACTTGTGGCAAATCATATGACTCTAGAAAATTTTCAATGCCTTCAATACTTCCTATTTTATTAGAGTACAAACTTTCAAAATAATTTCTAATTATCTTCTGTATTTCTGTAGTTTCCATCGTAATATTTCCTTTTCATCACAGATTTCAGTAATTTCAGTTTTCTCTCTCCTTCTCTTTGTTAGCATGGCTAAGCGTTTATCAATTTTATTTATTTTTTCAAAGAACAAACTTTTTGTTTTGTCAATTTCTTCAATTGTTTGTTTCAATTTCATTGATTTCAGCTCTGATTTTAATTATTTCCTGTCTTCTACTGCTTTTGGTGTTGATTTGTTCTTCTTTTTCTAGGGCCTTGAGATGTAATGTTAGGTCATTTATTTGTTGACTTTTTCTTCTTTTAAGTAGGAACTCCATGTAATGAACATTCCTCCTAGTACTGCCTTCATAGTGTTCCAGAGATTTTGATATGTTGAATCAGTGTTCTCATTCACCTCTAAGAATTTTTTAATCTCCTCTTTGATGTCTTCTGCAACCCATTGTTCATTCAATACCATATTATTTAGTCTCCAGGTATTGGGGTAACTTCTATTTTTAATTTTATCATTGATTTCTAATTTCATTCCATTACAATCTGATAGAATGCAGGGTAGTATCTCTACTTCTTTGTATTTGCTAAGAGTTGCTTTGTGGCATAATATATGGTCCATTTTAGAGAAGGATCCAGGTGCTGCTGAGAAGAAAGTGTATTCACTCATTGATGGGTGAAATATTCTGTGTATGCCTGTTAAGTCTAAGTTATTGATTGTATAATTGAGTTCTGTAGTTTCTTTGTTTAGCTTTTGTTTGGAAGATCTATCCAATTGTGAGAGATGTGTGTTAAAGTCACCCAGAATTGTTGTGTTGTGGTCTATTTGAATCTTGAACTTAAGAAGAGTTTGTTTGATGAATGTAGATGCTCCATTGTTTGGAGCATATATATTTATTATAATTGTTATGTCCTGTTGTAGTATGATTCCCTTATGCAGTATGAAATGTCCTTCTTTATCCCTTTTGATTAACTTTGGCTTGAAGTCTACTTTATTTAATATAAAGATGGAAACCCTTGCTTGTTTCCGCAGTCCATGTGAGTGGTATGTTTTTTTCCCAGCCTTTCACCTTCAGTTTGTGGATGTCTTTTCCTATGAGTCTCCTGAAGGCAGCATATTGTTGGGTCTTTTTTTTAAGTCCAATCTGCCAGTCTATGGCTTTTTTATTGGTTCATTTAGGCCATTAACATTCAGGGTTATTATTGAGACATGATCTGTATTCCCATTTTTGTTTATTTTTGATATTTGACACGGTTTTTCCTTTGATTGTTTTTTCTTTGGTGTCTACCTCCCTTTGTTGATTTTCATTGTTGTTTTTCATTTCCTCCTCACAGAATATTTTGCCAAGGAGGTTCTGTAGTGCAGGCTTTCTAGTTGTAAATTCTTTTAACTTTTGTTTATCACAAAAGATTTTTATTTTGTCATCAAATCTAAAGCTTAATTTTGCTGGATATAAGATTCTTGATTGGCATCCATTTTCTTTCAGAGCTTGGTATATGTTGTTCCAGGATCTTCTAGCTTTCAGGATCTGGGTTAAAAAATCTGCAGACAATCCTAATTGGTTTCCCCTATATGAATTCTAATTCCTTTCTCTTGTGACTTTTAAAATTCTCTCCTTATTCTGTATGCTAGGCATTTTCATTATAATGTGTCTTGATGTAGATCTGTTGCGGGATTGTGATTTTGTACATTTGGTGTCCTGTAAGCCTCTTGTATTTGATTTTCCAATTCATTCTTCAGGTTTGGAAATTTTTCTGATATTATTTCATTGAATAGATTGCTCATTCCTTTGGTTTATAACTCTATGCCTTACTCTACCCCAACAATTCTTAAATTTGGTCTTTTTATGTTATCCCATAATTCTTGAATGTTCTGCTCTTGGTTTCTTACCATCTTCACTGTGTGATCAACTTTATTTTCAAGATTATATATTTTGTCTTAATTGTCTCAGGTTCTGTCTTCCAAGTGATCTAATCTTGGTGGTACTTTCTATTGAATTTTTAATTTTGTTTATTGTTTCTTTCATTTCAAGTATTTCTGTTTGTTTTTTTCCAGAACCTCTATCTCCCTATTGAAGTAATCTTTTGTTTCCTGTATTTGTTTATTTAGCTCTTTGTCAAAATGATCTTTTGCTGCCTATATTTGCTCTCTTATTTCATCATTTAATTCACAGAACATTTTAATTATGTACATCCCGAACTCCTTCTCTGTGATTTTTTCTGTTGTGCCAGCCATAGATTCTAATAACATAGTATCTTGGTTTGTGTGGGGCACTTTCTTCCCTTGTTTTTTCATGTTGTTTGTGTATCTTCCCTTCTAGCACTGCAGATCCGAGGCATTACAGTTTTCACCCTTATAGTGTCCCTGCAGGGTTCCAAAATGTCTCCTTTAAGGAGAAAAATATTAAAAGATCCCAAAACAAACAATATACAGCCTTAAACCAAATGTCTGCCATTAAGATGGTTACAGTTTTGTCACAATATACAGAAATGGTGAGTTCAACTATAATTTACAATATAAACAGTAGGTTTGCAAAAGGGTCTATAGTTTCTGATGGTGGACACAGAGAGAACTGGGCAGAGGGTGGATGTAGGGTGAGATGTTAAGGAGGTAGGAGGTGAGGATAGAGAGATATTAGATCTTAGGAAACATGAAAGAGGAATCTAAAGAAGTTGGTTAGTAGCAGGAGAAAAGAGAGAAAGTGATTTGGGGGAGACAAGTAAGTAGGAAGGAAATAGAGTAAAAAATATAAATAAACATAAATATTAATAAAACATGTAAACCTAGGAGATAAAAGAATATATAACACAACTGTAATATACTATTCAGATATCCCCTCCGTAGCCTAATTCATGAAAAGTACTTGGTTTCACAGATGTTGGAGATGTGAGGGTGGAAGAAGAGAGAATAGTAAAGAAAAAAGGGAGAAAAAAAATCTCGAAGGAAAATACAAGGATTGTTTCTGTTGGAGTTCAGTATCTTTCCTGCTTCCCTTCTCATCCAATAGGTGGGGTTGTCTGTCGTTTGCTGGTATCTCCGCCTCAGGGTAGTGAAGGTTGTTAGGGGTGGGAGGGTTGCTCTTGGGGTTGGAACTCCTGGAGATGGGGTGTAGCACTTGCCAGTCCCCGATGGGAGACTGCACCCCAAGGATCTCCTTTGGGGCCGCTCATGTGATGTGAGTACCTGGTCTTATGTCCTTATATTGCCTGTAGACCTCATAATTCCTGGTCTCTAATTTAGTCTCTAAACTGTATCTCACTCACCCCTTCCCTTTCTACTTCCCAATCAGGACCCTTTCTCTCTGGAGGTCTTGTGGGCCTCACTCTGGGGACTGCGCACCTGTGTGGAGAGCTGTTTTGTATTGGGCAGTTCGGGACCAGACTTTGTGTGCTACAAACCAGCCAGGGCCCCAAGCACTGTGCTGCGTTAGTGGCTGCAGGGGGAGAGGGGGGAGTTGGGGACTATAGGTACCTTGATATTGCTTCTAGGCCCCAGGCAGTGTCCCAGGCTGGGCATTGCCCCAACTAAAGATGGTGACAAAGGTGTCCCAAGATGGAGGCAGCTGCTTTTAGAGATGGGGTGTTAGGTTGGGTGGGGTTGGGTGGTGGCATAGGGTGGCATGTTCAGAGATGCAGCTCTGTGACGTGCACTGTTGTGGCTGGCTGCTGTCTCCACACCCTGTGCAGAGTCCCCAGATTCATGCTATCATGTGTAGGGGACTATGGCAGTGGTTGCAGTGTCCCATGATGGAGGCAACCAGGGGAGCCCCATGTTGGTAGATGGGGGTCCACACGAGAGTGGTGGCTAAAAGTCTCACACAGGTGGATGGCCAGGGGTCCTGAGCGAGTGCTGATGCTGATGGTCCTGCTGGGCAAGGCAGCTGGAGGTCCTGCGTGGGCAAGTGGCCAGGAGTCCTGAGCTGATGCTGAGGACTAGGGACCTCTGCTGGCATGCCAGCTGGGATTCCTGTGCAGGAGAAGCTGTCGGGGGTCCTCTAATAACTTTCAGAGAAACAGTATTCCCACTATTTGACTCCGAGGTCAAGGAGCGACACAGAATATGGCCTCCCTCTAGCCGCCATCTTGGATCTCCAATACTGGATCTATCCACACATCTCTTGACGGACATGGGCAGCTTCTACCTTTTGGCTATTGAAAATAGTGCCACTAGAAACACAGGTGTATAAGTATTTGTTCAAGATCTGCTTTTGATTCTTTTGGTTACATAACCAGAAGTGAGATGCTGAGTCATATGGTAATTCTATGTTTAACATTTGTTTAACATTTTTTTAATAATTATGATCACAATTTATTATAAACAGAACAAAACAAAATCTATGATTATAGGTTGATCAAAAGAAATTATTTCCATCTCTGCAAATGTCACCTTCAGTACATCACTTGCTATTTTTTATTTGTTCTAATCAGTTATACATGACAGCAGAATACATTTAACTTTTTGAAGAACGTTCCTTCAATTTATGAAAATGGTTTGAGTTGGAATGGAACCACCATTTGACCCAGTTGTCCCATTCCTTGGCATATACCCAAAGGACTTAAAATCAGCATACCATATTGACACACTCACATCAATGTTTATACCAGCTCAATTCACAATAGCTAAACTTAGAACCAACCTAGGTGCCCTTCAACAGATAAATGGATAAAAAAAAACTGTGGTATAAATACACAACAGAATATTAGCCTTAAAGAAGAATGAAATTATGGTATTTTCCAGTAAATGGATGGAACTGGAGACTACCATGCTAAGTGAAATAAGCTAATCCCAAAAAACCAAAGGCCAAATGTTCTAATATGTGGATACTGACTCACAATATGTGGGAGTTGGGGAGGAAGATGGGGAGGTTCATCCGATTGGAGAGAGGAATGGGGAAAGCAAAGGGGAATGGGAAAGACAGTAGAATGGATTGGACAACTTTCCTATATTCGTATATGAATACACAACCAATGTAAATCCACAATATGTACAACCACAAGAATGGGAAGTCATACTCCATGTATGTATGATATGTCAAAATACACTCTCCTGTCATGGAAAACTGAAAAAATAAAATAAAATAAAAAAGAAAGAAAACCATTTGAATATGTCTAAAGCAATGGCGAGTTCTCTGCAGATAAGAACCTTATCCTTATGTATTCTTGGACCCTAGGGCCAAGAACAACAAGATTTCTCACAAAATTCTCAATGAATATTTTTTATAAATGCATAAATGAATCAAATCAAATCCTCCTGCCCTGGGGTAGGAGGACAGCACATACTTGTGGAATCCCATCTCCCCACAAGTCTCCAATATGACTGGGGCCACACAACTTGTCCTTTCCTTGATTTTTCTCTATTGCAAACACATACAAAAGCACACACACATGCCACCATGCCAAAGCACATCAAATGAGTCCAAAGGCAGACATCAAAAGGGTTGAAAAGAAGTCAGTAAAAGACAAGCAATTTCACTGATGGATCCAGGGTTTTCATCTACCATCCTCACCCCTTTATACCCACCCTGTCAGTATGAAGAATGGAAAAAAAAAAAAAAAGACACCAGAAGAGACTCCTTTGAACTTTGCCCTTGCTGAGCCTTCCATTAAAAAATATGGGGTAGGGGCAGGGGCAGGAAGGGTGGTGGTGATGATGGAAGCCCTTGCTTCGCCACTATTCAAATATCAATACCTCTTTTAGTTCATTAATTCATCAAGAGGGTATTTTTCAACACATTAAATTCAATTTCAAAAAAGAATGAGCTGACACAGTCAAATGCACATGACCAAAATCCATAGTGGTCTTCCCCAGCTGCCCTTTCCAGCTACTCTCAACCCCATCTTGGGGGTCCTGGCATCCATTACCCACCTAATTGGCAGCTCTGACTGAGGAAGGGGAAACTCCAGCTTATCATCTGGGCTTCTCATTACTTAAGTGCATTCTGACTTGTACTATATTAATGGGGCTCCAAATTTTAACTCCTGATGGCTTTCAATATGAATTTACATTTCTGTCCTCCTGGGACCCACAAATCACTAAATTCTCACCTGGGTGAGGATGGCCACAAGGGGGAATTGGTTTCATGGACAGAACGTAGAGATATACATGCACTGCACCTCCCCATAAGCAAATACACGTAATTGTCTTTCCCCCCCCTTTCCTACATTAAATTTTCAACTGTTTACTACATCTTTTAATGAAAGCAGTGACTGAAAAATATAAACATGGATACATAATTCCCAATGAATTGGTCTAAGTATAACTTGTAAAAAACTGGATTAATGGTACAAAGCATGTACTTTGTAAAAATAGCCTGTAGAAAAAAGCATTAAGCAATTACAACTCCAGCTCTGAAGGCTCTAATATTATAGGGTAATATTTCCTTAATGTTAGACTTCATTAACCCTAAGATAATCTCTCATAAATTTTGCTGATTTTTTAAGGAGAAAAAAATAAATTATGTTTATTAAACTACTGAATATGTTTATGAAAACAAGACATAATCTAGTGCCATAAACTTCTTGTCTTTATCTGAATGATCAAGGAGCTCATAAATAAAATATCACATAACAAAGTGAGTGTTAAAATTCATTACTGTAATAGCTGTGTTCATGATCTATTTCATTAGCAATCCTCTCCTTGGATAAATGCGCTTCTTAGCCTACGAGAGGAAAGCCATTTACAAGACAAAATACTGAGCCGCCCTTTTTTTTTCTCATTTTCCCTTATCTCTTCTATTCCTAACTTTCTAAATTAATTCTTCTCTTAAATCTTATTGTTCCTTCCAGTGTAACTCACAGCACCATTAGAGAGAGCAGAGAGAAATAGAAGCCAAGAAATGGGTCTATGGAGTATAAGTTAATTAGGGATCTCGATGACTGGTGATGAGATTTGATGACACAGAGCCCAAAGTGAATTTAGAAGCTTATCTTCTTAAAATATTTGAGAATAAAACACAAATAGAACTCTGAGAAATATTCAGTATATCAAGCAATCTGCACGAGCTTAATAACCAAACCCCATTTCCTGTTTAACTATATATCGCAGCACCACTGATTGAATCCATGTACGGAATTTGCTAACCTCTATCTTCAGTGATTTTGCAGGTAATTTCACTTTTATAGATGTGTGTATATACAAACACTCAGTGAGAAAGGTGAGAGCTTTCCTGTGGGTTACGAGGAACAGACAGACCCGTATACATGGGCCTCTAAGCCCACAGGTGTAAATGCACCAGCTCCAGCCACCAAGTGGACTTCTGGACTAAGGACAATCATGGCAGAGCAACAGTGGCTCTGTGTCCTACTCTGGCAATTTATTTAATCTTAATTCAACAGAGTCCTAGGATACAGCATCCTCTACCCAGATAATAACCAGAGGATGCTGTTTATGATAATGGCAGAAATTAAAACAGAATTTTACAACCGCTGAGCTGAAAGAAAGCAAAAATCCCCACACGAATATTAAACAGTGTAAATAAAAAAGAATCTACTTGTTTTTATTCCAAAACTACATTCCAATTTATCTAGCACCAATTCAGTGTAGAGACCACATTCACAAATCTCTACAAATATGTAGATAATAAAAGTAATAACTCAACTCCACAAACACACAAGGGCTGTGGAGCAGTTGAAGTTAGACACAATGTAACTCCTGCCCTCTAGAACCCTCCATTTGGTGGACTCTGGCTTGTATTTGATGAACCCCACCCCCCACATGAGACAAACTGTGGCAAACACTTCAGCAGATCCACATATCATGAACACATTTTGTCCCTTCATCCCAGATGTAAAACACCCATAAAAATTTAAATTGAGCAAAACATATACTGCGTATGCTAACTTTGAAGTAATACTTGGATATTTATTATGATTCCAGAAATTTAAACTTGGGACTGAATGGGTTATGGGACTGAGCAACACTGACCAGGCTCCAAGCAGGACTTAGGGATGGCACGACACCAAGTTGGATCTTCAAGAACAGATGAAATTTGGATTATTTGAGAAGGGATTCCAGGAGGAAGGAATTTCAGGCATAACGTTCCTCACAGTAGGCAAGAGCCTGGGTGGGAGGACTTAGTTTCCAACTTTTCCAGCATATCAGGCAACAGAACACAACCCTCTCTGGCCCTCCACGAGGGGTTGGAAGTGTGCACGTGCAGAAGCACACTCACCCACTCACCTGCAGCCCTCCTGGCATCCTTACACCACTTCCCTTAAACTATGACTGACATGTGGTTCACAAGGTCTCTCTGGTGGCTCTCTCTCTCAGGACACTGTGAGAAATTGTCTTCAAAGAGAGACCTACCGGACTGGGGTTGTGGCTCAGCGGTAGAGCGCTCGCCTAGCACGTGCGCGGCCTGAGTTCAATCCTCAGCACCACGTAGGCATAAATGCATTGCACTGTGTACAGCTAAAGCAAATAAATATTAAATTAAAAAAAAGAGAGAGAGAGAGAGACCTACCAACTTAGGTCTGATGAAGTGTTTGCTTTAAATTAAAATAGGCACTACTGGGTACTGTTCTGTGTACTATACACAGCGCCTTAACTCAGTGAATCCTCCAAACATTTCTATTAATATCATCATCATACAGAAAAGGAGGTAAAAGCAGTTAAGTGACTTGCCCAAGATCACGTAACTAATACACAGCAAGACTAAGAGAAAAATGCAGGTGGACCAATGGCCCTGGTAGCGCACACCTGTGTTCCCAGCGACTTGGGAGGCTGAAATTAGAGCACTACAAGGTCAAAGCCAACCTCAGCAATTTAGCACTCTGTCTCAAAAAAGAAAAACTAAAAAGGATTAGGGATATAGCTTAGTGGTAGAGCACCCCTGAGTACCAAAAAAATAAACTTAAAAATGAAAATCATTCAGGTGGGCTGGTGGCAGAGCACCCACTCCTAATAGCCACACGCGGCAGAGATTATTGTATGCTCACAGAATCCATGTCTGATAGTTCCTGGGCATGTAGCTAGACTGCACTTCCCGCCTCCCTACAGTCAGCTGTGACCTGTCTGAGTTCCAGACAATGGCACAAGGGACATGGTACATGCTATCTCCACGCTGGCCCACAAAAACTTCCCATACAATTCTGCACATTCCATCTTCCCCTGCATGCTGACTGGGTGAAAAGCATCCAGCAGAGAACTCTGAGGCCCCTGGCGATAAGGAAGTGGGCTTAGAAGGATAGCAGAAAGCAGCAGCAGGAAAGTTTGGGTCCCTGAGCCAGCGCGGGGAGCAGAGAGTCCCTCTACCCTAAATGCCAACTGGAGTTCACGTAAAAAATAAATCTTATGTTAAACCTCAGAAATTTTTCTTACTGCCGGGCATTGTGGAGCATTCCTGTAATCCTAGCAGCTCAGTAGGCTGACACAGGAGGATCGCGAGTTCAAAGCCTGCCTCAGAAACCCCAAGGCACTAAGCAACTCAGTGAGACCCTGTCTCTAAATAAAATACAAAAAAATAGGGCTGGGATGTGGCTCAGTAGTTGAGTGCCCCTGAGTTCAATCCCTGGTAACCACCTCCCGAAAAAAGAAATTTTTATTATAGCAATTAGCCTACTCTGACTAAGCTATGCCTCCCAAACTATCCCACTGGCCTCGTTCCCTAAATGACTGAAAAAGTGATTTCAGAGTCATCGTCATGAACAAAGTGATAAATACGATGGGCTTTACAACCAGTTGAACCACAGTCAGAATCCAAGTCCTCAATTTACTCCTATGTGACCCTTGAGAAAGTTATTGAATGTTTCTATGCCTTGGAGCCCAGATATTATGCCTACCTTAGAAGAGTGTTGTGAGGATTAAGAGAAACCATATATACATATGATACATATATATATATATATCCATATATACATACGATATGGATATATACGTATGTATATATGCCTTGAAACAGAGAACTCCTTAGAATATGTGTGTATGTATACACACATCGATAGATAGTTAGATGGCTTAGAAGAGAGGTGGGCACATTAGAAATCATCCAATAATTTTATTCTCTTTATTATTATTGCTAATTAAGTCTCTCGAAAGTGAGCAATTGGGATTATCAGGATAATATTCAGCTGCATAGAATAAAAATAACTTAAACCAAAAAAAATAAAATATCAATGGTATAAACTAGATAGAAATTTATTTCTTTAGTACATAAAAAGTCCAAAGGCAGGCAGTCCTGGGCTGAAATGGGGGCTCCAATACTTCATCAGGAACCAAGGTTCTCCCCAACTCTGTGCTCTACCACCCCACATGTGATCCTAGTCCTCATCCTCATGATCTAATATAAAAGCTTGCATCCCATCTATCACATCCATCTCCAGGCAGCAGATTTGGAGGAAGCAGAAAGGAAAGGACATCCTATCCCTTTTACAAAGACTTTCTGGGAATCCTGGCTAATACTTTCACTCAGCTACATGGCCATACCTCGCTCCCAGTTGCAAGGAAAGAGGAGATAGCACTGTACACTGTTCAAACTAGGGATTTTGTCAGTGGGAGGCTGGTGAGAATGGATATAGGAAGCAACTAGAAATCTCTGCCCCAACACAAGAATCAGCACAGAAGGCAAGCCGCACTCCCAATTCTCAGCTCTGATTAACTTCAAACAAATATTTCACTCAACAGCAAATACCCAGTACATATCTCTTTCTACTCCTCCCCCTCTACAGTCTCTTCTCCACACATGCCCAAACTGATGTATTAAAAATGCAAGCCAGGCCCCCACTTAAAACCCTCCAAAGGCTGCCTACTGTAAGTTGGGTTAAGGAGTATGGAGTTTATACGTATAGCACAAGGTCCCAGCTGGACTGGCCCTGTGCGCCTCTCTGACCTCATCTCACACCCTGGCTGCCTGACGCCCATCACAGAGTCCAGCTGGTTTTTGCTGCTGCTGTGTTCCTTGAACACCCCAAGACTACACCTGCCCAGGCCTTTACCTTGTCTGCTTTCCTGACCTGAATCTGCTGTTCCTTGATCTTCCCTTCACTGGCTCTTCCTTGTCACTCAGGAGTTCAACTCAAATTTCATCTCAGAGCCCTCTGTAGTCCCCCAGTCATACTAGGGTATATCACCCTACCTAATTCTTGGCCCACCACTCCCCACCACCTGATACTTTTCTTGTCCATACATTTGTCTCTTCGCTTATTAGAATATATAGTTCATCGGAGTAGCATCCATCTTATTCACTCTTCAAAAAAAACTTCCTCCAACCCTACCCACTAGAGCTCCTCATTGTCATCTAGGTATATATTTATTCATCTAGCAGATGTTTACTAAGAATCTTCTCTGTATCAGGTATAATGACACAATGATAGGAGAGTGCCTCAATTGAAGCCCATTTTTACTGTATAACTTGACCATACACATCATGTTCTAAATAGGCTTCATTTTGGAGACCCTGCCACAATAAGATGTTGTTCAAAGAGTCCAGAAAAGTACATTGCATCTGCATGAATGGCAGATGAAGAGAAGGAGACGAGGTTGTTTTATGGTTCTCCAAGACCACAGGGTGGACAACAGTCAAAGGAATGCATGGAACTGTTCATCATGTCCAGGAAAGAGGCTTCACCTGGAAACAATCCACTATTTTCTTATTTGTCCTTAAAAGATAGATTCATACCCACAGGTAAATATCTCTAAATGCTCCATACACCGTACAGCACAAGGGCAGGAAAAGTTATCCGGCAACCACCAATAGTTCCCATGGACCCTGGATGGATGTGAGGATATAGCAAAAACATGCAGAAGATATACGTAACAGGTGGGGACCAAGAAAGAGAGAAAGAAGAGTGGGAGAGAGGGGGAAATGCTAGCTGGATGGAGCAAAATGGGAGAAAGGAAGAAAAGCAAATCAAAGAAAGAACAGCTATTAAAAATGCTGAGTTGAAAATGTTTCAGATGGCCTCTGACATCTAATAAGTCATCTGTCTTTCTCAATACAGAAAAGTCATTACTTACTAGTGAACTAATACCAGCAACCGTGACAAGTAAAAACAACAAAGCCCATAAAAATATAAAAGTTCACCCCTTACAGTTAGGCAAGAAAAAAAGAACGTATTCAATTTTTCAGATGAAAAACATTTGAACTGACTGAATTTATTGTAATGCAACTTGTATTATATGTTGAGAAAATGAAAAGGGGGAAAAAAAAGAATGGCCACTGCTCAGCCTGTCTTCAACTTTTCCTTGGAAAACAGACTACATTTTTTGAGAGCATGAACTCTTCATAGAAACCGGTCATAAATATCAACATGGCACCCTGGCTACAGGCCATCAATTCTCATCAGAGAGCCTTGAATTAATAGCACCATCTGCCCTGCCCACAAGGACCCTACATAACCCCCTCCCAGAGGGTACAACCCAGGCCTACAGTGCAGCATGAAGAATGCAAGCCAGAGAAAGGAAGAACCTGAGAACCTTCTGGGTAACCAGGGCCATGGGAGGATTTCTCTGCCCTGGGAGGGGCTAGAAGCATAAGCAGGGGGATAAAACCCAGGCAAAACAACAGCACAAGGATGTCATCAAGGGCAAGAGGCACCTTGCCTTCCCACAGCCATAAATCACCATTCTAGAACTCATCTTTGATTCCTCTCTTTCCTTCCTTCCTACAGCCAATCCACCAGCAAATGCTGATGCTATCTTAAAAATATGGCCTGGATCTCTCACACTTCTTTACATCCTTACTGCCAGCATCCTAGTCCACACCACCACGTCTACCCTGCAGGCTACAGCCATGTCTGTCTAGCTGGCTGCCCCTCCAACCACTCCCCAGCTCCATTCTTGTTTGTTTAAATCCAACCAGAGGCTGGCATTCTTTAAAAAAAAAAAAAAAAAAAAAAATCAGATTCTATCATCCCATTGCTTAAAATCTGTCATTAGCTTTACTGGTTTCCCATCACCCTTGGAATAAAATTGAACTCCTTACTAGAGTCAATCATCTACAACCTAGCTGTGGCCTCCCTCTCCTCTACCTGCATTCTGATCCCTTACTCCTGGCCAGCCCGCCAGCCCCATTTCTTCTCCTGAACTCACCTGGGGTCTCTGCAGATGCTGTGTCTTCTGTCCACACCCCTCCCCCGAGCCTCTCACAGCAGCCCCTCACTCTGCAGCTCAGTGCTCAAGCCCTTTAGAAGAGGCCTTCCCCAACCACCTTATCAAAACCAGGCTGCTACCTCCAAGCCACTGGCTATTCCATCACTCTTTTATTAGAACTGTATGGAAGTACCTCAAATTTTAATTTGTTTGTTTATTCGTCATCTGTCTCCCCTAATAGACTATAAGCTGCCCAAGGGTGGAGTCCCCACCAGCCTTGTCCAGGGCTGTATTCTAGCCCAAGTGCCTGGCACACAGATATTCAGTAGCTGTGAAATGAATGGATAAATGAGGTCATGGCTTTAAGGGTTAATAAAGACAGACAGGCCTCTTCAGATTACCTAACTCACACACTGATTTTACACATGGAGTGGAGGAAGAAAGGCACAGAAGAAGAAAAAAACAAAAATTCATCTCTAAAGTCACAGTTTCCACACTCTTTTTTTGAATGAGACACAATCTCAGATCATTCCCAACAGCAAACAACTCCAGACTTGAGGAAGAGGAGACCTATACAACAGGAGAATCACAGAGGTAATGTGGTTGCACATCAGTGGGACCCATGATCTGAAAGTGGTTGGCATGACCCAATGCAGTCTGAAATTGGTCTCAGAATTGTGGGACTATGCTGAGCATGGTGGCACATACCTGTAATCCCAGCAACTTGGGAGGCTGAGGCAGGAGGATCACAAGTTGAAGGCCAGCCTCAGCACTAAGCAAGGCCCTATACAACTTAGCAAGACCCTGTCTCAACAAAGGGTATTAAGAAAAAAAGAAGACACTGGGAGAGCAGAGGATTAAACCACCTCAAAAAGATTGTTTGCTAAGCCGGGCTCAGTGGCGCACACCTGTAATCCCAGCACTTGGGAGGCTGAGGCAGGAAGATTCTGAGTTCAAAACCAGCCTCAGCAATGGCAAGGCACTTAGCAACTCAGTGAGACCCTGTCTCTAATAAAATACAAAAAAGGGCTGGTACAAACCCTGACAACTGATTAGAGGGCAACGTGAGAATACACCAAGATTGGGTACTGGATTTAGCTCTGTATCTAACTCCCCCTGGTTCTTCTGCTTAGCCTCTCTGGACCTCACTTAGGACTAAATCCTCATGGCCTAAACTTATGTCATTGGTACACACCTTCAAGACTTTACTTACCCGGGCATACTGCATGCTTTATTTCCTGGATATTTTAACTTCATTCAATTTATTTTTTAAAGGTACCTCATATCATCCTAAAATGAAAGCCAATATCATTTTCCCATTTACCAAATAGAATCTTAGGTGTAAGTAACATAATAGGGAAATTATTAAGTTCTAACTACTCTTTGTTGACTACTGAAAGTGCTGAATATGATCTCTTCTAAAAAAAAAAAAAACAAGAAAAACTTCATCAATCATTAGGAAGACTATAAAGAAAGGGCATCATCAATACTGGTGCTTTTTCTGAATTGTAATCCAAAGAATTGAAAGAGAGCTGAAAAAGAAAGAGCACTCTCCCTCAGTGAGTCCCTGCTGGCCCATTCCTTGTCTCTGTGCTGTCTCAAACCACCGTGCATGCCTCTGGACATACGGCCCACCTGGGGAAATACCAGTTTGCACATACATCTTGAAATCCTCCATTCATGTCCCATCACTCTGGTACCAAAGTTCAGGGTGTGTGCCTAATTTGATGACAGAGCCAGTAGATTTAATAATGCTCATAGGTCTGAAAAAGGATGTCTTAAAAGGAAATGGGAAACAAAGATCATGGGGGTGGGTAGGATAATGATGGTGGTGATGACCATGGTAATAGCCAGTGACATATATTTGGTAATTATAACAGGAAAGGGGTCACACTAAGTAATCCTCACTTATTTGGGCAGATAAAATTATTATTCTTATTTTACAGATGAAGAAATTAAAACCTCACAAAGAGGACAGAATATTAATTATTCTGATGTAAGACAACTGAAATTATTTAAAATTTCTCCCAAAAGGTTTGTCCATGACTTACAATAAGATGTAGTATGTTAAACCAAATGAAGTTCCCTTTTTGTTGTTTACCAAAGAAACAATTTCATATGTTCAACCTAAATTTTATGCTGGAACCCAATACATAAAATACATACACAGATATAAATGTATATGGACATATACATATGTACACAGATAAATGGGCATATATACACATACATACATACATCTATGGTGTGCATGTATATACATACATATATATATACATCTGGTACAAAAATTATGTTAACTAATATTTATTCTAATTATGTGCTATAATTAAACCTCTTCGAGGCTATATTTTATAAGAGAAAAGTTACATGGGACATTTTAAAAATTGAACTCCGATATTTGCTATTATTTTTATAATGTTGGTTACAACCCACTAAAGGGTTTTACAAACTCACTAATGTGGTGCAACTCCCAGCTTGAAAACTACTGACTTGCTGGAATGCTGATCATAAACGAGCAGATCACAGGACTACCTTAAGGGAGATGGCACCAGGCATCTTACATTCTCTCCCCAAGTTGTAAAGCAATGAGAAGAGCAGGACCTGGCCCTGAATGTTTAATAAATGTCTATAACTGGACTATAATTGGACTTCAAAAATGACTCTTAGTCAAAAAAAAATATATGAATTAAGTTATGTAAAGGAAAAACAAATTTGATAGATGTCTATATTTTTTAACCACTGAATAACAGCGAAAGTCTCTTACTTAAACATTTAAGTATGAAGATAAACAGCAAAAGACGGTTTGAATACTGAGGATGGTTGGCTGTGTAGAAAAGATTCTGGTCTAGAGGAGGCTAGGAGGCGGCTCTGCTAGCTTTTGGGGATAAGTTTTACACATAAACAATACTATTTGAGTCTTTGAGTGGTATTCATGTCTTACTTTTCTTAAAAAAATGGTTTTAATATAAAAGATTTGATCTTAATAACAATTCAGTGCAGTGGAGTCTACACTAAGTGAGGCTCTGAAGCTGTGAGTTGGGAAGCTACTTGTTGAGGCTTCATTTTCTTCTTCAATTATATAAAGGTTATTGGGTAGGAGTTTCCTCTGTACCCGAGACTTTTGGACCCTAAAACCAAGAAATATCTGGGGATGATTTTTCAGGCCACTTTAATTAAAGGATATAGCATTCCAAGATCATCCAAATGGTGAGAACTCTTATTTCACACATTAGAAGCTAGAGCAAGGCTGGTGGTCTGTCATCCATGTGAACCTGTTCAGGGGAAACTTCTCAGTTGCATTACCTCTTCTTCCTCTCAATATGGTCTCTATCATATTTCATAAATTATAATTTCATGTATCAGATTACTTTTCATGTTAACCAAGTACCTTTCTCAGAATTTCTTTCTTGAGTGTTTTCAATGTAGATGCAAAATTTATTTGAATAATACCATAATTAAATTTCTCAGTAGCTGTATTTTATTTTAGAAGATAGGAATTATATTGAACATTTTTTTTATTGAACTGCCATTTTTATCTTAACTGTGGCTTAACCTCGTAATCTAATTATTTTTCTAAACCAACTTTACAGCTAATAAAAGAAAGATATGAAAAATTAAATTACATAATAAAGCATGAAGCCAGTGGAGCTATCATGAGACTCTCAGATGGAAAAACTAGTATGAACTAATTTATACTGTTGAAAAGTTGTTTTCCTCCATATGAAAAAAAAAAAAAAAAAGATGAAATAAAGAGAAACCTCTTTTAAATGGAATAATAAATTTGGCTACTCTGACTCCTAAAGATACCTTTAGAACCAAGTTCAATCATCATAATGGAATATTAACTTTTCAATCAGAGTACAAAGAAATCAACCCAAGAGGAGCCACTGCTAAGTTTTCAGTTACAGGCTACTGTAAAAGAACTACTCCCTCTTCCTTCTCTCTTTCAAAGCATTTCATTTCAACTGTAGTATTTAAAAAAAAAAAGAAAGAAAAGAAAAAACCTTATCTCTTTCCTCCTCTCCTTTAGGATGTGCTCTAATTTTTTTTTTTTCTATCCTCCAAAGGGGCCATGTTAAAATAGAACCACCCTAACAAGATGACATTCTATCTATACCTATGCTCTCCAGAATACCTGCACAGGTAAGTGCCAGTTGACTATCCTTTATCTTAATTGTTTGAGACAAAAAGTATTTCAGAATTAGGAAGTTTTTGAATTTTGGAATATCTGAACATTTACCTAATGAGATATCTTGGGGATGAGCCCCAAGTCTAAACTAGAAATTCATTTATGTTTCATGTACATCTTATGCACAGAGCCTGAAGGCAATTTATATGATATTTTAAGTAATTTTATGCATAAAAGAGTTTGATGGTGTGAAATTTTCTGATTTTGGAGCATTTAGGATTTCAAATATTTGGATAAGATATGCTCAACCTATACTTGGAAAATGATTCATATGATGATGAAATAAAATGTATTCATGGTGGTAATTGGTTTTGGACCATTAGGAATCCTTTAAACAATACCATAGCTCTAGAATCATCCAAACTTCCAACAAATATTTTTAAGTGTCTCTACAAATGAGAACACTAATTTATAGTCGGGTCTTCCCAAGTCCTGACCTAGAAACTTCTCTCACAGCCAAACCAGAGGATAATACTTTCATGGTGGTTTGGACTAAAAAAAAAGAAAACAAAAATTAAAGTAGTTTTACAATTGACCCCTTAAGTGCAATGAACTAAGACCAGCAAACTCGATAGAGCAAGAATTCAGTGAGTTAGAATTTTGTTTTGCTTTGTTTAAAACATTTTGAAATTAAATTGTTTATTTTAATGACCTCTTAACTAACTTCTGTGGAACATTTACTCTGTATAAAATGTGGTGTGGAAGCTGGGCATGGTGGTACATGCCTCTAATCCTAGGACTCTGAAGGCTGAGATAGGAGGATCACAAGTTCAAGGCCAACCTCAGCAACTTAGCAAGACACTGCCTCAAAAAGAAATAGCGGGGAGGGGTGGCAGTAGGGGATGTAGCTCAGTGGTAAAGTACCCCTAGGTTCAAGTCCCAGTACCACAAAACAAAACAAAAAAACATGGCATGGCGTTAGGTACAATGAGAGACACAACAAATATTAATAACCCATGAAGTCCCAAGCTTTCAATTCTGTACACATAATAAATATCCAAATATAATTTAAAAGTTACCATAAGTGGTATTTTTGTTGCTCAATTTGTTTTTATAGGTATTCCACATTTGGGACAATGGGTTTTAAACATGTCCCTGCTCCCAAGGGAAAGGCTGTTCATCCAGCGGGTGGTAAGATGCTCTTACAAAGAGAGGCTGAACAGAGTAACTTCAAAGTGGAAAAACCTGGCACATGAGTACCTTAACCAAGGACTAAGGCAACATCACCAGTGAGGAGCCAAGCTAATTATGTACCCCTTCTAAAATTGCCATGGTAACCTATGTGATGTTTTCCCTAAAAACCCATATTCTCAACCTGATTGTGAGAAAGCATAACAGACACACTGAAATTGAGGCACACTGTACAAAATATCTGACCAGTATTCCTCACAACTGTCAAGGTCATGAAAAACAAGGAAAGACTGAATTGTCCTAGGCCAGTGAGACTAAGGAAACATGACAACTAAATGCAATGTGGTATCCTGGCCCCTGGATTGGATGCTGAAACAGAAAAGGGACGTTAATGGAAAAACTGATGGAATCCAAATCAAGTCTGGAGTTTTAGTTAATAATAAGGTTTCAATGTTGTTTTCTTAAATTTGACAAATGGTACCAGAGTTCTGGAGAAATGATCATATTAGAAGAAACTGAACCTGGGTTAGGGGTCCAAAGGAATGCTCTGTACTATCTTTATAACTTTTCTGTAAACTGAAAATTTTTCCAAACTACTGCTTATTTTTTTAAGTGTATTAGAAGAAGAAATGAGTAAATGGAAGCCGGTGGGTACAAAGTTAGGTATGAGGTACAGGTTAACTATGAGGCCTAGAGTTAGTAATAACTTTTAAATTTTTAAAATAGAAGTTAATTATTTTATATGAATTTCACCCTAATTCATATTTATATAATATATATTACCAATTCCATGCCAGTTTTATATGAGAGACTGAAAAAAAAGTCAATAATTAGCATATCCATTATCTGAAATATTCATCATTTGTACTAGAGCATTCAAAATCCCCCTTTTTAGCTGTTTCCTAATACATAACCTATTACATATTATTTTAGGTAACTACAGTCCCCCTCTGTGCAACAGAACACTAGCACTTATTCTTTTCTACAACTTTGCACCCAATGACATATACAATTGTTATGTGTCAACTAAAGGCAAACTTTTTTTTTTTTTATTTCAGAAAAAAATGTCAGTAGAAGGTTTTAAAAGATGATGGTCAGGCTGTATCTTATAAAATTATCAATTGCTGAACTTTCTGGCCTACAAAATGGCATTTGCATATTCTGCCACCTACTTAATCACCATGGCCTCAGAAAACCTCAGGAAGAAACGGAGCTTGTGCTGGACAAGAAAGGAAGTGAGGTAGCAAGAAGGACACACGCCAGGAGAAGAGGGCAGCGTTAGCCGAGGTCGGGACATGATGGCATGGTCAGGCCAGGAGTAGCCTGCCAGCAATTTGGCAGAGAAGTGACAGATAGGCAGGCAAGGGCAGGGGCTTTGAGAAGGGGTGTGCTTTAGGAGCATAAACAATCTGTCTCTGAACATGAATGCACATCCAAAAGCCTGACCCTCTCAGTGGCCAGGAATGCCCCTGGAAAGGACTAAGGCCACCAGGGGCACTGACACTTGAGTTACTGCCTCCATGTCCACATTTTCAAGCCCAGAAAGAACTCCTAACATAATGAAAAGATCACACAGAACTACAGATTGGCAGATCTAAGTCCTACTCTGCCTCTAATGGGTGAGAAACCCTAAACAAGTCCCTTCCCCAGTGTCCATCCCAGGTCTCGACCCAAAGGGCATCTGGATGCGTCGCTCTCTTAGGCCCCTTCCAGAGCTAAGGCAGTGACTCCAGTATGCAGTGAAATACGCCTTGGCTCTCAAAAGCAACACGTGGTTCACTCAAGTACAGAGACTGAGGCGAGGGCCATGAAAGCAAAAACACTGAGAATAAAAGGACTGTGTTTTTATACACAAGAGCCTATTCTTTTATGATACATGTCTGGACCCCTCTAAATATTTAAACAACAATACTGTACCAGTATGAAAACTCTCTAAATCAGACTCTGCAGTTAAGGAGGATATATGAACAGATGTGATCTTATTAAGGCCCTAATGTAACTCAAAAACAATTTGTCATATCTGACGGGTATTGTTAAATTATGTCCACCTGCCAGAGGCAACCAGAGAAATTACCAACCGCCTTTCCTCTACTTCTACTCAAAATTCCCTAAAAAGCTCCCATAGATGTGTCCAGGAGACGTATTTTTTTAAAGCAGTAACCTAATTGTCACCAACACATAACAGCCCATGTCTTGCGATTCCTTTTCATGTATATTTTATTATGGGGCCCAACTGTTTCAACACCCTAGTGGCTCAACTTTAATGTAGCTCAGGAAACCCCCTAAGTAATATCACAAAATGCTTAACATCTGTGAAACTTGGACCCAAAAATGTTCCAATTTTTTCTTTGGGCTGGGGGGGTCTTTAGGGGGGGCCACGCTGGCCACAGTTTTCATTAACGATCATGTCAGAGCTCACAGTATTTCTTCATCACCTCTCAGGCTGGAAGAACTCATCAAGGGTACGTTACAAGATGCACACAATTATTTCAAACTGCGAACACCATGCTTGCTTAGAAGCAGGTTAAAAATGAACCCATTTCCTTTCCTTCCTCTAAATATTTGCCTCATCTATCCTTCTTGTATTGCAATGTTTTAATTAAGTGAAATGATGAAGGGAGAGAGGGGAAAAATGAAGTGTGAGGCATGTGGCCTCTTTCCCAAGCTATTTCAAAACTTCTCAGAGCTCTTTGGTCTCCAGTGGTGTTTGAAATATTCTTTATCCCACTAAGGAAAGGATGAAAAATTGATCTCCTCCAAACTTCAAATACTGCATATTTCCACAACTGCAGACGGCAGGAGAGAAAGGCAGGCTTAGGAGTTACCAGACCAAACAGGAAGCAGTTCTCAGAGGACCCACGGCTCATCCCAGGCAACTGCACGGGCAGAGTGTGTGCACAGAGCTGCCAGGAGAATAAACACAGGCTCTACTTCTGAGAGAAATCAAAGCAGATCTTAGAGAAACTGAACATGGAGTCAAACCTCAGTAATTCGGATTAACTGGGGAGGGGGGAGTCAGGATGGATCAGAACAGAGCCTTGATGGTAAAGTTTTTTGTTTCTGTCTTTTTTTTTTTTTTTTTCCACAAAGTACAACCACATCCATTTCCCTTTCACCCAAACCATCCTTCCAGCCTTATCTATTACCAGTCCCCTTGTGCATGGACCACAGTGGGCTGTGCTCCTTATTCTCCAAGCAGACTGAATCTTCCCTGTCCTGATGCTCTGTTCAGGGTTCTTACTCTTTGCCTGAAATGCCCCATGCACCACTGTCCACTTAGTAAACTCCTTCTCAGTTTTCAAGACCCCGTTTCAAATGTCAACTCCTGAACACCATGAGCAGCATGGGTCCCCTAACACTTTGTGCATACTGATCATACAGTAAAGCTGTTCTCACCCTGAGTGATATTAAAATCACATGGAGAATATTTCAATAAAATTCCAGTCTCCATGGCCCATGCCCCATTTCTAGCAATTCTGAAAGAACTGGTCTGGGGTACTGCCTGAGCATTGGAATCTTTTCTAAACCTCCCAGGTGATCATAAAGTACAGTCTGGGCTTTAGAACTTTGTACAGAACTTATCGCACTGCTCAAAATAATTTGACTATCCCCAAAGAATAAAGGATACCCAACAAAGGCTTGTTATAGATGGGAATGGAGGATGTGACTCCTTCAAGAAGCTTCTCTAAGAATGGGGAACTGCATATGATTTCAAAACTTGCGTCCCCAAGTGGCTTATCATCAGCACACATTTATTTTTACAGTGTCCTTCTCCCACCCATTTCCACACTTATTCAAAAGTTGGGAGAGGACCCATTGCTACAGCTTGACTTTCCATATATCCCCCACACAGTAGGCTCTTTTTCACCTTTATGCCTTTGCCTTTTCCTCCCCATCTGGCTCAACTATGTGGCTTCCTCCAGGCTCACTGATCACTTCCACTCTCGAAGCCTTTTTGTGCCCATTTCAACTCTCAGGGGTTTTCTTTCCCACTCCACTTACACTTAATTTGTCACCTGTCCTCAAGTGCTGAGGCTGGCTAATGATCTTATGGTTCGTGCATCCTTGTGTGAACATCATAGGGTGTACTTACACAAGCTAAGATGGCTATGACATCAGTAGGCAATATAATCTTATAAGATCACCATGGTATATTTGTCCTACTGCTGACTGAAACAATGGCATATCACTATATCTTAGTTTGGGCTGCTATAACAAAGCAGCAGAGACTGGGTGGCTTATAGACAACAAAAATTTGTGTCTCACAACTTTAAAGTCTGAAGTCCGAGAACAGGATGCCAACATGATCAGGTTCAGGTAAGGGCCCTCCTCCAGGTTGTTGACAACTATCTTTTCGTTGTATCCTCACATGACAGAAAGAGAGCCAGAGAGCTCTCCAGGGTCCCTTTTACAAAAGCACTATCCCACTTGCGAGGACTCCACCCTCAGGACCTAATTCCCTCCAAAATATCCCCTATCTCCTGATACCACCATGTGGGGGATTGTGATTTCAACATATGAATTTGGAGGTATGCAAATCTCCAGCCTATTGCTGCAAGGCTGGGCATAGAGCAGTTGTCCTTCATGTATCTGCTGACAGGATTCACCCAGATTGGCACTGTTCTCTCCAGGCCAGTGGGGACATCGAATTAAAAAAAAAAAAAAAAAAAAAAAAAAAAAAAAAAAAAAAGATAAGAATTAGGAACGTGGTTGCTCCAAAACAATCCAGAGCATAAACATCAAACTAAATATCTATATGATTGACGGAATTCTACATGACCCCATGAACTTCGCCCCCTGGTGCTACTTCCATAATTATGTTACATGCCAAAAGGGATTCTGTAGCTATAACTAAGGTTACAAATTATGTGGCTGTAAGATATGGAGGTTAACTTGGGGAGCTACTAATCATGTGAGCCATGTTTTAAAAAACATAGATCTTCTCCAGCTGTGGCAGAGGAGAAATGGAGAAAACCTGAAGCATAAGGAGGAGTGAGCATGACAGAGATATCCCACTGCTCCCCTGAAGACAGAGGAGGCCACTGAAAAGGACTGAGTCCTCTGGGAGCTGAGAGTGAACCCACAGTGAGAGCCAGCAAGAAAACAGGTACCTCAGTCCTACAACCATGCACAACTGATTTCTGCTAACATCTTGGAAGCAGATTCTTCCCAGAGCCTCCCAAAGTAAAGGCATCTGGGCTGACACCTTCGTCTTGGCTGCAACGGACCCTAAGCAGAGCACCCTGACAATCCTGCCCAGGATTCCCAACTACAGATAATACCTGGGTATGGTTTTTTTTTTAAGCCACTAAGTCTGTGGTAATTGGTAACAGAGTAATCCTCAGCTGCTCTGTCACCCCAAACTAGCCAAATAAGAGGAGTTCCTCTTGTGAATTAACAAACATGCCTTAGTATATGCTGACCCTGATTAATACATATTCCATGCCTACATTAATGACAGACATCTATAGAGTAAAAAGCATTCCACCAATGCGAGTTTCACTTAAAGCATTGTAATGACCTCCCTATGAAGCACTATTTGAAATAGTCACATGTGAGTTATTATAAACCTAATCACAGTGAAGTCATCTGTCTCAAGCGCTGTATGCTGAGCAATGCTGTATGCCTAGGCTGTCACTGAGCAATGGAAACTGGGCTGCTTAGTTGGAACGCTGTGAGCCTGATGTCTGAAGAGTGCACAACAGGCACTCTTCATCTTTCTGAGAGCCCCTCAGAGGGGCTCTTGGTAAAGCATTCTCTACACTGACTCTGACGGTCTTCCTATATCCCCACATCACACCAGCTCCCTAGAAGGCCACAGGAAGTCAGCGTCCACTGCCTGAGACAGTGGCCCTATGATTGCCCAGCCCCACCACCCTCCCACACTGACTGGTTATGTGACCAACATGCACATGGGTTTCCAACAGCCACTCCTCACCCAGGAGGGAAGTCACATGCCAGGCCCCCGTCCCTCAGTCACAGGCTCCCATTTGTCTACGTCAGCATTTGTCTGAACATCACACCTCCATCATTTCCAGGGGAAATTGATGTGGACGGCATGGGAAAGGAATGTAACTACAGCCTATTCTAAAAGCACGCATTTATTTTATTTTATTTCAGAAATGTATGCATTATGTATGGCTGTACATAAACGTTTTTATAGAGCCTCTTAAATGATTTACCACGAGGTATGTGTTGATTATAATCTCTGCTTATTTAAGAGAGCCTTGAGCCTTGTTTACCCCCACCGTATTTAATACATTGAGACATGTTTCAACTAACAGTGACACCAGTAAACAAAAGTTACTGATCTACCTCGTGAGTTATAAAACTTGTAACATGCTGTAAACAGCTCTGTCATTTTATTTAGCATATTGCATTGTGTGAGCTGCCTTATTTATCTAGTGGTAAATCTTTATGTATCAAAAATGCTACAGAAGGCACAACAGATAAATTACCGACAGACACTAACATCTGACTAGTTAATCAAACAAATAGGACATGTAACAAAGAGAAAAGCTATAAATATTGACAACAAGCTGCTTCAGTCACAAAAACATTCAATACTTCAGTTCTCAAGTGTGAGTTTTATATCAGTCCCCTGGAAACAGTTTGTATCCTCCAATAAATTTTTACAGTTGATTCACCTGCCTGATACCCCTCAGCCATTTCCTTCAGAAGCTGTCAAACCCGCCAACGATAATATATGGCCCGACCAACAAGAACAGCTGTAGCCATTCTCTCGGCAGGTTCTTGCACCCTGTTCTGCATAAAATAATACATCAAGATTAATTGATTTCCCGTCAGTCTCACAGAACAGAAAATTAATTTTCATGTAGCTATTTTCCCCAGCATATGAATTTTGTACATGGCAAGTAATTTAAGTTTTTAATTATTCATGAGCGAGGTGGGGGTGGGGAGGAACATGATAAAGTAGAGCTCACGAAAACCCCAAGGCCAATCTCTGGGCCTTGGTTTGTGCTGAGGCAACAATAGCATTGGCTAATGCCCATATAAATAATATATGTATTAACATACATCTTAGTACAACACCAATTTCTCTCACTCTGACCCGAGACTACCAGGTCACCCTGTGGTACTTTGTCAAAGTCTATGCGCTGGTTACATGTGACGTGCTGTGGGAAAACACAGAACATGTCAGCCATATTGAAGTGACCTCCCCTGCCTTTCAGCAGCGGCCACACAGCCCAGGCATGATAGGAGGTAATTTAACGGTCAGTGTGAGAGTGGGACCAAGCCAAAGTTGCTAATCAGCCAGGTGCTACCTCAGCAAGTCTTCCATTTGCAGGTGCCACTGACTTGTGAACAAGAAAAATGTAACCAGAAAATAGAAAGAAAGCATTTGACTCACTCAGGCCTCATCTCTCACAGACCTTCGGCAGACCCGCGAGAGAAAAACTGTCTCCTCGGAAAGAGAAAAACCACAACGTGAGCACCTCGGGCAATCAAGCAGATTTGCTAAAATGTGAACTCAAATGGTCCCATTGTATCTCCTTAGAAATTTCACTGGCATACTTCATAGAAACTGCAAGACAGGCAGATGTGCAGTGCCTACCTCGAGTCACGGAACTCCATTTAACCCCATTAGGACCAAGCCTAAAGCATCTCACAGGGCACTGTTGGACATGGAGGAATCCACCCCCAGAGTCGAGGAGTTTGGGTCACTGCTGATTTATTGATGACTTCCTTTGCCCTGAACACTAAGATTTAGTGTGAAATTAGGAGATCCATACAAACCATTGATCTCCTCCCAGTTAAACCATTAGACTACACCATGACTGTTTAACAATCAGGAAACAGAGAGAATCTGATCAAATCAGCAAACTGATACTGGACAAGGGGAGGTCACCATCCAGAGAGGACAGTGAACCCAGTATTTCTGAGAGAAACTGGCTGGTGTGACCTGAAGAAGCTGCTCTGTCTTGCGGCACACCCCTGGGGAAGCCGGCAGGCCTACGGAGCAGTCTGATAAGGAGGAAACAGGCTGAGAAGGTCAAAAGCAAAATGGAAAGAAATTCAAATTAAGTAAAAAAAAAAAAAAAAAAGAATTTTACCTGGGCAGAGGAACACTTGGTTGAGGGAGGGTTGGGCTTGATGAATCTAATGAAATATTAATAAGAACACAAAAGCGGAAGTTCCTAAGGTTATCATTTCTTAGCAGCTTATAAAAATGGACACGTTAACCAAACCAGAGAGAAATCAGGAAATTACTTCTCTGTGTAGAGTAACCATGCCTCACGCTGGAGGCTGGAACAAGACTGAGCTTCCAGCATTTCCATCATAAAATCTGTTTCCCAGTAACCGGTGAAACCTATAAAAATTTACTTTGCCCAGAAATTTGGCACTGGTGCAGCAGTGTGCAGCATAGGCCCTTTTAATACTGCTTCAGAATAGGGATTCAGGATTACATTTCTGTTACCATGATGGCTCCAGACAAAGGGGCAACATGACACATCATGCCAAGCAGCTAATTATCAGTGCTCAAGAACAGCTAGTCAACTTAGGTGGGGTTAACATTGGGGAGGGGGAAATCCTCAACTGTGTCATGTGGTACATTTGTGAAGGGTGGGTTGATGAGGTTTGCTTAAGTCTTTGTACCTCAGGTTTTAAAAACAAAACAAACAGGATGAGGAAATTAAATATAGCACTGATACCCCAACAACAAAGGCCTTGCTCAAGTGCTGCCAAAAAACCCCAGATCTGGATGCTCTGACATGCCCTGGTGCCAAGAAACATGCCCAGGCCCCCCATGAACTCCCTGAGATACCCATGGCCACATTCCTGAGATGGCCCAACACTCCTGCCCAGCGGTGGTGGGGTGACACCACCGGGCTCAGCGAATGCCAGCAAAATTCTCCACTAATTATTTCTCACTGCTAACCACATCAGACACACTCCTTCCTTTACTGAGAGTTGCGCCATACTGGTAGGTTAGCAAGGTTTGACAAATAAAGAACCAAGGAAAACCTTATCCCTGTAAGACTCTGGGGAGGGGGGTTAGTTTCCATTTGGTGACAGAGTTTAAAGAAAGCAACACAGAGATCAAAACAAATGTTTTGATCTGATGCATCGAGGCTGGGAATCAGGTGATATGTGAGCCATGTGGGTGTGGGCGTGGGGGTAGGGAGACAAAATAGGGTTTGAGGAAAACCTTAAGAATTCTGAATGGTCCCAACATCTCCACCCCAGCCCATCCTTTCCCACAATATTAATAGCATGGCAGTTGCCATCTGCAAAGTAACAAAGGTGCATTTTGGTTTATACATGTGTTGTAGTTTTTCTTCGTCTGACAGGGAGGAGGAAGCTTGCTTTACCTCATTTTGAAAATAATCCTATTGAGAACATAAATGAACTCATTATGCATGCTGTAAAATTTTTTTAATTGTGTGTGTGTGTGTGTGTGTGTGTGTGTGTGTGTGTTGGCAATTCTGTAACTAAAACATAAAAAACTTCTCCAAGTTGATGCTGCTGCTGGCATAGCTTAAAGGTCTTTGTTTCTGTAAATTCAATTGAGTGTTTCTATTTCTAAGTCTGGCAAGAGGTTCTAATTATTGTTAGAAGCCTAATTAGCATTTAGTATTACATTACAACAACTGCAGCAAAATTGTACCCATTCTCCAATAAACAGTATTCACAGTATGCAATCAAGCCGCTGTACCGAGCAATGAGAATTAATAGCACCGCACGACAATGGTAAATCCTCCGTCTCCCGCTGTGTGTGTTTAATAATTTTTCACTCCTTCCAGATTGTTCCCATCAAGCACAATTCCCAAGGTCCTAATCAACCACCCTCCCCATCAATACTACACAGAGATCTGAGCACTGAAAATTATCTGCAATTTCAAAAAGTGCTTTGTTGCATTATTAGGCCACTGACCTAAGAGGTAATGGGTAAATAGTTTCTGAAAAATGTCCAAAGCACAACATAAATTAAAGCTTATAGTCTTGCCTGCTGTTCTCACCATAGCTATAACTGCAAACTATTACGGTTTTTACACAATATTCCTAACTATAATTTTACACCATAATATTGGTGCAAAGCGCCAAATGTTCTGCTTTCACGTGCCTTCATTTACTAAACAAGGAGAGTCTGGGGAGGAAGCTGACGTACTGGGTCCTTTAAAACGTCTCTGGATCCATGCTCCTCCCTGTCTTGCCCCCTTCATCCACACCCCCACTCCACACACACCCCAAATAAAACCAGTTGATAATCAATGTGTAAGCATTTTGCAAAGGACGAATGTAAGGGTTTTTCACAGTAATGGTGTAAGATAGGTGGGTAAATGGAGCTGAGATATGCTGCTTACGCAAGGACTCGGGGCTGGGCAAAGGAAGCATGGGCTGAGGGAGGAGTGCACAGCGTTCCCTGTTGTCTGCTGAATGGTGATGATTATAACAGTGTTGACGACTCACTGCTGGAGGAGAAAGGTGTGTTTTAAACAACCTCAAAAGTGCACTTTAGGCTAGGATGAAGAGGAGCTTTTGACCAAGGAAAACAAAGCCCGGGGTCTCAGATCATTGAAGAAACAAAATCAAGGTGCTGCTGTGGTGTGACTAAATCTCAGGTAACAGCAGCCCATCACAGCAATCCCCGTTGAGAAGATGCACCGTGTCCATCTAGGGGTTTGGGTGGGATGCTGTGGTGTTGGTGCTGATTCTCTGTTTTACACAGTAGCAAAGATAATAAAGAACTTCAGACAGCTCAAATCCACCAAAACCCGTGAACACCTGGGCCTTCCCTGAGCAAAGCTAGATGCTGGATCAGCCTGTGGTCTGCCACACTTCACCAACGAAAACACTTCTCATTTTGTTGCTATCCGTCAACAGCACTCAAAACGAAAGACTTTAATAACATTGGTGGATTAATGCCATCAGTTTTTCAGGACTAATGACTTACTGAATATCATACCAAGTTTTTTTTCCAACATCATTATAATGCTATACTATACTCCTAGGCCATATAGTCACTTATTAATCCAGTCCACAGATACTTAAGTGTCCACTACTGTTCTAGGCATTTGGGACACAGTGACGAGTAAGGAGATCAAAGATCTGTGCTCTTGTGGAGTGGATACTCCAGTCCAAGGCAGGCAGAGAAAGTACCACTACCCTAACAAATAAGTGCATTACTTCCTAGGCTGGAAGGTGACAGTGGTATGGGAGAAAACGAGCAGAATAACATGAGGGGACCAGGAGCATCAAGGGGAGCAGGCTGCGCACCAAACCAAATGGCGAGGGGGCGCTGCTATGAGACAGTGATGCTAGAGCAAAGATTTAAGAAGAAGGAAAAATGCTTGACATGGGTCAAAAAATTCTTGAATTTCTCCTCCTAATTCTACGCTTGCCCTGTTCCCTATTTCTGATTCCCATGGTCAGTGACTTACAGCATTTTTTGAGTGGCTTCTTACAGGGGTCAGGTGCACAAGAGGAGAATGTACATGTGTCCTGTCCCCCTCTCAGTGACCCCAATAACCAGTGCAGTGGCTAGCAAAGAGCAGATACTCACAATAAATGAGCACACACATGAGTCAATGGTAACTCATTTCCTTGTTTTCAGAACCCCAGGTCATCCCTTCTAGACATGGTGTATTGGTGTAATTAAGGCGTGAAAAGTATGACAGCTTTCTAGAGCTCCAAGAAAATGGACGATCTTCTAGTCTAAACCCCAAGGGCGCCGAGATCTAGAGAAGAAACGACATCTACAGGACCACAGCCCAGCTCTCCCGAATACTCTTCTTAGGACTTTTCACTCTCCGCTGGAGAACAAACCTCACCGGAGATGTCACCGGTGACAATTCTGCCTCTTCCCTCCACGGTGGCCCTGGTGGTGGTTCTCTCCATCCCCAGGGGTGTGACCCTTTCCTCTCTCTCTCAATGACCACTGGATATTTTCTCCTGACTTATCCCTATTTTCTTAATGTTCTCTTACTCCTCAAAATTTATATCATCTTGGCAAACCAAATAAGCAGGTGGGAAAGTGGAAGATGACAGAATACACCAGACATAGTCAGTTAAGATGGTGACAGAACAAGGAGCTACCTGTCCTGGGCTCCTCAACACATACCCACACCAGGAGCTATCTCCGTTGTGTCTCCAAGACGGCTAAAAGAGCTGGGTGGGCTGCCAGCAAAGGTAAGAATCTTCAAAGGAAGAAGTTTGTTTCTTAAAGAAAAATGCTCCCTATATTTGCAAGTAGACTATGACCAATGAAAGTCTACTTCTCTGTCTCCCTTAGGACTCATGACCCACCTTCCACTATAAAAGACAAATCCAGTGGTACACAGAGAACTCTTTATCATCAATAGCCTTGTCCTTCCACCCTGCCAAACCCTCCTTAAAGACACAAGACATTAGAAGATGCGTCTGTTTCAGGAAGGAAAACTGCTTCATTCCTCTCTGCTAACTCCTGAGGAAAGGATTGCCTTTCCATTCCTTTCCAGAAATGGTATTGCAAGAGATATCAAACTTCAAGGTAAGGAACAAACACGTAACCAACCGCTCATTCTGCCTTGGTCCGAGGCCACATCATCTCAGTACAAAGTGCCACTCTCATTTGTTCACTCTGTATGAGAAAAGAAAGGGGAACTGTGGCATTCCAGGAGAAAGGCCAGGAGATGTTGCCCATGAGTTCAGGGCAAGGAGATGAAGAGCATGTTTACAGGTCAGGAACAGCTTACCTGGTGCTGACAGGTACACAGGACAAATATGACAGTGACAAATATGAAACAAACCAACCTCTTCCCAGCTCTCAAGCAGCCCCAAATTACACAATGGAGCTCGCCTTTCTAGGACGGTAAAATGTGGGAATCAATTCCTAATAGCAGTAACGATAACGGGAGAGACCATCTCTTCAGAGCTTACCATTGTGCTAAGAGCTTTCCATGCTTGTCCTTTATGAAGCTGGGAGTTTGGTTGCGGCCTGAGCGGGGCTGTCATGATGGCATGTGGGGCCCAAACACGTCATCATAACACAGCCCACGTATTCATTTTAATCCACCCCTGACGGAGTCCTACACACCCTGAAATCTGAGTCTGCTAGATTATTATGAGTACCAGCCTAAATCTACATGATCTTTGTGCCTGTAATTTAGGAAACATGAGACTTATCCTTAAAGTGACAGCCATAAAGTATTCGGTTCCTAGCACATTTCTTCACCACCAGCAGTATGGTTCTCAGACCTGAGGGATGGGGAACCCGACCTTCTCATGGGATAAGGAGTTCACAAAGCCCAGGAGCATGCCAGTGTGTGCCCTCACCTTTAAAGATGCACTTTGGATAGCCAGAACTCCATCCCAGTCCACCCCACAAAAGTGAGCTGGTGCGTGCTGCCCCAGGCCTGAGAGATGGCTGTTTGTGATGAGCTGAGGATGGACGTGCATCTGGACATGCAGGATGCAGAATCCAAACACATGAACAAGAGGTTCCTCACAGCACAAGACAGAGAGCCAGGGGGACCGTCGAGGACCCAGAGCAGGCTCTCACCATGCTGCCACAACCCAGTTCCCCATAGAGGGAGAGCATTCCAAACTGAGATCTTGGCTTCCAACTCTGTAATTAAAGTAAGCTTTTCATGACGAGAGATTAGAGCATATTTTATTTAGCATGCATTAGTCTGGCTTATAATTTTAAATATTTAGAGGTATGGTATGTGGGCATCTGTGTTAGTCAGCTTTTCATTGCAATGACAAAATACCGGAGAGATCATCATCTTATAAGGAGGAAAGGTTTATTTTGGTTCATGGTTTTAGAGGTTATAGTCCATGGTTGCTTGGCCCTGTTGATTTGGGCCTGTGGCAGCACACTACATCATGGCAGGAGTGTGTAGTGGATGAGGCCTGTTCATCTCATGGTGGCCAGGAAGCGAGAAAGACAAGAAAAGGCTGGGGTCCCAATATTTCTTTCAAGGGCTTGCCTCTAGTGACTTAACTTCCTTTCAACATGCCCCAATTCCTAAAGGTTCTATTACCTCCTAAGAGCACCATAGGCTGGTGACCAAGCCTTTAACACACAGACTTTTGGGGACACCACAGATCCAAACAATGTCAGCTTCCAGTTGTAGTAATGCCCAAGAACCTGCAAAGGTTAGCGGGGAGTAGAATCTTTGCCCTATTCTCCTCCCATGGTTTAGTTTTCCATGTAAGTGAATGCTTCCTTTCCAAACACCGAGGGGCTTCCCTTTAGGCATACCCGAGAGGCAGAATCCAGATTCATACCAAAGAGACAAGTGAAAGTAGGCGCTCCATTTGCTAAAGGATCACATAATTCACTCCTTTGGTGCATTGGTTTGAACCAACTAATAAAAATTTATTACACACACAAAAAAAAATCCTCACAAATTCATTTTTTCGTGATAAAATAAGAGCTTTAGAGGAAAAAAAGCTTAAATGACTTCCCCTTTACTAGTTCACCTATGGTCACCATAGGAAAAAACTTATAAAATGCAGATAAACAAAAGGAAAGACATTAACAATCATGTTTTCTATAGCACTTGGCAAGATGAACTCTGATAGGATTTAATGCATAGACCCTAGATTTTTTCAATGTCATTGTGAACATGTAAAAATATAGAAAATTGGGGCTGGGGTTGTGGCTCAGTGGTGAAGCGTTCCCCCAGCACATGCAAGGCCCTGGGTTCAATTCTCAGCACCACATAAAAATAAGTAAATAAAGGTATTGTGTCCAACTACAACTAAAAAATAAATATTAAAATATGTGTAGAGAAATACCAGTGGTTAATTTTATAAGAATCCTGTCATGCTATGACTATAGACTAGTGCCACCCATGTGTCAGGCCCTTGAAGTCCAAGAGTAACAGGACATAGTTTCTACTCTCCTACAGACAAAATGGAAGATACTTTACCAAAAATCTAAACAAAGAACTATATAAGGACTCTCTAGAGCGTCTAGAGATGGGAATGATTCTTTATTCCTAGGGGATAAACTCAGGGTTTTGTCAACACTAATGTGTAACTCTGGGCTTCCTTCTGTCGTTCAACAAACACTGAACACAAACTATAGACCAGCACTATTTTAAGCACTGTGTATACATACAGTGGTGAATAAGGCAAAGTTCTACCCTCATGATGCTTACACAAACGTATTTATAAATAAATAGATAAAACAGTGTGATAACTTCCCCTTGACTGACATATAAGAGGTGCTCAAAAAAGGTGTTCAATGAACAAAGAAACAAAATACAGTCTACCTTTCTGGGCTTCCATTTTAAAGGCAACTGATGTCCTTGAAGTTACCATATCAGAGAGTTGTGAAGTTTCAAAACACAACCCAGTGTGTCTGTTCTGTTTCACTTAAAAATATGAATCCAATAGGCTTAATCCAAAATCTCCAGCTCTGAATTGGGTTACCATGTGTTGGATTTGATTTGTATTTCCATCAGTATCAACCCCAGCATCCTTATATAGACACCAGCAGTGTACATGATTTATAGCAAGTCAGTCAAGGTAAAGCCTATAGCTTCCCTTCACATTTTGACGTTATCAGATTACTTCAGAAGCTGGCAGCAGCTACCATAAGTAACAAGCTGTCAGTGTAAATAAATCACTCTTTCTCAAAAAAAAAAAAAAAAAAAAAAAAAAAAAAAAGACTGCCTAAAAGTATACATAAGTGGGCTTGGCCTTTTTTTGTTTTTAATTTCCCTCTGCACAAGTCTTCTATATATTTGATTTTATATAGGAGGCAGAAATTAGTTCATTTTCTTTCTTAAAATAAAAGGTTCTAGGCCTCAAATCTAAGAAACTCAAGTTTCAAAAGGAAAGGTGGCGGCCATTGTATATAAATCATAGGACAATCAATTTGCAATCACCTAGAAAAGCCCAGGGTGTGGAGAACAACTAGCAGTTCTAAGAAGAGTGACCTGTGCCAGGCCAATTTAATTTCCTTCTAGGATGAGTGACAGGCTGTGGAGATAAGAGAGAAGCAACAGATACCGTCCATCTGGATTGCAGCTGGCCTCCCTCTGTCTGGTCCCCCATGATTCACCCATCAATGGGCTAGAAAACCTAACCTTAGTGGTCCTCAGAGGGCTAGAACACCCCACCCAGACTGGGATCTCCAATGTCTTTGCACCACCTGGAGAGAGGAGGGACAATTCAGTCACCATCCTAGGGAGGGAGAAGGTGGGCCATGGCCACTGCACATCTGTTGATGAGTTCAATGGTACAAGGGGCAGCATACCCTTGTTCTAAGAGACACTAAGTAACACAGGGGTGTAATAACTAGGGAGGTATAAGGAGAATGTGTGAAGTCCATGAGATGAATTATAGAAAGGTCCTAGAACAAGATAACCCAGTATGAATAAGAGGAAGGAAGTGCTCTAGGGAGCAACTTGAGTTTATATCACACCCCCAAAAGAGGAAAGTTTATGTCACTGAATTCAGACATCAGCAAGGATGGCAGGGGTCACCGTGGTTTGGGGACACAATATGAGAGCAAATTTTTAGCAGTGTGTTATGAGAAAGTTAGGAGGACAATGGAAAGCATTGAAAGCAGCCAGATGCACATGAGAGAGAAGTCTTTGTATCCCTGTTTGGTATGGGTCAAGCTATAGTGCCCTTTTCTTGTTCTATCATGACATGTCACACAGAAATGTCAGAGTACATCCACTCAAGTTGATACTACACAGGTACATAAACCCCCTCCTATCCGAGTATTTTCACAACTAACTTCTTTGCCTACCCCTCTCACCTCAAGAAACTAAACGCTCTTAGTGTCTGTGGCTACACTGGGACTACTGAGGGTAATTGAGAAAGTCTAAACTCTATTAGCTCCCACCAACCACCCCAGGATGTCTCAAACTAGAAAGTCCAGATAAAATGACCAAATACTCTTGTGTTGTCCAAAGGAAAGTTTAGGAACTACTGAGAGGATAATGGAACATGAACTTGGGGACCTAGTGATAAGTCTACTTACTTAGTGAGTAGGCCATGCTTTGCCAAAGCACCAGCAAATGAACCTTTCTTCTGACTTCAATGGGCACATCGAATGACTACAATGGCCTTCCCTCATTGACTAATGAAATTTGAACATGTTCATCTATTTATTTAAAAAAAATGATTCCACCATCTATTCCTATAGATGAGTTTCTGCTAATTTTCCTTCATGGCAACTCCCCGCTGGGTGAAGGAGGCAATTACACAAGTGATTATAATAAAACATAACTGATGTTAAAAATGAAGAGAGAGGCCTAGGGGAACTCATAGCAGAGAATCAGTCCTAATGGGGAAATCAGGAAGGGCTTCCCAGAGGAAGTGACATTCTAGCTTAGACCCAAACAGTGATGAAGAGAGAGCCACATGAACAGAGGCACAAAGGTGAGAAGGTAGGTTGGACTTAGACAGTGAGAGGGGTTTTAATATGGCTGGGAAGTGTGGGGCAGGGGGTAGTGAGACCACCACCATTTGTACCTGACATACACACAAACCAGCTTATCCATCTACTCAAAAATATACATTTTATCCCCTCCACTCCAGGTCCCTTTCTCTCCATGAGCTCATACCTCCAGCCCAGAAACCCAGCACACCCACTGGCATGTTGTAACACCTGGCTCTCACCCTTCCCTAAGGCTCTGACAGGGTTCATGGTTGCTAGCATGATCCTACTCCCTCCCCATCATTCCCTCTCTTCTGAGCTATTCTAGTAGCTTCATCCTTATCCATACAGTAGCTTAGCCCTCTTCATATGCAAACTTCCACTATTCATTCAAGTCTCAGATTGGTCTTCTGCACTCCTCTTGCATACACTGATCAGGTTTTCAAGTTTCTACTCACTCACACACACACACACACACACACACACACACACACACGGAGAGAGAGAGCACCTCAGCAAACACAGGACTAAGCAAACAATAATGTTCAAAGACAGAATCACTTTTTTAGTGACCAGTCCATTTTGAAAGATTATGTATACAACCCCTTCCCACTTCTCAATATAATAGCTGCCTCATTTTACGACTGGGTTGCTATTACTCGGGATCTGCTTTCTATAGTAGTTTGAGATGTTGTTTGTTTAAGAGGAAGATTATGTGGTTTGGTATCAAGAAAAAAAAAGTACAGGCTTTGGAGTGAGGGCAGTTTCACTGATTGTTGTCTCTGTGTCTTCTGGCAAATTGTTTAACCTCAGTTTCCTCATCTGTGAAATTGGGATCATGTTCTCAGAGGGACATTATGAAAACAAAGCGAAATAATGTATAATTCAGTGCCTGGCTTATAGCAGACATTCAAAAAATATATATGTAAAATGTTCACTTTCCCTTTTCCTCCTAATTAGGGGGAAAAAAATTCAAAGATGACCTGAATGCAAATTTCAGTCAAATGAGTCTCCAAACAAACCCGTCTATGAAATATACCAAAATGTAAGATATAGCTTCTATCAGACAACATTAGCATTTTTAGTGGAGACAAGTATACAACAATTAAATTAAATAAGAAATGTTTTAAACTATCACTAGAAATGTCCTTTCTCAACTCTGCAAAATAAAAATAGAAAAAGAGTTGGTAGAGGGAAACAGAAATGCCCACGGATTATCATCTTCCTTTGTTATGTTAAACAACTTGCTAAAATCACATCTGAAGATTCTTTTTGCATTGTCACGATAAAGAGCGTGTATGTGCAGGTTAAAATAAGCATCCATAAAATACAGCCGGTGCTGGTATGTAATACACGTTTTAAAAGGCAGAGGAAATAAAAGCAAACGATAACCACATGAACATCTTACTGCAAACAAAGCCAGTGACCTTTCCAAATGAAGACAGGAATATCACTCTTCTGAGTTTCTAAGATGAAACCCTAAGAGTCCCATTCCCCCCAGTAGATACTTTGTTTCCAACTTCAAGGCTGGTGAGGAAGTGATCCTCACATTCCCTATTTGTCTTCTGTGGTCAGCTGAGTTCAGCTACCCAAACACACATACACATGCTCAGAGGACAGATTTGTCATGCTGACCTTTCATATCTCCCATGCTTTTTTAGCTGATCTAGATTTCATCCCATGGAAACAATGCACACAGCATCACCACAGAGGAGAGAAATCAGGTAAAGGATGGCAAAGATAAATACCAGAGAAAGCAAGCTAGAACCTGGACACAGGGGACATTGCTCACAGAATTATTCAAGGGAGGAAGGCCAGTTGAAAGCTAGTGAAGCAGGTAGTATACAATTCAAAATTAACCAGCGACCTTTACTGAGAATGTCAAAGGTCAAAGCTATTTGTACGGTGGTACTTACCAGGTCCAGACATCCCATGCTGACTTCTATGTGGGCTAGAACTCTGCAGATTCAAACACTGACAGATTCAAAAACCAAGAGAAAGAAAAGTTCCTCCACATCTGGAAGTAACTCGCGCTCTAAATGAGGAATGGCCACCAGTGTGGTACTATTGCACCCACACCTGCCTTTCCAGCGCACAGGGTGTGAGAACTGACTGATGTTGGAAGATCCTAGAATGAAGCAAGCAATCCACTTCCTAGTCCACAGCCAGCTTCCCTTGTAGGCTACATACATTTTCTTTCCATAAAACCACAGTCCTCCAAAGAAGGGCTCAGTAGGCATGTAGGTCATATTTCACACTCTCTGGAAGCCTCTGTATCACAGGTTTTATCTGCTGTATTTTCCCTCCAGATGAGATGAGAGCTTCCCTCCCAGTAGGGGCCATGGTCATGAGAAATGAATGTTTTTCCCTTTTGCCAGTAAGAAATCTTAAGACCTGGTGTAAAAAACCACTCAGGCATAACAAGTTATAGCCCAGCAGGCACACTGATTAGCTAGGTTCCATAACCATAAAGTCAACAATAATCTACCTCTGTGCCCTTTCGGCAGGTGGCTCACCTATGGATGCTCAGGAAGTCAGCAACAGTTCAGGCGAAATTACGTGGAGAGCATCATGCGTAAACACGAATGTGCCAGCTTGTCCTTAACTATACCATTGGGACTCCAGACCTGCAAAACAATCCATTACCCCCACTCACCACCAACTGCAACTTCTTCCCATCTCCCTATACCTTCTCCCACTGATGGTGCTTGGGCTTAATATGTGTGCCTCTTTTCCAGGCCCTCTGTGCTCTCACCTCTGCCTTCCACACAAGGGCTAGCCTTTGTACCAGACAGGAAGTGACTAACTCCTCTTCTGTGGCATGGAAACTTCAGGCTGATTTTTCCAGTAGTGTTGACTGACTGTGATAACCATTTTTCACTCTTCACAGTCCCCCTGGAGATGTCAGCCACACATTGGAAATCCAACTCCCTAGAGCATGGGACCACTGGCCAAATAGGGAGTGGGGTACATACACAAACACACATAGACACACATTTTTTTTTCAACTTATTAAGGGAAAAAAAATCCAACGTATGACCACTGATTCAACATCTCTATTCTAAAGTTATAGAAACATTTCCTACATTTTGTTAAAATAAAAAGGACTCCAATAGTCAAGGAAAAATTTGGCTACGCAAACAAGAAGGGCAGATACAGTACTTAGAAATGATTATAAATGTTAATGTCCTATTTCTTTCCTTTTCTATGGGTTTGAATTTTAGACTAAGTTATGCAGAAACAACCAAAATCATAATACATCTCTTAGGTTCTAGCAGGGAAGGCTGAATCCAAATCCACCCTAAGAAAAGTCATTACCTTCCCTGAAAGCAGCAGGTGTGAGGCCTAATGGCTTGTCATAATGAAGGGTCAGCCTCTGACATTGGAACTAACATCACTGTGTGACAAAGAGTGATTTACACCACCCTACTCAAAACGGTGTAGGAAGTATGATGATTCATAAAATCATAAATTATAAATCAATTACCGGAGATAGAGAACTTGATTCATCCTCAGGCCCATTTGTTCCTGAGATGTGAGACCCTTTTACAGGACCCCTTGAACTAGAGAATACAAAGAAGAGAAAGTCCCTCGGGCCATTTCTGTTGTCCTAGCCTTTCTTTACAAACCTATCAACCCTATAAATTTCATGTTAATCCAACATTACCCACCTAAAGAAATGAGTAGTGGACACAGGGGGTAAAAAAAATCCCTGGCCTTCAGAGGAAAGGAGACTGGATTCCCCCATTTCCCAAACTCCAGGTGAAAATGGAAAAATCCTATTAAATATTTAGGACATTAAGCTGAACAGCTATACACATCCCAACAAGCAGCAACACCTGCAAAAATGTAACCAACGCTTTCAGGATTCATCTGATATAATTTATGAACAATGATTTAAAAAAAAAAAATCAAACATATTGTGTCCCAAAATTTCTCTAGCATGGAAGTAGCCTTTTCATTCTTTGAAGAAAAGCCAATGTATTTGAGATGATAAAAGTAAAACAATCCAGTTTGGCATAGCCCTGGGCACTGCTGCAGAGACAGGCATTTACAGACAGGTGCAACCACACAACACACACTCAGGAAGGAAATTCCAGGCCAAGTCTCAGGCTGAGAGTCTCACACTTGTCCATCTTAGGGCTTCATTCCCTGAATCCAGCAGAGCAAAATGGCAGACATCCCCCCTGCTCCTGAACATCTTCATATTTATTGTCTTTACAACGTCTAAGAACAACACCAAGACCCTCATCTCAACTCTCTTACAGAGATTCTGACATGAGAGTATTAGAGTTCCTAGTACAGAAACTGAGCAAAGAAAAGAAGATCACATGGTTCTAACCACCATCTAGGACCCTGGCCTTCGAGCTGTGCACTCTCCATAGCACCACACTGCTGCTTAAGTTGAAGAAAATATCAGTGTTTTTCAGAATGCTCAAGCAATAAATCTCTCCTCCCATACCTCAAATAAATTTTAAAACTAAGAGAGTAAATGGCAATGCAAATAGTACTATTAGATATTTATTATGTTGCAAAGCTTGAAAACAGTCAGGAAAATGGAAAAGTTACTTTTTTCCCTACACAAATTTGTTAATGGGTGGCATAATGGGGAGCCCTGTTTGCTGGCACTATGTGAAACGTCTACAAATTGCCTCTGCAGAGCATTATAGGTTGTCAGACTAATGTAGTTGAAGATAATTTGGCCTTTCAGTGAATTGAACCTCACAGCACGATTATACTCCACAACCAAGTGGAGTGTCACAATTATTCTTTCATGCTGAATTACCATATAATGTCATGAGTCTACCTGTCATAAGTCCTGTAGCCCAGGCTGAATTTTTTTCCCCTAAATCTATGGTTCATGGCAAAAAATAATAATAATAATAATAATATTTTTTTGCTTCTAATGGAAATTTGATTGTTTTTATCAACAATAAATTTCATAGTGAATCAAAGGATAAGCTTGGACAAACAATCCGATACCCAAGGTTAAAAAACACACAAATAATAAATTGCTGGTGTGTCATGTTCAATTTTTACTACGGCATTACACTGCAATAACCATAACAGGATCTAAATTGTTGTCAGAACATTAAACAAACCCCCATACTTCACAAAGGCATCCTGTCTGAGTAATTCACACAACGGAAACAACTATCAAATTTTCCACTGTCCCACTGCTACACCATACATCAGTACAATTTTATGTATTTGGACAATTCGTTGAATAAATTACTTCCATCCTGGCTGCTCTTGCCACTTCTGTTAAGAGTCATATCAGTTTTAATTGTCTTTCTGTCTATATGGAGCCACTGTTTTTCTGGCCTTTTCCTGTGCTATTTCCTGAGCACCAAAATAGACTATGAACACCCATCAGAACTGGGCGCTTGGGGACATATGACTGCAAGAGAGGGGCATCCTGCCAGAGGCCAAGAGTGTCTTCCTTCTGCTGTTGATGACAACTGCCTAATGTGTACTTAGGACTGAGACCATTTGTAGTATTTGTGTGCAAACATCCTCTATCCGACATCAGAGCTAACTAAAAGCTAAAGGTATCCAAGACCCCACATTCTGCTCTGTTGCCACTTGGTTATTTCTTTCTTGATTCATTACAACATTCGTCCTGGCATGGGAAATGGGCTCAGCCTGAATTACATGGCCCTGATTCCGTTCACAGTCAGAATCCAGCTCACCAGCCAATTCATGGCAAACCCCACAAGCTGTTTCCCTTTGGCTTGTTGCTCCCCTGCAAATGACAAGCCCACCTTTCCAGTTTGAGGACCTAGCCTTCAAGAATGCACAGGGGTGCATGCCGAAATTACAGCTGTAGAACAAGTAACACCATAATGGGCACAAATAAACTTTGTCTATAAGAGGGTGGAGTTAATGACTTCCCATCGTGTTTCACAACACCTTCAATAGTAGACTAAATTGACACGGACCAAAGGGAATCAGATCAATTGGATGCAACTCTGTTTCCTAAATGAGATCCTCTCAGGTCTGACTCCAGTTTAACATAATGCATTTGTACAGCCAAAGTCAACCTCCTGGGCCAGATAAGTTAATAGGAAAAAAAAATGAGTAGAGGCTCCCAGGTACCCCAAACCAACGTGGGTACTATTTTAGTATGATTCCGTCACCTGTGTCACCATAGCCAAATAAAGAATCACACACTGAAATATCATCATACTGGCTGTTCGAAACCTGATGATGCCAAAGAAACCATTTTATGCTGAGCTACATTTGCTATTTCCAACAAGAAACTTCCTTACTTAACTAGCTCCAGAATAGGCCCGCCATATACTAAACACTGGCCTGCAACATAGAATTGGGTTCAAGGCTCCAGGTGGCCCAATTTTCCTTCTCAGAGCAATGCAAAAGAAGGAAACCACCTTCAGAGGGGTCAGCCCTGGACTGGGTGCCCCCATGTTAACTTGGTAGCCTTCCTGGATAGTAGAAAGTAACTCTTTATTTATAACCCCAAAAGCAATAATAAACACAGAACTATGATTTACTCTGAACCTTCCTATTATTAAAACACTTTGTCTTATAGTTTTATTGATTTACAATCTGTCCTGCTTACTTTTTTAGCATCTGAAAACAATCAAGGCACAAAGCTGCAAAATGTTTGGACATTAATTGTTAGGAGACAGCATTTTATTCCAGGCGAGGGGTTTGAGGCCTCGACAGCGGTGCATTCTGGTACCAGAATGATTTATGGTCTTGTAGCAATAACGATGCACCAGGGCCATTAACATATTGGCAGGCCCTAGGATGGATTAGTGGCATTGATTATTTCATGGGCCACTGATACCCATTTGTTACGAGGAGCTCAAAGATGGCCTCTTCCTGACTAAAATCTTTTTACGAGCAGACAGCATTTTAAGTATTAGGAACCTGGGATTTGGGCCATTTTTTATAATCTTGCTGTCGCCTCACCTTAGTATGCAAGCAAAAGAAAAAAAGTGTCAAAAAATTAAAGTTCATTCTTCACCAACAGCCTAATTCCTCAACTCATCATAACCATGTCTTCTTTAAAAATTAATGATTGCCAGCATTTAGCCACTGGTTGTTGCTATGAAGATCTATGCAAAAAGCAAGGATCCCTATAGAGTGTGTGATATATGGAATACTCTTTATTACTACAATAAAACTTACTGACATTTCAATACTTCTGCAAATAGCATTATAGTATCAATCTTCTGAATTAGGTTGAAAATTAAGTTGTAAATTAAAAGAAAGTGTACTTTGGAATACAACATGATATGTCACCCAGAAAAGGACCTTTGTGCATAACTGAGCTGATCTGGGGAGCAGAGAGATGAGCCCAGTGCCTCAGCAGTATTGTTTGAATTCTAAAGATCTGGGTTCCACCAGAAGAATCCATCCAGAAACCTGAATAATCCATCACGAGAGATTTTTTTTTCCATTGTAAAAGTCAAGGGATTTGACAACAACCTTTTATGAATACAATGAAACTCCAAATCCTAATATATTTTTCTCCTTTGCCACATTCTTGCCATAAATTTCAAATTGGGCAACATTTGGAATAATAAATGCCTTATAAAATACACAGAAGTTATACATACATTATGTTTATAATGTGTATATACATATATAAAAACTACTTCCTGCCTGTGTCATCAGATACAAAATTACTCTCTATTCCCACACACCCCAACCCAGACTTCAAAGATGCTCAGAGCAAAGAGCTACCCAGGGCACTACATGATAATTCCCAAAGCTCTGATGGCTTTAAAACTATTCAGTTCGAAGGCTAATGTCACATACTGTAAATTACAAACAGAGTCAGATCAGAGCCAACACAAAATGGTTATGCAAAAGACTACTGGCTTTCAAATATATATTTTTTTGAAAAGGCAGGTGTCTTAAATCACTACAACCTATCTTCCACAGCATTCCTTATATGCATGAGATGACTACATAGTTAAAACAGGGTCACTTCAATGATTCAAAATATCTTGATGAAATCCGAACTAGCTCCTGCCCAAGATGACTCCCCCAGTGTCTCTCAGGCTCGCTTATAGCTCCTATAACCTAGAAAGTCTTTCAGGTAGGGATTTATTTCTGACACCCTGCCACCCCCTACTACTTTCTGCATCTTCAGGGGTCTACACACACCAGGCTCAGGAAAGTAAAGAGGTTGCAGGGCCAACCCTGCCACCAGTGGAAAGAGACTATGATAAGAAGGATTCTGAGGTGGAGTTCTGGAACAAAAGAAGGTGTCATATTTAATTAACCACTTGGGCTATGAGTAAGGAATGGGAGAACAGCGCTGATATCCACAGGTCTGAATTCAGATGTCAGCATACTTCCATTAACTAACCTGTAGACTGCCCACTTAAGCTTGAAAAAGAGTTGTACCTCGAGAACATGTGCACTCACCATATAGGCACAGGAAAATAAAGCTGCTTCTTTCTGAAGAGTGGTTTAACACAAAGTATGGACCAAAGAGGGTTATAACTGAAGGGAATCTTAAGATGACCTCACCCAAGCCTTTTATTTCACATAGGGAAAAATCAAGACATATTGTTAAGTGACTCACATAAAGTCATACACACAGTGACAGAAACAAAACCCCAGGTCTCCTAGCTCCGCGCCCTCTCCCAGTGCTGCAGTGCCTCATTTGTACACCATCTTATTCGCTACTTCTTTCCCCTATCTTCCCATGTGTATAATTTTCTCATTTTCCTGTGGTTAGATGTACTGTTGCAGACTTCTCAAATTTTGGATTTTATGATAAGACACAGACTCTCTAATCTATATTACTGTAAATTTAGGAAAACGACCTTGGAGTATGATGGATGGTAATTCAGGGTTAAGTAGAAAACAATACAAGAGTTTGCCGTTTTCCTTGTTAAATTTTGAATTTTATTTTAAATAGGGAAGAAAGATGTTGTCAACATGTATTTTAGATACACAGAGGAACTTCAGACTTCAACTTTTAATGTATGAGGCCTTTTCAGAAACCACCCAGTATGAAAACACCCAGAGAAAAGAGCCTCCTTCCCAGCTCCTTAAGTTACCTCTTACCCTATCCAGCTTATAAGTTAATTGGGAAAGGACACCTTCTGTTTCCCATGGAAATTTAAGCTCTCAAAGACTCTGGAGAGCGGTGATAGAACCCAAGGGCTGCCATCAGATCGAGTGAGTAGACCGAGGCTGCCCTGGGGAAACGTGGAAGTGGAACATTGCGACACCTTGTCTAGCAATCCTAAAACACAGTGCCCATCCCTGCTTGCTTCCTTAGCATCCAGAAACAGGTTTTCAGAAAGACTCCATCTCCCTGCCCCTAGAGATTACAGTGCATAACCATCTCAAAGAGAAAGGGTCCTTTTCCTGTTTGAAAGTTAAAAGTTACCCTCCTAAGGAGTATTCCACAACCAAGAAGCAACTTGGGGTCACCACTGCAGGATGTGACAAGAGAAAGATGGTCTCCTGTAGGTCTAGCTCGAGCATACTGAAATGTAAACCTTTTTCTTTTCATTCACTTCATGGTCAAGAGCAAATGGTTAACTCCTCACAATGACCCACCCCTGGTAAACCTGAATGATATCCTTTGTAAGCCTCCCTTCTTTAGGCAGATCGTGGCAACCCCATAAAACTCTTCAGATACATCATTTCTCCAACGATTGTTATTTCTACAGATCTTCTGGATTTTTGCCAAATATCCCACATCCTTCTTAGACTTGGGAGTCCATATGGCATTCCAGGGCTGGGTGTTAATTGAAGAAAGGCTTAACTGTTTGGACATGTTATGCATCTATTACCCAATTGTGAATCTTGTACTGTTTGCTGTAGGACTGTATCTTTGGGGAAATGAATGCCAAATGAAAATTCACCCTAACCTATTTCTCTTTTTATTTTCTTACAGCTCTTTGTGATGATTTGTTAACCTGCTTCATTCTACAAGCTCAAGTCAGCCACTGAGCCGAAATTAACAACCAAGACCCAGGACAGAAGTAAACAGTTATTGACTAAGGTGTTTGTCCTCTTTGAGATATTTATCCTTTTTGTGTACAAAAACCACTCATAAACATGACTGTTAATATGACTACAGTAACAAAGAGCACACAATAAGAGAAAGGATTCTTACCAACTCAGGTCTCAATCTGTTTCCGAATTCCATTTTAGATTTTTTTTTTTTTTTTTTACTTTTACTAAATACCTACACCCAAGAAAACCTGATTCATTCACCTAAGACATCTGGAAATGGTAAAAAGGCTAAAGTTGAATTTTTTCTGATTTTCAATGGAGAATCAAATCAGGTTCATGACAGGTAATAAATTACATGATGACCAAAAAAATAATAGTGCATTACAACATGGTGATTTTGTAGTTCCTACTGCCAGAGCATCTAGGCATAACCACTGGTGATGTACTTGGACCCATGGAATGTGGACTAAAGTGACAATGCACCAACTGAGAGTCTAGGTCATACAGTGTCACATATTTCCACTGTCCCTCTCTAAGCCTTTACATCTGAAGTGAGGAAAAATGCCTCGAGAACCAACCAGCTCCAGGTAAAATAGAAACACACAAAGGACAGCAGCCCCACCACCCTGTAGACCCCCCAGTCTAAATAGAGTCTCCCCAGTAACTCTGCACTCCTATGTGGGTGAAGATAAATGCTTACAATGAAGTACCAATCAGTGCTGGGGTATTTTGTTAAGCAGTATTGTGGCAACAAAATTGATAAATAATAAATGGGGCAAATAGGATTTCGAGGTCATGTCTGACCACGTTAAGAAACGTTGGCGTCCATTTACACAGGAATATAGGAAAAGCTCATTACAGTGTACTCTTCTAATCTTGCTTAACTCACCCTTGATAAATCCCCCTTCCTTACTAGCAGGGACTACTGAAAATAATCATTATTAACTTTATGTCCAATAAGTAGGCTGAACTTTGGCCCCAAATGGCTGAACTACTGAAATTTTCTTCTGTGGTGAAAGAACACATGCTGAGAAACTAAATAATGAATGAAGGACATTTTCATAATCCAGATCAGAGGACTCTGATGCAGAGGCCACTTCCATGAGCACTCTACCCTCTGCTGGTTCCTAAGATGAACACACTTTCTTGTTTCGAAGGGCTGGATGGTGGCAACCATAGGTTCTGCAGTGACATTAAAGAGGTAGCTGAAGTTTCCTGGTCTGGTTAACCAGATGAGGCCTCTTCAGCCACCGTCACCCCTTGCCTCCTGCCCACAAATGTCACACAAGGAAGACATGGAAGCTGAGCATCCTCAGGAGAGACCTAGTGCAGCAAGGACTTGGTCTCTTTTCTTCCAAAAGCACCTCTATGTACCTCCAAGGTGGCCTCTACAGCATGACAATAAGAACCGTGCCATTAAAGGCAAGTTTCCGTTTTATGTGCTCGAGCCTACTGCCGCAGGATCCCACGATTCCCTGGGAAGCTTGATTTACCATCCCATCGCCCTGTTTTTATAGGGCTTGACTCTGCAAATGGAGCTGATGGAGACCTCAACTGCGAGTCACTGAGTCCTCAGGTATAATTGCAGATTTACAATGCCTACTGAAGTCATTCGGTCACACTCGTGTCTTCTCAACGTGCCCCTGGAGGGGACTTCCTGAGGCTTCTGCTGAGCTCTGCAAGCCCTCCCCCACCCCACCCCACAAGAAAGATTTTCTTCCTCTGAGCTCAATTTCCCCTAACCCAGATCTCATGATCCAGGAGGCCCCATAAGGATGTGATGGCCACTGTTGGGGACATGGCGGTCACAGATGCTGGCTCACTTGCTGTGAGATACTGTAGGGGGAGAGAGAGAAGGGACAGGAAAAGGGAGAAAAGGAAAAGTGACTCTGAGTCACAGTGGTGAGATCTTCCACAGCTAATCACACACAAGCCTGACTCTGCGTGCGCTGCTCTGCTCACTCCTTTTTCATATCATGCTTTTCACTGCCCACCAGCCTGTTCCACCAAGGTCAGGTGAAGGGAATGACAGCACGCACACCACACTGAGAGTTATTGTAAACAGAATCACTCACCTTTTGTGAGGAGCAAATGGGCTCCTGAAATCACCACTTATGAAGATGGACCTGAGGAAGAGAGTCACATGAGGAGGAGGCAGGCAAGAAGAGGCTTAGCCCCAATGGCCCCTTCATGGTCTCCTTTCCCACATGGAAAAATAAGGGTTGAGACCACCCACCAGCTTGAATGAAAGTATATGCAAGACTCTGACTCAATGTCAGAATTGTAGTTCCACCTTTGATCTACCTAACACAGAGTGTTGGAGAGGGTTTCCCAGACCAGGTAATATCTGAGCAGATCTACATTCCAGAACATTGGACAAAAATCACTGTTCCAAGATTTTTATACCCTTTAGGATGCTTAAGTTTGTAACAGAATACCCAGCTCCAAGTGGCTGAAATGATAAGGGTTTATTATTTACCAACACAAGAAGCTCAAGAGTAAGAGGTTTCCAGGGTCATTCACCAGCTCGTGAAACCACCAAGGAGCCCTCACCTCTATGCTCCACCATTCTTAATCCAATACCCACCTCAGGGAGCAGACAATGGTGAAAAATGTCATCACTTCAGTGTTTCTAAGCTTAAGGATTCACATCTATGACAGGAATGCAGTTGGACTAGACCAAATGTATAGCAAAATTTTCTTTAAAAAAAATATGTATTTCATTATTTATTTTAAGGTTGTGGAGCCCTAAAAGTAAAGCTGCTCAATTTATAGCTGGCACCACTGAGCTCCTCACCCTCCAAGGTTCTTGTTTATCTCCAGGAAGGCTCGTCCCCTGAGGCTCCGTCATTACTGGGTGGCTCCACCTTCCAGCATTGTTAGAGTCTAACATTGACAATTCTACAGTAGATACTCAGGATAGTAACAGTAACAGTATTAGCAATATTGAAAGTGCAGTGACTTAATGAACAATTCATGCTCTCTGAGGCTCTAGGAAGAAGCTATTTACATGCAGCAGATATTGGTCTTCTGAAACCATGATAAATCAAGCGTGTATAAATCAGGAAAGGATGGAAAGAAAAAGGGAGGGATGAAAGGAGAGAAGGATGGAAGGAGAGTGAATTTGACTCTAATTAAAAAAAAAATTATCAAGTTATTAACAATTGCCAATTCAATCAAAGTGCATCATAGTTTTATACAGGGAAGTTTTTTAAATAGCCAAAATGCTCATCAATATGAGACCGGCAAAGCCAACTGGACCAAGTATTGTTTGCTGCCATTAAACACCATGTTTCAGAAGAATTATTAATGACATGAGAATATGCACAAAATCAAAATACATGACATGTGCAAAGGCAAACTGCAAACTAAGATTAGGGAATAATTCTAATTTTCTAAAATTTAATGTATATATATTTTTTATTTTAATTTTGTTATATATGACACCAGAATGCATTACAATTCATATTACATAGGTAGAGCACAGTTTTTCATATCTCTGGTTGCACACAAAGTAGAGAATATATATATATATATATATATATATATATATTTTTTTTTTTTTTAAGGAAAAATAGAGCTGGGGACATAGCTCAGTTGGTAGAATGCCTGCCTTACATGCATAAGGCCCTAGGTTCAATTCCCAGCACCACAAAAAAAAAAAAAAAAAAGAAGAAGAAGAAGAAAAACAAAGAAAGATATTCAACAAAATTTTAGCAGTGGTAACTTCTGGGTGATAGGAAAAATCTGAAGAAAAAAACAGTCATCCTATCTTTTCAAACTTTCTACAGTGAATATATATTGCATTTATAATGGGAAAACACTGAGTTAAACTGAGTGTTAAAATAAAACTGAATTTAACCTTCTTTTGCTTATTGCTACTAAATCAAAGGGCTCAAAAGTCCAAGAGATTTGGAGGGATACACTTAACTCCAAAGGAACATGAGGGGAATAGTAACCTCTGGACCACCTACCAGAATCCTCTTTGGTGCTTCTTTAAAATAAGTTATATAAATTATTCAGTTTCCCCTACTTATGAGAATGTCTAAGGAAATAGGGATCAGGCACCTGCAAACTGGTTCTGGGATGTATAGGTATAGTGATTTGCAGGAGAGTGCTGGAAAACAGTTTGTGAAGATCATGGACACCACAGGATCCCTAACAAGGACAAAGAAACCAATTCTACTTGACCTGCCTCAACAAATCACAGTTCCACTGTGAGACAAGTTACTGCCCTTTCCCCCAAGGTTTCCCAGAGTCCCCTACAACACCCTAGGACCTGAATTCTGTGTAACATGTTACACTGAGCTGTATCTCTGGGCCACATGTGAGCCGGCTATAGTAAACTTAATTTTATCACTTGTCAGATTTTTCAACCTTTGAAAAATTACTCAATACCAAGGATTAATATGCGATATGATATCCAAGCAGTTAGCCAGCTCTGAACTCATATCATCCCCAAATGCTCAATGAACACAGGGCGGGGCAGGAGTGGGGGTGACATGGTTTCCAGGCTGCCACAGCCTTGAGGCTGCACAAAAAATGTGGGTGTGAGCACAGGCACAAATCCACTTTTGAACATCATCAGAGTGATAGATAATCTATGCCATTTCTGAAAATATGTCTCATGGATCTCCATGCGATGGATAACTTATTAATTTCTTTTTTTTTTTTTTTTCAACTCCCATTCATCATTTCTAGCAAGCCCACAGTCCTTCTCCCAAGACCTTGGCTTTCACTGTGCAGGCAGCTGTTACTGCATCCCAGGGGCCTACAAGAGACAAACAGTGAACTCTGCTGCTGTCCTAAACACAGAGTCTTTGTGGCATCCCAGGAAAGAAAGAGTGCACTCTGGAGGTGTGTGACAAGAAGAAAAAAAAAAAAAAAAAAAAAAAACACCTGCCTGCCAACCAGGGTGTGTGGCCATGTCAGCCAGCACCCCTGAGGAAAGGAAGTTCTTTTGTAATATAGAGCAAACCAAAAAAAAAAAAAAAAAAAAAATCAGAGACTCTTTATATTTTCAGGCCATTTATTTAGGGAGAAGGAAAAAAAAGAGGGAGAGAGGAAGAGACTAGGTATTGGGGGGACAAATTGTACTTATGGGAGAAAGTTGATAAAGGAAATAGTAGGCCCATCAGCCTCCATTCTAAAACACAAAACTCCTTTCATTTTTCCAAAATGAGAGAGTTTCCAGGCTCCATAAGGTTCTAGGCTTCTTGGAAATACTGAAAATATAATGTCTCACTTTGAAACTTAAGGCTGACACTAAGTTGGGGTAAGTTTCCTTTTTACTTTCCAAACCATTCTTGCGTTTGGGATTTTATTTATTCAATTTTTAAGGCTTATCTTCTGGAATTTAAATGACACTAATTCTTACCCAAAACCTCTAAATAAACTAGTCTCATAAACCCATTTTCTTTATTCACACATGGAAACAAAATTCCTAAATACAAAGTATACATGTGGGTATGCTATTCAATTATAATAACTTGATTTATCTTCTTCTATTGCTTTATACAATCACCAATTATATTGTTTATAAAATAAAATCCTCAAATAGCTTTTTAACCAAAGGGTCTTATTTTCTTAATAGCCATTCTGTAAATAGCAAACCTGTTGTAAAATAGGCAATACTATACATTTTTCTTAGAAGAAGAAAAATTTTTGTTTATTTCCTCTCCAACTTTTTTTTGGGGGGGGGGCTAGTGAAATATATTTAGGGACTGGGGTACAGAATTTTTTCTACCTTAAAATATAGTGTTACAAGCACTAAATATTGAGCCACTCACTCATATGCACAGCCTAGATAAGGTAGAAAGTCACTAACTTTTTCCTGAGCAAAAGAAGTGTATATCGCTGTTTCAATGCCTTCCTCAAGCAATAATAGATCTCTTTCCAGAGACATTTTCAAAAGGAGCAGGTAAATATTATTATTTACTACACTTTGACAACAATAACTGATTAAGGTAAATTTAGTGGAAATATTAAAATAATGACAGAGGAAGAAAATTTATTCTGCAGAAACACTGTGTGAACTTATTGGAAATAATCAGCTGCTCGGTTTGAATTAAATGAGTGTGTGTGAATAGTTGCGGGGCTGGGGGATGTTGAGAGAGAAAGCCTGGCACACACACTGGCTAGAATCTGCAAGCCTCCCTCAGCCTCGGCTGGAAGGAAAATCTGCAAAGATGCAAACAATCCTTGGGTGTTCAGTTAGCAGTAAGTAAATTGCTGTGGGAGCTGAGGGCGGGCATACTTTAGCAGGCAATTCCTCTCTGTCTTTCATTCTGTTTGTCTGTGTTAAATTCCCCCTCTGCCCTCATCCATTCTCACATCCAGTTCCCTGCTTTGTCCATCCATCAATCCCCTCACTTTGTCAGTGCTGACTTCATCCCGGCTCTCACAATCACACTGCAGCCATCCCGAGGCCACGGGGGAGCCCCCCTCCCCTGGCTGCCACCTCCTGCTTCCAGATCTGCGATCTGCTGACGGAGGGCCCAGCCGGCCGCTTGTCGTTTTCTATTGCACAGGCCAGCAAAAACACTAATACTCAACCTGATTCCTATCGTCCTGCTTTTCACCTTTCCTATCGAGGGGAATAGAAGAGGGAAAGACACAAGGAGAGAGAAACACATGGGGATGGGGGGGAAGGGAAGCTGTGGAGGGAGGGATAATGGAGAGAGATGTTTGCTGAATTTTCTAAAACAATTTGCACACCAGTCAGGTGGAGGTTCAATCCAGCTTCCTGTACCACACATCAATAGAAATCACAGGGAGAAAATGTAGCACTAATTAAGGGCTGATAAGCTGTAGTCAAGTGCAGTTTAGGGGAAAAACCAGCAGATGACCCAAGCTTGTACCAGCTCAATTCCATAGAGCACTTTCATCGCCAAGCTCTAATGGAAATTTTTCAACGCTATAACTTAAATAAAAAAAAAATTACCTTCAAAATCAAACAGACTGGGAGAAAAATATTAGATGATCGTTTTTATTCAAAAGATCATTTGCAAAACATTTCACAGGGTTGGGGGGAAGCTTACTAAAGAGGAAAAAACAGTTACCTAGCAACAAAACTATTTTAAAACATTCTTCAGTGTATTGCCTGAGCGTGTGCTCTTAATTCAAAGGTGTATAATTCCAAGCACCCACCAAACTAATAAAATGTTTCTTCCCTGAATTCTCAACTTCTATTTTCCCCTCCTAAACAGAGCAAACTTCAAAATAAGCCATAATCAGATGATAAAAACTTTTCAGTGCTGTGTATTTAAATTTCACTTTTAGAGTGGAGGAAAAACTTCACTTGAAATATGAGCAATAAAATTAGTTAATAAAACTATTTATACAACTATGATAAAAATGATCTTAGGAGCTCAGTGGGGGTAGGTTCTGAAAATGAAAGTGAACTATAACTAGTGACAACTGGAACAAGCATTTGGGAGGTACCTGCAAGCCATTTTCATTTGTGACTTGATCATTCTAACAGTCCAGTCTTTAGGATGGGTATCCATTGTCTTTGCTGAGAAAGCTCACTGAGAAAGCTCAGGCCCAGCAATTCAGAAACCCACCCAGGATCATAACACTGCTAAGTAAGGACATCAGGATTTAAAGATAGCTGTTGGGATTCCAAGCCCTACTCCAACAGATGGACATATCCTATCATGTCACCCATAAGCATCTTTCTAATTAAGGAAAAAACCCTGAAGGATCCACTGGGATAACAATGACTAAAGTGAATCAGCCTCTTGATCCAAAGTGTGATCACAAAACATTGAGATTGATGACTTCATATATCATTCCAAATTCTTATCTGGGGAGACTATTCACTTTTTTATTGAATGAAACCCTGTTAGTCTGCCTCTGCAAACAAACTGAGTGAAGTATCCAGAAGGTTGTGGGTGGCCTAGGAATAAATGCATTGCCTTTCACGGCAAAGGCTTTGAAGAGCTCAGAGTGCACTTAGATGCTTAAGTTTTGGGTAATCTTTGTTAGGCAATCAATCACAGTGTCTTATGGCCACATCTTGCATCCCTGTGGATTTGGGAGGCAAACTGCAAGTGACTAACCCAGGCAGGTAAAACCACAGGATGAGAAGGAAAGAGGTGCATTTGAGTCTTCACGCAGCACGCCTGCCACAAATCTCCTCCAGAACCTTCATCCACTGCTCACCCCTCATTCCTTTTGTCTTTCGAACCTACATGTCCAGATGGGCTGTGCCTGTGACAGAAGAGACCAGGGTAAAAAGGGGGGGGGGGGAAGCAGCAGCAGAAAGTCTCCTCTGCTGTGCTCCTATACACATCAGACATCTCTAATTAGACAGCAACAAAATTTTATTAATAGGATGGACATTATAGAATGAGCTTGTTATAAATGGGCCCTGTCAGGGCCTTATTCAGCTACCAAATGAGTATTCTCAGTTCAGTGCTCTCATCTGAGGCATCACGCCTAGTGCTGGATAACAAATGATTGCTATTAACCGTATTGTTAGTAATGATGGCTGAAAACAAACAAAAACCCATAAATAACAGTCTACAGAAAAATTAACCCATAAACTTGATAGATATCCAGCTGAGAAATAATAAATGACACTTTGGGGCCTGCTGGGAGAAGCTAGTGGTTTTTGTTTTCCTCTCTGTCATTAACACATTTTCTGTGCTAAAAATTAGATTCTGATATATAATTATCAACGCTCCCAGATATTAATTCTGCTATTGCTCCCTCGGTTTCTCTTCTACTGGGCTATAATGTTATTCACAGATTACTCTGAGAAAACACATCAAACACTTAACAGAACGGGTCAAAGTGACAAGCAGCTTCTGCTGACAACACCAACCTGCACATTCTCTCTCTCTCTTTTTCTTCAAACCAGGGACACAAAACAAATTTCTCATATTAATTAACTAGGGTTCCCTTCCAGCCACAACAGGCCTGTGCAATGTGACATGAGCTAAGCAAATCCCTGACTTTTCTAACGAAGGCTGCCAAGGGAAGCAAGGAGTGGCAAAATTATCTTGCATTTATGACATTCAAATCCACATTCATTAGTGTCTTTCAGGGAGGAGACGGGGTTTAGAGGAACCTTCCAAAGGTAGAGCATCTTTCACCTTGAGTCCCCTCCCCTCAAAGGGGCTGAGTGGAAGGGCAAAGACATGCACACACAATTAAGCATGGGAGAATGAGGCCTTCCCCAAAATGAGCTGGAGTCTCAGCCAAGGAATCAGTATTACACTGTCACTGAGAAGGACCTTGACTTCCCAAATGTCATGACTTGTGCATGATTAATTGACCTTGACTGGAGAATGATCTCACCTGCCGCTGGCTTATATTTGTCAGGAATCATCGAGAGAAGTGAAATGCATCAGGCTTCTCCACAGACCAACCCCAGAAGCTGACGAAGACACACACATACACGGGTGCGCGCGCGTGCGCGCGCACACACACACACACACACACACACACACACACACGCTTCTCTCCCACATGTAGATAATGCCCCCATCAGCAGCATCACCAATGCACTCTACACGTTGCTTCTCTTGTGGTCTCTCTGAAAATTTAATTTCAAGTAAAATAACTGAGGAAAACCTGTAAAAATCAAAAACACTTAGATGCTCAGTTTAAATAATACATAAGAGTATTGTTATGTTCAGTTAAAAAAATAAGATGGTGAAATTTGAGATGAAAGATGAATCTATGATGGGGGGGGGGTTGAAATCCGTGCAAACAGGACAATGCAGACAAGTGAATGGAGAAGGAGGTGCATGATGCATTCCCCACGCCTGTCCTCCTACAGGGAAAAAGAGGCAGCCACTTCCTGTCTCTATGTGAATGAATGCCTTTGCACACAAGCTCTTCTGCCATTTAGGAGAATTAAAGGCAAAAACGGGAATTCTTTGCAACTAGGCCATGTGGCCAAGCCTCTGAAACACAGAAGCAGGTGAAGGACAGCAGGTTGGGAGCTGCTACTGAGAAAGCTGACAGAACAGGGTGGGGCACTCTAACCACCAGATTAGAAAACCTTGTTAACTCCTAACAGCAGATGACCCTTCTTTGCTTTCAAGTTCTTTCAAGGCCGTGGGCTGGCTGATCATGCAAATAATATTTTTGAGGTGGGATTTTTTAAAAAATGGAGCCAATGATCGCCCCTCTCCCCAGCCTTGTTTTTAACCTCCACGCCTCATCCTCATGATCACGTGGCCTTGATGACAAGAGCCTAAACTGCAAATCCCACACCTCTCGTGCACTCCATTTTCTCAGTATCTGGCATTGTGATATTAAATAACTATAAAACTAGAAAGCCAAAATAACTAAATCACCTGGCAGCCAATTTCTGAGAGTTAAACCACAAACCCGGAAAATGGTGGAGTGTGTTGAAATAATGTAAAGGAAACCCATAAATTCAAACTTTATGTTCTGTAAAGAACAAATATGAAAAAGGCATCAAAATAATGAAAGATTGTTTATGTATTCTGGCATGAAATGGGAATGTGTTATGAGAGAGGGAGCAGTGGCGGAGACAGATCGACGAAGCTGACAGTGTGGTATTCATCCTGCGTGGTGGAGCAGGCGTCCCGCTAGTGGCAGTAGACAGCGCAATAAATCAAGGGCTCTCGAAGCTGTACCTACAGCTTATTACATCCAAGATGACAAATAAATAATAATCCCTGTCAGAGCGGCCCTTTGCTCAAGGATTGAGCCTGAAACCTTTGGCTCATCACTCCTCATCTTAAGTGAAAACACTAGAACTAGGGAATTGGAGGCCATGGTTTGCTAAGCTCATGAAACACAAAACAAGCGGGACCCGGGAACTAGGACTGAACAAGAAAGGTCAAGAAGTAGGGAAGGATAAACATTTAAATAATCCTGACCAAGAGGCCGCAGAGCTGCAGAGTGGACGTGGGGGTGACGTGTTCCATCTTCGAGGGAGGGGGGAGAAAGCTGGACGCGGTTTCCTAGTCCCCACCTTTGTCAAGAAGAAAAACCAGGCTGAGGTTCAAATGCAGCACTGTCAGGCAAAAGAGCTGGGTTGCACAGTCACCCAGGACCCAAACATCTGTGGGCCCCCAAGCCCCTTACCACCCCTATTCACCCTCCTTATTTTAGCCCCTAAGCAATTGGTGGGAAACCATCCTCCCCGTGTAGCTGTTCCAGTTCCCCTCAGCTTCAAAGGGAGAAGACAGCACAGACCCAGCCCAGGCAAAGTGAAGGCTAAGCCCCGAGCCCACCCCTGTGCCTCCCTGATTGTCATCTTGGTCATCTCTCATTTGCATTTTCCATCTGGTTCTTCAATGTGGAGATGATACCCTCAACTCTAAATCTGCCTGACTTCCATGGGTGTTATGACCTTCAACTTGTGCCTTAACCATGAGCATCACTCTTTTTGTTGTTCCTGACTGGACACGTGGACTGTTTCCCCAAGGACCCTGGATGGTTCTTTCAGAGCATCCCTCTGTCTGGGTGGGTTCCACATTTATAGTGGTTCCCAAATTGGCTTTCCAAAAACCAGGGTGTTGTCTGCTCCCTAACACATCTATGGTCCCTTTGCTACCTTCTGGAAAGCACAAAGTGAACTCTGAGAGGGCCAATGAAATTCAGACTCCAGCTCCTCGAGGGATACACACACACATACACACACACATACAGAGAGAGAGAGAGAGAGAGAGAGAGAGAGAGAGAGAGCACATCCTAACAACCCCTGGATGTCTGGCTGTTTTCCAGCCAGCCTACTCCAAATCCCCAGTACGCCTAGGTTCTAAGGCAAAATATGTTTTGTGACTTCAAAGAACTGCATAAAGCGGGGAGTGGGGTCTACAAAGGGGAACAAGAGTCCCTGTAAAAGTCTAAATTCTAGTATTTAGAATTAAGAGTTTCTGGTATTACAAAGGGAACAGGACGCGGCCACCATTTTATGTTTATGCTAGAGTGAAGTAGGGGTCCCCAACACTGCTTCATCTAAAGGGTACCTGGCAGAGTGGACTTGAATTCAAATTCTGACTCCATAGAAGCTGGATGTCCTCAGGTAGGCCATTGAACCTCACTGAGTTTCAGTTTCCTTATAAGAAAAGAAGTAACACTGTTAATTCCCAATCCATAGGACAGTCCTGAGATTAAATGAGGTCCAGACTTGCCACAGTCTAACATCATCTGGATGCTCAACAGATGTCAGTCCTCATGCTGCTCACCACTCATCACATCCAGTTTGCTGCTTCCTCATGTTCCGTTATCTAATAGAGCAAAATTCCAAGTGAATGGTGTCATGTGCGTGACTTTAAATCCCTATAAACCTTCAAAATATCTAATATTCTCTATAGGAACACAAGCTTCTTGTGAAAGATTTGAGCCTGGACCAACTCCATACCCCAAACTTGGGAGAAACTCAATCAAAAGCTGTTAAAAGCTTTTGAGCTGTAAGTGGGCAAGTACCACATTACAACAGGGTCTCCTCCACCTAGTAATTCTATAACTGTGACTCTGTTCTTACAGAGATGAGCCAAGATGTGGAAAATTTGTATGCAGTAATGAGGACAAATATTAAACTGTTGTTATGGTAAAAAAAAAAAAAAAAAAATAGGACAGCAAACTTAATAGCCCATAGTAGAATTTTTAAATATGTGTCAAATTATTTTTAAAATAATGTAATGCTTGTTGGATAGAATAGTATGCAGTCTTCAAAAAAGGATGATTAAAAAAAGACAGTGAAGCAGCATGGCAAAATGTGTCTGATCCCATGTTATGAGAAAAGGGCAGGACACAAAATGGACATGTGGTTCTCATTTTCACCATGAGGATTATACTGCTGGTAAAAGACAAAGAATACACACAAATAACAATAGTTATGATCATGTGGGAAGATGAAAGACAATTGTTTGTATTCTCTCGCTTGCTTTTCAAACTTTCTATGATTATCTTTCACAGTACCTTTTTAATTTAAAAAGTGGTTTTACAGATTCAAAAGTAAGAAAGCTAAATGAATCAAAAATTGGGAAACCAAGATCAAAATCCATAGCCACCCAGGTTTTGCTGGCCCCTCACTGCTTCCTGCCACTGAAGTCACCCCTATGGGGACCATTTGTGAGATAGCAACAAAGGATAGAACGAACGCTATTTGAAATGCTGCTCTGCTCTCCACCCCATCCTCCTTTTCCAGTCATTCCCCACATGCCCACCCCCTTGCACTGGGAGTCAGTAGTACCTCACTGTCACCCACACACGGCTTCAGCCTTGACTCAGGTCACTGGGCTCCTCCTCCAGTGTTCCCAGGTGACCATCTCACTCTGATGAGAAGACTCCAATTTCTCATTTCTGTATTCTGAGGGTTTTGAGTCCTTGTTGCAGCCTTATATAAAGGTCTGCTGACTTCCACCCACTTAAATATTCCAAAGAACCATTTCAGAAGCAAGCCATTGAGGTAACTGGAGATGAGGCAGGGCGGTGGGGTCTGAAAAACAGAGACGGGCTCGTCTCGTAAGTACTCCAAACATGAACCCATATGCTTTCCCAGCACATCCTTCCAGTCCTTGGGTCTCCCTCTTTTCTGTTTCCTAGTCCCCAAACTTAGCAGGGAAAAGTCTCAAACTAGAAATTAATCATTCAATTTTCTTTGTAAATACTCCAACTCAAATAACTATTGCTGGTACTTTGTAGATTGGGGTCCTATTACCAGAAGACACCGGGGGACCCTGTCCTTTTCAGAAAATAAGGGAAAGAGAAAATAACACAAGGAGTTTTATTTCTTGCTAAATACTTCAAAACATGCTTTAACTCTTTAGCAACAATCCATTCATAAGATAATGTCACTTCCATTGTCTAGGAAAAGACATTCACTTTAGTACTCATATTGAACAGAGTTTAGTCATAGAAACCTTCCACTTGGGGCAGCTTGAACTTTCGGCCGTAATTTATTCTTGGTGTTTTCCCTTTCCCATCTTCTCCCTCACAGCTGCCTTGAAGACTGCCTAATGCAGTAAACCAGATTAGTGGACAAAATGGGAAAGCTAAAGGCAGGTAAGGAGCTGGCTCAGACACAGAGCTGGTCTTTCTGGGGCACCACACTGGTTCAATTACCAGTTTCCATGCGGCAGAAAAGTCACCACCTTCTCAACACCTTGTAGATGAGTATGGAAGGTGGCCTCATCTGGCCAACGTGAGACCAGGCCTCTACCACTAACCCTGCAAAGAACATCCCAAGGTCAACAAATGGTCAACAGGAACCTTTGGGAGTAAGAGGTGAGGAGGGCGCTGCACCGTGCCAAATTCTTAAAGCGCGCCTTTGTCCAAGATTTATTTTTTTTAAACACAACCTTTGAGGTGTGTTTGGGTTCACTGTATGAAAATGAATTAGCAAAAGATATGAGTAAGAAAAAATAATGCAATGATTTAATAAAATACCACTGTCTAAAGGTCTTTTAAAAAATAAAAGCGTGGTGATTGTGCTAATAGGTATTACATACATTTGCAACAATACAAGAAAGCTAAAAGGTGGTTATTTGTTGAATTGAAAAAGTCCCAGAATCCCACTAAGAAAATAATGTGAGACAATAATGCATATTGCAGGTACACACTATAACTGACTTAAATTATTATGGATGTACTTCATACTTAATTACCTTTTCTAAAATATGTCGGAGTATTTTGTCATAAACTCGGCAGAGTCCGCTGTACCTCCACTAAATGCTGCTCTGAAATGCAAAACCTTTGCTAATGTTTTTATTTGAATAACTTATTACCCAATATAGCAAGCATCAACACATTTTATAGAACCAGAACTTGGCTCTCTGAAATTTCTCCTACCCTAATGCCAGTCACTGTTGGGAGCATTTAGTTATAAATTGTCTTTCAATAAAAGTAAAAGCTCCCAAAACAACAAAATGAAAAGACAGAGCAGCTTAAATCAGGGGAAGTCAATTTCCACATGCCGATCCTAAATATTTCATGGCCCTATTTTATTCTGACATTTGTAGATGACTAAAGTGTTACAAAGGAAATAAAATGCTGATTAAAGAGTTCACTGTCATAAAGGTTACTGAATTGTAAATGGCCCTTTCCATCTTCCTGTTAATAGGTACCCAGCTGTAAACATCATGAAGGATGTGGCGGGAGGGCGGCTTCCCTCCTTTAGGAGCTGTACATACATTAATCACTGAATCACCAAGCCATGCTTAATTGCAAGCTGTATATCACACAAATCCACGGTAAGTAGAAGGAAACTCATTATTGCTGCTTCATAACTACTGGGTACTTCTCATTTTAACCTCCTCACACCTGGGACACTTTGGCACTTTCCAACAGGAATGCAGAGAAGGTATTACACCACTAATTACAGCCCACACAGGCACCTCCATCTCAGCTGCCTGGAAGAGGAAACGGAACTCTCTCAGATCTGCAGATCCACAGCCATCCCCGGCCTCTGCCTCATTGCTGCTAAGTGACTTTTACAAGATGCTTCTCCCTCCCACCTCCCTCACCCCCATCTTTCCTCCCCTTCTTCCCTTCCTGGGAAAAGCGTGTAGAAATCCATTACTCCTTGAGAGTTTACAGAACTGTTTAAATGATAAAGAAAAAAAAAAACTTCGCAGTATATTTTGCTTTGACAAAATTATTGATTTAAATCCCATACAATAGCACAATACTATTTAAAGGTCAACCCAAGAAAAATGAGTTTACACCCGAACAGAGCCGAGCTTATCTGTCATGAAAGTGTAATGATGTGTTTATTCCCTCACTAGAGTGTATATATTTTTCAGGAAGATATAACAGTCTACTTGCAGGTGAAATCTGCTCTTAAATGGGAATTTCAGGAGATATTTACATTTCAGATGGTGGGGCTGAGATCTTGTAGCCCTGAGACCCATTTCTGTATTTAATAGTCAGGTGAGTATTTATTTTCATCGCCTCAAAATTATTCTTCTCACTCTCGGGTCAAAAACGAGATACACAGATGAAAACTATAACCACAACTCATACAGAAATCTCTTAAGAAGCCTAAAGCTAAAACAGAATGCAAAGGTACCACTGTATCTGCCTATCTTGCATTCTGGATTTGCTTTGTCATTTCAAAAATATGGCACAAAATATTTCGTTTGTTATTTCTAGTAGTATTTGTCATTAATAAATCTGTATATTAGTACTTTGCTAAAGGCCAACAGATATACACCACCCCCTTCTCCATATACTGACCTGGACCTCATTGGGACAGAGAGAAGGACACAGGGGGAGGAGACTTAATGCCCTGCAATATCCCCCCAAACCTTGGCTCACTACCTCTCTTCTGAGCTCAGTTCAACACACATTTCTTGGATGCCAGGTACTGTGATAGCATGTGGGGATCCAAAATAACACAACACCTTCTCTCTTGAAAATTGCTATTCATTTGGCAAATAATGACTGAGCATCTATCATGTATCTGGTACTGTGCAATGACCTCTCGGAGACAATGGTTTGCAGGGCTGAAAGTGAATGTACAATTTATAAGTGACATGACTCACAAAAATAGATGTTCAGGATCCAAGGGAAGCCACAGCCCAGGCCTCCACAAATGCCTCCAAATCCCCTTCCCAATACGGACCCCCCCCCCGCCCCCTCCAAAATCACGTCAACACAGTCACACCCAATGCAAGAATATTCTACTGCACTTCCTGTTCCTCCCCACCCATCCAATGCTGAAGAGAGGATAAATGGGCCCTACATGTTCACCTTAAGACTTACTTGCTGGTCTTCCAGAAATTATGAAACAGACAGCTTCAATAAGCATAATTCATATAATGATGGTACAGAAAGAAGATCACAGGCTTTGGAATCAAGCACACCTGAGGCCACAGATAAGCTCTACCATCAGCCATATTGCCCCTGGGCCTACTGCTCAACCCAGGAGCCTCTACTTCTTCATTATCCATCATTCAACCACCCAAAAAATACACTCGGAATGCTACCATGTTCCAGGAGTTTGTTTGCATATCTCATTTCTTCTTGATAATAATCTCCTAGAGCAAATTCTACAAACTTGCTCTCTCAGGCACCACAACACATTAATTTATAAGTTACCACATTTTCTTTATCCATTCATCTATATAATTCTGCAACATGTACACTCAGAAAAATAAGAAATTATATCCCATCTATGTATTATATATCAAAGTGCATAAATGCATTCTACTGTCATGTATAACTAATTAAAACAAATTAAAATTTTTTTTATTTTTGTTATACATTCTTACATGTTAATTTATAAGTTATATGAGTTTCTTTCAGAAAGAGAGCATGTAACTTATAAATTAGTAATGCCAATGTATTCATAAAATATACACAACATATATAATGTAAGGAGGGAAAAGAAAATGATTTTTATATATAATCCTATTTAATGATGCCAAAATCCTTTGGGTCACTATATATTTTGTATATAAACTTTTTAAAACTAGATATTGCATAATAATGCCTAACTACTTTTTAAAATATGGCATAACTGTGTAAAAAAGCAACTTAATAATTTAACTCTAATTTTAGTTTAACACTTTGTTTTGACAAATGAATAACTGCTTTTAGAAAGCTACTTAGGTAATACGTATTAGTTTCATATGGCTGCTATCACAAATTACCACAAACTTGGTAGCATTTAAAGAAAAATTTTTATTTTCTCACTGTTGACCAACGTCCAAAGTCAGTACCACTAGGCCTAAATCAAGGAGTGTCTCCCAAAGGGTGTAGATAGAAATCTGTTCCTTGTATTTTCTAACATCTGGTGGCTTCTGGCATTCCTTGGCTTGTGGCCACATTATTCCAGTGTCTGCTCCCATTGCCTTTTTCTCTGTTTTCTGTGTCAAATCTCCTTCTCTCTTATAAAGATATTTATGACAGCATTTAAGGCCCATCAGGATAATCTCCCTATCTCAAAGTCTGTCATAACATCTGTAGAGATCCCTTTCCATATAAGATAATGTGTATAGACTCCAAGATTAGGATATGTCATCTTTGAGGGGCCGTTATTCAGTATCACAGTACATAGGGGAGAAACTGATGAGTAGCTGAGTTTATTAAGTCATGACAGTATTTTTAAATCACATTAACTAATGACACTCAGATTGTTGTTTCAATTCACACTCCTTGATGTCAATTAACCAAAATCTGTGACAATTTTATATTTTTAACAAATGAATTAAAAGCCCACTAAAACTCCTCCTTTGGCAGATTTTTTAAATAGTCAGAAAATTTCTTTTCCAAATTTAAAGTATGCAGAGCTATGTGGTTTTTTAAAATTATTTTTAGTTATACATGGATACAATATTTTGTTTATTTATTTTTATGTGGTGCTGAGGATCAAACCCAGTGCCTCACATGTGCAAGACACACACTCTGCCACTGAGCCACAACCCCAGCCCAAGCTATGTGTTTTTATAAGTGACACCTCTACTCAGTTTCAGCATTGAGCTCACATGATGATGTTTCCAAACATCTATTTCCAAAATGTCCTCTCCAGAGCATGAGTTTCTTTCAGAAAGCATCCTCTTAAATGCATTTGTGGCCAAACATGTGTTAGGTTTTTTAATACCAATGGGTATTAGAAATGGGCAAATTAAGAAAGTTTGAGTCTTTCACACTCCAGGGCCATCCTGGTAGTTACCCTTAGTTGGGGGCCATCCCACATTTAAGGCAGGAAGATGGGCATAAAGTGGATGTAAAGTCATTGGGATCAGTAAATGCTTGACTCCAGCTCAATTATGAAGTAGAAAGTACATGCTGGGGTCTGAGCAGACTCTGAAGATGGTGAGACAGAGCAAAGAAAAATTGGTCATCCTCACCAACAACTGCCCAGATTTGAGGAAACTGGAAATAGAGTACTATGCTATGTTGGCCAAAATTGGTCTTCATCACTGCTATGGCAATAACAGCAAATCGGACACAACACACAGAAAATACTACAGAGTACACATACTGGCTACCATGATCCAGGTGATTCTGATACCATCAGAAGCATGCCAGAACTGACCAGTGTAAAGGAGATGATGTAAAATTTTTTCTTTAACAAAACGTGCCAGAAGAGGGAAGGGGAGGGAGAAAGAGAAGCAAAAAGGGAAGAAGGGAGGGAGAGAGGGAGGCAGACAAGCTTGAATTTGTATAAAAGGAAAACTGGGAATTCACATTTATAATGTGAATAAACTAATATATAAAAAAACCTTCAAATTGTTTTTCATGACCTAATCAGAAAACCTCTTCTGAAATCATAGATTTTTGTAGTTAATACCCAACTCATAACCAAGTGTTACGAAAGTTTGGTTATTAGAGGATTTAAAAAATAAAATTAAATTTAGCGCTGACATCCTGTAGCCAGAACCCATAATAAAATTTGCAAATGCTGAAGACAAAAAAAGAGGTGAGGGTGTCACTATCGACTACCATTCAAAGAGAATTCCCAGGTGGCTTCCAGAACAGTCACAGTGTCCGTAGCAGGCAGCAGGGGTGCCAGGTCAGCCAAAATATTAAATATTTTTTTTAAATATTTATTTATTTGCTTTAGTTGTACACAATGCAATGCATTTATGTTTACGTGGTGCTGAGGATCGAACCCCGGCCGCACACGTGCGAGGCGAGCGCTCTGCCGCTGAGCCACAACCCCAGCACCAAAATATTAAATATTGATCCAGCTTATTCCCATGTCACTTTTAGATTATAAAAATTAGAAATAGAATTTTAACACTGTCTTCCAGCACACCCATGGTTCCGATGATATTCCCTGGGCCCAAGTTCCTCACTCGAAGGACTACTGCTTCTGAATGAAGGGTGAGTATTCTTATTTTACTGATGGGGAAAATGAGGCCAGGAGAGGTTACAGTCAGTTTTGGAGCCAAACTAGAGTCCAAGTCCTCTGACTGCATGCCTGGATCACATCCCATTGCTCTGTATGTTCTCTCCCTAGGGGTGGGTGCAGAGGTGAAGGCAGCTAGGAGAGAGGTCCAATACCAGCACTGAGGCCACACTGCCCGGACTGAACCTCACTTCCACTGCACCCCCCCAGCTACATGATCTTATGCAAATTAGACTCAATATGCATAGGCTTAGTTTGCTTGTTTTCAAAATGAGGATAATAAGAGTATCTACTCAAGAGGGTTGCCTGGAGGATAAAATGAATTAATTCATGTATTGCATTTAACATGGCAACTGACACATGGTAAACCAAAGGATGCACTCTGGTGTTCGCCAAGTGATGACACCTACTTCAAAAGGCTGTTCTAGAGAGCAAATGAGAAATACACCAACCCATAATTAAATACACAAACAGATACAATGTGCAAAAAGAGACGTGCACTTGTGCTCCTGGCACATAATGGGCACCAAATGAAGGTTAGCGTCTCTTGAGCTTTTGTTTCTAGTTTCAAATGGAACATTGTGGGGGGGGGGCAGACACAAAAGTCATGGAGCTGATAAGGCTTGGCAATACAGTTTTTCTGATGCCATATGGGTACAGCGCCCTCTACCCTTGTCTCCCATAGAAATTAGCCACTTCAGAATCAAATGACAAAATGCCAGGCCTTGGATTATATAACACATGTTCTGCTGACAGATGTTTCTGTCCACAATTCTGACCATTAGAAAATAACAAACTCCTCAAACAGGAAGGTCCACTCTTCTAGAAGGATAATTATTTGGAAAGCATAACCCCCATACCTGTTAACAATAAGTGCTATAAGGTTTTCTGTCCATGTCTAAACCTGGAGTCTACTTAACTCCCACCAATGTCTGAGGCAAAAAAATTGAACTAGTTAAAAAAAAAAAAAAAGGTAAAGTATACCAGTAGAAATGTCAATCAAAACGGTCTTCTCACTCTACTGAAACAGATAAAACAAAACATCCAACCATTCTCCAGACCAAAGCACAATTTCCCTCCCTCTCTGAAGGCAGGGCAGGTATACATACTCTGAACAAATAGATCAATAAGCCGTTCACTGGGTGGCATCCTACTGACAGCACCTGCTTGCAGCAACCCTGTTGAACATCCCATCGCTACCTCTGCACCACCCTGTATGCCCTGTTTCATACTTGCAAACTTCCAACACAAGCATTCAAATTCTAGAACTTGAAATAAAAGTCAAATGAATCTATAGGAAAATGGTACAACAGTGGCCCCAGAGTCTGGAAGGGAAAGGACAGAAGTTAAATGGATTCAGTGTAAATGAACAGGTGAGATGATCCGTTGAAGGACTGAGGCCAGCTGAGGGCAGTGAGGAGGGGCATCAGCAGCAAACACAGGTTTGACAGAAGCACAAGAAATTCTGGGCTCCAAAGATCTCAGGGAGGAGTGACAAAAGGAAGAAGCCATACTGGACTCAAGAAAGTGGGTTTGCATCCCCATTTGCTCTTCTCCAGTGACATGCCTTTGGAAAGGTTTTCCCTTCTCTGGATCTTTATTTCCTCATCTGTAAATGTGAGAGGGTTGAACCAGCTCCTCATTTTAGAGTTTTTCTGCTCAATTATTCAACATCTCTTCAGTCATCCCCAATCTCTATACTGTTGAAGCAAATAATGCTGCTTTTATGTTCTGAAGAGGTTTTTAATAACTATCTTTTGTAAAGAGTTAATCAATAGTCATTAGAATTATTTTCCAAATATTTCTAGTTCTTCCCTCTTTGAGCCACAGGGTAAGAATGGGGCCTTGTGATCAGTTCTGTCCATGACCTGTGGCACATTTAATTGCTAATGTAAGATCCTTCAAAAACTCTCTCATCCCTTTGGCTGTGTCCAGCAATGCCCCAGATGCTGTCTATTCTGCCATCTTGAGTCACCGTGTGACTACAATGATCAGAGTCCCTCAGCCAAGTCACAAACATACCTTAAGCATGAACAAGATATACATCTGAGCTGTTTCACCCATTTGAGATTTGGGAGTGGTTACTCCAGCATAACTTAGTGAAACCTGACAACCATTAATAGATCATCAAAAGTTAACGTTATTGTTTTGTTATAATTATTTACTATTAGTACTACAACAACTACCTATACAAACAATCTTCAATTTTCATAACTCTTAGTATTTCTCAATGTAAAGCAGCTACTATATACCTGGAGCTAATCACTCACTTTTCAAGGTATACAACAATTTCTCCAACTTCTCAAAGGCTCTCTTGCAAAAACTGCAATGACCACCTCCAATAAAAATAGAAAAAAAGAAAAGAGAGCATGCATTTTGGCTGCATTCAGTTTAAAGAACAACTTCCTGATGCAGAGACTCTTAAGGGGGAAAGAGAATTAAGCCATAAAGGAACATGACAGAATATTTTAAACAATAAACTGCTAGTTCTAGGTAATATAACATTAAAGAAAAGAGCAGAGAGATTTTACCCACAGAAAGCAAGTGAAAGGGAGACATGACACCTCCTACCTGGACTCTGGATGTGAGTAGCTAAAGACTCTTCTGGTCAGTTAGCAAAGATTACTAGAGGGAGGGAGAAAGGGGTGTGCTGTGAAGGACAAGTTTACAAGGCCTTGTCAGAAAGGAAAGGGAAGGTGAAGAACAAAGGGAAAGAGGCTTAATGATCAAATTTCTTAGAAAGCTCTGGGACAGCAGAAATGCACAAGCATACAAATGGCATATGATATGCAAGAAGCAATGAAGCTATTTTATTAAAATAAATAATTGTTCAAAGGCATAAATAAGAGTAAGAAGGATAAAATCAAGCAATTGTGTTTTAATCCACTGATAATTTGCTCTCTGCAGCTTTGGGGAAAATGGTGTTAAGAATTTTAATAAATAGAATACAAAACTATTGGCAAAAATTTTTAAACCCAGAGTGAAACTCCTATAGGGTATTTTTGCTTTGGGGGGGGGGAAAAGCAAGACATACCCTGTCTTGTTGGTTAAACACAGAGCTGTTGTTTGACAGAGAAATGGTCAGTGTGACCTCGACTGTCACCTGCCCAATAACCACTCCTGGGGCAGCAGATGCACAGGCCTGACTTACAGCAGGCAAATGGTGTGGCAAACCGGCCCCCATGTGCAGACAGGGTGGCTCTCCCCGATGGAAGGATGTGCTGATGAATTAGCAGTCAGACAGTGACTGTCATTGGTAATAACTTCTTATTATGTCAAGGAATTTACATGCAGATCAATGTGAGCAATGTGCACTTGCTTATCCCCACCATAAATCACTATCGATTGGCACACCAATTCCTCAACATAATTAGGAGCTATAGACAGGGCTGCAATATTATCTTAAATACTGTGTCACTACCCTCCATATACTTCTGGCATTCCAGAAAACTCTCTCTCTCCAGCCCTTACCACCCTCACCACTGCTTCTGTTGGTATTTGGGGCAGGGAGTTGGGGGGAGGTAAGTGAGTAAACTGTCCCCATGTGCAAAGTTTACCTGAGAGATTCCCCACACCTTATTAGAGATTAAAAAATGGGAATTCCTCCATATCCATATTGAATTCCTGTGTGCAAATGTGAAAGTTGGCAACATGCTGCTCTTAATCTGATTTATGCACCAATTTATTTTATACATTAGGCACACTGTATGCAGGCTGAGTGATGCATAAAAATTTCATGCAAAAAAGGACTCACTTCCATACAACTGCCTTTCAGTTATTATTACCTCTTGTGGTTCGCATCCTACGGTGCACAGGACAAATGACTCCATATACCAAATGTGTTTTTGCCCACTATACAAACATTTTGATCTGTTTCTATTTTCCCTCGGCTCCAACTCCAGAGAGCTAAAAACACTGGATCTTAACTTTCTGAAATCCTTTAATGCTACAAAACACCCATTTATGCAGAGAACATCTCTCCATGTTCACTATTTAACTATGGATTATAAACACACAAACATGCACATGAGCCAGGCAAAGGGACACAAGTAGGTACCTATGCGCTACGTATCTGGGTATGTTGGGTTATTTTGTTTGTTTGTTTTGTTATTGTTAAGCATTTTTTTCTTTATGTATCATAACCACCGCACATTTTGCATTCATTTTTTAATTACCTTCTCAAGGATATGTTCCCTAACATATTACTAAGAGCAAAAATTCAAACAAATAAAAAAAAGCTTTGGGGGTAAGATTTTTAGTTAGGGAAAAAACAGCTAGAAAAAGCATCTTTCTGTATTTTCCTTTTATTAGAGGTCTCCTTTCATCCAAGAAATATGGGCCCTGAAATAAATTGTACCATCCTGCTTTTTTTTTTATTCAAATCCTTGCCAGAGCTAGGCAGTATGCTAATGAAAACAGGTTGATAAATGACTCCCTGATATTTTCCAGACATTTTTCTCTCAGAAGTGCTCTAAACTGATGTAGCTCAAAGAGAATAAGGCGCATTAAGTCATTATATCAATTTTTGTTACCCAGATACTTCAGTCCCAGTTAAGCGCTGACAGCCAATATAAAACAAGGCAAGGGCATCATACGACTCCATCGATCAAATCTTGTCGTAGATAGATTGCCTATTACACAAATAGAACTAGCGGATTCAGTTTGTAGTTTTATGCTCTCCAATTAAAGGATAACAGGGTACTTTCCCATAAATCTGCTAATTGCAACTGAATTAATTTAACAAATTTCTCCGAGCACAGAGGAAAAAGCGATTGGTTAAGCTAATGTAAACTAGCACAGGTTGTCACAAAGAGGTTCCCATAACATCCTTTTGCTCTACCTTGATTGGGCAAGGTGTCACAAGTATTTAGCTACAGTGTGGTTCTCTGGCAATAGACAGCTGACAAGCATAAAACATTGCACAAATAGGAGATAATTTATTTGTGGTACTTTTTTCTCTCCCTCACTCCCCACTGCCCCACGTGAAGGATGAAATAACTCCTTCTTTGCATCTAATTAATGTTTCCCTCCAAGCAAAGCTGTTTTTCTAAGTCAGAATTAAAGCAGCCAAAGCACTACGTTACAGAAAGGAGTCCCTCTGTACCGTTCAGCCAACAGGAGTGATAGGCGCAAGCAGGAACGGGGGGGCCTGTGGCATTTCACAGGTGGAAGTGGCTCTGTGCTCCTGAACAGGGCGAGGTGAATGTAACACAGGGTACCCACTCTCACTAGTTCTAAGACACAAGTAAACACATCCCAGGTGCTAGAATCAAAGCAGGCAGTCCCAGGCTATAAGATAATTAACCCGATCTGATCAGTACCCACTATATTATTGAAATATTATGCTGTACTCCTTTAATATGTTAATAAAGAATGAGAAAACAATACTGGTACTAGTTTATAGTTCACAAATAATAATGATGCATCTCAGGATGCTTGACTGCTGCAGTGAGCGTCCTGGAGGTGAAGCTGTGATGAGGGCACCAGCGGTGGCTTTCTGGTGAGGCTCCTCTGCCATGCTCCCACGTGCCACAACCACAGGCACAGGCACATGCAATACCCATGGCAGCCTCAGACAGCTAAATTCAGAGGACTTGGGTGAGCAGGGCGTGAGGAAATGCTCTACAAACAGGAAGCCTATTTTCCAGATTTGGTGGAAGAACCCAATTTGACACACTCAGTCCCATTGTGTCCATGGTTTTAGGCTGGATGTTTTAAACAGGAGCTTGCAAAATCCAGTTGCCAAGTACAGACTTAGCAGGTACCACCTCTTGCTCAGATTGCAGCTCCCAAGGGATAACAGAGTCCTTGGACAAAGTAGAAGGGCCATGGAGCCCATGAATAGAGGAGTAGATCAAGGCCAAAGTAGCAGGCTTGGCCCTACTACCAGGATCCACAGTTCAAATTCAAGTGCATCATCTTGGCACCTCCTTCTCCCCTCATGGCCACAGCTTAAAACTTCTTTGATGAGAAAGTTGATTCCTTTTAACCAGGGAGACCCTCTTTCCCAAACCGCATTTCTTAATAATTATGTTTATCCACATGTGCTTCTGCTGACGGAATACAGCTCTGCCATGTCACTCCAATTTGGCAGTAAATGACGTGAGGACAATGTTCTATGGGCCCACAGCAGCGGGAACAAGGTGTGCCGTCTCTGTGTACACCATAACACAACCTGAAAACTGGCTGAGTCCTCTGGCTGAGAGGCAACTGGGTTCTGCAAAGGTGTGGCTGAGTTTGGAAAGGGCAGTGTGGGCTGTCAGCTCCTACGCCATGTTAGTTTTCCACCCAGTGCCTGACCTGAAAGAAAGGCAGAACAGAGGCATGCACAAAATAGCACAAGAAACAAAAAGACCTACTTCTGAGCACAACTAGATGCAAGTCAGGAGAGCTGGGTTGTAACCCCAGAGGGCCACAGACTGGCTGTGTGATGCTGGGGTCACACCTGTGGATCGCTCCTTTGTCCCTGAAAGGAGGAGAACAAAGTAGATTTCAGAAGCCACTGAAGTCTGGAAGATCTCACTACTATTTTTCAAACTGCAATGGCATATGGAATCCATTTTCAGGGTGGCTTCCAGAATTGTCTTTAATACAAAAGAGAACATATCAGAGTGCACTGCTTGTGGTTCACGTGCATGAGATTCCATAGCAGAGACTTTTCCCCCCACTAAGGCCTAAGAAAGGACAACCTGGAAAAGGACCTCCCTCCATGGGAAGCCTGGAAGATTCTGCTGGCTCCTCTCAGGACTCCACCAAGATGAAGCAGAATTGACCAATAGCCCCCAAAACCTTCGCTTCTCCAGTTGTGCTGAGTCTGGTCAACTGCTCAACAGTTATGTTTACTGTTCCTTGTTATGAATTATGATCTTAGGTGATGGTTGAAAGGAAAACCTAAAAATAAAAAGTGATTCTGTATTATAAACATGCAGACTAGGTCTAAGCTTCTGGATGAAAAATACTCCTTTGGCTCAAACTTTTTCTATTGTTTGAATACCTTCCATATGAAGATGACTTCTGGCTTAAGGAACCAGGTTTATGGAAAACATGGAGAATATAACATATGAAAATAAACAGCAATAGAAAAGCTACTAATGAGACAGGTAAATAGAAGGGTCTAGGAACTCCCCAGATAGCCAGTCAACAAACATTTACTGAGTACCAACTACATGCCAGGCACTAGACATTCAAATCCCGATGCTTGGGAGCTTAGTCTGGCTTAGTGGAAAGTTGCTAAATCAGTCTTCTAAATATACCATAGGAGAAAATGAGAATAACAAGGGTCTCTTACTTAGTTTGGGATTTAGGGAAGTCCTCCCTGAGAAAGTATCACATTTAAGCTGAAGCTAAAGGTTAAACAGGAGAATGTCAGAGCATAAAGAGGACAAGATGACACGGGCAGATTTGATATGCCAGCCCTCTCCCCCAGCCCCCTGCTGTAGCCCTCTACTCCCGGGTCCTTCCACTCACATGATCACATGTCCATGGGAAATCTCCAAATGCTCACACAGGTGATGCAATCACATCACCCCACCATTCCCCCAGCACCGCCATCCTCCCTGACTAGATAGCCCCTTCACACCTCTCAGCGCCTACTGTTCCTTCTGCCCGGAATGTTTCTCTGCAGCTTTCTAGGTTGTTTGGGTTCAAACCCCAGCTTCAACCCATAGAGCAAAGTGACCTTCAACAAATGTCTTCTCCCCATGTCTCTGAGTTCTCCTCTATAAATAGAGGAAGATAATGGGCCCAACCCCACAGGTTTGGCCTAAGGATTGAATGATGGTGGCTAGTATTACTGGGTTGTTTTTGTTACTGTGAATGCTATTTATTTATTATTTATTTATTTATTGCTACTTATTTATTATTTGTTTCCCTTTTGAAATCTTTTTATTTGTTTCAATTAGTCATACATGACAATAGTATGAATTTATGCACTCTGATATTATCATACATAGATGGGATATAATTTCTCATTTTTCTGAGTGTATATGTTACAGAATCATACTGGTCATGTAGTCGCACATATACGTACAGTTTCCTATATTCCATGTTCTCCTACAGAGCCAGCCCCAACTGCCCTTCCCTAGCCCAGCCCTCTTGGCTTCCTCTAGCCAACATACCCACTGCAAATACACTGTGTGTGCTTCTCTCAGAGCCCTCTGATGTCATGCTGAGGTCATTTGCATATCTCCTTGTTGGCCATGCTTATTTTATCTTGCTTTCCCAGTGTCTAGAATTCAACACACTCTCAATGAACACACTGGAAGGCCGAAAAGTAAATTTAATGGGCCAGCAGATGCATGGGGCTGCCTGGGGAGCTCAAAGTAGTCTCTCTCTCTCTCTCTCTCTCTCTCTCTCTCTCTCTCTCTCTCTCTCTAGGTGGCCTCTTCTTTCTCTAGATGGCCTCTCTTTCTCTAGGGCAGTATCCTTCCAAGTAACTCCAGCAAATGGGTCGACACCCTCCTAGCTATATCTTGACCTCAAAATGCCAAAGCCCCTGTTTGCCACCAGCTGAAAGGCACCCTGGGGAGTTGACTTATTCCCCACAAGCAGGGGAACCTCTAAAGTTTCAAATCGTCAGGGAGAGCAAATATCTCTGCCCCCAAACACTTCAAAATGTAGTGAGGCATCCTTGTTTTAAGCCTGAGCTAAAATGCCTGAAAGCATCTTTCTATTTATTGGTATTGTTGTGTGTATGGTAACAATCCCAGAGGCAGGGCATGACTGCACTAGCTTTATGTCTGGAAAAATCAGTATTCATATTATCTGAACTCAAAAAGACTATAAAATTAAATTTAAGTGACTCACTTAACTACCAGAAGGAGAAAAGATCCGATTTGAAAACTGAAAAGAGAAAAAGAAATAATTGCTACTGTTTGGTAGGAGTGTATTATGTAAAATAAGCAGAGGGCATGTTAAGAAATGCAGATGCCTGGCCACATTTGCACAGTAATGAGGAGCGAATTAGGAGGAAATGTGTTCTCTTTGGTGGGATCAGAGATAGCATCTCATCGGGCTTTTCAGCTACATTCAGCAGCCTCACTAAGCAGGGGAACCTGAAACCAAGGGGCCCAACCCAATATGTGTGTTCATGGCAGGGCATGGTGGTCCATTACCCCCCAAATAATTTTTCTTTGGCACATTTTTTCACTCTATCTCAACACAGCAGATTCTAAGGAGTTAGAAAATACTTCAATTCAAATTAAAGGAGGAGTTTACAATGTCACAAGAAAGCTGAAAGCAAAGTTAGATCAACTGAAGAAGAATGCCTGGTGGGTTGGAATGGAACATTCAATAAGCTACTGCATCTTCATTCTATTTCATGGGCAAGAGGTTGAATTAGATGGCCACAGAAGACCACAAGCCACTGCTTATCTCTTTTGTATAAAACTTAGGAATATTTGGCTGAGAACTTTATTACTAATAGTCACTTCCCATAGTTGTTGGATTCCAGGCAGGAGGCCACACCTCCCCAGGTACTTTGTTAAAAACTACACCTCCCAAGATCCTCAGCGTGACCAGAAAACCTGACCAGCAAATGCCCTGTCCACTACCCCCCCTGACCTCTGATAGCCTATAGGGCAAAGACTCACTCCAAGGGGGTTTTATGACCCCCTACTCTATTTAAAGCCAGCCCCGGACTGAAATCGCTCTCTGTTCCTGCCGCTCTCTGTTCCAGCTCTGCTCCCGCTCGCTCCGGCTCCCGTTTGTCCCCCACGGTTCATCCCCATCCCCCCACGTGTTTCTTTTGGGAATTCAATAAACCCCTTCCCTTTTTCCTCTACGATGGTTCCAGTGTGCATCCAACTATCCTGCAAGTTTTCTAACAATAGTGAAATCTAAATTTGGAGGGCAGGGCCTACTCTAAAATGACCAGAAGATAAAATCCATTGTGAGCGGGGCACGGAGGTGCATGCCTGTAATCCCAGCACTTGGGAGGCTGAGGCAGGAGGATTACGAGTTCAAAGCCAGCCTCAGCAATGATGAGGCACTTAGCAACTCAGTGAGACTCTGTCTGTAATAAAATACAAAAAAGGACTGGGGATGTGGCCCAGTGGCCAAGCGCCCCTAAGTTCAATCCCCAGTACCAAACAAAAAACAAAAAAAAAAAAAATCCCTTTTGATAACTGGAAAAAGAAAGCACAGGTGAATGACACATGTCTATAATCCTAGGCATTAGAGAGATATCCTTTTACCTTAAATCAGCCTGCAGATTCCACTAATTTTAAAGGTTTCTCAAGGAGATTCCATGGCCCCTCTAATGAATTTATTTTACCATTTACCTCACTAGTGATAAATTTGTAGATGGGAAGGAGACATGGAGAATCCCTCATAGTCTCAAGGTGCTGCTTAATTTCTTTTCTTTTTATATATTTTTATTTTATATGTGTGTGTGTGTGTGTGTGTGTGTGTGTGTGTGTGTGTGTGTATTTAGTTTTTTGAGCTGCAGAGATTTAGGAAAGTAAGGATTATATGCTTGAAGGGAAAGAAAGTGTGGACTCTCTCAAGAGTGAGAAGGCTAATTTAGTTTTTAAAGTTATCTTTATCCAACAAAATACTTCAGCCAAATTAGAATGGCAAGACTTCTTATTTCTGAGGCACAAGCAACACCACAATTAATTTTCAAAGGTCTTCCAAGGGTTCCCTTAAAAAATATGTACACGTCTACCCCAGGTAGGAATCAGATCCATAAAAACCTATTAGCTCTGCTTGGCGGAACGGGAGGAGAGCATTTCAGAACTGCAATGAGCCCCCTGCATGTTATACACCCAGGGCGATGGTTCCACGAGGGGAGAGACCTAAGTACTTCATAATCCCGAGCTCAGCGTAGCGGCTAGCAGACCCCCTCCACGTATACAAACCCACTGTCCTGACAAACTCCAGAAAGACATCAGGCTCCCGCTGCAGAGCTTTCATAGAGAGTAAAGGAGAAGAAATGAACACCACCCAGAAACCTTGCCTGACACCAAAAAAACAGTGCAGGACATTTTATTCTCCATTAATTTGGATATACAGTATTTCTCTATGATTACTGTAGCACACAATGTTCTTGTAAGGTTATGAACTGGTTTTGCATCGTTCCAATGCTAGAATTTAATACCTGTACTAAGTGTGATATATCTCAGCCATGATTAATCCTGCCCAGTTCTGCAGCAAGTTTCTATAAAAACCAACTTGAAATACAGGACTCTTAAAGCCCTTGCCAAATCTGCAAGATGTGATATTAACACGGCTCCGATCCAGGCAAGCACGTCTAACTTACGCAGAGACGATCTACATGCTTCCCTTTGTGCTCTGCAAGCAGCTATTTATCCTACCACTAAAGCCTGGAAAACTTGGTGAGTGTGGCCTTGGCCTGCTTTACAATAGCATTATTAATACTGCTCAACAACAAAGTCAAATTACAGATAAAATCTGAATAGGCCCATTATTGTTTTTAGAGGGAGCTAAATAAGCTATATAATTTGTTTGGGGCTGTAGAAAGCTCAGCCCAGCACGACAGCAGAGGAAATGCACGCAGCAGCCAAGTAGCCACTGGAGCTCAGCAACGTGTAAATCCCCACCTCGAGTGCCGTGAATTAAAGCAGAGGAAAGTTTTAAAATGTCAGGCAAGTCCCTGGGGATGGATATGCTTTATGTTTTTTTATACAGTGAACATTAATTTCAAATGGAAAGGGAAAGCAGCCCTCTATCTCCAGCCATTTGCTCCATTTTTTCTTAAGTTCCATGTGTCCACTTTTAACAGACCAGTCTCAGGGGAATTGATGCTGCGCTGAGTCAAACAGTCAGTCTCAAGGTAAATGGAAGGTCCTTGTGAGGAAGAAAATAAAAATTCACCAACCCCTTCCAAGAAGCAGCCTCGAGATGGAGCATTTGAATTGGAATTAGACCGCTGAGGTTCAAATCCTCCTTCCAGCTCTTTCTAGTTGTGTGGCCTTTGGAAATCCCAGCTTCGCTAATTGATTTCCTTCTTCGTGGGGTTACCAGATAAATTTAATAATATAGTACATATGGATACTATATAGCATGTAACATGTATATATACACATATCTATTATGTATGTGTACCGATGTACATGCATGTGTATTCATAGTATGTGTACATGTATGTGTGTACGTGTGCATATATATTGAATTTGTCACACAGTCATGCACACATGCAGGCTTCAGGTTGTTGTTTAACTCCTTAACAGCTTTTCGCCCTATTTAACTTCCATTGTGCAGCCCTGGATTTCAGGGTTCTGAAAAGAAAATCAGATTTCCATTCATTATTCATTCACTCATTAATTCATCCACACATTCAGCATTTACAAACGGTCCACTCTGTGCTGGGTTCTTTAGGGGCCAAGAGAAAAAAATAGGATGCTATCTTTGCCCTCGAGGAGTTCACGTTCTACATAGTGGTTGCTGTCATAGTTTAATCCTACTTGAAATTGAGAAGTCTTTTCTCCCAGGGTAAGTCAAGAAATCTTCTTGATACCGTGATGATGGACCAGTAACTGACACAAATGCTCTGACCTAAGAGTTCCAAGGCCAGAAGCCCATGATAACTTGGATGGTCGCTCAGCAATAGTCACTGTAGGCAGAGCTTACTTCCCTGCCTCACTGATATTACTCTTGGCCATGAGATAGTCTCAGGCCAATGAAATTTCACAGTGTAACATGAGCAGAAGCCCTAAGTGTGCTTGTGCTACTGTTGCCTCCTGGCACTCCATTGGCCCACCATGACAAAGGTGAGCTCAGGCAGCCTCTGTCCCTTCTCCCTGGCCCCCAGGACACACACATGGAGCAAACAGGAAGACAACATGGAGCCTGAGGTCAAGGCCAGCTACTGCCCTACAACCTGGTCTAGAACCACCCACCCTGGATCAGATCAGCCAAACCATATCCAACCTGCCAAAGCCAAGAAAGAGAATAAATGAGGTGGTTTCTCAGGCAACATAATTGTGGAAATAGCTGACCAATATAAGGCCTATGCAGAATCCCAACCAGAGAACAATTGCCTCATCAAAAGCAATTTGGTACAACTTAACAGCTGAAGCATTAAAATGAGATTATAGGACAAAACATGCTTTTCATAGTCAAATCAATCATTCTGTCTCAACTCCTCTGTGCTTGGTTTCAGTTCTCTCTCTGTTGAAGGAAATTAACACAAAATAAGTTGATCTTGATGAGTATGATTCAAATCAATAATGTTAATTGGGCTCCTGAGCATAAGGTAAAATGACTTCAAATCAACAAAAGGTTAATACAGCTTTCCTTCACGCAGCACCGCCTATGATAAATCTATAGTGGTCTGAAAGTTCCCATTCATTAACAACACATTTAACATGCTAAAAAGACAGGACTTTCTTCCTGCAACATGTTCTCTCCGTGCCCAGCAGCAGCTAACTGAAGATCACAGAGCATCTCCAGCTGTGGGATTACATCTTAACTGAGTAAGATGGAAGGTATTCATTTGGGAAGACTTCCCCTTTCTTGTGGTAGTATGTGAAACTATTAGATATTTTTCTCTTACAGACTATTTTATTATAGGCAACATTATTATCTAGCAAAGAAAAAAATCATTCAACCTTCTTATTGAGCACATACAATATGTAAGGAGGCATGAGATGCATCAGAGTAGGTGGGAAGAGAAAAAAAAAGAACTGCAAGTTTCCTGTTTTTTTTTTTTTTTTTTTTTTTTTTTTTTATCTTTAGTTGTAGATGGACAAAATGCCTTTTTTTTTTTTTAATTTTTTTTTAATGTGGTGCTGAGGATCGAACCCAGTTCCTCACACATGCCAGGCAAGTGCTCTACCACTGAGCCACACCCCCAACCCAAGTTTCCTGTTCTTAAGGAACTTCAGTCTATTGTGACTATATAAATGAATAAATAGTAATACATACATAAAATAAACAATATGAACAAGTCATATTTCCCGGACAATAGGTGGCCACTTCCCTTCTATTAGTCCCTCCTCTTCCCTCTTCCTAACATTTTCCAGAGTTTGCCAGATTTGGTTCTTGTGCAATTGACTCCACTCTCCTGTCCCACCATGGGGCCCAACTAGCTAAACCCTATCAGCACAGTCCACTCCCCTTAGTCACAGGAAACGGCTCAAGGAGAGAATAGGCCCCATTCAGACCTACCAGGCCAATAAGACTCAATCTGGGGGTGTTTTGTTTGAACCTTTAAGGAAATGAATTTCCCCTCTCCTACCAGACTTGAACCAGGACTGTGTGCAGCCACCCTACAGTGAAGATCCTTCACAAAGGAAGAAAGAGAAATGGAGAGATGGTGACTAAACATAGTCTGAGTTTCTGGTTTTTGCATCTTGCTTAAAGCTGCTGCAACTGTGTGAGAAGACACTTACCATTGTTTTCTTCAAGATAGTTTGAGGGTTTTGTTCTGTCTTCTATAACTTAGAACTAAAAACATCTAAATTATACAATGTGCAATAAAGCACCAAAGAAGGAGACATTGTTGTGGACAAGAAAATCTAAATAGAATCCTCAGCAGGAGTAGGATTATCCTGAGCCTTGAAAAATGGATAAACTCTAAATTAGTGAATGGGAGGGGGTGACTGAATATAATGAAAAAGTAAAGCAAAAGTGACCTAGATGATGCCAACAGGATGGCAGAATGTGATCTTGATGGTGTTTATGACAATGTTACTAATAGAGTGAAAGCTTTGAGAATAATTTTTTTGCAAGTTACTTGAACCTTTCTGAGCCTGTTTCTTCAAACTGGGCATCATAATAACGCCTGCTCTCTAAGGTTATGGGAATGAAATGAGATAATACACAAAAAGTGCTTACAATAATGCCTACCACAATGGATATATATGATTTATAAACAGTAGCCAGTATCTTTTTTAGGAGAGAAAAATTGGATTTAGAACTTACAGCAACAGTAATGCAGAGTCAGGACCAATGGGTAGAAATCACAAAGTGGAACTTTAGATTCAGTGTAAGAAATAGGTTTCAAACATTTTGTATTTTCTAGAAATGCAATAGATTACCTCATCACAACTGAACTTCTAGCCCTACAGGTGTTGCCTCAGAGGAAGAAGGTTCTCTGCTTCAGGATGGCATGACAGAGACTGAGCACTAGAAGCATGATTTAAGGATATGGCCCTCAGGGAGTCCCCATCAGTGAAACTTACCAGCCCTCTGAGGTACCACTGTTCTGCCAGTTTCATTTCCAGGGAACCCCAAAACAAATGGTCACCAGATCCTCTCCCCACATCCTTCCAGTCTTCTCTCCTTATCAACTCTAGAGATCACTCAGACTTTAAAGAAATGAGAGACAAATTTGACTGGACTCACTACACCGCACCATCCTCCAGTACTGCAAAAAGCTAATTTCAGCTGTCACTTACTGGAAGTAAAATGACAAATATCTGTAATATCTGTCAGGTTATGAATGCTTTAAAAAGAGTTATGCAGCTGTCAACATTTTGATGACGTTAACAAGAGAAAAGTAAACGAAGACAAGGGAATGGCCTGTCTGTGGAGTGCCGGGTTGCCAAACTTCTTGGCTACTTCTATTAATAAAAATCAAATTACCTCCATAAAGATGCAAGCAACAAAGACTCCTAGAGAAAGCCAACAGAGGCAAATCTGTTAATAATACTGCCAATTCTACAGATGAGATCATCAGAATTAGCCTCAACATCTTGGTACAAAATGACTAATTCTTTTTAAGGGAGATGAAGTCTTTATTGCTCTCCCTACCATGATGGTAGAAAAATAAAGGTGTAAACTCCCCAGCACAGAGTAACCAATCATTTAAAGGCCTTTTTGTTTCATATTAAAAGATGATGTACAATATAAGTTGGTGACAATGCATCCCAGTTCAGCTGGAGAGTCTCAGTTTACATCTATTATCTTAGCATTATTATGGTAAAGTGTGTTAATTTTTGTAACAAATTTTTACAGCATGTCTATGTTTATGTGTGTAAATATGCAGGAGCACACATGCATAGTCTACATATATACGTGGGTCTGTGTATGTACATTTACCCGCATGTGTCTATTTCTATATGTGAGAGAGTGTGTGTGCGTGGGGGGGGGGCGTCTCTTTTTTCCATTTGTAAATGGTTCTCATCTATAACATAACTTAGTTTTGGGAGATAGACGCTGCATTTTACAAGGATTGCCAGTTATGTGACACTGAATCTTTATCATCCAATTAAACCCAAATAAATATGGGAGGCAAAAATAAGCTTGTGTTTTATTCACATTTTTATTTGACTACCTTAATCACATATAAACTATGTTACCAACAAAACAACTTCTCAGGGAACAGACATGGGTGGTCCAATTTTAGTTTAGAAAAGGGATTTAACTCAGTGGGTAGTTGGCCTCAACATAAGACTCAAAGCCAAAATCCACACTGTTGATCATTAAGTGGTATCCGTTTTTCCCACATTTCAGCTGCTTTTCCCATATCAGAGAAGGACAAAACAGAAAACAACAAATAAGACTAATCAGTCTGAAGGTGGGGTTTCCTCAGTGGGCTTCAGTGATCATATTTTACATTTTCTGAAGGGCACTGCTGTCCTCAGTTCTTGTATCCATTCTTTAGGTATCTGCGCCATGTGAGGGTGGTATATATACATTGTGGATTCAGCCAACTGTGACTTTCTTTAAAGAAATAATCAGTAAAAGCCCAACCTTTAAAAAATGAATGGACCTTGTTTTCTAAACCTCAATTCATCTCTATGTATGCCTTTTAACCTGGGATATCTTCAGCTACATTTTTAAACACATTCATGAAAATTCTCTCTCAAATCTCTTCCAGATTCAGAAAATTAAATCAGATGGGAATTCTGACAGCTGGCTGATGTCACTCTTTCAGGATATCTCCAAACCAAGAACATCCAAGTCTCTTCTTGGTCTATAAATTAAGTCATTAACAAATATACACAGTATGGGGAAGAAAGAAATGTTCTGCAAGAAATCAAACTCCATGTAGCACAGAATACTGGCAGTATTCCCATGGAAATAAATAAATTCTGTGACAAACCAACTTCTTTTCTCCAATGCATTCCAGAGATAGCATATGCTTTTTGGTGTTCCTCATAAATCTGAGAATATTAAAAATTAATTCAGCATGGTATTTTTATTAGTGGCTCCTATGCAATAAATATTCAAATGTTAGAGAGGGAAATCTGGTGGCACCACAGGCAAGAGGTGGGGAACAAAAACCTGAAGGTCCTTCCAACTTGGGCTTTATGGAATAGCAGATGCCCATACAGAAGCAAGGTGTGACCAAAGATGACAAATTTGAATATAAAGAATCACATTTCCCAGCCGGGCACGGTGGCGCACGCCTGTAATCCCAGCACTTTGGGAGGCTGAGGCAGGAGGATCGTGAGTTCAAAGCCAGCCTCAGCAATGGCGAGGCACTTAGTAACTCAGTGAGACCCTGTCTCTAAATAAAATACAAAAAAGGGCTGGGGATGTGACCCAGTGGTCGAGTGCCCCTGAGTTCAATCCCCAGTACCAAAAAAAAAAAAAAAAAAAAAAAAAAAAAATCACATTTCCCAACATGGCTGGAGATAAGTTTATCAGGTGTCTGTTTCTTAAACCATTCTTTGATTGTAAAACTAACTATAAGGATGGGAGTGTAGGAAATCATTCCTTAGGGGAACTGACCTAAGGGAGGAGTCTCTCCAAAGAAATTGGAAAAGAGGTTGAAGTGGACAATCAGAGAAGGCAGAAGTGTGGCCATTTAGAGCCAAATGCCACCATGAACTAAAAGCAGAAGGAAAGAAAATAGGAATCTTGTGAACATCCCCAAAGAAATGCTGCCTTTAAAACAGGAGGTGTTGGTGAGTTTGTGTCTGTTCATGGCTGGTAGCGGGTATGATCTGGCCAGGTGCAGAGAGAATGAGTTCAGGGAAGCTCTTGAGGAGCTACATTTTTAAGATGAGATCTAGAGATCATGTTTTTTTAAAAAAAAAAAAAAAAACTAGAAATGGAAGAAATATAGTTTATCCAAACAATAGGATAAAAAAAAAAATCTATCCTGAAACATCCTATCCATGTCTGTTCAGATTCAGGCTTAGTGATGATACTCATTCAGATGGGGAAGAATGGCTGGAGGTGTAACTTACTTCTAGAATCTGAGAAGAAAGCACCTTCCTTGACCCAGGTGTTGAGGAGAGGCCAGACTAAGGAGCCAGCATAGCTGCTGAGCAGAAAAAACAGCTCAGCATGGAGCTGAAGGTGAGCTAAGATCCCTTCCCCAGAAAGGAAGCATAACATATGGGAATGAGTAACACCAATCAAAACCTTCCTTGTCTAGAAGATTTCACATCAGTAAACTTCCATCTCTGTCTCACTCTCCAGTCCAGCAGGGAGGCCTTACTGGGCCACTGCAGGCTGCAGGCCATATATTGAGACTCAGTATGCTCAATGACAGGGGTAGAAGAAACACTGAACCTTAGAGATGAGATCAGACATCAAAAAGGCTCTACAGACATAACCCGCACTCCAAAAAGACTCCCACAAAATAAAACAGATATGCAGGTCCTACCAAAAAACTGCAATCTAGAGCAAGACCTCAGTTCTTGTTATTCAAGAGGTATGGGTGTTTTTCAACCTATAGGTCATGATCAAAATCAGTTTAACAGGTTGTTGCCAAGGGTTTTTTAATGGGATAAAATGCAAAGGACTAGATTTGAAATACAATGGAAGATAACAAAGTACTTTGCATTTAGTAAGACCAAATACCCAGAGGTGTGCACGAATTGCAAATATGTGCTTGCTTACCCTGTAAAATATTTATCTTTTGGGGGGCTGTAGTTGACAGGAGTGGAGTGGACAACATGTTCCTATAATACCTTCTTATAAATGGGTCCACTGCAACAGAAGTGGACATAACTTGTCTAGGGAACTTATGGAAGAAGAAGAAAGAGGACAAATCTTGTCTAGGGGTGCAGGTAGCTAGTGACAGGACTGGCTAAATCCAGGAAGAAAAGACCCAGCCTCTTCCAATCATCCCATGCTGCCCCTTGAAGTTAACTTGGTAAAAATCTACTAGACTGATGCCAGGTGGGGTAGCACGTGCCTGTAATCCCAGCAGCATGGGAGACTGAGACAGGAGGATTGCAAGTTCAAGGTCAGCCTTGGCAACTTAGCAAGATCCTGTCCCAAAATAAATAAATAAAAAGGGCTGGAGATGTAGCTCAGTGGTAAAGCATCCTTGGGTTTAATCCCCAATACCAAAAAAAAAAAAAAAAAAAAAATAGTGGGGGACTCTGTAATTACAGAGAGGACATACACTGGCATACTTGAGCCAAGTCGTGTGCTCATCCCTCCCACTTAAACAAGGGAATCCCCATGAGCATAGGCTGCAACTGCCCAAGTTCTCAGCTTTCTTCTGGTGATGACTTTGAAAAAACATACTGCAAGATTCTTTTGGGTCTGCCGGCAACATTCCACAAAAGAGAAGACTAATTAGTAAATGTACCACTGAGATCCTGCTCACACACTGCCACTTCCAGCGTGGAGTATGAATTGGCTTTAAGTAAAACGCTTTGCTTTCATTTATGTCAGTCATGCCCATAAATAACACACTTGATCAGAATTCCATCGCTCCCTCTGAATTCTACTCTGCTGAATTTAACACGGAGAACATACGACCTCACCAGTACTTCCAAGGATGGAAGTGATCAATACCCAGGCGTGCAACCAAACCAGCACTGATTTATTCTTCATGATTGCATGGAAAGGAAAAGGCTGGTGTCCAACTTCCCTGTCCTTCCCTTAAAAAAGAATATGTCACCATTGTCACCATCACGGTGGCCCTCTAATAGAAACCCTAACAAAGCTGACGTGTGTCAGACATCCTCCTCAGCTACTTTGGTCTTTCTGCAGCCCACCCTGCTGACCCCACGCAGAAACTGACAGCTTTTGCTCACAGATTTTGAATCGCACATCCCAACACCCAGCGGAGTTAATAAAACAATGGCAAGAAGTCCTGACTGCAAGATTCCCTCCCTGCTTATCATGAAGGTGCCCTCATTTGGGCAGTAAACTCGACACTGTGCGGGCTTCTAAGTGAACATAAAGGAACAATTATCTGAAGGGGGGGCTCTTTAAGGAAAGCTTTATTCAAGACAGAAGGCTCGAACTGTAATATTCAATCACTGGGTGATGGCACTTATTTAGACAGAGATAATACTCTCTATGGGGGAAAAAAAAAGGAAAAGGAAACTCTGAGTTCTTCATATATTTATATATCTGAAGGAAGCCACAAGAAGAAACCTGCATGAGATATAAGGAATTGGAGGTTTCAAACATGCTGTTTTCACCTTATCATTCTTATCTGTTATAAAAAAAAAAAAAATACAAACAGCTGCATTTAAAGATAAGGGAACAGAAAGGTGTTGTGTATGTTGCCCAGATGTTTCTAAAATCCGCTCCCTGTTAAACTTATCTCCCCAGAACTAAAGACACCTCTAATCTTTTCTAATGGCTTAATCAAATGAAATAAATGGCTTGGTAAAATATCTTTCTTAAAACTTATATTACTGGTTGCAAACATACACACGTGCCTGCACACACAAAAGCTGGGATATTTTTCAATACTTTATCCAAGGGAAAACTAGTCCCAGCATTAAAACATTACTTATATATTTTCTCAAAGACAGCAAGCTGGAAAACAAGACAGTTAAGATTTAAAAAACAGTGTTTCCTTTTGTTTTCCTAATGGCCAGTCTTTCCATGGTCTTCACAGCAGGTTACAGTTTCTTTCTTTTGTTGCTTCAAACATTGCATTCCTACTATGTGTCAGGCCATACAATAAGAAAGAAGGGAGAGAAAAAACAAATGAGAAAATGACACTAATAGGGAGTAGGTGACTGGCTGGAGAGATAAAAGATGGAACGCTGTAAAGAAAGGTTGTATAAAGGGTGACGAATGAGAATAAAGAAAGAATATTGACTATCTGTCCAACTGAGGTCCCAGCCCCTAGTCACATCCCCAGACACAAAGGTCACCATGTGGAGAAAAAATATTCTACACCCAATTTGTTACCCTTTTGTGAACTGGCTTCACATTTCTGCTCAGCAATTTATCATTCTTGAACAAAGAATTCAGAGTCAAAGGGTCCTTAGAGAATACATGGGTTTACATCCATGTTTTGCCCAGAGACTAGGGGCCACCAGAGGGCAGGGACCGGGTCTCACATGAGTCTCAGCACAGACCCAGCCTTGCATGAGCACTGAGCCAGGGCATAATAATTCAACAATGTGAATTTAATGAATAATGTAAGTCAAGAAATATAGTACCAAAAATTAGTATCTATTTTCTGATTTGAAAAAAAAAAAAAAAATGAAGATTTCAATCCAGGTGGCCTTGTAGGTCTTCTCTGGTACTAATGTTCCATGAGCCGACATCCAGCTAGACCTAAGTGATTCTCACATTTCCACCTCCTCTACACTTCAGGTAGAAGAGATGACTTGGGGGACAGTTCACGCCTCCAACTGATTTTACCCTCAAACCCATAGCACTTGAAAGTTTCCATCAAACATAACTTTCAAATGAAACTGGTGATCCAGCAAACACACGCCTTCTTAAAAAATAACAACATGCTGAGGAAGCACCCAGCTTATGTCAGATCCCGCCTGGAACACCATACACAGAGGCCAGGAAGCCAAAGACAGAAGGGCTGCACTTTCTCTCTGCATCATTCATCTGACGACATCATTTAATCTAGAAGCAATTACAGCCCTTACAGGGAAGGTAAAAAGGCAAACAATTTGGTTCATCAGGCAGCTCCTGAGTGGAACTGGGACCAATCAGAAGCCAATGGTAGAAAGAAAATATACAAGCTGACTGCACTGCAAAGAAGGGAACAGGAGGCCCAGCTAATTCTTCTACAGAAAGGGAATACATGTGGAAGCTTAGAGAAAACCAGTGTTTTCCAAGTGGACTCTCAGACAGGCACAAGGAGGAAATACCTTTGAATCATTATTGGTTCTTCTCTACAAAAATCCCAAAGGGGTCATTCTCAGTTTGCCAGGACACCCCTCTTTCCTAGGCTTGTGTAGGTAAACCATGAAGTTCTCGGAAAGCCACTCGCCTCAGAACAAAATCTTTCTTCCTCATTGCCATGCAAGAAAATAAAATAGCCAATTTTAAGATCATCATGGTAATAAAGTTGGAATCCATTCATTTGAAGCCTGTTTCTTAGACGTGTGATAACTTTCAGGGTTCTTCCAGGTTTTTGTCACAGAGTGGCCTGAGGGAAATGGAGCCACCTCACATGAAATAAAGGGTCTGTGTACCAAAGCCTTAAAAGAAGAGAGTAGTGGGATTTGCTCCCCTGAGGAATTTGAATCAAGTTCCAACTCCAGATAGTCTCCATGGATGGACAGCAGTCATGGAAGGACAGACTAGGGACATGGTGGTCCAAAGGGAAGCAAGAATGAGGCAGAGAGACAAAGAGGACCAAGTTGTGAGCCCAGAGGGATTCTAGTCCACCAAGTCCCCTCAAGGTAAAGACCCCTCAAGCAGGGTCTCACCTGGCTGGCCAGTCTGTGTCCCACCCCTCAGGAGTCCTGCCCTTGGGAACTGTAAGACACCCCTTTACTCACTCTTGTCTTCTCCCTCTCACCTCTCCCTTAACCTGATTTTTTTCCTTTCTTTATTTATAATAGTAGTATGTATTACAATTCATAATGCACATATATAGCATCATTTTACATACAACTGTTTGTATACAAAGTATATAAGTACTATTCTGGTCTTCAATCATGCATTTAGGATAATGATATCAATCTCATTCAACCACCAATTTTTTTTTTCCTTTCCCCCCCCTCCCCCTTGCTCCCTCCCTTCCCCTCCCTTTCCTTTGACCATTCTAGTGTTCCTCTAATCCTCCTATGTACCCCCATCCAACAACACTGTGAACTAGCCTCCTTATATCAGAGAAAACATTCGGTATTTGGATTTTGGGGATTGGCTAACTTCACTTAGCATCATATTCTCCAACTTCATCCATTTACCTGCAAATGCCATTATTTTATTCTCTTTTATTGCTGAGTAAAATTCCATTTCGTATATATACCACATTTTCTTTATCCACTCATCTACTGAGGGACATCTAGGTTGGTTCCACAACCTCCCCTTAACCTGATTTTAACTTCTCACAAAGAAAACAAGCCCTGGCCCAGAGGGACGGGGTGGGGAGAGAGCTAACCGAGTGGGCAAGGTACACGAAGCTGGAGAGATCAGCACCAGTAGAAAGGGATGCCTTCCACCCAGAGGACCCCAGATAAAAAGGCAGACTGAGGGAGAGGGCCAGTTTTCAACAGGCATCTTCCTCCTCTTTCCATCCACATCCAAACCTAGTTCAAACATCTTTGCTTTTTTCATCATTCAATTTCTCTGCAGAATCTAGAAGGGAAATTTATACAGAAAATGGAAAATAAAAGCTAGAATATTTCTCTATTTGCTTTTTTAAAAATAATTTATAGTTGTAGATTGACACAATACCTTTATTTTATTTATTTATTTTTATGTGGTGCTGAGGATTGAACCCAGGGTCTCCCATGTGCTAGGCAAGTGCTGTACCACTGAGCTACAGCCCCAGCCCTCTATTTGCTTTTAAGCTTAGAGAAAAAAAGAAGATAGGAAATAAATAAATAAGTGTATTGCTTCCTTCTTTCATGCCCTGGACCCCTCTGGCTTCTATAAAAAGAGATCCTGCAAATTTCAAAGTCACTTTAGAGCTTACAGAGTAAATACACATTGCAAGTTGTTCGTTTTTGCTCATGAAAGAGATTTCATTTTCCTTCCTAAAGGTCATTTTTATTAATACTGAGAACAAGTAGCCAGTGACAAAATAGGGGCATTACGGACAAGGCTTTGTGAAGAGGCGAGCATTGCTTCTGCTATCATACCAAATCTGCTTAACATCGGACAATGTTTCATTAGCTAACAAGACATTTGCTTTCAATGAATGAAAACTATAATAAAGAGTTGTAATATTTTTAAAAAGTAATGAATGTAATTTTTGCTCTATTTTATGTTGCTATAAAAAAGGGGCCTTAAGTGTACTTCTCATCTGCTCCTCTTTTTTAACTACCATAATTTATGCAGATAAATGTTGGGTGAATTGCATCAAGAACACTATTCAGATTGCTACCCATAAAAGTACTTAGCCATCATTTTCTTTTTCTCCTATTTATATATCTTTATATTACCAAAATCAAGTTACCAACATTAAAAATGATATATTGTCACCAGAAAGTACTGAAGCATAACACCAAATAATAAATTAGTAGTGTTTGAAGGTTAAACCCAGGTTTAAGAGATAGCAATGCTTTTGTTACTCTGGACTCCTTTCAAACTGCAGGTGACTGGGGGAAGCTTACAAGTGACAAAAATTGACACCCAGCTAGCGCTATCAGCCTGCAGATTTACTGCAAAACTCTAAAGTACTGTCAAGGGCAGATCAATGTTTGTGATAATTCACAAAATAATTTAGCTTTACAAAATAGACATAATACTCTGACTTAGGAAGCAACCCTTGGTGTCAAACACAGACGTGCAAGGGAGACGTGTGGCTCCTCCAGCCTTCCTGGAAACCCAGCCTAAAACAGGCTCAGGTGAAAGGGTCAGGACGGGATTCATCAAGGTGATTCCCACAGTCCCATTTCCTTACCCACATCCCCCAAGAACCTCAAAGAAATAAAGCATTGTTCTGTCCATTATCATTTCCAAGTAGAGATCCCAATACCAAAAATGCACCACAGTGAGAGCAAATTCCTACCCTTGGATAGGGGGATGACACTGGTGCACAGTCAAAAGGACATGTCTAGCAGAAGGTAGCTTTATAGGAGTCCCAGTGCTATACAAGGGGCTAACAGGGTGGAGAAGACAATGATGGTAGACAACAGCATGCTATTTGTCAACATCTGACAGCAAGATGGGTCCTTCCGAGTCAGTACATTGCTGAAGTAACTTATCCCATTTTGTCCCATCGTCTCAGATGTAGAAGGCCTATAAAAACTTAAATATATTATATATAATGCTATAATATGTAATGTAATTGTAAGAATATAATTATAAATTATAATAATATAAGCTCTAGATTATGATTTCCAACCTACTTTATTGCACCTGTGTCAATTTCATTGAAATGTTCACAGAATTGAAAACCTGGGACTTAATGAGTTTAGGCACTTACAATCCCAACCACAGAATGGAAAAGAGAGAATCTTCCAGGGTTTAACTCCATCAGAGTAGGGAGTGCCCAGCACATAATAGATGCATTACACATAAATTAACAAAGCACCAAATTTTATGAAACTTGAGATCACCTACTTATTAACTATGTCTTGCTAGATCACTAGTTAAAAGTCTTACTTACTTTTTGTGGTACAGGGGGATTGATGTATGCTAGGCAGACACTTGATCACTGAGCTACACTCATAGCCTTAAAATTCAGGTTTAAATTTAAATGAACTTTAGTACAAAGGTTCCTGTTCCCTTCAGGAATTAATTCATTTTTTTTAAAAAAAATGCTTCTGTATTGAGTAACTACTCTATGTGAGACACTGCTCTGGGAGATTGGGATGTATCTATGAAAGGAGGAAAAAGAAGACATAAAAGCCTCACCTGGCTGGGTGTGGTGGTGCATGCCTGTAATCCCAGTGGCTTGGGAGGCTGAGGTGGGAGGATCGTAAGTTCAAAGATAGCCTCAGCAATGGCAAGGCGCTAAGCAACTCAGTGAGACCCTGTCTCTAAATAGAATACAAAATAGGGCTGGGGGTGTGGTTCAATGGTTGAGTGCCCCTGAGTTCAATCCCTGGTACCAGAAAAAAAGAAAGAAAAAAGCCTCACCTGCTTGGTTCACATTTGAGGACAGACCTGGGAGTGGTACTAGAAGCTGAGTATCCAAAATTTGGAAATTCAAAACTTTTTGATCATGTCCAATTTGAGATTTTTGACTTTTAGATTAGGGATCTTAACTAGTAAAGCCTGTGTAAATATTTCAAAATTCAAACAACTCTGAAATCTGAAACACTTCTGGTCCCACACGTTTTGGATAAAGGATTCTCAACCTGAATAAATCAATGACCTCATCAATGAATGTTTCTGGACAGCCAGTACAGGACTGGCAGACACAGAGCACTCAGTCATGCTTCCTGCACCCATGCTCAGGGAAGACCCTGAGCATCAACTAAGGCACATTTTCACTGAGGCAGGCCTGAGAATTCCCACCAGAGCATCCTCAGGTAGCCACCTCCAATGGATCACAGTGACTGGCCAAGAGGGAGCACATCTACCAAGATTCTTTGAGATTCAAAAAAGCTGAAGTCACATATTCAGCCTACTATTAGCTCCAGTCACAGAAAACAAAATCAAAATGTCAAGCTCATGATGCAGGCTTTGTGCTGGTCAGTACCAACGTAAGGGATCCAAGGAGGGATGGTACACACCACAGGATTATGGGCAAGAGTGGATTTACCAAGAAGCTCTTGCAACTCTTGGCTTCCAGGCACAATGTCATTTGTACCAGTTGCTTACAGGGCCCTGGGAAAGGGCCCAGATAGTCTTAATATTTGATTTTGTTTTGGAACTAACAAAGGGAATGGATGGTATGGGTGGTGGTATTAATGGGGACTGTTGGTAATAGTGTAGTTTTTAAGCACTTAGGATGGGCTTTCTTCTGAGTTATCTATTCACAATGATCCTACTCCAAGCATTAAAGGCCAAAGTCTTGAAAAATCCTGCTTTTAAGAATGAATAGGAAGGCATGCTAAATATAAATAAAAGTAAATTTCAGTATCTAAAGTTAAAATAAGAAGTTTACACCAGGCATGGCTGCACATACCCATAATCCCAGCAATTCAGGAGGCCGAGGCAGGAAGATTTCAAGTTTGAGACCAACCTCTACAACTTAGTGAGATCCTGTCTCAAAATAAAAAATAAAAAGGGCTGAGGGCATAGCTCAATGGTAAAGTGTGCCTGGGTTCTATCCCTAATACAGTCAGTCAATCAATAAATAGGGTTTACACCAGACTGTATCTATGGTTTCTTCCAGTTCTATGCTCCTAAGAAATATAATAAGAGGTTCCAAAGCACAAAGGCTCAAAAGCAAACATCCTGCCCCACAAAGGCAGAGCCAAGCAGAGGAAGCAGAGGAGGCAGAGGAAGCCTTCACTTGAATTAAAACTACATCTCATCCAAAGGACACAGCCACTTTAACCTTCATTCTTAAAAATGTATTCTCAAGCCTGGGGTGTGGCTTAGTGGTAGAGTATCTGTCTAGCATGCATGAGGCTCTGGGTTTGATCCCCAGCACCACACACACACACACACACACAAAAAAAAAAAAAATGTATTCTTAGTGGGGTTATAAAATCATTAGGAAAGGATTATTACCACCAAGTACAGAAATGGGAAAAGGAAAGAGATAATATATATTGCACTAATCCAATATACTTATTTCTAGAGAAAGTTATGCTTTATCATAGCACACAGCTTAACAAACAGAACATTCACCTTGAGATTCGCTGCCTCCTGGAGAATGAAGCTCTGCAGACACACACATCGACCCTACCACCCTCTTTCCACATGGAAAAGAGCCAGTTAATATGTGTTGATTAAGCCAGTATGTATTTCTCAAACCATGGTCTGTGGCTATATCCTTGGAAATCTACAAAGATGAGAATCTTCCAATTTTAGGTGTAAGGTCCTAACAAATAAAATTTTAAAGTAAATAATTCTGGATGTATCTGGCAAGAAAAAAAAAAAAAAAAAAAAAAAAAAAAAAAAAAAAGCCAGTGGATACTTCTGTGCAGCTTCTGGTCCCTGTTCTGGTACTTGTATTATTTTCAAGGTGCCAGTCAGCATGTTGGACTACTGAATGTCCAAATGACAATGACTAACCCAAATCTGAACCCTTAACAAACTGTCCTTTTGCCACCAAAACTCAAAATTAAAGCATATTTTCATTTAAATTAGGCTTATGTTTTCCCAAACTATTTCATAGATTGTGATTAGCATAAGAAAACTATAATACAAGGAGTGATGAGCCACAGGCCCATAATCCCTTGTTGTCATATAGACATAGTGCAATTCAGGGTTTTGGGGGTTTTTTTTGTTTTTTTTTTTTTTTTTTTTCCAGATTTTAGAAAGGTAACAATTTATATACTATACTAAGTGGTAGGCAACTTACTTATAAAGTAAAATCCCTAGCAGGTATTCATATTTCTACAGTCAAAGATGGAAATATTCATACTGTTAGAGGACAATTTTTTTTTCAAATAAGGTAAAATCATGACTCTCATACAAATATAAAATGAACACATGAAAGATTTTACTGAATCCATTCATAAATGAGAGAGATAATAAGATGTTGCATCAGTTCAAAGAACATTTGCAAGTACCATGCACACACAGACCAGCAGAAATGCTAAAATGAACTTACAAATAGATACAAAATAGGTATCCACAGGGCAAGAAACAACTGCAGTATACAGGACACAACTCATTTGCATTTCTATGGGCAAGAATTGTTTGCATTTCTATTAACTGCCTACAACTTATAGAGCTGTAAAATAGCTGAAAGGCTATGCAAGGCACCTGTAGTCAGGGAGGAAGCACTAGGCAGGACACCCGGGAACCTTTTCTGCCAATTTCGAATTCTTCCACAATTTTTCCTGACATTACCAAGTGTCAGGACACTATAAAAAAAATGTTGTAATTTCACATATTTTGGGTCAAACTTTGCTCCAAGTTAGTCCATCATAAATAAATGTATTTTTTTAAATCTGTTTTCAGAAATTTGAATTTGAGTCAATTTCTCATGAAAAAGGTAAATGGGCCCTCTCCTTCATGTTGACCACAGTATCTTCCCATGGCTCCATTATGAGGAAGCAACACTTTTTGGGAGGCAGACATTAATGAAAGAGGACAACACTTCCTGCTAATTTAATGGCAAGTCAGAATCAAAAGCCCGTGAGTGTGTCGTGTCTGTGGCAGGGTTCCAGCTGCACCTGGCCCATTACTCAGCTGGGACAAACTACACTATGAGATGGCTGGAGGCCTCAGCTTCTTCACCTGCAAAAAACTCTCAAAGGTCCTTCAAATTCTAACAGGCCAGAAGGTCACCACCGAAAATAAGAACCTCTAGAAGCATAACTGGGCACATGAAGAAAATTTTCTATTAGGTGCCTAAAACCAGCAGACCCCTCTCCTCTGTCAAATCCCAGGACAAAATTATTTTTTTAATTAATTTATTTATTTTAATTAAGTATATATGACAGCAGAATGCATTTTGAGTCATTGTACACAATTACAGCACTACTTTTCATTTCTCTGGTTGTACAGGATGCAGCATCACACCATATGTGCAGTCATGTGTGTACCTGGGGTAATGATGTCCATCTCATTCCACCATCTTTCCTGGCCCCATCCCCCATCCTCCCCTCCCTCACCTTTGCCCCATCATCCACTTTCCCCATGCCCCCATCCCCCGCATTATGGATCAGCATTTACTTATCAGAGAGAACATTCAGCCTTTGGTTTTTGGGGATTAGATTACTTCACTTAGCACAATATCCTCCAATTCCATCCATTTACCTGCAAATGCCACAATTTAATTCTTTTTTAATACTGAGTAATATTCCATTGTGTATATATACCACAGTTTCTTTATCCATTCATCTACTGAAGAGCATCTAGGTTGCTTCCACAGTTTAGCTATTGTGAATTGAGCTGCTATAAACATTGATATGTCTGCATTACTATAGTATGATCATTTTAAGTCCTTTGGGTATAGACTGAGGACTGGGATAGTTGGGTCAAATGGTGGTTCCATTCCAAATTTTCTAAGGAATCTCCATACTGCTTTCCAGAGAGGTTACACCAATTTGCTGTCCTACCAGCATTGTATGAGTATGCCTTTTCCCCTACATCCTTGCCAACATTTATTGTTGTCTGTATTCTTGATAGCTGCCATTCTGACTGGAATGAGATGAAATCTTAGAGTAGTTTTGATTTGCATTTCAGGCCCCGACTTCCTTAATAAGACTCCTAAAGCGCAAGAAATAAAATCAAGAATTAATAAATGGGATGGACTCAAACTAAAAAGCTTCTTCTCAGCAAAAGAAACAATCAATGAGGTGAAGAGAGAGCCTATATTTTGGGAGCAAATTTTTGTCACATGCATGTCAGATACAGCAAATCTCCAGGATATATAAAGAACTTGAAATGCTTAACACACACACACACAAAAAAAAAAAAAAAAAAAAAAAATCCCTATCAATAAATGGGCAAAGAAGCCGAACAGACTCTTCTCAGAAGATATATGTTCGATCAACAAATATAAGAAAAAATGTTCAAGATCTCTAGTAAATTAGAGGAATGCAAATCAACATTCTTTTCTTCTATGGAAGCTTCTTTAGTAAATCCAGACCTGCATTCAAATCCCAGCTCCAACAAATAGTGGCTGGGTGATCCTGAGCAAGTTACTAACCTCTGAGCCTCAATTTCCATATCTAGAAATGGAAAATAACATTTAAATCTCAAAGATATGCTGGCTCTATCTGATTTCTCCCTTTCCTTATTTTCTCTTCTGGGTATTCCATTATGACTTCACCCCGTCAAAAATGCTGTGGACAGTGGGCAACCTAAGATTTATAGTGGAACATAATTTTTTCCAGATATTCAGTAGATGATCAGGGTGTGCATTTCATTTCTTCAAATTCAGTTACCATGCCTTCAATTCTTTTTCATCAGGTCATTGTTTCAGGCATCTTTGCCTTTATCAATGATGTCTTTCAGCCTGAATAAACCTCCTTTTCTTTTTCTAATTCATCCTCCTTACCTCAGTCCAGGAATCACATATCGATGTAGATTTCCTGGGCGCCCTCAGGCAGGCTGGTGCCCTTGGGTGGTGCGCCTTTAGCACCCATCTCCTTTTTCTCTTTGCGCTCCCACCATCATAGAACTCAGCGTCATACTGGTTCAGAATCAAATGCTCTCGGTCAGAACATGAGTTCCTCTAGGCAGAGTCAAAATAGCACTCAATTTTTGTAACCCAGGCACCAAGCCCAGTACCTGGCATATAGTTGGCGCTCTGGTTATACACACTCTGGTTGTAAATTTTTGCAGAACTAAATTCCACTCCTTTCTAGTCACCCATGGTACCTGGATTCATGATGCTACTACCTGACCACACAAGGAAGGAAATAGGGAGGTTTCTGTCCCTTGGGGTTTGCCATTGTCAGTATTAGAGAGGTGGAACAGAATTTTGGATCCCAGTGAGAGAAGGCCAGGACTCATACAAAAAGAGGAGACACATGGGAGCCAGGCAGCCCAGAGACAGAACACATGCATCAGCAATCTAGGCCAAGCATAAAAACAGCTACATTATCAAGAGTGGAGGCTGGCCTCAGTCCCAGAGGCTGGAGCAGCACTGGCCAAAGTACACTTCATGGACTATTAGACCCACAAAAAGATGCCAATAAAAAGAGTTCAGGAGAACAAACAAGTGGGAAAGACTGTACCCCCCCACCACCACCACTCTCTTATGGATCTATACACATGCACCTGAGCATATTCTGAAGAGCCCTGCAGTCAAGATCAGTGTTGAACCCTATTCTACCCAGGCTTCACCAATAGCCCTCACCATGGAACCTGCCTAGTTTATGACATCTGTAATACTATGCCAGGAATGTGGGTCAAAACTAAACGCAGAGTTAGATCTACATGGGGAAGACATGGATAAAAAGTGCAAGCAAGAACTAAATGACAAACCAAGCAACAGACAAGAAGGCCAAAGACAGGATGAGGGCAAAGTCAAGACCAGAGAGGTTAGCCCATGATGAACATTGTCCTACTCCACAGATGACAGGCATCTCAAAGACAGATGTCCTGCTAGGTTATCCCTCTATCTCCAGGATTTGAGAAGGTCCCAGATATCCTCAGCAGCTAGGACAAAATGGACCAAGCAGAGCAGAACAGACCCAGGGCCTTGCACTGTGGTTCTCAACCCTGGCTGAACATTAGAACTATAATGGGGGCAGAGGGCTGGAAACCAAAGATGCCCCCAGTTCCCACCTCAAACCAATTAAATTAGATACTGGTATGCAGTGAATCCCTCTTTGCTAGAATTTTATATGCTTCTTATAGGAAAGGTCTATAGGCTAATTGCCCATTGCAGCAACCCTAGAATACACTAAGGGAAGGACGGCCCTTGTCCATCACAGATGGGGATGAGGCAAACTGCTGATAGACACACAGTTTCAATGAGGCTACAGCTCCAAGCTACCCCTGCCCTAAGAGTTCTCTGTGAAAAATGCTACAGATTTCCTCCAGAAAATACCACTTCAGCCTTTTCCTAAAAATAGCTTGGCTTCCTTCGAAGGGTCAGATCCATGGCCTTCAGAGAGAAAAGCATAAACACAACTCTTGCCAAACCAGGCTCTCCACACTTAAATCTGCCTGACCTGAAATCCACACAAAGTTCCAAGAGCAAGCAGTGTCCACTATGAGGAGTTTAACAGGAGACCGTGGTTATGCAAGATGCTGGCTCGGTTCTCCAATGCTTCATGTGCAGAAATTCACATTAATTATTATTTTACCAAACGAAAAGTGAGTTATGTCCCTCTGTCATTTCAGCCAGGATATTCTCCAGGCTGCCAAAAACACGCACATACCCAAATACCAAAACTATGTGAGAAGGCTACAGGACGTCCTTGCCAGAGACAAGACAGAATTTTCACTTAATAAATCAACAAATTCCAACAAGGCAGCCGGTTGAAAAGGCAAGCTACACTGATGACATATTTTTTTTAATTCACCTCATTCAGGGTAATTGATTTTTCTTAGCATTCACGAACAAGTAATTTTTAATGTAAATAATAAAGCCAGTTAACCGTTTATTCTTATTGCATGAGGAACGACAAAGTTTTTATCTGAATTAATTAGGTGATTTTTCACTAATACAGATTTGTTGCTTTTAGTTAAGACTCAGTTTTTAATAAAATCCCTTCCCACCCTTACCTTCGCCCCATATTTAGATGAAATGGAAAGCAGTGGCGGATGGTAATAGGTTCTCATCTGTATTTCTCTCCAAAGGGTTACCAATGACAAAACTCCTAGCATCAGTATATGATCTACCCAACGTCCTGAAGTCGGGGCAAGAGGGAACTCCCAAGCCCCATGAGAATGTTTTTCAAAAGTATTTTATTCCTAGAGCACCGCAGATGTGTCAACCAAAATTCTAAATTCGTGTATTACTTCCATATAAGTGTGCATACTGAAGTTTGCACTTTAAAATGTAAAATTAATGACAATAGGTAGAAAATTCCAGTTATGCTTCCAGAGAAGCTAAGTCCCTCCCCTTTAAAAGGAGACACTCAACCAGGCCCAAAGAAGAGGCCCTCAGTGTGCCTTTTCCCCTCTTTCTTATCTCCAGGTTTCCCATCCTACTTAGGAGGCTGGAAGAACAGGGCAGGAGGAAACAAAGTTACTTTCACATCCTGTAATTTGTATTGGAACTGAGAAGGGTTCTTATGAAACCCAAACCTCAATCCATTTTTTTTTTTTTAAATTGTTCTAAATGACAGCAGAATGCATTACATTTCGTATTACAGAGTACATTTTTACGTATCTCTGGTTGTATACAAAGTACATTCACACCATTCCTGTCTTCATACAGGCACTTAGGGTAATGATATCCATCTCATTCTACCATTTTTTTTCTTCACCTTTTTGCCCCCTCCTTTCCCCTCCCTCCTCTTATTATTATTTTAGTTTTTTAGCACTTTATTTTTTTTCTGGACTATAATTTTTTTCAGCTGCTTTAAGCAACTATTTGCAAAGTTCAATGAAAAGTTTTTTTTAAAAAAGTCTCAATTTCCATGGGAAAGGCCAGTCTACACCACATGTATTCTCTTTACCTAGACAGGGGTGCCACATTTACCCATTTGTGTATGTCATGTCACCAGTGTGAAAATTCTTCCTGTTCCCACTCAGCAAAATCTTACTCTTCTAGCCAAAGGCAATGAATGAATGAATAACATTCCCAAGGGTGACAGTCCCTTAGGATATCTCCAGACTTGGAAAGAGGACTTAAGCTATGTCCATCATCCAGCTCCTTGCTACTCAAAGTGTGGTCCCTAGACCACGAGCAGCATTGGCATCATCTGGGAGCTTGTTAGAGATGCAGATTCTCAGGCCCCATGAGACATCCAGAATCAGAGGTCTACATCTTTAAGAGGATCCCCAGCAGATTCACGTGCATGGCCAAGTGTGAGAAGCACAGGTCTAGTGCGAGCTCCTGCTCATGCTAAGAAACAGTGTCTTCTCTCAGAAGGTCACTCAGCTTCCCTCTCAATCCTTCTGGAGTCCAGGTGCGCAGTCTGTGGAACACAAGCAGAGGCCTCTACGGTTTTCAAATGAGTGGCACAGCCACTCCTCAGGCCAGGCAGCAACTGGAGGGAGCAGGGCAAGTGAGAGGGCGGTGGCGGGAGCAGCCTCCCCCAGCCCACGTTTCAACACAGCAGAGCCATTAATTAAGATCCGCAGTCACTCTGGCGTTCCCTGCCTGCCTGGGACTGGCGTGAGGTGTGAGAATCTGGGTAGCCTTCTCCGTGGCTCTGCCCCGCTGGCGTTGATTGTGTATGATTAATGATTTAAAGGAATAAAAAGAGAAAGGTCAACTTCTGAGTTCAAGACAGAGCAGCTACATAGGGAGTAATTAAGATACTTGTGTAAGCATGATTAATAAGCACACACGGGCACTCTCAGCAGTAAACAAGATGCAAGCAGATGGTTAGCATGGAAAGGGTTTTTTTTTTTTTTCCCCTTTCCTAAAAGCAATTTTTCAGCAGCTTGAAACTTGGCTTGTGAATTCCCTTCCTCCTCCCAACTCTCAAAAAACTCATTATCTCCACAACCTTAAAAAAAAAAAAAAATCAACTGCGGTGAACCCCTTCAACGCACGTTCATTCTCTCTTTTTAAAAACCCTTATTATTTTATTTTATTTTACTTTTACAGATAACTAGAGTTTGCTTGTAAAAATGGATGCGACTCATCTTTGTTTCCCACCGCCTTTTATGTCAGGCGTCCCGTGAATTGGCGAGCCTGACAAGGTGGTTCACTGCGGAGCCTTTTAACTCCCACCCACCGCTTCTCCCCCCGCCCGTGATGGGCAGAACAGAGGCATCAACGGTGGCATTTCTGGAGAGTGCTGGCAGGCAGGTGTCAGAGCCGTCCGGCGGGCGCCCCCTCTCAAACACTAATCAGCCCTGGTGTTCTTTTACAATCCATATCTAATTCGCAAGTTTCATTCTTTCTGAAAAACAATTACTAGGTTTTGAAGTTCATTGTGCATTTACTCAACTGTCTCTTCACATTAACGTAAAGTGGGAACAAGAAAAAATAGAGTCAGCGGGGAAGGGACATCAAAAGATGTTAAGAGTAGATGAAGGCTTTATTTTAAGAGTAATATAATTACAGATGTGTGCAATATTTTACAATAAATGGAACACAAAAGGTGTATCCTGTACCTTCAAGACTGTATGTGTGTGTATGTGCAGAGAGAAACAGAAAAACAGAAAGAGAGAGACACTTAGACACACATATTCCTAAAGGGCGGGGGAGAGAAAGAGAAGGTCATTTATGACTCAAGAAAACAAAAAGATTCTCCTAGGATCAACAGTACATAGGTGTCCCACTTAGGAAAGAGCAAGAAAAGAATAGGGCAAAGACAGAGCAGGGAGCCTGAGTTTTCTCCTTCTATGTTGAAAGGAGAAAGAGGAGAATGGAGAAAGGAAAAGAAGAGAGGGACAAAGGGGGGAGAGGGCAAGGAGGGTGGAGAAGCAAAGGGAAGAGAAGAAAGTAGCGTCTTAAACAAAAATGGAAAGAAACTGGCAACCTTGATGAAGAAGGCACAGAGCCCGACTGATGCCTCTCCTGAACTCCCTGCCCTGATCTTCCTAAAGGACATAGTCAATAGCCCTGGGCCACTCAGGCCCTTAACAGGGCAAATGTATGCTTTGGGTCAGCAAGATGCCCTTCACCTCCCCAGGTGACCTCAGCCAGCCCAGTGTCTGCCCCTCCTCATTGGCCCCCAGGGCCAACCATCTGGCACCTGCTACCTGGCCTTGTCCCACCAAGCTTCTGTGCCCCTGATGGGCAACAGTGTGCAGTCCCAGCCTGAGCCCCCATCACTGAGTTCATCTGCCCCAGTACTAGGCAAGACCACAGCACTGGCCCCAGCACCTGGGTAGGCAAATGGCCTTGAGAACAGGTGTCACGCTGTATTCTCTCTTTCACCACCAAGGGGAAAGGAAAGAACCCTAAGCTTCCCCCAGCAGAAAATTAAAAATGTTTGGCCTCACACCTCACATATTTGAATTTCTATACTGAACACCACCTTAGTAATTCTGAGACCAGTCTTTTTCCAAAGGTCTTAGAAAAATAAAAGTTTCAGGAATAAAAATGTAGGAAATATGCTAGGTCACTCAAAGGGCGACAAAGTTCTTTTCTGCAGAAATTCTCAGCCCTTTTAGATGCGAATGTGCTCTTTGAATTATCCATGCGGGATACTGTACCTCATTTCCCAAACTGACTTGACTTGAGAAGCCCAACTCCCCTCTCCAGAACGTGGGCTCCATGGAATTTTGAGAAACAAAGCTCTACATTTAAAAACTCCTTGCTATTTGAAAGTAGTAATTAATTTACCCTCTATCTTTTTCCTTCCCTAACCCAAACACACACTTCTTACAGGATTTTCCTTCAGAGACCTATTTTCTAGCCCTTGAATCAGTTTTTCTCCAGCCTGCCCCTCCTCCCGCATTCTCACATTCTCTTTGAACTCTGGAAAGCAACTCCAGAACTCCAACAAGGATCTCATTCACACAGCATGAAGTGAAACACTTTGCACATCGCATTCCCTTTAATACAACTCTGGATTACCCTGGTGTTTTTCTTAGTCACCCCACATTAGTGGCAAGTACAACCTACAGTTTGCCTCCAGAGAGTTCATATCCATTTTTAAATTTACTCTAAGTCAATTAGGATCAGTTTTTGGAACAGGTACAAAAAAAGTCTAAACACTGGAAGACAGAGAAAGAGAGGGAAGTAAGTGCCCACATTAGGCCAGGTCCACACTCCAAGCTCACTTACACCTCTCTTGGGATGTACTCTTTAGAAGAACTATGGCAGAGTGTGTGGCACTGATGTTCTCCATCGTCCAAGCAAAGACAGTTGGGGGGGTGGGGAATCAAGAGAAAATATAATACATAATATTCACATTAAATATTTAATATTTATATTTTATTTAAGTATATTGTGGGAAAAGCTGCTGTCTATAGAGAGAGAGAGATATGTAAACACACACACACACACACACACACACACACTCATACACACACATGCACATTCTTCTTTATTAGAATCCGTTCTCAGTCTAGGTCTCGCTACCCAGCACCCATATTGCTTAAACAGACTTCCCAGTCTCCTAACACCAGTCTCTCAACCTAGTATCAAACTTAAATGACATTACTGGTCAAATGCCACTCTCACTACGCTCCTCCTCTGTCCATGTTTGTCTTCACAACAATCCTAAGAAGTAGATACTGTTGTTATACCCCATTTTATAGTCACGAAAACTGAGAGTCAAAGCAATTAAGTCAAGCCCAAGGTCACACGGTTAGAAAGTTAGAAAGCGAGGGATCTGGGGCCCTGGGCAGTCTGATTCCCTGCTCCACAATCAGAGCTGTATGGCCACCATGGCTCTCAGTTACCTGGCCCTGCCCAGCTGAGCAACAGCAGCTTTTCCCACCGTCACAGAGCACCACTACCCCAGTCCCACTATTCCAACCTCACCTTTCAGCCTCATCCCTAACCCTCTCTTCCTAGGAGCCCCTCACCACCATCTCTAAGATCTGTCTGACTGCTTCAAATCCACTGTCCTTGCCTGTGTGCTCTCCCAGCTGTGGCTGTCTCACCCAGCTGGCCTCTAAGGACATTACGTCTCTCATTTTCACCACTGCTGTCAGTGTGTTGGTTGCTTTATTTCAACTAGTCTGTAAACTCCTTCTGCTTTAAATAACTGCTAACGGGCTAAATAAATGACATCCTTCTACTGCTGCCCGACGTCTCATCTGTGCCAGGATTTCCCTGGTGCCAAGCATGTCTTCAAATTTTCTTCCCCATTCCCTTCCTCGGAAGCCTAAGCTTCCATCTCATTGTCTCTCAGTCTGTCCCACAAATTGAAATAGAACATGATGCTTAATTTTACATCAGCCCGTTAAGCTGCTTTAAACACTTCAATATTCCCCAAATGTAGGTGAATATATGAACTTGCACTTAGAGTTGTCAACAATGCATTGACGACTTGTTTTATAGTTGCATGTTAATCTACAATCTGTTTAATGCAATCCAATACATTATATGGGCTGGTGATGTATAAATTTAAGTCTCAGGCCATGAAATATCATTTAGGATTAAGACTCTAATCTCTTAACAGAGGAGATGCCCGCTCAAAAAAGCAAGCAGCTCAGAGGAGTCTCTGCATGTAAAAGTCATCCTCGTTGTCTCCCACAATAAGGAAATGAGCTTAGGGCCTGCCAGCCCTGGTGCACAGAAAGGAGGGCATGGAGGGGCAAAAGTCACCTTCTTGCCTCCAAGCAAAGACTCCCTCACTAAATCAGCCTCACAAAAGAGCTAAAATTTCAGTAGCTCAAAACACAGCTGCTTGCTACCTCTTCTTCCCTCAAGTTCTCAGATAATAGAACAACAGGAATGGTGACAATGGTGATCTCTAATAAAAAACACAGGAAGTACCTGATTGTATATCCCCATGGTATAGAGGAAGAAACTAAGGCCCAGAGGGGTAGTTTAACTGATTCAAGGTCATACACCCAGTGTGTAGCAGTGCTGTATCTGTCTTGGTTGTTAACCTCTGCCCACTCTGCTAATCCTCCCACACAAAACATCAGCCATCAGACAAGTTTCCAGGATAAACCCTAGAAGACCTTACAAGCTCCTTGGGATAAAATAATCAACACTAAAAATATAATATATGCACTGTCCTCTAAAAGTTCACAGTTAGTAGAAGAAATGAGGCAAATAAGAAGAGATCAGGAGAAGGTCATTAAAATGCCAAAAGGAGGATCATACATGGGGAGCTCCAGGGAGGGAAGCTAATAGTTGGCATCATGAAGGGGACACTTTGAAAAGACAGTGGAACAAGGTGGAGGTGAACAGGTTCCATACTATATTTGGACCAAGCATTCTTAGTCAAACCCCATGGACAAGCTGGCCTAACTGACTACTAGATAGTGTCACTTACCAGCATGAAACTCCCAACCACCGAGATGCTGCAAGCATACCTTGAGGGTGGGGGACCAGCCTGCCTGCAGCACTGACAGGCATCTCCCCTCCTCTGAAAATGATCACCACTCTTGCATGCTCCACTCTCCACAGAGCCAAGATCCCACCAGCTCCAATTCTGGTCTACCATAACTGACTCCAACATCAAGGCAACACCATCAGACACTCCTTGCTGGGGACTCACCTCAACACATACAGACTCACCCAGATCTGGCATGGTTGGAAGCCTCGGGACACCAAAACAAGCAGGTGGACCTCCAGGACATGGGTGGTCTCTTTGTCATCAGATGCACAGTAGGCAGGCCTAGCAAGGTACCCGCAGAGGCAACCAGCAATCCCAACAGGATGGTCAACCTCAACCAAGCATGGCCGTCAGCCTCTTTATCAACTTTGTGCTTCACTTTTGGGAAGTGATATCTATTTCAGAAATGTCAAAATCCTTAGAGAAGTGTGGTGATAAAATGAATAGGCTGTTTGCTCTCCATATTGATACACCCGATTGCAGACTGTCAAAGTGCTTTTAGTTATAATAGGAAATGTACAAAGTTAGCTTTGCTTGTTTTGACAACCACAAAAAAAAAGATTTATCAGTTACATGTACCCGTTAAAATGTCGAGGTTTTCAAAGGGAAAATTGGCTGTAGCCAAATTCTAATATTATTAATGTTTTTATGAAGACAAACACACATAACTCTTTAGAGATTTCTCCTCTTGACTCCATGGGGAAGAGTTTTGGAAATCCAGTACACTTGCCAGAAATTTGTTACTTATATGCAATAATTCAAAAGAAGTCCATAAAAACTAGAGTAAAGTTAATTCTACTATTTAGCCTCCAAAACAAGAAAAGTATCTCATGACTTGAAAGAGTGGCATTGTGATTTCAAATCCCTGAGCTATAAGGACTTCTTTTCATTTCCCTCTCCTGTCTTCTCCTCAAACACATGCTCTTTTCACTCTTGCTTTCAATGCTTCAAATACTTGAAACTCCCACTATTTTCCCTTGAAAGCACTTACGAGACATTGTCAGGTTTCTCACTTTGGCAACTTGGGTTTAAGTTGTATTACTATGGGGAAGAGCTACCCTGGTGTGGTTTTTTACCTCTTGTGCTAAACTTACCATGAGACAAATGAGCTGGCAAATCTTCATGCCAGTAAAATCTTTAAAGAATAAATAGGGGCTGGGGATGTGGCTCAGTGGGAGAGTGCTTGCCTGGCATGTAGGAGGCTCTGAATTTAGTCCCCAGCACCACAAAAAATATATAGATGGATGGATGGATGGATGGATGGATGGATGGATGGACAGATGGATGGATGGATAGATGAACAGAGAGAGAGAGAAGGAGAGGAAATGAGAAGAGAAATGACAAAAACCAAACAATGAAATAATCTTGGTAGTAAGGAAAATGGAAATGATTCCAAATTTTCTACCAATAGATCTGAAAGCTAAATCTGGTTGCTCTGTCTCCCTTTTTATCTTGAAGTCCCATGCAAAAGTTTCAATTAGCTAATTTGCATCTAGTCCTAGGTGAGAACTGTTCATGGTCCAGACTCATCTTACATGAGCTGAGTGGACTAACATTACCTGAGTCACCCTCAAGGACAACTCTGTGAAGATACTATGTCTCCAATGTATCAATAAGACTCAGATACACTAAGACACCTGCCCATGGTCACACACCCAGAAATGACAGAGCCAAGAAGTAGATCCTTCAGCCACATCTTGTTGAAATGCTGTCATCCTAAGTTACAATTATTACACAGCCAGGAGAGAGATCTTTCAACCCTGGATCCACTTTCCAGCCTTATATTAGTTATATCTCTTCACTAGAGAAAGACAACACATCGGGTCCTCCCTTGATCACAAAGCAAAGTGCACTGACTGCTAGTGTGACTCCCAGCCCTGGGGAGTAAACACCCCTAGGAAGGCCAGCAAGGGCTTTACTAAGCAAATGCTGTACAACTGCAAATTTCTTTACAGCCTTAGAGATGACTGAGTCACAGAAGTGGGGACAAAATGCTGTCATTCAGCAGATATCAAGGATTCAGAAAGAAATGCTATGATTTATTTTTTGTAAACTGTTTACATTTTGAACTTGATGTTCTGTGAAATTGATGCACAAACAAGGTCATTGGCTCAAGTTGCAAGGAGCACACTTTCACACACAGATGTAAAATACATTCAGACAAACTGAAACTAAAGGGAACTCCCTTTAAAAGATTAGCAAGGAAAGAGCTCATAAAAAGTCCAAATTATGTCCTGAGAGCCCCTTTAAAAAAAAGATATACTCACATCTGTTTATACCTCTCCCAGGTGCCACACAAGCAAGGACAGCCTACATTCTCCTGAGAAACCCCAAAGAATTGTATTTTCAGTACCTTGTACACAGATGCATACTTACATTGTTCCCATACAACTCTCCCCTACTCCCTACTTCTTGTTTAGCAAAGGGGCAAATTTAATTAATTGTAATATAGATTTATTTTCAGTTCCTCTTCTATCAGACCTGAACAGACCTCTTCTTAAGCAAGAAGGGGACAGGAACTGAAAAATGTGACTTTTCCTTCAAGAAACCAGACCCTCACCCATCACCTCAAGTGACAATTAGCAGTTTCTGCAGCACATTATATGAGAACTAATAAGGCAAAGGAATCGAGGGCAGGCTTTTCCCTTCACAATCCTGTCTGAAGCTTAAAAGGAAGCCTGAACACTAATGAATTCTGAATTCATGTCAGCTCAAGAGAGAGCAAAGTCTTTTATCTTCACCTGGAATAGGAATGAAAGAAGAAAAGCCCAACAGTTCAGCCACTTTCCCAAAAAATGCACTCTGCTTCCTTCCTATTCTTGGCTCAGGGAGCTTGGAGTCCATTAAAGCTGGAATGGGTCTGAGAAACCACCTAATGTGAGCACCACATTTGAAAGGGGAGCAAACCTCAGCCCAGAGAAGTTAAGCAACTTGCCCAGAGTCACAAAAATAGCCTTCAGAACCCCCATTCCTGGCCCTGGCTCACCAGTGCTCCAGTATAGGAGGGAAGTGAAAACAGGGGCCTTACTCCAAGTGATCAAAATTTTTCTCCAGGCGCCTACAAAATTCTAAATCAACACATGAGACAGGCATTAATGGGCCCAGAAAGAAGTGATCAAAGGGGACCCCATTTCCACAGAATGCCTCCTGGACCAATGGAAGGAACACAGAGAGAGAGAGAGAGACAGACAGACAGACAGACAGACAGACAGACAGAAAAAAACATGCTCCTGTAAGAACCAGATTCCTTAAAAGGAACTTGCCAGAAGTCTGGGCAACAGACAACTGCTGCTCATACATTTTACTAGAAGGAAGGTCCTAGGTCCAACAATTTAAACAAAATTCAGGCAGCTCAAAACCCAAGAGCAAAGGCTTAATGATTCACTGAACTATTCACTGACAAGTTTAAAGATGAAGCAGGTTATCAGACAAAATGGTTCCACAAAGCACTGTGATACAGTAAGGAAAAGAGCTAGTTCCCAGCTAGGTTTATCTGTCCTGACAGCTTCTGTCTTGGCCTGGCAGAGGTTGCGTGTCCACACAGTGAACACAAAGATAACCTACAATGGCTCCACATCCCCATCCATTTGCCAAAGGTCACTAAGGATTGAGTATTTTGCTTCAGCGCCTCCACTAATCCAGAGACATGCCAATCTGCTTACTGCTATACAACATCAGGAGGTTTGGATTTTACTTATCGAGGGATGTCGGACTTGCTTTGTCAGAACTTGGTGGCTATTAGGGCAAGGCTGAATGGCCACAGTTTACAATGAATTTTTACAAATTATCTGGTTGCAGGATGCCCAGGAAAGAAGATGTGACTAACAAGATGGCGGTAACTATTGTTGGACAACATTCCACTCTGAGAACATAAAAGCTGAACAGTGGAGAATTGAGAAATTAAATTCATGGCCTGGGAAAACAAGCCAAGATTAAAAAATGTCATGTTGATACAGTAGGTGCTCTTGAGAGTGGGGGGAGGAAGATGTCAGAAGCTGGATTGATTGCATTTTCATAGCAATGTTGTGTGATGGAGGTGGGGAAGGGTCAAGTGTATCAAGACCCGTTAGTGCTTTGGGGGCACATACCATATCTTTCATCAAAACCCTAAGCAATGTAAAACCCACTATCACACAGCTCAAAATCCCCCATCATCAGGGTCTACCAAAGACTCTGTCCATGGAATGCTGAACAGGATCAGATATGTTTTGTGCCAACAGAAGGTGCTGCTCATAGCAGTAGGGTTCTCGCCTGACCATCAGCTTAGAAGAATAAGGTCCCTTTGTTCAGATGCAGCTTGAGAATCCTCCCATCCATACCTAAGCCAGCATCCTTTCCGCTCTTCACAGATCCTAAGAGGAGTTAATATTTGTCTTTGAGTGTCCGAAGAGTGGATGAAAGATTGAGCTTTCTGTGAGAGACCACAAGACTACATATCAACTAACTTCTAACTGCACCCTGCTAAGGCTAAAATGGGAAGAAGTTCCTGAATGGAAGAATACCCAAAGTTTTATAACAGCATGCACAGACCTAAGAGGTGAGCAATACCCTCACTCATAATCCCTGAGGACCACATTTTCCGCCCACTACATCATAGGGAAGTAGATTTGTTCATGAGCCCAGGTTTGGGGCCCATGGATTTACCTTGTAGCTCACTGGTATGTCAGAAATACCATATACCTGATATATACAAGCACACAGCTGATTCTTAGAGGTGGGTCTTGTTCTTGTTATACAGCAACATTTTGAGGCAATGGTACATTCAGCACAGAAATCTCATTGTGAAAATATCCACAAGGCAAGGAACACTGTAGATCTGGGACTTTTCAAAGGTGAAAAGGGAGAATGTTAGGAGAAAAAGGAACAGAAAGGACCAGGTAGAAATGGTAGAAATAAATTTTTGGACTAGGTGGCTCTTTCTTCTCTTTTCACAAAGTGGGATGACCCAAAGAGGCTCCCTTGACCTAAGAAGAAAGTAAGTTGGCTGCCCTTGGATGCTGGGCAACCATCTATAATGTTGAAGGAAGTTGTCTCTGGCCCTGTTGCCTGTCATGGGGGCTCATTATCTGACAGCATCCACACCTTTGGGATGACTCCAGGTTAGTCTCCACCACAGGGAGAAGGGCTATCTGAGAGTCAGGAAGATGTGGCCTTCATACCATCAGAAATCTGAACCTTCTAGGCAGAAGAGGCCGCCTGCCCTGTTTTCTTTTTTTCAAAAGAGCTGAAAGAACCTTCCAAGTTTGTTTTGAACTGCCAACATTATTACCTTTTTTCTTCAAACACTGAGAGGTACTGTCATCTGTTCTAGGATCATGGCCAGGACTAGAACCCACAACCCAAGACCTTGCCCAGAAGGCTCAACACTTAAATTCTATCTCCAAGCCTTATGATGAAAAAAGATATTAATTTTATGAGGGAGATTTTAAAAATGAGTTATCAATGGACTAGAACAGAGAGCCTAGAAATAATTTCTTGGATATATGGTCAAATGATTTCAACAAGGGTGCCAACACCATTCGATGGAGAAAGTATAGTCTTTTCAATAAATAGAGCTGAGGAAACTGGACATTCACTTGCAAAAGAGTGAGCTGGACCCTTACCTAACACCATATACAAAAAAAAAAAAAAAAACCACTCAAGATGTATCAAATATCTAAACATTTGAGACCTAAAACTATAAAACTTTTAAAAGAAAACGGGAAAATCTTTGTGATATTAGATTTGGCAATGGTTTCTTGGATAGAGACGCAAAAGCACAGGCAATCAATGCAAAAATAGACAAATTGGGCTTTCATCAAAATTAAAACACCAAAGGACACTATCACCAGAATAAAAAGGCAGCCCATGGAATGGGAGAAAATATTTGCAAAATACATATCTGATAAGGGAATAATACTCAAAATACATAGTGAACTCATAAACTCAACAGCAACAAGGACGATGAAAAAACAATTTGAAAATGGGCAAAGGCCTAGACGAGACAATTCTCTAAAGGAGATATACAAATGGCCAATAAGCACATGGAAAGGTTTTAACATCACTATTCCTTAGGGAATAAAAAACACTAAGCAAACTACTTACAAATAAAAACCACTAAGATGGCCACCTTCAAAGGAAGAAAGGAAAAGAAAAACAGAGGGAGAGAAGGAGGGATAGATGTTGAGAATGTGGAAAAGCTGGAGCCTTTTTGCACTGCTGGTGGGAATGTAAAATGGCACACCTGCTATGAAAACCAGTAAGACAGTTCCTCAAAAAATTTAAAAATACAACTACAAAATGATCCAACAATTTTCCTTCTAGGTATATGCCCAAAAGAACTAAAAGAAGGGACAAAATCAGAGGTTTGTGCACCTGGGTTTATAGCAGCATTATTCACGATAACCAAAAGGCAGAAGCAAACAGTGTCTGTCAACAGATGAACAGATAAACAGTGGTATGGTTTATACATATGATGCTATTATTTGTAACAATCAAAAACTGGAAAGAACCCAAATGCCCATTAACAGATGAATGTACAAGTGTTATGTTAAAACAGCAAAGTAGTAAGGAGGTGTTTGTACACTTATGTTCAGAACAGTATTGCCCACAATAGCCAAAAGGTAGAAGCCATCCAAGTGTCCAGTGTCAGATGAATAAATAAGTCAAATGTGATGCTTACATGCAATGGAATATTATTCAACCTAAAAAGGAAAAGAAATTCTGACATGTGCTACAGCACAGATGAACCCTGATCATATTATACTATGTCAAATAAGCCAGACACAAAAGGACTGCTATAGTTTAGATATGAGGTATCCCCCAAAAGCTCACATGTGAGACAATGCAAGGAAGTTCAGAGTTGGAATGATTGGGTTATGACAGTTTTAACCTAATCAGTGTATTAATCCCCTGATAGGGATTAACTGGTGGTGACTGTAGGCGGGTAGGGTGTGGCTGGAGGAGGTGAGCCATTGGGGTGTTCCTTTGGGGTATATATTTTGTCCATGGTAAGAGAAGAAGCTCTCTGCTTCCTGGTGCCCTGTTCTGCGCTGCTCCTCTGCTACACCCTCTGCCATGTTCTTCCTCACCTCGGGCTCAGTAACAATGGAGCCAGCCTTCTATGGGCCGAGACGTCTGAAACCAGGATCCCCCAAATAAACTTCTCCTCCTCTAAAATTGTTCTTATCAGGTCTTCTGGTCTCGGTGGTAAAAGGGACAAGCACCATGTGGTTCACCCATAGGAGGACGCAGTGGTACATAGGGTAGTCAAATTCAGAGAGACTAGAAAGTAGATGACGGTTGGCAGGAGCCAAGAGAGGGAGTAATGGGGAGTTACTATTTAATGAGTATAGAGTTTCAGTTGTGCAAAATGAAAAAAAACTGGAGACAAATGGTAGTGATAGTTGCAAGATGCAATTGTACTTCATGCCACTAAACTGTAGTCTTTAAAATGGTTAAAATTATTTTTTAAAAAATTAAAATTAAAAAAGAAAGAAAATGCTAAAAAAAATTTTTTTTTTTTTAAAGTGGGTTACACAAGACCATAGCCTTCTTATAGGAGAAACCAACAACCATTTCTACAACCCAGCCCTCTGGAAGGTCCAGCTCTCAACCATTCAGAACACCTGTTTCCTCATCTGTGAAATGGGGATGTGGCCACCACCGCCCAACTGAGAGAGCACCAGGGAGTCCCTGGTATTGCCCCTAACACATGTTAGGCATTCAATAAATTCTAGTTGCCTGCTCCTTCCCCAGAGCAAATACTTGCTGTTTCCAACTTAGAAAAGTGAAACTTCTTTCTTTCTTAATTGTCAGGTTTGCTGTGAGGTAATTGGCAGCTTCCTTTGATTTTAGGATTGCTCTAGATGTTTTGCACAGGGAGGCTCCAGAGCCTTTGTATGGCTTGATGGCCAGATAATGAGACTGTATTTCTGCTCACATCCCCACGCAGACCAGGACCGAGACCCACGTGGTCACATATTTGCATATGTGGAGCAGCAGAAAAGCTGAATGCAAATAATAAACTTCCTATAAGAACCCCCTGCTCAGTCTCTACTTAAAGAGACCAAATAAGACACAGGGAGGAATATTTTTCCTGGGTTTTCTTTGATTTGTTTTCTTTGATTCTCCAGCAGATAACTCCATTCCTTGGACCCGCCTGAGCTGTGGAGAGATGCACAGCATCCTAGCAAGAGGCCGCTTGGTCAAGTGGAAAGCTCTGGGCCTCAGAGACAGAGAAGTCTGATTAAGGCTTCTGTTCTGCCTCTTCCCACCATCCAGGCAAAGTTCTCAAATGCTCAACCATTTCTCTCATCTGTTAAATGAAGACTGCAGCATCTGCCCAACAGGGAGGTCGGGAAGATGAACTGAGCTAACACACACCCTGATATGACTGGGAGGAGATCAAGTATCACAGTGTGTACATCAGCAGGCCCCTTGTTCCATCTCTGAACCACAGCAGTGAAGCCAGTCAAGGCCCAGCTCCCTCCCTGAACAGTCTAACATTTGGAGGTGAAACAGAAATGATTCCTTTTCATACCCTACCTTCAGACAAATCTTCAAAGCCCCAGGACTTACTTTCATTTTTCTGGTCCTCAGTAGCTTAGTAGGGCAAGGGTGGATGAGAGGGAAAAGGGTGAGGGGAGCAGAGAGAGACCAACGGAGACTAAGAGACTGCTCGGTCTCTCTCCAAGTCTGCTTCCCCCTCACTGGGAGGCCCAGCTCCTTGATTCCACAAGGTCTCTGTGTCCTTGTCAGTCTGTCACTTGTGCTTACACTACCTCAAAATGATTACTGGATTAATGCAATCAAGATTCTTACCAAGACCCAAATCCAGAACCCATCACTATGTCACAGTCACCACACGTTCTTTTCTCTACCTCCGCTAGTTGCCTCCCTTTGTCATCAAGTCAGCAAACCCCAGCAGGATGACCATGAGCCAGTCTGCTCATCCAGTTCTTCCTTCAAGAGCCTCCCTCTCTTTCCACACTTCCTATAGTCCTTTTTAGTCTGTTTATTCAGTCAAGTATCATCCCACACACAAACATGTGTGTGCGCACACACACACACACACACCCCAATACTCCACTTCTATCTTGGCTAATCATGCAAACAGCCAACAGCAACTGGCATTAGAGGCACAGAGTTGGCACTTCCCTCCTACAGGGTCCCCAGCCTGTGTGAGTCCTCACAATCTCCTTCATGGAGCTGGAAACCATCCGTAATTACCTCCATTATGGCCAAAGACTTTAGCAACAATACAACATTGAAGTCTTAAGGGTCTTTTAAAAAAATTGGACATGGCTGCAAGCATTCCAGCTCAGCTGCATTTTGCACTGACCGCCTCAGGATGCACGTGCTACGACTTGTTGCAGCTGGTGAAGAAAGGTGAGGAGAGGAGACGAGTGAGGCCTCAGAGAAGTCTGGCAGCCAGGACCAGGGAGGTCTTGGGGAAGAGAGGCATTGGGCAAACTCCATCTCCCTAATCTGCACGGTGACTGCTGGCCAAGTTTGCTCTCTGAGCTGTGAGAAGGACCAATTAATTTATCAATCTGCACCTCTTTCTGCCATAACATATTTCCCTCTTGCCAACAAAAAATGTGTCCATTATCAGGCAGGTCCCTGTCCTCCTAAGCAGCCCGTGCGGCTGTATAATTACACTTCTTTCCTTGACAACTTGCATGATTGTTTTCCTAACAGTATATTACTTCGTTAGTACTTTCCAATATACGTTATTTTTAAACTGTCACTTTTGCCCAACTCATCCCAATTCGCACTCGTCTGTTTATCATAACAATCATTAATAACTGTCAGTCCACGCCATCAATGTAACGAACTCACTCCCTCATTAGCATGTTCTAGCATTTGTTCCGTAGAGGGGGCTGATTATTTTTTACAACAGGCCAAGCCAATTACTTTAGTGAAATGGAATCACATTAATCAAAACTTAACAAGGTGGCAAATTTAAAGATATCAGATTGCAAAAGACAGCATAACTAATATGTCAGTGTCAGGGGTAGCGTGTAGGTATGCAGCAGCTGTACTAAATATATCTCTTTGCAGAGGCCACATGAATTTTGACGTTTCATATGATCTGACAACTACCAAAGTGATATTATAGAAGGCAAGAGCCCGGTGCTGCACAGCTCACGATGACTTTTGTAGATTCTGGCAAGGGCAGTGTGAGCAGAGAGGGAGGCAGAAGAGGAGAGAAGAAAATGGTGGCCGCGCCTATCCAGGCTGGCAGACGGCAGTTGATCATGTCTCCCTGTGCCAAGGCATTTTCTTTTACACTTTAAATGATGATAGTCATCCATCACCGACTGACAACTGCATCAAAACCAGCTGCAAAACATGCAAAGCCCAGCAGTCTAAAATATGCTGACACAACCAAGAGAAAAACAGATTTAAAACACACATATGTGTGTGTGTGTGTATTCCCAACCAAGAGAAAAAGATTTAAAACATATATATAACATACATTAAATATTTGTTTATACACGTATTTATTTTCCATAGGAAAAGAATGAGGCAGGAGGGGCAGAGACTCAAGCAGGAGTCGGGGTGGAGGTGGAAATAGACTACAAAATATTTAGGAGTGGAGAAAGAGCAAGGGGGAAACCAGGGCAGTGAAGGAAAAGGAAGCAAAAGGAGAAAGGGAACAAAGAAAAAGAATGAAAAGAAGTCAAACATAAAGAAAGGGGGAATAGAAAAGGGGAAGATGGAGGAGGCAGGCAAAATGGGGAGAAAGAGGAGGGGAAGTAACTACAAGAGGCTGGCAAAGGGGGACTCTTGCCAGGGGGTGATTCTACCCCCAGGAATGGCCAGCTTCAGCACTCCATTCCCTGGCCAGTGCTCTGGCCCAAGTCATTCTCACCTCCTGCCAGAAAATACCAAGTTCCATACAGGTCTCTCATGCTGTCTCCACCCCACAAGCGAAGTTCCTATCCCAGGACTCTGTGTCTAACACACAGCTCTGCTACTGCCCCTCCTCCCTCCAACCCATGGGCTCCTCATGACCGACAGCATCAAGTCTAACTGCAGTACACCACTTGGGGCCTTTCACTACCACATTCATGGCTGATAATTCCTCCCCGTGTCCAACCCACCCTTCTCTCTGGCTTCTTCCACCACCCACAAAGAAGGACAAATTCCTTCCCTGACATTTATTAGCTGGGTGACCTTGAGTACGTTATTGGACCTCTTTGACCTTCACATCTTCATCTGCAACAGGGAGGCTAACATAACCTATAGCCCCAGATTTATCATTCAGAGTGAAAAAAACATACAAGAAGCACCTAGAAAGATGTTTGACTCAAGAGTAGGCACCACTCCCAAGAGTGGTCCTTGGGATAGAGATCTTGTGTTTTATTCATCTTTTTGTTCAGCACAAAGTACCCAAGCACTGGAATTCTGTGGAACTGGACTGTAGTAGACCCTTTCTTTGCAGATTTCATTTATGAGGTTTACATCTTTCCCAGGACCCTCTTTAGTTATTTCTTGAATAAACTAGAGAACTGGTCAGCTGCATACAGAAGACAGAATGTGCCCGACATGATTTGTAGGCCTTGCAGGGATGAGCTAGTGTGCAAAGGCACCATGTCCAGCGTGCCACATCTGAAAGCACCCTACCCTAGATCCACAACCCAACCCGTTCAGTCATCCTGCTGTTATTGTATTTAATGAGGCCTGTTTATTTATTTACTTATTCCAAGGAAGCCCAGAACCAGGTACACCAGACTGGCAAAGGCTCCATTGTATAATGTGATTAGATTCAGTTATATCACACAGTTCATGAAATTGTGCTATGATTCATTTTTACAACTTAAATAGCTATTTGGTTGGGTTGCCAGGTTGAACGTGATGAATGTGTATGATAAAACAGAACAAAGAAAAGGGCCAGTGCATGTAAACTGAAACATTAGTCAGTATGTTAACCCCTTCCTTCCTTGGTTGTGATGCCCCTGGGGACACATGCCCCACACTTATTCACACTTCACTTTTGGCATCAGATCTGTACCAATGCTGAAGGCGGCGATTAAGCAAGGAGAAAGTTTTCTCCACAAGTGTCACCATCCACTCCAACCTAATATCTATCTCAGGACAAGAACATAAGCCACAGGTGTCCATGGATCCAATTTCCTAGATCTCCCACTTACAGTGTAGTCCTGAATCCTGCATATCAAACACTGAACTCATGTTCAAATTAACATTTATGGCAATCATGGTGAGATACTGGCATGCCACTTAATTACTCACAACCACAAGACATAAAGCCATTTGAAAAAGGAATCTTTCAGCATACAGTCCTGCTAAAATAACTTCAGCGATAAACACAGGACTTGTATCACTCATGTTGTATAAGAGATTATTTTTCATTGTTCCAGGGTACTTTTCTAAAGATATCCTACAGTAGATTCCCTAATAAAGCACATCATCACTTAGCAAATTGTCATTTTTATAAAGAAAATTGGATTTTAATTTTAAAAAAAATCACATAATTTTTATGTTGGAAGCGGTCTTACCAATTAGCTTCAGCCTCAACTCATTTTTCTTCATTTCATGCAAAAAATCTGGATGTGTGTGGCATATGTTCCAAACAGGGATACAACACATCTCCCATCAACACACCCTTCCAATGTGACCTTGCCATTTCCTCATCCAGAAGCAGAATAATTCCCCTCCCCTTGAATCTGGGCAAGCATGTGTTCCTTTCCCTAATAGAAAACATGGATCAAAGTTGCATTGTGTGACCTCTAAGACTGGGTCACAAATATGGTGTGGCTTCTATCTTGTTCTCTGGAGCCCTCACACCTGGAGCCCTGAGCCGCCATGAAGAAAGCCTTACCACTCTAAGGTAGCTATGCTACAAAGAAGCCAAGCCACATGGACAAGCCATGCACAAGAGTTCCAGTTGTCAGCTGAAGCCTTCAAGTCATCCTGGCCCAGATGCTAGATGTGTGTGAATGTTTCCAGGCCCCAGCATCAAGTTACCCCAGCCTCTTAGTTTTTGCCTCCTAAGATCCAGATTTGTGGGGCAGATGAGCCACTCTACTATGCCCTGTCTGGATTCCTGACCCACAGAATCCATGAGCATATAAAATGGTTGTTTTACATCCCTAGGTTTTGAGGTTATGCATCATGGGAACACCGATGCCTGGGGGTGTAACAGCCAAGTGTGAAACAGAGCCCAGCTCTGCTGATTCTCCAACTAGCACTATTCCTCCTTTATCACCCTTCTGCAGCTTTTAAATAAAGCAGAGCACACCTATGAAACATACCCCAGCTGACTATACCAGCAGGTAAGGCAGGAACTGAGAGGAGTGTGGTCAAAAACTCATTGAACGCACAGGGAGTCCGCCGAATTTCCACTACCCTTAAGACTAGTCAAATTTCCCAAAGAACCAGGCAGGGGAAAACTGCCATTCACCAGAACAGCAAAAGCTGAGGATTTGGGCATCTAAACAGAAAATATATATATACCACCCAGCAGTCACTGACATTCACGGGCCCAGTGATTTGTTCCCAAGTATAAAATTCCCTGAAAAGCAATCGCTACCCCAAATGGAAGCCCTTATATCACCTTGCCCACAAATTCTATTGTACTTCAAGCTAGGAGAGTGTCAACAATCCCCCAACTTGGTCCCCTGGACATCTGGGCCAGGGACTCCGATCTGGATACTCAGCATACATCCAGCGGGGAAACGTCCACCCCCAGGAGATTTAGGAGTGGAGACTGAGGTTCAAGAAGATGAAACAATTCTATTACTTATTCTTCTCATATCCTTCCTTGTGATCCCCTATACTGATCGAATCTCAGTAACCTACTAAGAATCTGCTTCTTCACCATCTTCTCAGGTAAGAGAACCCAATGTAATGGTCTCTTAGTAAGAGAGACTCTTGGATCAGACTCTCCTTAGTGGTTGAGAATATCATGTACTTCATGCTTGCCACATGAGGAATTGTCAACATACACGTTCCTCCCCAAATTTATCATGTCTTTTTCCAGATCCAAAATTAAACCTCCTGATCTAACCAAGTATATTTATCCTTTTATTGTAGATTTATTCAAATGAAGTGAGGGAAAAAACATAAAAATTTTAAATCACATTTAGTCATTCACTTAATGAACCATCTTTATTGAAAATAAAAAACCAAACAATAAACTTTAATATATGTACATGTTATATACTCATATACACACATATTAAAATATTAGTTATATTCACAAAATCAAGACTATCCTGGACAATCTGAGAAGCAAACTCACCATACAGATCAGAAGAAGAAAAATGGCTTTTCCTCCCATTAAACCCGCCCCCCAAAAAAATATCATACTTCATTTTCTCCTTAGTCTCTGAAGGGTACACTGGCCCTTTCTCCTGCCTTAGACAAGATGCCTCATCTCTTTGAATCATAGTTTTTCCTTTGTAACACACTGAAGGAGATACAGTGACACCGAGCTCAAGTTCACAGAGCTTGGTGGGAACTTAACCCAGGTCTCGGACTCTGGATAGACTGTTCTCACTACCTCCGCTTCCTTGCTTAGCTTAATAATGATGGCGTTCTGCTGCTGCGGTCCTCTTCACTCAGGCCCGAAACAGTGGCTGGAGTGCAATCAAGTCCAGGGTTGCAGAGCCTGTCAGAAGAATCTTCCACTCCCATACACCAATGCAAATGGACCATGCCCCAAATTGAGAACTACCCACTCAGATTCTCACATACCAAACTGGCAAGGGAAAAAGGATTACAATGTCTCTTACAGATTTGGAAAACAGAAGAAGAAAGAAAAAAGAAAAAGAAAACCACCAAAGTTTCCCTTTGAACTTAGAAAGTCACTTGAGGACAGAGCACGGAGCTTCACCTTCCCAACATTCTCACCTTGCACCAGACATTCTGCAGCCTGACTGCTGTGCAAACAGAGAAGCTACAGATGTGAGAGGGGCTGCTAATTTATTTCCCTCTCATATTTATCCACCCCCCCACCCCACACATCACTTTGGTATGACAACAATGCATAATTCGATTACATGTGATATATAAAATCATTGCAGCTGTTCAGAAATATTCATAGCAAGAGAATTTCAGATATACACTCAGACACAGATGCACAGACTCACGTTCAGACTTTGGGAATATCCTACTAGGATCACAAAGGGAGGAGAGGGGGAAAACAAAAAGCTGTTCTTTCCACCAATTAGTGTTTCTACTGTTCCTGTCTGCATGTGTTGCTCCTAAGTACATAATTAAGAATATCTCCTTTAAAAGTAATGCGCCCACAATTCTAATGGAAGGGGAAACATTTTGGGGGTGAAATGATGGCAATGCAACAGAAAAATCAGAGTGTGCACCATTCAATTTTACTTTAAGATGCTGCTATGAATTCAGGTGCATTTAATTCCCTTTTTAAACACCACGTAAAAGTTTCTCTCCCGCCTGCTCACTCTGTGGGCTACATACCGTGCCTAAGATTAATCCCTCAGGAGTTTTTTATTTCCTATTCTGCCTATCTTTCATCTTCACCCCGGACTAAGCAGATGGATGTGAATTCAAAGTTTTCTGATCTTTAGCACAAGTTATGGAGGGTTATCTTTGGCTGTATATCTTTCTGCTGGCAGAGCTCCCTTGGTGATGAAGGATTAACCACCCCAGCTGTCTCTTCCCAGAATGATGCAGTGCCGTGCTCCTCAACACGACAGCATCACTTAATCTTAATGTCCGCTCTCCGAGCGCAGCCGCGCAGGACAAAGCCAATCAACATCAGATGCCACCAAGATGGACCTACTGCTTGGCCCTGGAGTCTCTCACCCTCTCACTCCTATTAATCAACATCATCCAACCCAATCCCAGAGTTCACTTCTCTCAAACCACAGCTAAACCACGCCGGGGTCCACGTTCACCATCTGAAGCACAAGGCGGGAGGAGGGGTGGTGGGCGACATTCAGCCGCGACGGGAGCACAGCACGCCAAGGCACGTAGCCCAACGAGGAGCCCTTCCCTCCGCCCAGCTTCTCTCCAGTGCCAACGTTGGTTCTGGAATGCGCAACATCTCTTCACGCTCTGAAATTCACCCGTATGGCGTAACAGAGATGCTCTTGAGTGAAACCCACCTATCTTCTAGAGGCCCCAAAAGAGCTTGAAGGAAGCCATGGGGGCGTCCGCGACCACGCTGCAACAGCAAGCTTCTCCCCTTTCACCTTACCAGCCCACGTGCCTCCACTCACACTGGCAAAACTGGGCCTACCATATTTTACTTTTCTTTTGCACAAAAACATTCTTCTCATCATGGAAAGCACAAACGGAAATCCCGACCCAACCCCAATGCCTCGCTTGTGTGCCCACATATGCACAAATCCATATGATCTAATGAGACTCCTATCTCCCCTTCTCCTGCTTTAGGGTCACATTTTACAGGGGGGGGGGAGCAAAATGGTACTCTTGAGTTCTTCTCTAGCTCCAAGCAATTATAGCAAAGTACCTCCCTTTTCTTTCTTAAGAAAGGGAACGAAAAAGTCAGCCCAGATCTCAAAGGCAAACGTAATAAAACAGTAAATTATTGCTGGAGTTTACTAAACAAATGCAACCTAGTTAAATTTGGAAAAATCTTCACTTTTGCTTACATTTGCAATTTTACTGCTGAACTACTGGTATTTCTTACTTATGCAACATTAAAATGTATAAGAAATCCTCTTGTGTGCTATATCCAGCATCTACTCTTGATTTATAATACCCAATTTAGGGGGGAAAAAAACACAACTAAACCTGATTTAAATCACAGATTACTCTGTAAAACACAAGCAAGGAACTATTCCAAATCCTAAATGTAATTTAAACATATTTATATTTTACAGTGATATATTTTCCCCATTCCTTGTCTTATGACTGTAAACTTTCTATAATTATATAAGCAATTTCCCTAAGGTCACAACATTGATCATAGTTATAAATTGCTAAAGTACAACAACACACAGTGAGCAGGAAAATATATGCTGGACATCACAAACAGTTTCATCAAATCAGGGATGGGCTGGGGGAAGAAGAGTGAGAGGAGGGAGGAAGGAGATAGAGAAACAGAGAAAAGTAACACATTTTCCAAGAAGTCATCAAACAATGTCACATCCCTTTCCCCAAAGCTATTCAAAACACAGTGTTTACAAATTGCCCTGCAAAAGGTCCTGGTTTAATTTTTGACGATATTCTTAACCCTTTGCCTATTACTCTGAAAGCCATTTAAGAAGCAATCCTGGGAACAAACTCCAGAAGTCACTCTGTTAAGGCATAAGTAAAAACCAAGGAAATAACTATTACACAATCAAAACTACCTTCTTCCAGAACAGCAGTTCTGAAACTGTGTGTCTGAGAACCTGAGGATTGAACCCTAGGTAAAGCAGGTGGCATTCAGGCATCCCACTCATTCTTTAACCAGAACAGTTTCCCTTTGATCTGTTTCCTCTGTTGGGGCTCCCATGGAGGGGGGAAAAATCTTACTTGGAAAAACAGTTGTAAAGGTTGAAAACAGAAAAAATAATAATAACTTGGCAACTACCACTTCCTGATGCTGTCATCATGAGGGATGAGATCTGAAGGAAGTTATTTGAGGGTCGCCAGTTGGTCGTCACTATTTGTGGCATTTTGGGATAACTCTTCGTTTAATGAGAGAGGATTCAGGTGCTCTCCAGGCACGATGCAAATGGGGTTGCTGTCAGGCGCCTCCAGTGTCCAGGTTCCAGCCAGACAGGCTGACAGGCCAGTCACCCTTTCTGTTAACAATGCCACACTCCACTCCAGGCAGCTGCCCATTAGGAAGACAGCTGAGACCCAGAGGGGAGGGGAAAATCAGCGTGTGACAGACACTGCTTTGCTCAATGTAAAATAACCCTAAAAAGTCCCCGGGTTTCTGAAAGCTTAAAACCAGAGCCATTCCAGTTTTCCCGTATTTTCTGAAGAAGGCTGAGCATCTCTGAAGCTCAAGGTCCTGGTACAGCTTCCCCAGGAAACTACGGAGTATCACAAAATGCTGCACGTGGTTTCAAGGAGGAAGCCATGCAGAGATGAGCCTGTGAAGCAGGTAATGCTCCCCATGCCCCCTCCATTCTGCACCCCGTTTCTTGCTCAATTCTGCTGCTGTTTATCTATGCCCCCACCCATCTCTGTCTCTACTCTTCTACTCCTGTACTGTTAATAGCTTCTGAATGAAGCACACCTACTTTCCTGCAATGTGACAGACAGCCTTTTCCCACCAGACATAATATGCACAGGACACTTGGCCCTCCACAGATTCCATGTCCTTCGATTCAACCAACAATGGGTCAAAAATACTTTTTAAATTTTTTTTCCACCATAAATATGGACACTTTTTTCCCTGTCATTATCCCCTCAACAATGCAGCATTATCACTATTTACATGGTATCCACATCCTAGTAAGTGTTGTAAGAAATCCAGAAATGATTTAAAATATAAAGAGGGATGTTCTCACCTTATATGCAAGTACTGTACCATTTCATAGAAGGGACTTGAGTATCTTGTATTTTGGTACTGGGGCCTGGAACCAACCCTCCCCTGTCCCCACCAGATACTAAGGGATGACTATTTTATGGATAAGGCACAGGCATGGGGCAATCAGAACAGAAGCTGGCCGTGAACTATTCACAGTCACACACAAAGATGGACTGAATCGATGTGAGTCTTGGCTCTGACCCCAAAAGAAAGGAAAGCTGGAAAGCCCACCAGCTAACTTTGCAAGCTTTCAAGTCAGAGGGAAACGAATCCAAATCTCTACCAGTCTCTTTCTGTAGACACTCAAATTGCTAAATTCAGCAATATGGAGGGCATAATAATTCTTACCTGTGAAAACCAAATGAGTTAATGCAAGTAAAATGAAAAGGGAGTATAGTATAAGTGTTCAATGTATAAATTAGATACATATTTCCCCTTCATTTAACTGTTTTTGGTTGGTTGGTTGTTCTTGTTTCTCTCAGATTGCCTAGATGTGTTATGGGTCCCTAATAAACAAGTTAAAAAAAAATGGAAAGGCCTTCCTGGTTCTGGTCTTAGGAGGAGGAGATCTTAGGGGCTGGATAGAGTCTGCGAGAACTGAAATTTTGGTGTTGCTGAACTGCAGGTGAAATCAAGGTCAGTGGAGCTGCTGGGTTGTCACTCAGAGAGGCACCAGGGCTGACACCCTTCCTGGATTTTGATCACTTAATTAAAAATTTCACTATCAATTCAGAAATTTATATACAAATTTTTATCACACCAAAGTTTAATGAATTTTTATAATGTATTTCTCATTTTATAAATAATACATCGCATAAAAAATAAAGGCAATGAAAATCACCCATAACCCTGCAGCCCAGATGATGATAATGTAAGTAGCTAATATTTTATTGCAAACTTATCATATGGCAGCACTATGGAAAGTGTTTTACTACATTACCTAAGATACTCATCGCTACTCTGTCATGTTGGAAGTAAGGCTTAAAATGGTTAAGTAATTTGCTTCAGGTCAAATCCTCACACCTAATCTGAAATGACAGCAGAGAGATTTGAACTCAGGTCTAAATTCAAAACTTACTGCAGTTACCACAAGATTGCCTCCCAGAAATAACACAAATTCACGCTTTGATATATTTCCTTCAATATGAAAACTCTTATTTACTTAAGCCTATAAACAGGATATGTAGATGTATGCAAAAAAAATTCTTATTGAATTAAATTATTACATGGGATTCATTGATAAAAAATACTAATATATTAAATGTTTGGGTCAGGTACAAAATTTTCAGTCCTGTGAACCTTGAATTTCTTAAATAAGATAGTTTCTGCATGGGCAATTTTACAACTCTCAAGTACAAGTACTTTCCATGCCAGCTTCAACCATCATTCTTTGGAAAGGCTTCTTACAAATGAGGAAAAAGACTGCAACATAAGCCCACAACCACAACCCAGGGGCTTCTCAGAAAATCTAGGGCAATGTAGACCAAACATTAAAGAGAAATAGGAAGGGAAAAGAATGTGAACTTGAAACATGTAGGGGTAAGAGTTTCTGCACAAACATTTTAATCAGGAAAAGCAGTTTGGAGCATCCTTTTAAATGTCAAGAATGGCCAATTCTTTTAATCCTTCAAGTCAAATGCATCTTTTTTCAATTCTACCATCAATTCATATAATGGTAGAACCAGAAACATGCCACTCTGAGCCCATTCTTCCTCCTCCCGTTGGAAGTGCTAGTGGTGGCCTTAATTATGGACAGAAATTAGGCCCATCTGGCACCCTTTTTGAGGCCTGGACCTTGAATTCTACACCAGGGGGAGTAGACAGATTCAAATCCCTCAGAAAACTGAGAAACTTGGAAAATAGAAACTATCCAGCAAGTGATTACCTCAACTGTTCAAAAGTTATTAAAAGGGCTGGGGATGTAGCTCAGGGGTAGAGCACCTGCCTAGCATCTACAAGGCCCTGGGTTCCATCGTCAGTACCACAAAAAGAAAAAAAAAAAGTCATAAAATGGAGAGGCAAGGGGTAAACAAGGCCATCATCCACCATGAAGGGCCAAATCCACCACTCACTCAGGCACAGTTCCCTGGGCTCCCATCCACCCTGGCCTGAAGCTGGTTCCTGAGAAAGTTAAATAATAACAGCTGGCAAAAAGTTCCTCAAAGACAGCAGAGACCCAGCCTGTCATTTATCAATTACTAAGTTTGCCAACTCAAAACACAAGGGTTGTGCAAAGGTCATCAGAGCCTTTGTCCCTCTTTTCCCATCTCCTGGGAACTTCCCCAAACTGGTCCCAATTCCTTAGGCGCCCAAAGCAAAGCAAGCCAACAAATTCCCACTTTTCTCTAAAAAGTGTGGCAAGGAATCTCATGAACTTCTGGCTGAGAAGCCTACCTATTTATGAATTTCCAACTTGATCAATGGGAAAGGGTCCTTTTCATCATTTATTTATCTTGATATGGCATGTTTTGTCTGGAGTAGGGGTGGGGGGGGTTCCATATAAGTCACACATTATTTCTTGCTAAATTAATTTGTATCATTCATTTGAAATGAGATTTCCTCTCCCATCCCCATTAAATTTATGGATTTTTTTTCACATTTTAACTACCTTGTATAACTCTAATTGATATAACAGTTTTTCAGTTGATCTGGTTGGATTTTCCAGATTAGCAATTACTTCACTCAAACAATATTTTTATTACTTTCTTTTCATTACTTGCACTTCTGTTTTCTATTTCTTGTCTTACTGCATGAGCTAAGGCAGTGATCGCAAACTCCAATGTCCACTGGGCCAACAGGCAACAGAGCTGGGTGAACTGAACCAGGAAAGGACCAGAGACCTCAAGAATGACACTGTGTCCACAGGTGACAGCTGCCCCTCTGCTCCATCCTTAGATCCAGGAGCACAGGCTTGCCAAAATTTCAAAAGAAGCCAAGAGATACAGATTTTTTTTTAATACCTCCAATTTATTAGAAGTTAGCAACTAATTTTTTAAAATTGTAAACCTGGGCAAGACCAAAATATAGAATATCTAGTGGTCAGATTGAGCCTAAGAATAGCCAACAACCTCTAGACAAGATCTTCCAGAATTTAAAAAAAGTGCTGAATTTAAGTCATAATAGAAATGGACACACTTACCTCATCCCTGACTTCCTCTAATATGGGACCACTAAAAAGGATGTTTTCTTTTGACTTGAAGACAAGTGTGCACTGTGATCAGTCTCTAACACTAGTTTACCAGGAAATTTTTATTAAAAATGAATTTTGAATTTTATTATTTGTTTTTCTCAGTTGACCCTATATGATAACTTATATTCATAAATTTCCAAATACTGTAAAAGAAAAATAAGAGAATTTTTAAAACAACACACTGTGGGAGAAGTCACTATAATTTGAGCTTTCAAAGAAAAAAATGTGAACAGAGCTTTCCTAACTTTTTTAACTCCTAGGTTTTATTTTATTGACTCAACACTTGGTGGTGACTTGCTTTCTCACTCATATTCCAGCAATTTATTCTAGCCTAGTAAAATCCTGGTTATAAAACTGTCACTGACATCATCTGTTTCAAAAAATTCTTCACAACCTGATCCATCATCAGCTCAGTCTACACAACCAGTTTTGAATTCCAAAGCAATTCCACACCGCAATCCACATCTGTATCCCAAATCCACTTTGATACAGTTTCCCAAGTCCACTTTGATACAATTCACTCTTTGGAAAGATGTTAGGATGACAAATTTTCTGGAAACAGGTTTTTTCTTAGGGGCAGGGGCTGGGAGGACATTAAATTAAAAAGATGAAATTGGCCTAAAACAGAAAAGACATTCAATGCATGAATGTAAAAACATCACTAAACTTGGCTTACAAAATTGTTAATTATGTACTTGACAGTGAAATATCACAAACAGCTGGGGCTAAAGAATACAAACCCACACAAGGAGTGGGTAGGGGTGGGAAAAAATACGGTCAGACCATCCAAGAAGATGTTTACACTCAACCTCTTCCGCAGGAACAACTTTGACACCTACACAGTGGGTCACCCACCTCCACCAAACTCACAAGCCAACTATTCCCAGGTTTCGATGTGCAGGCATTGAATTGGAAATGGTTCTTCCCATTTGGAAAGTTAGGCCATAAGGTTTGTAGCCACCAGAGAGAGAGAATCAGGCCAGAATCAAAAAGAATGTGAACACACAGGCTGTGAAAAGCAAAGCCTTGACTTTGAGAAGTGTGCTCTTAATTTTTCTTTTCTTTTCAAAATATGTAAATAGCCTGTCTTGGTAGAAGGTTCCAGAGAACCTCCTGGAGCCTGACATCCCATCTCCTCTCACATACCTACTCCAGGGCTCACTGCATGTTCTGCCAGGAGTCTGCTCTCCAGGGACCCCATCCCCATTCATGGGGAGCACCAGCTTCACAAACACACAATTGTTTAGAAAATTCTTATCGATAGAGCCACTGACAAGGCAAAAGCCCAAACCCCAAGCCAGACATCTCCAGGTAGAAATGGCTGCCTGACCCTGTGACACTGGGGAGAAAGATTTAGGGGGAAAAACAAAAACACATCAATTTCATTCCTCAGGGACCCCATTAGCAGTTCTGTGACAGAAGACAATGACTCTCCTAGAGCTGATTTTAAGTCAACCTGGTTCTGTCTCCACAAGCATATGTGGTTACAAAAAAAGAAAATTCTAATCCTTATTTCCCAGCACACTTTAACATACAGATTAAGTATTCCTAATCCAAAAATCCAAAATCAGAAATGCTCCAAAATTCTATGATTACACATATGGTGCGACTCTAACTCATGTACAACCAGAGAAATGAAAGGTTGTGCTCCATTTGTGCACAATGAAATAAAATGCATTCTGCTGTCATGTATAACTAATTAAAACATATAAAAAATAAAAAGAAGAAAAAGATTAAAAAAAAAAAAAGAAAAAAGCTCCAAAATTCAAAACTTTTGAGCACTGACATGATGCTAAAAGCGGAAAATTTCACACCTGACTTCATGTGATAAATCACAATCAAAACACAAGCGCACTAAAAATATTGTAGAAAATTACCTTCAGACTTTGTGTAAAAGGTGTTTATAAAACATAAATGAATTTTATGTTAAGATTTGGTCCCATCCCCAAGAAAACTCCTTACATATACCAACAGTATTACAAAATCTAAAATAAAAAAGAAATTCAAAGTCTGAAACACTTCTGGTTTCAAACATTTTGGATAAGGGATACACTGCCTGCATAGTTCCAGTGGGAGTCTGGGGAGTGTAAGCTCACACAGAATATTAAATGTTTCTGTAAACATTATATTTCTAAAAAGTCTAGGAGTTTTAGGAAAATCATCCCCATACTAGATTTTGGCTAGCTTAGGATGGTAAATTTCAAAGACCAAAGGTCTTTAGACATTAGACCATTCTCTTCTTTTTAAACAGAATGATTAAACATCTTTATTTTTCTGCCTCCATAGAAAATACTGGGAATAACCATATCATGACTTCAGCTTCTATGAAAGGTAAGGACCCTCAGAGGATAGTCCAATTTCTTCCTCTACTAATCTTCTCCAAAGATTCCACACATCTTCCACAATAGTTTAAGAGGCTGATGTTCCCTCTGACTAATCTCAAACTGTCTCAGTGGGTAAAAGGCACTGGAGTAACTGACTGTCCATGGTAAGAGGCCCAGTGAGCTCTTCTCCAAGTTACTGACTGCTACCATGATTGGAAGGTCCGAAGTGTAAAGGTTACCTTAGAATATTAGGGGCCAACTCAATAACGGGGTAAGCATCCACATAGGAGATAAGTCATTATAGCATTACGGCACCTAACACTGATTAAAAAGCCAAACAAACCCAAGCAACCTGAAAGCACTGTGTCCGGACACTAGAAGAAGGGGAATTGATTTAGGGCGGGTCAATGGAAACAGCTTTACCCTCCAGAAGACCATGGCAACAACCACTTCAGTGCCAGTCACAGGAGATCACTCTATTTTGCAAAATATAAAACTGTTTCATTGCAAATCTATGGAAACAATGTCACAGGGGCCAAGGGCTGTCACTTCGAGTCAAAGAAGGCCCACTTCACTGTAGCGCTGATGGCCAGCGATGTCAAGGCGAATTATACCCCCACGCGCCAAGACAGAAATCAAAGTCAGAGAGGAACGCTCAGCTGGAGACACACCCACAGGAGCCTGGACAGCCAGCACTCCTTCCACACCACGCTCATCAATGACAGGCTGAAACAAAGGGTGTTGGGTCCCCCTCCCCCATCAAAGAATGGAAAGGACAAGATGGGCACCGTAGTGAACACTTAGTCCCAGCTACCAGGAAGGCTGAGGCAAGAGGCTTGCTTGAGGTCCAGGAGTTCAAGGCCAGCCCCGGTAACAGAGAGAGACACCTTCTTGATAAAGGAAGGAAGGGGTGGGAGGGAAAGGAATAGTGAGTGACAGGATAGTCCATAGGGAGGAACAGGGACCCGTTCTTAAGGCCAAGGCACTCCACTCAGGGAGATATGTTGGGGAAGTGGGAGAGGGAGCAGTGAGGACCACCGCCTCATGGACTCAGAATATAAGAAATATTAAAGATCAGAAACTGAAAGGGATGGACACCCAAGGAAAGAACCGTACTATTTCTCCAGGTTGTTCTGAGGTCCTGTGAGCTACTTGAGTGAAATGACAAGTGATGTAGAAGAGATATATGACTTACAATCAGGGATATGAGGTCTTGGGCATGTCACAAACTCTCCAGGCCATGGCTCAGTTACGCCAACGAGAAGATTCTGCAGAAACATGATGTCATGGCTGGAAATTTACTCCCCTCGAAGTCAGCAGGGAAATCAAAAGGTTACAAGCAAGTTCAAGCCCAGTTCTGAGGCAGGAGAAGAAAGAAGCAGATCTTATGTAGATTCTAAAGAAGCTACAGTCAGTGACAGCTATGGGTACAAACAAAATGTACAGGAGCAGGAGGGAAGCCAGTCCCAAGTGAACAAACCGTATTCATAGCCGCATAGTCAGATCTAGAGGCAAACTCCCAAAAGTGCAGAAAGCAGATATTTCTCAACAGTTACTAAAACCAGTGATTCCAAGGATGAAGGCTGTCCAATCATTGTTCAGTCTCTGGCTGGGCAAAGAATGATTGTGTGCTTGTAACTAAAGGACAAAGAAGAGATGGACTGCCAATCATTATCTTCTGAGAGCTAAGCACTGAGATATGCGCATGCATGTCTACAAAATTTCATTTCATCTTTCTAGTCACCCATTTAATAGATCAAGAAACTAAAGGGCAGAGAGACATCAGAAAATGTACAGTACCCATTCACCAGCAGTCATGGTTGCCGGATATGATGGAGAAGCAAGTCTCTGAGAGCCCAGTGGCTCCCACAAGCACAGGCCCCTGAGCATCATATTAGAGCCAGACAAATTTGCCATAACGATTGCAGCCAGAGAGTGGCCAGCCCAGGCAGGAGCAAAATGCACCAGAGGGCTGCAGGTCTGCCAAGCCCACAAAGAGGGATCACCCTGGGCCCAGTCTTCCTATCAGGTAACTTTTAACTTAGCACATAAAAATGAAAAAGTGCCTTTGTTTAAAACCCTCCTGAAGTTTCTGATCACAATGATTTATGTAAATAAAATGTTAAATTAAAATGAAAGTGTTAATAAAATTACATATATGATGGAATGGCTGTTCTTTTTAAAACTTATCTGCAATAAATTTTCTAAATTCTGATTGCAGGTGATTCTGGCCTTGAAAGCTTTGCCAACAATAGCCAGCAGAGGTCTATTACTGAAGTGGTATTAATATAGCTATCATCACCAATTCAAAGCAGATAATAAAGGACTGACACATTTATTATCATTATTAATTAACAGTTTTCTAAGATGGAATTAAATCAATATGCTGCTCTGATATCATTTTAACTAGTTATGCAAATCAAACATTTAGAGCCCATGAACAGATATAAATGCCATTCAAAATTCACTTCACACTTATTACTGTAATATCAGAACTTTCAGGCTTTGCTAGTAAAAAAAAAAAAAAAAAAGACTTAATGCTCATTTAATTACACTCAGACATAAAGCTTATGGAATGAAAGTTGAAATAGCTGATTAGTTAGGAAGTCGCAGTAAGGCTATAACATTCAGGATAGACAATGAGATAATAATGTGAAGATGCAGGGCTCTGAGCTGAGAGGTTTGGCAGATCCTATTAAAAAGAACAATGACATGAATAGGAGAATGTGTCTTGAAATTACAAAGTTGAGGATCCTTCCTTAGGTCCAGAAAGGAGAAGAGGGGGAAGAAAAGAAAGGGAAAGAAAGATGGGGGAAAGAAACCCTATAACTCATCATTTATATAAATAGGAAACTTCCAGGCTAAATTGCTAAGCAATTCCTCCTACTTAAGAGACAGCTGCAGAGGCTTTTTCCTACAGAGCACTTCTGCCTCCCAGCTTTCCTCTCCGGGTAAGAGGAGCTCTTCACATCCGGGCAGCTCTCTAGAGAGTCACAGTGAGATTCAGAGCTTTCTGTTCCTGGGTCCAATGAAGACAGGAAGTGAAGCAAAAGGTTTGACACAGAGATTTAGGTTACTTGTCTGGACAAGCAGCTAAACCCTAAAGAATAGGTGACACTAAAAATGCTATAAGAGGGATCTGACCCATCTCCAGCTCCATGGCTGTTTGGACAATGAGGCACCTGCTTGCTTGCTCAGGTGGTTCAGGACGCAATGCCAAGAGGGAGGGTGATGGAATGAATGACTTTCTACGTGTCCTTCCTGATACCTTTTGAGCATTATCAGGTGGACTTCTGGAAGCCAACCGGCATGTCTACGATCAGCACCATGAAAGAAAAGCAATAATTCTGATTGGCAGGTGCAGTGGGGTTCTGGTCACGTCAACCACAAGGCCCCATGCATGGAGCAACCAAAGACAGTGCTATAAGGACCATGGTTGGGCTTGCAGTAAGAAACACAAGTAATCCACAGAAGTTCACTGGGATTCTAGCAAGCAGAATTAAGCTCTGAGTGTTTTTATGAAAAGGACTGGCTTGCTTCAATAATGTGTGTTAGTCTGTGCAATACCAGCTCTTCTTTTTTCTTCACATCATACTCCATCTTCACCCTGGAGTTCATTTGATCCTCAGTGCAATCAGGTTCCGAGATAGAAAATAAATAGTATATAGACCAACAGAAATGCAATTGTTCTGCTGTGATCCAAATGAAACAATATAAGAAGGAAAAAATGCAATTTTATTATCCTCTCCCCAACTTCCACCCTCAACCTCAGCATCTTAACATTCACCATATCCAAAGCTCAAGTCACAGACCAGTAGGCATCATATCATGTTGTTGTGAGCTATGGAAATTCACAAATTAAAAAACAGTAATGACTAATAAGTTCAAACTTTAAGCACTATGATCCTACTCTGGGAGTGGGAACTTATAACACTCACCGCAAGTAGCTGTATAAGTGGGAAAATGCACAGAAAGGAGACTGGAAAGATCTATAAGAAAGTCTGTAGCAGCAGGTGACTCAGAGTAGTCTGACTCTAGGTGATACTTTATTGCCTTCTTTGTGCTTTGATATATTTTCTAAAATTTCACAAGGACCATCATTCTTCCACCAAGTAATGTTTACTGAGAGCCAACTACTGGCCAGGCAGTAAGGTAGCCTGCTGGAAGGACTATGACCAAGACAATCAAGGTCCCTGCCCTCTCCATGAAAGAAATTAACAGGAGACAGAGAAACAAGCAAGTAATTGAAAAGATGATCATTTTGTGATTTTAAAAAAGTCAGTATTTGTAAAAACTTTCTCCTACTTAATGAGAACTCTGCACATCTTTCCCAGGTTTTGAGTAAGACTGAAATGTCCCAATTTAGAGTGTTTATCTCTTCCCCAATGGGAATCAACTATATAGCAAGTGCCTGGGGCTTGAGAGATCACTGTTTTCTTCTTGCCATGCAGAGGTGGATTTTTTTGTCAAGCAAGATCCAAGCATTCAGGTGTCCTCTCCACCCCCACAGTATGCTTTTCATTGAGAATTTCCCACAGTAATAATTGGGACCCTCTGCCTTTTTAGTCATGCCAATCTCCAGAGTCTACTGGCTGTACTTAAATCTCCAGACTCAGTGATCCCATCCATGGCCCAAACCTTCTCCACTCCTAACTTTCCATCAGCCTCAAACATGAAGAAAAACTGCCATAAATCATCCTCTTTGAAGACCTTTGATCTTTTAAAAAATTCACCATCCCTCTACACCTTCAAATATCTGCAGAATACAGAACATAGGGAAGACTGATAGAGGGGAGAAAGGTTCTGAAAAAAATCCTCACTGTCTTCATCCCATTTAGGAAATTCAACTTCTGGCACAGGAATAACATAGAAATAACAATTGTATGTGTGAGGACAAGAATATACAAATGGCTATATCTCGGGGTGAACATAAGACCTCATTGGTAGGTAAAACACACAGAAAATAAAATACAAGCTCAACCTGGCAGGTCGCTGGAGATGGCAATGGAGAGGATGTTTGCCAGGGTAAGCACTGACCATCTGTCAGGCCAAACCCTAAAATAGTCTTTGATGACTATGGCATGACTGGTGCAGTCCTGTCTCTGGAGGGCTTAGCAGGTGAGACCAATAAATGAAGCATCCAGTTATGAGGAAACCATCACCTCAGCTTAGGGAACAAAAGCATGAGTGACAGCAAATTAGGCTCAAAGCCCAAAGGCTGGAGCCGCAAGTAGCATGTCCACCCAAGATGGAGCTATTATTACCAACATGGAAAAGCAAATCCCTCAGCCTTGCCTGCGTGTTTTCCCGTCAGTCAGCACAACCCAGCAACCATGAGGCCACAAACACAGAATATGGATGACTTTACCATCATATAAACAACTGTTTCTGTTGCCCCTGCTTCCCGGGCAGTGGGTATCCAAGGGAAGCCATGGACAGTGGAACAAAACTATCAAGTGGTGGGTCTTAGGACATGTCATTAAACAGAAGTAGGCACCAAAACTTCATAAAGACTACTATTCTTTAAACTCTTTCCAAGGGGACATTTCTCCCTAACTGGGTAGAGGCTCCCTGAACAGTCTCGGATTGAAGACCAGCAGCTCTCTCTCCTTCCCAGTTGATAGTCTCTCTCCCAGCTCTACTTCTACTCTGTCTTCAGTCTCAGATGTTCTGCTTGAGAGCATTTTTTGTGCCCCCTCAGCATGTGTGCGTACTCACGCGCACACACACACACACACACACACACATACATACACAGTCACTCAAAAGTAAAAGCAGCAATAAAGTCTTTAGCTTGTCAAAGGAGAGGAATGACATTCCAGGAGCAGCTGGAGCCCAGGTCAACTGGTTCTCTTGCTGTTGGTACTAGGTGATTTGGACTGAGCCACACCAGTGCTTGGTGAGGGAGGGAGCGGCTACAATTAGGGACCTTCCTCGGAAGCCATCCACAGAACAGAAATTCAAAGTAAACTATGTGATTTAAAAAACGAAAAAAGAAAAAGACATGATGCTTTTCTTCAAGTTGGAACTTGAAAGGGAAAAGGATAGGGAAAGATGGGATGAGAGAAAGTAGTAAGTCTTTTCTTGTAAATGAGAATGAGCAAAGACATGTTCGTTTTTAACTCCTAGAAAGAGAAACTAACACACTATAGCAAGAAAATTAACCAAGGGATGATATAACATTCTTTTTTAAACTAGGCAGCACCTCCTTGGCCCCCTCCAATCACCCCCCATCCCAATCTACTGCAATCCAGCTCAAAGTTAGGGGGTTGAAACCTCCTTCAAGGTATAGTGGGCAAGAACAAGGACTCCAGAGTTTTCTGCCTGGATTCAAATCCTGTTTCCCCATCAGCTGGACAAGTCACCTAAATTCTCTGTGCCTCAGTTTCCTTAACTTTAAAAATAGGACAGTCCTGTCTCTCAGAGGGTCATGAAGAGGATCAAACATGGCTAATCCATGTAAAAGACTCAGAACAGTCCCTGTAGGTAGCAAGCACTCTCCACACCAGGGTCTACTATGTTGGCATCACTGCCATCTTGCAAAGGTCCTTCCCACTCAAGCCTTACCCACAGTGGAGGTGGCCCCCAACACTGCAGTGGGGCTGGTATCTGCACAGCTCCAGGGCTGAGCGCAGCTATGTATTCCTACCACAGTATAATCATGCCCAAACCTATGAATGTGCAAACTTCCCTGAATGAGATCACTTGAAAGCAATTTTGAGGACTTGGTCCTTCAACTCTTTATATAACCAATTTATAATAATGGGGCTTTTTTTTTTTTCCTGTGGTCCACAAGTCTCCCAGATTGTTATTAGTGTTGCCTTGGTTAGGAAGCTGCAATATGATCCGCTGACTAGAAATACTGGCATAATTTATTGCATTATTACTCCTCTGAACTGCAAGCAATTAATTACCTGCAGCAGGATGCGCAAGTAAAAATTTATCAGAGGAATGTGATGAAAAATGTGCCCACTGCTTTAAAATAATAGGTGCTTAATGGTTTTTTGTTTGCTGGCTAATCTCAGGCATCTTATAAACAACTCCGGCTTGCATATCAGTTGTGAATCACACCCCCTCCTATATCCCCCCTTTATATTATTCTATCATCCCATATCTCCCTTGAGGACAGGAAGAACTGTCTAAAATATTCACTTAAAAGCAGAAGAAAAATTTCATTTCTCTTCTGCATGGAAAAATTATTAATATAATATAGAAATACGTGATAAAATATATGCGTATGTTTATCGCCTGTGTTGGTAACACAAATATATTTGCCTGACTGATGTGTCCCTTCCTCTATCACAGCATTTGACTTCAAAACTTATAAAATCCATGCCGGATAAAAAGACACATCCTAAGGGAAATGTATATATGAACTGTTATCTCCAACACCTCGTGACATTCATGTAACCTGCATCTGAAATCCTCAAATGCGGTCTCTAAGAAATTTTTCTACCGAACACTCTCCTCATCTTTCTCCTAGTTCCATCATCAACCAAGACCCAGAAAGAGAAAGGAAACAGGGCCAATAATATGTTATTGTATTATTTATAAATTCCAAGCACACATGAAAGATGGGAACAGGGATAAATTCATTATATATTTGTTTCTCCCTTTCAGAATTATTCACATCTGTATGATTCTGTAATTGTTTCTTCTATAAAGTTATTGGAGTAATTTTGCTCCGTATATTCCCGATCAATTCCCCCTCTCAAGGGCACAGTTGAAAAGTGATATTTGAAAACGGCCTCTGATAGATTGCATGGTTAGTCAGCAGCAGAGACAAACAACCTAATCCAGCACAAATTAGTTCGGCTGCCAGCAATAGTTTTATACAAAGATGTAAATTATGTTGTCAAAATCGGTCGCTTTCTAGCTTGCTGCTCAGCTAACAAGAAACCACTTTGGCTGATAAAGATGAACACTAAGCTTCCCTCTCTTACAAATTTGCAAATCTGCCATTTCAGCATTCTGTTAGCCACAAACAAACGGCCCGCTATAATTGCTTCTTTTCTTCCGCGGTGGTATTTTTTCCTCCTTGTGCTGCTCCTTCCAGGCTACTCTTGAAAACAACAACAACAAAGCCAAAAAGCACCACAACAATAAACACTGGCAACTCTCAGACAGGAACTGAAGGAAGAGCTGGCCTCCTGTGGCCATGGTGCTCATCTCCTTACTCCCCTTCAGAACCAGCAGCCCTGCCCACTCACCCATGGCAGAGGCCCTGCCATGGTCTCTCCAAGTCTGCTGTCTAAAGGACCAAGGGGCAGGGAAGATTTAGGACTTTAATGGAAATAGAAATATTTTTACAGCTTTCAACGAGGATCATATCTGACAGTACCGCATCCATTCTTCCTTCTTTTACAAGCTCCCAATCCCAGCAAAGGAGGGGGCACAGCACACTTTCAAGGGGCCCCTGTGGAAAGCTCCAGCAGGCTGCCTGTGTTAAATTGGAATCAGATAGATCTAATGCTGGACTGAAAATAATAACGCATTATAACGGTAATTATATCCAGCATAAGTCAAATAAATAAATTATAAATTACAATTACCCTTTAAAGTTGCTAGTCTCACTGTTTGCTTTACAATTAACTGCAGGTGCTTCTGCATGTTTTATTACAGTCCCAAAGTTATATATTTGAAAGAATGGTACAGATGATTCCTGTTTATTTGTTAAATTAAAGCATTGTTGGTAAAATTACGGCTTAATTAATATTATGGGTACTGTATAACAAAATAGTTTACCTTGTACATAATTTATTTCCACATGCATATCTCAGCCCAGACCCATTACAGCTCTAAGGCAGCTAAAATAAAATATTCCTCCTTTGCTGGCATTTTTCTAAATAGCAGTTCACTAAATCAATATTATTCACTTGGTATTTTTAAAAGCAGTGTATCTTAATAATTACACAGCATTAGAGTAGGCAATAATTTTACTTGCTAAGCATATTAAATTTAGCAAACCATCAGTCAAATAGTTTGTTCTTTCTCAGAATGGGTAAGCAGTGAGTGAGTTTAGAATCATGTTCCTTTGGTATAAATGTCACATAGAGTTTAAGAATGCGACTGTGACTCCCTAAGCCAGCCCGGCACTATATATCTTTATTAGTTTCAGTGGTCAGTGCAGTGACCAGTTGTTTATTCTCATTACTCAAGACAAGGTGAGCCACTTGGTAGTGACTGCAATCACAGCTAAAAACATATGACTTTGCAGAAAGTAAAATCTGTAGACAAGGCTACATGCACAATGGCCTGGACACCCGCGCCAAACAGGGACTGACAGAAGGATGGGAAAGAAGGTAACAATGTGCACATTGTTTTGTGTGTATGAGCACTCAGTCTGTCTCCACCTTTTATCTCTGGGCCACCTTAAGCTTTTTCATTGTTCTTTATTCACTGGAAAACACCACTAATTTCTTATTTCTCTTGTCTTTGTCCATGTCTGAATTTATTCTTTCCTTCTCGAGTTCACAGAAAACTCCTTATGCACCTTCTCTCTTCCTATACCATCACCCCTAAAGAAAGCAAATCTCCCTAAAAAATCAAAACCTATTATCATGTATACACACACACACACACACACACACACACACACACACACACACACACGGCTTATTTTTCAGAAAAATCAATTTGTTTGCTGCATAAAACCAAAGCAGGTGATTTTTGCCTGAGCTGTAGGAAATTGCTAGCACTATCAAACACTATCTGAATGATGCTTTTAAATACGCAGTGGTCCCTAGGTTCTGATTTTTAGATGAATGTATAGAACCCCTTAATCACTGTGGAGAGGAGAAGCAGAGTGAGGTAGAAATAGGCAAGCTGTGCCCGGAAATGGCCCCTCAATCTGCACAGAAGGACAGGAGCCCATGCCTTCTCCATCTTCTGCTTCTCTCTCTTCCTACTAAGAAGAAGCCCAGACTTCTCTTTTTATGGTCTCTGGTGAGGTCACTCCATTTCAGGGAACCAGCAAAACCTCACAGAAGCCTCTACCTCAGTCCACCGTGGCCAGAGTTTAAGCCATGCTCACAGGTGTTCAGAGTTTTCAAACTTCAGAGAAATTCCTGATAGTCATCTATGACCAGAGATGACATATAAATGCCAGTAGGTCACTCAGCCTCTTCTTCTAGGGCAGCACAGACCTGCTTCTATCACCAGGAGGAGGCAGCGATCTGGTCACGTGCCCAGGGTCTGCCACAGTACATACCAACCAACAGTGGGCACAGCAGCTCACCCAGGAATGGAAAAGGGATGTTTTCTGGGTGAGGAGGGATAGAGGAGGACCAGCATTCATTCCATCCCATCAAGAGAACAGTTCTGGAGTATCTACTCTGTGCTAGTATCTACTCACCAGACCCTGTGGAGAAAGAAGTATAAGACAGACACATTTGAGAAAAGATAACCACAAAGTTCAAAGCTTCAGTTCAAAATTGAAAGAGATAAGAGTTGTGTTAGTCAGCTTTTCATCACTGTTACCAAAATACCTGACAAGAAAAGTTAGTGGAAGAAAATTTTATTTTGGTTCACAGTTTCAGAGGTTCAGTCCAGGATGGCCAAATCCATACCTCTGGGCTCAAGGTGAGGCAGAACATCATGGCGGAAGGACAGTAGCAGATGAAATCTATGTAGCTCTTGGTAGCCAGAAAGCAGAGAGAGGTGTTAAGAGGCTGTAGAGAAGACAAACCCTTCCAGGGTATGCCCCAGTGACCCACCTCCTCCTCCAGCTATGCCCCACCTGCCTATAGTTACTACCCACTTAGTCCATACAAACTAGGATGGAGTGATTCAGTTATAGCTCTGACAAAACAATCATTTCACCTCTGAACATTGCTGTACTAACACAGGAGCTTTGGGGGGATGTATTATATCCAAACCATAGCAAGAGGCAACAAATTCATAAGAATTAATTGCCAAACAAAAAAATGAAATATCCATCCAGCAATCCTGGAATGAGTTATTCACTAAGATGGGGCATGTAGGGAAAGATTTGCACAAGAGATGGGATCTAAACTAGATCATGAAAAGCAATTCAAAATTGGAATGATGGGAAAGAAATGGAAGTGCATTCAACATGAGCAAGATTTTGTGTGGCAAAGGCTAGAGGAGCAGGACTGCAAAGCACCAGACTCAAGAACCACCTCTGCACAACCATGATCACACATACAGGCATACAGAAGAGTGCCAGCCCGCACTCCTGCCTTAGAAATCCAGCCCCAACCAAACCCACAGCAGAACATCAACCAGTGAACTCCTCAACCTGAGGCCCACTTACATGGGTTTAGGCTATCAGGCTAATATCTCTAAATGCAACATTCTGCCTACGTTAAATCATAAAGGAAAGTGCACTAGGTTTTTAGATATAGGCCTGAAGTTTATACACCTTTAACTCTGCAACAGATACATCTCAATCAGCATTTTCCTTCTCTGATAGAATTAATCAAGTTTGAGGTAGAGTTAAACAGTGAAGGGTCCTGCTGGTGAAAATATAAGTAGGCCCAATCTGTGAATGTAGCAGGTGTCCTGGGGACAGTGGAAGGGAGGCAACACACACTCTCAGCCTTTACAGGGTGACACTTCTGCAGGACACTAACACTTCAGCATGGCCTGCTCCAAGTGTGTGCTGGCCCAGGACCCTGGCCAGCTACAATAGGAGGAGGTCCTGCACCCAAAGTGAGTGTGGATGAAATAACATGGTAGGAAGGGTGGGATAATGAAATTAGAAGAAACATGACTGGGGAAAAAAAAGGGAGAAAAAAAAATCCAAAATTATTGACTGCACTAGGCTAGATCCTTGAACACATGCTACTTCATTTACAGATGAGGACACTAAGACTCCAGTTAAACAATTTATATTTGAGAATCCTACAGCTATTAGGTTTGTAAAGGCCAACTATGAACCCAGTGCTCCCCAATTCTGAAGGATATGATATTTTCCCCTGCTTGTGCCTCAGAGTGGCTGGCTAACAGTGGCACAATGCACAGGATTGCTTTCATAAGAGACTTGCTGTAATGCTAAAGAAAAAAATTGGGAAAACGAGGTATAAATAAAGGGTGGAAAAGGAACCTTTTTCTCTCAATCCCAAACAAGAACAGAAAATCCTTGAGGGCTCTGTGTATTTGCCCCACCACCACCACCCTAGAGTATGCAATCCCTCACACAGAATGAGCTACAACTGTTGAAACTGATTAAAACCAGTAGCATGCACTGAGAACCCAGCAATGCAATTTGGGTGGGCTACAAACTACAGGCTCTAAGGGGTAAATTTCCCTAATACCTGCAGCCTCCTTTTCAGGGTATCTAGCAGACACACACACACACACACACATACAAAAAAAAAAAAAAACAGTAGTCTATGTAAACAGGACCACAGGATCTGGTTAAGATGACAACATAAAATAGGCACTTACTATAGGAGGGGGGTGGAGAAAAGAGAATTAAAGAGGAGGACTAAGAAGCAATTTTTCCATCATTTTTTGTGGTATTATTTCGTAATGAAGAGCATCTTCATACATTGGCATTTAGTTACAAAGGAAAGAAAATGCCAACTTAGACTGGGGACAGATGTAGGAAATGTTAAACAACAATATAGCAGGTGAATTACATTATGAGACAGCAACACAAGAGCACTCATAAGTCAGTCCATGATTAAGTCCCAAAGAATATCCCCTAGATGAGTACAGTGTACTGTTATTCACAAAGCTCTTCTCCATTCACCATCTCACTGGATCCTCCTAGGAGAGGGGAAAGATGCTTCTTAATGTTCTTGTCTTCCGGCTGAGGCGATGGAAGCCCAGGGAGGTTGACCTGACCAAGGGTCCACTGAGTCTTCAGTAGTCCCAGGCCTTCTGACACTTTCTGCATCCTGGTGCCATTCCTTCCAAAGGAGCCGTAAGTTCAGATGTGGATGAACTTTGGTGTGAGGCATTGTGGAGGAAACAGTAATGGTGCTTGACCTCAAGAACTGTGTAGGACTGAGGGTGAAGGGAATCCATGAGGCAATTCAGGGAGATGGAACAGAGTTATGAAAAATGGGCAGGAACAAGTTATGGCTGTGAGGTGGCACAGCTGGTTTGGCTGCGGCAGAGTATATAGACAGAAAAGTAGCAAGAGAGGAATCAAGAAAAAAAAGACTGGGAGTGGTTGATGCCAAGTGAAAGAGACTACACTTGCCTCTGTAAGTCAGTGGGAGCCACAAAATGATTTTAAGGAGATGGGCATAATAGAAGATACACACTGGCAGGACCAAATTATGCCATTAGAGATCTAATTTAATACCACCATTTAACATAGAACATTCAAAATACCAAATTGGCCAAATTTTCCAATAAGTGTAAGACACAGGCTGCTACCAGCTACCCCCTAATCAGCCATTTGCTAAATGATATAGGCTTACTCCTTCCACTTAGAGGCTGTGACTGGGAGAAACTTGGCAGCCTTACCTACCTGTCCTTATGATGCCTCTGCTCTGGCATCCTCTGAATTTCCCTCTCCACTGTGCTCTTATCCAAGAGACAGCAGCATCTTACCTGGATGCCTCTCAGTATCAGAATGCAGGTGGCTTACAGGTGACTTCAGCTAGTCCAGTAAAGTAACTCAAACCAAGAACACAACGGCTGCTAACGGTGGGGTGTCCCTTCACCACACATGCTCTTTCACAGAGACCTCAGCCTAATTCTGTGGTTCCTGATCACAGAGCTGGCCTAGATCATCCCAGCCCCCAGTCCCAGACAGTCTGCTAATGGATCAGGGATAGGACCCAGATATGCACATTGTTAGAATGCTCTCCAGGTATGTGACTCTGATGTCTCACCAGATTTGAAACCACTGAAATTCCAAAGAGGAAAACAGGAATTTCAGATGCCCTGACAGAAATAATATGGTGGTATAGTCTAGCCTTTCTAGATCCTTAAAATGAAACCACACAAGAGGGGCTCTATGGAGTCCTAGCACTACATTGTAGACGTTCATATTTCACTGAGGTTATACTGCAAAGTCAGCAGATTTATATACATATAACTATCTTCATAAAGATCTCATGAAAGCAGGTCGTGAGATAACTCAGACACGAATCATGCTAAAATTAAATTTGCTCTCTTAACCAGAAAGGAACTAAACATAGTAAAGATGATGATCATGAATGAATTTCGAATTCTGGGGGAAACTCCATGTATATACTAGGCATAAACTATCATTTAAGTCAGAGACCCCAAACATCTGGTCTACAAATGAACAACTTTTGGTCACACGGGTACCATACCATATGTTTACCTTATCTCTAAAACAGTTATACTCTTATTTTTAGGAGTATAAAAATCAAATACTTAATTTTTTTCTTCTGATTGACTCACTTTTCCTACTAATTCAGAAATTACAATGTGAGTGTTATAACATCATCATAAATGAATAGAATATTGTTTAACAAACAGAAGCCAATTGTAGACACAGGCATAGTTACTATCATTTAAAAAGTCCATTCCATGTGCCACAGGAAGTCATTTCCCGTCCCACTGATGACACAACACTTAGGGAAACATGATCTAGAACCAACCACCTCATTTGCCGAAAGAAGAAATGAGAGTTCTGAGAGATAAAGTAATTTGACCAAGGTGTCACACTGCTCCTACAAAGCACACCTCTGAGCCAGGTCGAGTGGCACATGACTGTAATCCAGCAGCTTGGGAGGCTGGGTCAGAGGATCACAAGTTCAAAGCCAGACTCAGCAACTTAGCAAGGCCCTAAGCAACTCAGCAAGACCCTGTCTCTAAATAAAATACAAAAGAGGGCTGGGGATGTGACTCAGTGGTGCAGTGCCCCTGAGTTCAATGCCCAGTACCCCCAAAAAGTAAATAAATAAATAAAGGCAAGCATACCTCTGGTCTCCCAAGTCCTTGCTTGGTAACACTGTTTCCTGTATTATAAATATTCAGCTGATACCTTAATAGCAAATCACTGTCATATTTTCATTAAAATAAGTACCCTAAGAATCTCTACTAGGCAACATTAAGGGTGCCTACTTCAAACAACTTTGTTTATCTCTGAACATAAATAAGGGTTCTTTTCTTTTTAAATACAGTTGTCATGGACTTTCCATTAATTCTTATGCTTCCATTTACTCCAACAATTCTGTTTTCACAACAAATTTCATAAAACTACATTTAAAATAACACATGTTCTTTATTTGAGGCCGGCTCTTGTGTTTTGCAAAATGCTATGCATGTTTTTAAGACATTCGTATCCTGAGCAGTCAGACATCGTGAATGACTCATTTATGATTTGACATTGAGAGTGAAAAAGCCACTGCAGTCTTCAGGGTCTCTTTCCTCAAGCCCAAGTCCTTAATTAGCAGAGAGGGAAGAAAGGGCAGTGATCACTCCCCTTGTCAATCACCAAGATTCACCCAAGCTGAGTGGGTGGCGTCAACTGATCACAAGCTGCTGCTTCTAAAGAGCTTGGCTCAGCAGGGGAAGGTCCTCAAGGCTTGGTGAGTTCCTTAATATACCTCCCCAGGGAGCAGCCAGCCTCCGTTTCCCTAGCACTGAACTGTGGACACTCTTCTCCTGGTTTGCTGCTATCCTCAGGTTATAACAAGTTCATGATTCTAAAAGAGAAAGAATGTAAAAACAACACCAAGGTCCACAAACCCGCCTTGTAAATTAAATAGTGTGCTATGAGCAGCACAGCTGCTATTCAGTAACCCCAACACAAGAGTGTGCCTTGTGTCGTGTTGTCAGATGAAGCACAAAACACAGGTTCTGAAGAAGCAAGGGGAGACTGGGATTCAGTCCCTACCACCACCCTCAACCCTTCTAAGGGGAGAAAAAGAAGTTGACCTGGGTAGGGGAGGAGGGAAAAGACAGGACAGGAGGGAGATGCTGGGAGGGAGGATGAGGGAGGAGAAAAAAAGTACTAGGGCTTCTTTCTTCCTTTCTCCCCCCTAGTCTGTGGCATGAAAAAACAATGGCTTTTCTGAGGCACTGTGCAGACAAGGCAGCTCTGAAAAAAAAACTAATGGCCGTGATTAATGACAATGGGCTGTAGGAGAGCAGGGACACAGCCGCCACATACATCATCCCTTCCCGTCAGTCTCTGCTCCTCCCTGCCCCTCTTCCTCCTACCAGCAAGGCATTATAAAAATGTCTTATCTGCTCCGGACGCTTATTTCAAAGCTGAAATCACAGCGAGACCCCCACCCAAAAGACAAACAAAGAGTGAGAAAGAACGGCCAAAAAAGGATGGTGCTAGAGGAGGGCAAGAGAGGAAAGAGGGAGAGAGGAGGAGAGAGGGAGAGAGACAAAGAGGTGATAGGGTGAACAAGAAAATGGCATGTAAAATAACTCTAAGCTATTCCAGGGGAAAATGTGCAGGCTGTAATCATTCAAGATTTCAGCAACTTGACTCCTCACATGCTGAAGCCACATTTTCAAGGTCTTATCTGCCATATGGTTCCCTGTTTAGATGATTTATTAGGTGTAGAAAGCACACTGATAAATTTTACTGCATTTCCCTGAATAGGCAACCTATGGTGTCAATAACAAAGCTCAGGCGGCTTTAATGAAAACTGCAAGCACCAAAGGGTAACCATTTATTTTTGAGTCACTATAGTATTACTAGGACAAAATTTATCTTCCCTTCTCACGCACTCTGTAGAAACCAAATCTGGTCAAAGTAACAGAGATCACATCCATATGTCAGTGGCTTGCTAACATCTCCCCGGCATGAAGCACTGGCTGTTGCGCTGGAGAAATTGTTTGGTGCTTGCAAGTGACCCATTTTGCATAAGAAATCTTGTTTTTATGAAAAACAAGGAGAGACCCAAAGAACTCTGCAAGTGCCAGAGCCTCAGCAATCACACTTAAAGGCGCCACCGAATCCTCTCGTTTTTCTTTACCCAGAAAATGGGACAGCTGCCCCAGGGGTAGGGATGAAAAAGGAGAAGGTGATGTGTGGATGAGGAGGAGAGAGATTTAGAGAGACAGTCCAATCCATAAATATTTTAAATTTAACCCATCCACACAACATTGTTCGCCTCTATCCACTCTGTTCTTTAGGACGCTGGTCATAAAATAAGTGAAGTCTCTGTTCTCCACTCATTACCTGGCTCCTAACCCTGCACCTGCCCCCCAGTGTATACACACACTGCCCCAAAATGCCTCTCTTCCTGGCTAGTAGCTATCTGCAAGTCTGATGGATGTGTTATTTTTTAAATAGAGAAACAATCCAACTTTTTAAAACTCCAAAGGCAGCAAAATTAATGACCAAACTGTGGGAAGCGGGGGGGGGGGGGGGGGGGGGGGCGATCCTCCAGATGAGGGGAGAAAAAAAGCAGATAGCACTCTCTCTCTGTGTTAATCCCCAGCCACAGTGATCGGCTGAAAGCAAATATTTAGCCAGGTTTTCAAATCTGCAGTTTTCCCCACTGTGGAACAGGCCTGTCCTGAGTGAAGACAGCCTTGCCCAGGAATGTCAAAAGAAGGAAGGGTAAAGAAGAAGTTCAACCGCAACAGCATACGTTTGAGTCATGTTCTTAGCACTGCAAACCAACAAAATGCAATAAGCAAAGTTAAAAGGCTGGGCCAAAGCTTGCCATACGCAAATCTCAATTTTCTTTTTTTTTTTTTCCACCAAAGTTGACACTCGGAAAAAATGCCTCCTCTAGATGATCTTACCCAGGTTTATTTCATTTTAGACTTTTTTTTAAACACATCTTTTTCCTTGTTCTGCATCAATATCTTCTATAGTAATTTCACAGTGAGAAGACATAAAAATCCTTTCTTATTGGTTTTTATCTGCCACTTCAGAAAAAAATATATGTATATGCACATATATATATACACACACATACATATATATAAATATATGCACAATGAGCAAATAAGTAAACAAACTCTTTGGAAATCAGAACAAAAATTATCAACATTTTTAATGAAACCTTTTTTCACATCATATATAATAAACAATTAAAAGTCATCTTAATCAGTTCAATTGCTATCATTAATGCTTTTAAAATGTGCTTAGTAAAATGGCATCAATTAAAGTTTAATGTCTTATAAAAGATCATTCAAGTATTATAGTAGAATTAAGAGGAAATAGGTACTGCTTGGACCCTGGCCATATTTTTAGTTTCTCAACTGGAGAGATTTACAAGAGTATTCATTATTGCTTAGATTGCTTTCAATTCAGCAACGGGTTTATTAAAAGCGGTAGGGCGAAAGGGCCCAGCATGGTTCAACCAGCTGCGTTTTCAGTTTGCTAAATATTTCAACTAGTTTTCAAAGAAATCACAGAAATGAAACCTCACACTTGTTTTTTTACACGCTTTTCCTTTTCTCCCCCCCCCCCTTTTTTTTTTTTTTTTTTTGTGTGTGTGTGTGTGTGTGTGGTGCTGGGGATTGAACCCAGGGCCTGTGTGTGCATGCAAGGCAAGCACTCTACCAACTGAGCTATATCCCCAGCCCCCTCTTAATTTTTAACCCCCTGAGTACTTCCAAAGGAAAAGTAATCCACAGAAGTCATTCGCACTAAGTTCCCACCAAATGGCATTTGAATGTTAGGGGTTATTCTTAGTGGCCCATTTACCTTCTCTGATGGCCTCTGACAGCTTTTATTCTTGGGAAATCCCATTCTGAGGAGAATCAATCAACTTGAACACTAAGACAGCAGAGGGAACTATGCCACAGGAGAGGTAGACCCAAGAATACAAATGGGGAACGGCCCTGTTAGGCGTTCCAAGGCAACAAGAAATTTCTTTGATGGCCCAATAAACAGGACTGACTGACACGATGATTCACATTGTTCACTAACCAATGGTATTTGGCCAAGGGGACAGATGGGGACTAACACCTAGTCTATGCCCCACTCTCCAAGCTCAGGTCCTACTTACAGTTTCATCCACCCAGAGGAAAGGGACACCTTTTCCTAATTCTCCCAGAAGCACTGTATGGCTGTCTGCTAATAAAGTCACCTGAAGAAAACCAGAGTAAGGCATTCACAAAAGGACAAACACTGTATGATTCCACTCATAAGGTTGCCAGGGGCTGAGGGACGTGGAGAACATGAGTCATTCTTTAATAAACACAGAGTTTCGGTGTGAGAAGAAGAGAAACTTCTAGAGATGGATGGTGGTGATGTGAATGTACTTAGTGCCGCATAACTGAACACTTAGAATTGGTCAAATGGTTATTTCATGTTATTATATTTTACGATAATTTTTTAAAAAGGAAAGAAAAGGAAGAGTCGACACTGCTAGCTCCTCCCACCATGGACCCTGGGATACAGATTCTGCTCATGGACAGGTTTTCTACCAGCCCAGGCCACCAGTCCAACAACTGAGAGTGGATGCCCATTGTGCCCACCAGATACCCAGCTACAGACAACCTTCTCAGGCCACTCCTCTGACACCCACCTTTGGCCTCCAAAGGACTCAGAAGAGTCAGGGCTTCTCGAAGGGTCCTGGCCCTCTCACCTGTGCTCCTGCTGCCTATCCCTCAGTCCACCCCAGCCTCTGCTGGCTGCCTCCCTGCCCCAACCGCACCCCACTCCAGCCCTGGGAGAGAGAGGCCTACTCACCCGCGTCCACCTCCCACCCAGAACAGCTCCTTGTTCCACATGCTTCAAGTTCAACTCAAGAGGAAGAGAAGTTCACTACTCCTTTGCTTTGTGACAAAATTCAGTTTCAGCAGCACCAAAAAAAGGGTTTGTTGTGAAAATTTACAATGTAAACAAGACTTGAGGGGGAAATGTTCAAGCAAAGAGAAGAAATGATTCTTAAAGGTTTTCGTTCAACAATACATTTTATGGAACGTTTATGGCCCATTATAAAGACATTAAAGAAAACACATCGTGTCAGGATTAGGAAACCTGGTTCTGCCTCTGCCATTCAAATAGAGGCTGGTCCCACACAAACTATAGCCACAGAGTTGGGCAGAGAATTTCCAAAGTCTTCTGGCCACCACCAGACTATGAAATTTATATAACATACTTTATATATTTACATCTGCAAAAGTGTATGTGTTTATATTTGTATTTGTGTGTGTGTGTGTGTGTGTTGTGTGGGAGGAGTGTATGTATGTGTGGTATCTGATACATGTTTGTAGTGTGTGTATCTAGTACAGGTGGGTACGTGCTCAGTGTGTGGGTATGTGCATATACATGGATTAATATGGTGTGTATGTACATGTCTACACATATAATAGATCTGCTACTGAATAGAAAGAGTCTGTCATTTATTTCAAAATAGTTTCTCCACTTAAAAGTGGAACTATACAGTGGTGATAGCTTTACAACACTGTGAATATATTAAATGCCACTGACTCACATACTTTCAATTGGTTAAAATGGCAAATTTTATGTTATACATATTTTCCCACAATTTAAAAAATGATAAAGATGTATTTCTTTTAAATTATTAATTATGTTCACCAATTCTGAATCTGTAGTTCAGTACAGGTTGTCCGAGTTAGCAGGATTTGCACTACTGAACCATAGCACCCACTGCACCCAGATAACCTTCAAATGTAGGCCGGAAATTTCTGTATATGCCAGACCTGGGCCAAGTCTCAGAGGCTAGGCATACTTTCTGGCCAATGAGAAGTAACAGCCTCACCATCTGCACACTAGGTCTGCCTACTGGTGACCTTCTCAGCAGAGAAGGTGACTGCTGATGCCTATTCCCATAGGAGGACCACACTGAGCAGGCCTATCAGGGCCTGATTGTGACTCAGCTCACACTCATGCTTCATCACTGCCAAACTCATCACGTTCATACTCGGGTCTTCTCACCCAGCCCAGGGCAGAGCTTCTTCCATGTCCACAAAGTTTAAAGCTGCAGATTTTATCCCAACTTTGCAATGCTTAGATGAAGATGGAGATCAATAATTTCCTTATAAAGAAGAAAGGTGCTGCATTCTCTTAAGATGCTGCATTTACTCCTTCTAGGAACTAGGCACTGGAGGGGAGAGATTAACAATGAAGAGGGAAGATGGAACAGCCACAGTATTCAAATGCAGCTTCTGCTACCAAGACTTTGGGTTTGATTCCCTGATTCTAACTCCACCTTCCAGCCTGGAGAAGGCTACTACCTGCCAGAACAATCCCAGATGCTAATTATCTCAAGGGCAAATGGTCCTATTAGGTATGCAAGATTAATGGTTGCCCATGAACACACTAAGGAGAGCTAACAAGAAAATGAAGGTGAGGTAGCTTTTTGAGATGTTCCTGCAGGTGACTAGACTAAGTGAAGGGTCACTGCCCCTGGCAAACAGCTGCTGGTCAAAGTCTCTAGAGACCATGACTTGGAATGGAGCCCTTGACCAAGACGGTGACCCAGGCAGAAACAGTAACAGAAAGGCTTTTTGTTTTGTTTTGTTTTTCCTTAAGAAATAAGGAACAGAGAGGAGCTAAAGTCTGGTGTGAAAAACAAACATGATCTGACTCATTAGCCTTCCCCTCTCTCAAAGGGTCATACTTCCCACTCTATAGTTACTGGCCTACACTGTTTCCCAAATTAAGCAACTTTTTCTCTGCTATGAACAGATGGAAGACACATGGGGATTCTATCCGGCTACTTTTAATAAAAATGTTTAAATATGTAAGGTGTGCAACACAATGTTTTCATGTACATACACAGAGTGAACTGATTGCCACAATCATGCTGATTAACACACCTTCTCTTTGCATAGTCCCCATTTTGCAAATGTGTGGTGACAACACTTAAGACATACCCTTTTTTAGCAAATTTCAGGTATACAATACAGTATTATTAACTATAGACAGGATGCTGTACATTAGGTCTCCAGAACTTATTCATCGACCATAACTGAAAGTTTGCACCACGTGACCAACATGGCCCATTTCCTCCACCCAAGCCCTGCCCCTGGTAACCACTTCTATTCTCTGCATCTATATGGCTGACCATTTCAGATTCCTCAGAAGTGACATCATGCAGTATTCTCCTGAGCCTTGCTTATTTCACTTAACATGATGTCCTCCAGGCTCAACCATATTGCTGCCAGGGAGCGGGGGCGCGGGGGAGCAGGAGAGAGGGAGAGAGGGAGAGAGACTCATAATTTCCACCATCTATTAATGGACACTTAGGTGGTTTCCACATCTTGGTTATCTAGGTATATATCCAAAAGAATGAAATCAATATCTCAAAGAGGTATCTGCACCCCCATGCTCTGACAGCACTATTCACAATAGCCAAGATATGGCCACTGGATTTTTAAGCAGTCTAACCAACCTCTTCATAGTTGGACACCCACCAGGAACAACCACAGAACTGGTTGAAAACAGAAATTTGGGGTCTGCACCAAAACCCACTAAATAAGAATCAATAGGAGTGGGGCCTAAAAACCTGTATTTTTACAAGTTCCTTACATTCCATCTACAGTCCAGGATTTGGACAACACTAAGTCACCTCACCTGCTTTCATATGAAAAAGAAAGCCAGTGCTATTACTACAAAACCTAAATAAATCACGTATTTCTCCTAAAAAAGAAAAAGATGTTCACTTCTAATACCCTTGCATTTGTTCATAGATCATTAAATGTGGACAGAAAAAAGGTTAGAAATCTAAGAAGACCATGTGTTGAAAAATAAAACTGGAAGGACCAGGAGTAAATTAATCTCCATTAAATTGGCCTCCATTATAAAATTATCACCTGCATCAAAAGAAAAATATAGTTCAATATAAGGACATCCCAAGAAATACATTACATAAAATGACTTCCCATCTGTACTAGCCTTAACAATACATAATTAAGACAATAAATCTGCTGAAGAGAAAATATCATGTAGGTCAATCTTGTTCATTGATATGCAACAGACTGGAAATTTGTAAAAATTTTAAGGGGATTTACTTTCCTATCATATGTCAAGAAAGGCCTTGCCCATAATATAAGATAGGAAAGATGACAGAAGATAGTTGAAACCCATAAGGATAGTTCTTAAATGTCTTAATCGCTTTAGAAATAACTATTTCTATAAAATTTTATGACACAATGCCAAATATTTTTAACTAGTCATTAAAACTATCCTGAGATTTTTCTATTGTAGACTTTGATATCTAATTCAAATGACTGGACAATTTGAAAGCTTATGAAATCAATTTTCCATAGAATATAATTTGGGCTTCACTAATCCAAACTGGCCTTCTTCCTAATTAGGCTGAATTCATGGGATTTTACTATAATATACTGCCAAGCCAAATTTTTAAAACTTGGAACTTGGTGCTGTTTTGGATTATCATATCACCCCTTCCCTCCATCGGCAGGGATGACCGGAGGTTACAAGTACAATAAATATTTAATGGATGGCAACACTGTCCCTTGCCCCCAGAAATAGAGACGCAGACACAAACATCCCTTCAGATCTATTTGTAACCTGCTTTCTGCCCTCTCTCTTGCCCATGGCAAATAGTGAATTTTCACAGTTCAAAGAGAAATGCCAATCGACTCACTCAAACCAAAGGTAAACAGAAAGGAAGTGAGAAGAAAGGAACAAAAAAAGAAAGACAACGACTGTGGCAGCTTTGGGAGACTTGCCAAGAGATTGCCTCCTCCTCCCAATGTCCCTAACCCCCAGAACATTTCAAATCCAAAGGTAGAGTGGCAGTCCAGAGCTTCAGGAGGGACACAGCGCGGCCCTGTGAGAGACATCAGAGCTGATGCAGACCAGAGCGGACTCTGCACTTAGCTAGAAGCTGGGAGTCGGAGAGAAGAAGGAATCACGGCTCTGAAAATGGCTGGGGCTTTTTGTTTTTTGTTTTGTTTTCTGGTTTTAATACTTTCACTGCACCTTTGTTTTAAAGGCCTGTTGGGAGTTCTGCCATTTTTCTCCCATTTGTCAATCACTGAAGGAGAAATGAAGCTACCTGGTAAGAGCTCTGGCATTCCCCCTTCTCAGACACCTCCCACAGCATGCACGCACCAGAGCACAGGGACGTCTGGCCCCTGCGTGGCTTGGTCTGACAGAGGAAGTCAACAGCAGGGAACCCTGACCTTACCATTAGGAAACAAGGTATCTTTGGAAGGAGGGTGAAACTGGGAAGAGAGCCTTAATTCCCACCACCACCTTTCTCCCCAGCTGATCACAGGATGATGAAGAACCTGGACAGTGGAACTGGAGAAATGCAGGTTTCCATCCCAACTTCACCCCCTCCCTGTGTGACATTAGGTAGGTGAGACTAACTTCTGTGACTCCATTTCTTCATCTCTAAAATGCTGATAATTGCCAGGTGCAGTGGCATACACCTGTAGTCTAGAAGCTACACAGGAGGCGGAGGAGGCAGGAGAACCACAAGTTTGAGGCCAGCCTGAACTCTGTCTCAAAAGAACATAAGATGGCCTGGTGGTGTAGCTTCATGGTAGAGCACTTGTCCAGCATGCTCGAGGCCCTGGGTTTACTATCCAGTATGGCAAAAAATAAAAATAAATAAATAAAACTAAATGCTGATCATTATCTTTGCTATAGTCACACCCCAGCAGCTGCAGCAGCAACAGCAGAAGGAGCTAGAACATGCCCGGGAAGGAGGCATTAGGGCAAGGGTCCTGGCTGTAGCTTTTAAATCTCATGGAAGTGTCCAACAAGTAGCCTTTCAATGTGCTTACCCTCTTCTTTTCTTCTCCACCCACTGATGGTGAAGACAGTGTTAAACTACCCCTGACACAGGAAATTTCTGGGTGCTATTCTCTGCTTGGGGCCAACATGGGGAACTCTGAAGAAATCTAGATGGATATCAGGCTGACTCTTGAGTGGAGCACGCTGTAAACCACAGGATGAACAGGCCGTCTTCTCCATTCTAACAGCGACTGTCATCTCACCTACTGGAAATCCAACCAGGAGCAGGAACACCATCGAGAGGAAAGGACTCGAAGACGACACTCATGTGGTAGCATTCCTAGTTTATTTTTATTACCCCAAAAGACAGACACCCAGGCTGACAGTAAGCAAGTAGCCTCAATGAATTTCTCCTTTTCTATGCAACACCACAAATGTCTGTAAGCATCATGTCTCGTTTCGGTTCCCCAGTATTCATTTTGAGGATAAACTTCCAGATGGCTGCAGGAACTCTCTGACTCTACCTAGATAGGCAGTGCAAAAGAGTAGCTGGAAGATGGCAGTAATAATGATAAACATGAACACTGACAAATAAATTGAATCTCTGTATCCCAAAGGGTCTGAAAAGCAGTTCTGGCCCGATTCCAATATTCCCCAAATTTCATATATTTCACTGTATTTTACCCCAAGGAAGCTCGGCATTTCTACTGTAACAGATAATCTGTATTACTTCTTCCTGATGCTCTGAAATCCCCAAACTAAATATAATCCTCTGCCAAGAAACAAAATTTATCTTGACCTCCTCTTTTTGGGCAATGGGCTTGATCTTATGAAATACAAATAACAAAAAAAAATTAAATGATTGAATTTTAAAACTGAAAAACTGAAAGCACATGGAGGGGGTCACAACCAACTGGGAGAAAGTTGGGGACCACAGAAGTCTAATGACTTGCTCATTATTACACTGCATGGGAAAAGGCAAGAACCCAAATCTCCTGGCTCCAAATTCATTGTTTTTCTCCTGTTACACCAGGCCGCATCAAAATCCAAAACTTCCTGGCTGGATTTCTAATAGCTCAGCTGATAAGTATCAAGATCCTTGGCTAGCTTCACAAATCCAACACCAGTGGCATAGTACTGATGCACAAAGGACAATGATTTTATGATCAAAAAAGCAAAATTACACCTTGATTTAAAAAAAAAAAAAAAAAAAAACAGAATACACATCTACTGCTGAATACATGTTCTTGGTTGGGCACAATTCCATAAGGGTTGGTTGGGAGGAGGGGACACTTAATATAAGGAAATCAACCTGGGGTCCCAAGGACAGTGTTGAGGGGGATCCATGAATCTCATGTTCTCCATCTGGGTATGTTCCATGTTGGCTCATGTACGTTTTTACATTAACATTCATTTTCATGAGACAACCATGGGTTTTCATTAGATTCTCAAATATTTCATCTTAGAATACTAGGAATCCCTAATATAATTATTCCCTCTCTTTCTGAGGTTTTGTCTTATGAATTTCATAACACCCCTTTACCTCCACTCTCCTGAATGTGATTTGTGATTTATGTGATATTAGAATTGATTCAGTAATATTTGGGTTTTTTTTTTTTTTTTTTTTAATACCCAGACTCTGACCACAGTGCTACAGGCCCTGGCTAGCAGCTACCAACTAAGTATCAAAGTGACCCTGGATATTGCCACTGACTGTAGTTGACAGAATTCTTTTTAAAAGTACATTCTTTTTTAATATTTATTTATTTGCTTTAGTTGTACACAATGCATTTTTTTGTTTTTACGTGGTGCTGAGGATCGAACCCAGGCCGCGCACATGCTAGGCGAACGCTCTGCCACTGAGCCACAACTCCAGCCCCTAAAAGTACATTCTTAACCATGAAACAGGCCCTAAACTTGACTCAATTTAAAAGAGACGCTCCAAAGATGAAATTTTCATGATTTTCATTCTTTGCCTAAAATCCACTTTATGAAATAGTGACTTCTAAAAAACTTTAAGGTCAGGCCGACTATATCCAGAATGGTAAGATTCTGAAATACATAAACTATGGCTATTAAGCACTAAGATATAAGGGTCCTCTTTAGTAGAAAGCTGGGTTACCATATAGTTGAAACCTAACTATCCATCATAAACACCTTCAATACATTTGAAATAGCAGGGTGGACAGCTTCTCTCACACTGAGGGTCATTTATGAAGCGATCAAAGGCTGTAGTGGGAAAAAGAAGTATGAAGAGGGACAAGGCTTTATAGGACGAATAACTTTTCTCATTCTCAATATTTCTTATGTTCTTTTACAACAAATTGCTTGGCTCTTGAGAACAGACTCATAAAAGAAGTGAAATATATTTTCTACCCTGAATCTGAACTTTTTTTAATATATAAAGTTGTAATGACCATTTCTAAACAATATGAGCCAACACTTCAAAAATTTCCATTGTTTCAAAGATACAAATGACTCTATGCATCTATGTCTATCAACTGAAGGGAAGAAGGAAAACACATGAAAGTCATTTGAAAGACATCTCCTAGGAGTTAGGCTTGGAAGCTGGAAAAGCCCAGTCATCTCCCTACCTAGATAAGTGGAGTTTTCCAAATGACTAAGGGGATCAACAGTGGAGCAGGGCCAGGCATTTGAATGTTATAAAGGAGACTCCATAGTAGCCCCTAGAGAGAGAATCCACCCCAAAGCTCCTTTATGGCTGGCCGACCTCTCTAAGAACAGCCCTACCTTGAGTGGAAGGAAACCAAAACAAAACAATATCTTCAAGCGATTTACACACGATTCAAACGGAATTTCTCCAAGCTCAGAAAATTTGAAGTTTATTCTCTCCATATGCTATTCCAGTCCTTCCTGTTTTGCAAATAGAACTTTGAGACAAGCAGCCATTTCTTGGTCACTCAAGATCACAATTTCTTCTCCCTTAACCTCAAATCATTAGTGACAGTAACTGTGCCTCCTTTGGAATGTTTGGGTGATTATTTCTTTCTCCCAATAAGAAACCTGACTGGACGTGTTTTGAAAAGTGTCTCTGCAGCCCTATTCAACACCTCTTCCATCAGCAGCAAACACTAGATATATGATTTGATCTGGCAGTGAGTTCCTGAAACCAGGATTTAGGAAAGCTGACAATAGCTCAATCGGGTGATTATCAATCACTCAGGATAATATTCTGGAAGAGAAAAGATACCACATAGAGCATTTTTCTCATGGAGAAAATAAGCTTTTGAAGTAGAGATGATCACCCACGCTGCCTAAGTCAAAATTCATACCTTCACAGAGGAGATAGTGTAACACACTCTAGTCAGAGAGACCCTAGGACAAATCTTAACTTGACCAATAGATCCTGGGCAATTTACTTTATCTGAAGCTCAGTTTCCCTACTTGTAAACTCTTAATGATGATGACAGTAATACCTAGCTCACAGTTTTGAAATAATTAAATGAGATAATGCATGTAAAACACTGAACTCAGTGCCTAGCACACAGTAAGCACTCAAAAGATGTCCATGTAGCTATTGTTATTACTAGGTTTTTAATGATCAAAATCGACAAATAGTAAGCAAGGTCCTAATTTTTCCTTCCTTGTAATTCTATTCATGTATACCCAAAATTCCCCTATGTGTGCCTGTGTTTCCTCCAACAAACAAAATACTCTTTCCCGTGGGGGAGGCATTACAACTGCACAGAACATTTTGAAAGTGCCCATTATCCCCTTTACTTTCTCAGGAATTGGATTGTTCTGAACTTTTTCATTCCCCCTACCCCCATCTTCCATTGTTGTTCCCAAGGGGTCAAATTAACTTACAACAAAATCAGCATTCCTGTTCCCTAACTTTAAGAAGGAATCAGAATTCCCAGGCCAAAGGCGTCCCTTTGAGCAGCTCAGAGGCATCTCGAACCAACAGGCAAGAAAGAGGAGCCATTCATGGAACAAATAAATGATTTGCATTTCCAAGGATGTGGGGAAACATATTAGTTATAATTAGCAAACACACAGAGTCCCCGTGACAGCTTCACTTTACAAACCCTTGAATGTTTGACAAGAAAAGGTCATGTTTTGTAAAATCCTCAAAAGGTCATTCAATAACAAATCACATGAATGAAATCGCAAGGGTTCAGGGAGGTTAACAGAGACACCACTGGCAGTAAAGTGTGTTTTCAAGGTAAACAAGGAAAGAGGGAAAGCGGCCTGGCCTCAGCTCTGGAAGGGGAAAAATACAAGCAATCTCTAATTTACCAAACACTATAATTTCAAGGCATTTTCTCTGTACTTGGTGGTTTAACACTGAATGTTATTTCTTGTGTTCAGCACACTTGGAGGATTAGCAGATAACAGCCCAGCGACATTTCAGCAGTTGTTCAAAAGGTCTGGGCTGATCTCAGGCGAGGCTTTCTGTTTTATTTTTTATTTAACGCATCTCGTGAGTTGGTTCTGCTAAGACAAATAGGTAGCCACATACGAGGCATATGCACACCTATGGATGAACCCCCAGCAGCATGCCCCACACCCCACACATACCCCAAATCTGGAAACTTGAGCCCAGAAGCCTTTTCTTCTGACATTTTGACCTGCTCATGACCTCCTCCTTCCCAGGTCTATTTTCTTCTTCAACAAGAGCCAGCAGCTCATCTCTCACAGTCAGGAACAACAAAGGCTTGTTTATATAGGGTAATTTAGCGACAGGATCAGCAGCCGGAGAAGGATGATGTATCTGGTCCACAGGTCAAAAGCACAATTCAGACGTGCAGGGCCAACAGGTTTAAGGGAGGGCTCCCTAGGGGACAAGGCCAACCAGCAGACTGCCTTTCAGAAACTAGGACCAATGCAAGGAAAGTGGAAGCGTCCTCTAAACAGTTTCAGACCCTTCATACACGCAGGGTATTAAGACTAACAACTCTGTGAAAGAAGGTGCTGGAGTCTGAGATCAAGGAGAGAAGGAGCACAGAGCCCAGACCGCCCAGAGGGCAGAGTCAGCCCTTGGAAAGGAAGAAGAGGCTCACAACTTAGCAGTGGAAAATCTAGTGCCTGACTTGCTTTGTGACTTTCTGACCTATCTAGGCCTTAGTTTTCCCGTTTGTGAAATGGGCTCAAACTCAGTTTTGCTTATTTCTGCAAGAAAGAAAAAAAAAATGAAGATAGCGCCAGGGAAAGTGGCGTGTTATTTCATCCCAGGAAGGGCTTGGTGGGGAGCAGTCCCGACTGATCACCATTCACATCCATGTCTTACTCCAGCCTCAGAGCCTCATGGAGAAACCACTAAGGCAGCTACATGTAGTTATTTGGATTTTAGTGAATTAAGGTTAACTGAAATTTAAGATTCAGCCCCTCAGTCGTAGTAGTCCAGGGCTCAGTGGCTACCCAGGGCTGATCACTTCCCTACTGGACAATGGAGATATCACAGAACATTCATTCCACCAGGCAGCACAGCTGAGAGCTACCTGCTCCAGGTGAAGGACAAGGCTGACAAGCTTCCCTCCTCTCTGTGGCCATCCCGCTTCACCCCAGGTTCTTGCATTCTATAACCACCCTAGGACCATCCTCCATACACAGCCCTGACAGATGGTTCTGAACACATCCCTCTCACCTTTACAATTACCTGCCGACCATAAAACCCTACCAGGTTGGCGACTGTTTGATGAGAATGACGGTCAGAACCAGGACACCTCACTTTGTCTTTCTTGCCAACTATTTTAGCTTATTTGCCACGAGTACAGGGTATAATTAATATCACACAGGAGCCAGCATTGTCATTTTTCAAATCATTTCCCTGGAAATGTTCTACACCTCTTAATGGCCCTGCTAATGCTGTAGCTGTCATGTTTTGGACAGCTGCACTTTTACAAGACAAACTCTGTAGCGCCAGGAGACTCTCTGCAGACTTTTCAGCTCAGAGGCTCAGAGGCCGTGCACGCCAGCCGGTAATGGCTAGATGGAAATCTTTGATTAATTTTTTTACCTCTTGGTGCTGAGTGTTCCTCAAGTGTCACCTTCCCGGCTTCCATCCCCAGCCACCTCTCCCCTTCTTGCCCTCTTCCTCCTCACCTACCTCTCTCTTCAATGCTGCCTGATGGACAGGGGATGAGTGAAATAGGTCCAAAGCATATAACTGATTAAAGCCAGGACACTCCATCCAGAGGTGAAAAGGCTTACACATCTGGACAAAAGCCAGGCCCTTTGCTAAATGCCACACACTGAGAAAGCGTGGCCCTTCGTGACTATGATTTTATCTTTCAGGAATAAGCTTTTTTCCTCCCTGACAACCTCTTAGCAAAAGGTTCAGATTTCTCTATGTCCTGGGTATGTGTGAGGAAGAGGGGAAGGAGGAGGACAAGGAAGGAGTGATATTTGAAGGCTCCCAGGAGCCACACAAAAGGCAAGCAAGGGTAATCTGAACCACACCAAATATTTATTAAGGGAAAAGGAATGAAGATGCTTTCAAACAAGAAGGAGACACTTGCCAGATCACACTAGGTAGTAACAGAGCATTCTGTTGGTGGTTTTTGTAGGTTAAATTTTTTTTCTTTCAATAAACGATTTGAAATAGGGGGAGAATTTGGGGTTGAATGTTATGCCAAAGACTATGTCGCCTTGCACTGTCCAGGAAAGCCCTCTCTGCTGAGGCCTTCGGTCTTAAAAGGCAGCTAAAGCCAGTCTAGAGACATGGTTCTTTTTTGTAGGCTAAACAGCAGTGTCAACTCTCTGCTCCTCTAATACCGTGTTTATTAGTGATCCATAGCCCAGGGAGAGACGCGCTCACAACTTCCTTTCACGCTGCGTCTGCAAAATGCTACAGAAAGTTGGACTCATCAGTGAAGCAGCAGGTCCCTTGGTTGAAACCAGCCAGGCCAGAAAAGTGACATGAACAGGATGCTGCTAAACATGCGCAATTCGAAAATACACACTGTATTCTCTTCTGCATGATTTGCTGCCATTTAAAAGACAATAAACAGCAACTTTAGATTGCTAACAACGTGTCATTTAAGGTTTGCTGTTGCTCAACATCAAGAAAAATCAATGCTGGCTCTACGGGGGCAGCAAACCCCGAGAACGGAGCTCCATTTCAGGTCTGTTTGAACTCATTTCCTTTCTCCATGGTTGCCCCCTTGTACTCCCCCTCAGGCGTCCCCTCGCAGCAGGCTGACAGCTTGACACATTGACAGCTCGCACTGAATGACAACTGATTTGTACAAATTTCAAGCCTTATAAATCTACCTGTCACAACAACAACATAAAAGCGCCCAGGCCCAGCAGGTAATTCAGAAAAAGCTTCCCTTGACGGCACTTTCTGAAAAGCAATGGCGTGCCTCCTGCCAAAAATTCCAACTATCATCCTTGTATAACTTTGAATAAAAATTCAGGGCCCATTTTCTTGCCAACAGGCTACCAATCGTCTTATTTAAAGATTAAAAAGAGTGAGCGGCAAAGAGGGGGGGAAAAACATCCACACAATTTCATTTTCTACTGATATGAAAGTCACACCACCTGCTATGCCAGGATTACCACACCGTTTTTCTCTCCAGTGCTCAGAAGGAGTAAATGATGGAGGCTTTTTACGGTATTTAAACAATATCCCAGATTGCAGGGACTGAGCCTCCCAGCACCCTCCCAGCTCACCTGGGGCCAGTCCTGCTGCCAGGGCAAGGTGTTTGGACTGGTAGGGGGCTCAGGCAAGGGTCCGAGCTGTTGGGCATTGTTTTAACTATCCCAAGATTCCTCCCAAACAAAGCCCTCATGTCTCTGTAGACCCGTTCATCCCACCTATTTTCTTAGGAACATGATGGAACTGCAAATCATATTATCTCATCAGCACATCTTTAATGCGCAAGGAAACTGGAGTTGAGAATTCAGACTTCCTCTTTAGGTGTGGTTTTACAACCAGGTAGAACCCTGAAGGAAAAAAAAAATTGAGAAAAATAAGGAACAAATGACTCAAAGAAAAGAGAAATTAAAGAACAAAAGTGTTTAAACAGGAATGAGAAGTTTATGAAAAACCTCTCTTAACTTCTACTAGTCAAGCCCTTCCAGTTCCACTTAGGGTACAAAAAAGGTTTAGGTGAAAAGAGGTTGGCACAATTTCTCATGCATCACATTGCTCACATAAAATCTTCCAGCACAATTGGTAGGCAGAAATATCAACTTGGTTTTGCCTTTGAAGGTTTTGTGTAAGCACATGTTAAAGAGGGATGCTGGTAAGGTGAATCCTAGGGAGAAGATGTGGACCAACGCTGAGAGCAAAGTGAGTGACCCTCCCCCAACAGGTAGAAGTCAGAAGCAACAGGAGTGCCAGCAAAGTCACAGTGCAAGCCACCTCCCTCTTTGGTACAGGCAGACAAAAACTAACAGTGATGAGCACAGAGGAATGGGACAGGTACTTTGGTTTCAAATTCTAGCTTTTTCACCTAGGAGTTGTGTTCACTTTGAATGAGTTATACTTACACTCTCTCTGTATTTCAGTTTTACCACCTGTAAAGTAGGGATCATAATCATACCTACCTCAGAGAGTAGGAAGACTAAATGCCTGTGAAAAGTTCACAGTAAATAATATCTTCTCAATTATTCATTCATATAGACACAAATACACACAAAAAGTTTTATGTGCTATAGAGAAAAAAGCAGATTATTATATCATCATATTATTAATATTAATCCTCTTTCAGATTCCAGAAATATAGTCATCGCTCGATGTCCACAGGGATTGGTATCAGAACCCACCTGAAGATACAAAAATCCATGGAGGCTCAAGTCCCTTTTATAAAATGGTGCAATATTGGCATATGACCTATGCACATCCTTCCCATCATCTCTAAATTACCTGTAATACCTAATACAATGTAATGCTGTGTACGTAGTTGTTATGCTGCATTGTTTAGGGAATAATGACAAGGGAAAAAGTGTGTACCTGTTCAGTACAGATGCAATTTTTTTCAAATATTCTCAACCCACTGTTTAATGGATCTATAAGATGTGGAACACATGGATACAGAGACTCTCTAATTACTTTTCTCCCATAGAGTACAAGCTTCCAGTGTTTAAAAAAAAAAAAAAAAAAAAAAAAAGTGGGGAATAGAAGTGAATAAGCCCTGAAAGTGTTGTAACCTGTTTGGTTGAAATGTGCAGATTAGAGATCTTTGTGGCCAAACTGCATTTCTTTTTTTTTTTTTTTTTTTTTTTTTTTTTTGGTACCGGGGATTGAACTCAGCGGCACTCGACCACTGGGCCACATCCCCAGCCCTTTTTTTTTTTGTATTTTATTAGAGACAGGGTCTTACTGAGTTGCTAAATGCCTCGCCATTGCTGAGGCTGGCTTTGAACCCGCGATCCTCCTGCCTCAGCCTCCCAAAGTGCTGGGATTACAGGCGTGCGCCACCGCGCCCGGCTCAGACTGCATTTCTTTCCTACCCTATTTTTTAAATAAATTTCTGTATCTACTCTTTCTACTTGCTTCTTTGTGAGCTCAGGACTAATGAAGCCATCCAGTGTGTGTTAAGAAAAATACGTATTAATTTACAAATACGTAATTTTCATTGTCTTAATACCATTTATCACTTAGAAATACTATGAATATGTAAATTACAAAGTAAGACAAATAATCTATACACATAATATACACACTAATACTTGAATAGACATTAAATATGTAAAGAAAAGAGAATACATTGGCCCAAAGCATAGCTAATGTCAGTATTAGTTGGCTAATGTGAGATTTAAATCAGACAATAAAAGATGTCATGTCCACTGTCAACATTAGGTGAACCCTAAAACATAACCAAGAGTAGATTTATCCAAATTATCTGAACTGAGTCCCAACATGTAGTATTCTTGTTATTAATCTTCTTGATTTGGTTAATGTCAAAATTGATATGAACCAGTTGAATTTCTGCTTCTGACAAAGAACAGAAAACAGCAAATCTATTATTTTACAACTGTTTGTATGACAAAGAACAAGTGCTTTGATGATGGGCCATTAGCAATAAAACTGGGTTCAAATTTCACAAAGACTTTTGAATTTCAAAAGATTTGTGTTTTGTACTAAGAAGCCAAAATCAAAATTTTTGTATAAAAAAATTGATAAGGCATAAGCCCAAAACAGCTGCACAGTAAATCCTTGTAGAATGAGATGGAGGGAAAACAAACAACTGCCTATGAAATTGATGAGAATAATAATTTACATTAACTAAACCAGACTTCTTTTTTATCTTTCATCAATAAAAGAAATGAACAATGGGAGCAGGTGAGACATGGACAGGAAAAAACAAAAGTTATCTCAGATAAATTTCATGTTTGAGCCAATATCCACCCAGAGTAAATAAATGAGATTTTCCCCATGTTAACCATTCAATTTTCAACAGTAGGCGTTTGGCTTAACAAAATGATAACTAATATTTTTGTTAACAAATGTCTTTTGGACATCAATCACCAAGATTTAACAAATGCTGTCTCACATATGCTGGGGTCCCCCTACTGTGACCAGTGAAATAACAAATCATTCAGTGGAGAACTTCAGGGCTGACAAAGGCATTATCAAGTATAGCGCTGGTCAGCAAAGTCTCACACGGGCCCAGGGAGAGCACTCAGAAAAAAATAAGCAGGAAACTTCTACCTGCAGAACATATGATGTCTTGTCAGTATTTTATATTTGTGAGTATGTTTTAACTATTTGTTTCCTAGGAAGAAAAAGCAGTGCTTTCAAATGTGTTGGTTTTTGGTGCCTATGAAGTTCTTTTTTTTTACCCCAAGAGGCCTCTTATGGAGCTGCTTTTTTCTCCATTTCAGTAAAGGGCCCAACTGGGACCTCAGAATGCTATCCATCTTTAGCCATCAGTCCAGGGAGGCCAAGAGGCTTCAAACCACAATGGTATTTCCTTGTAGCCTAGGAGAAAGCCCCAACTACGACTCACTGAGAAAACCACTAGACCTCTAGAATTGCTGGCTTCCCTGTGCCCTAGCACTCAGTCCTCTGGTTCAGGACAATCCCCTCCCCCTTCCCTCCCAGTTACCCATCAACAGGTGTGCCCATGACAACCTGAGACATTTTCAGTCCTCCAAACAATACCCTGAGAAGAGTGGCTGGGTTTCTATTACTTGTGGATCTCTGTCCACATTGCTGGGACAAAAGGACCCACCTTGAGGCAATCTTTCCCATAGAACACCTGGTCAAAAGACATTTTCCTACCATCTGAGGTCATGTGAAAAGCCCATACCATAAGTCATCAGGGAAGGCTGAGGATCACCCCCATGGTCTCCTCGCCTCCATTTACAAGAAAAGCCATCTGAGGCCATAAGCCACTTAATTAGGTGCCACCTTCCCAGGTTAAAGCCCACCAAGAGTCTAGGCTTGGCTTGTTTGGCGCCCCCCAGGGGCAAGATAAGAGAGCTGGTCAGGAAATAAGGTAGAGAGGATTCACACAGCCTCTGGCTTGAACTTCCATGGAATCAGTAAATTTTTACCACTTAGGATAAGCCACGTTATTTGTAACTGTCAGAGGAAGGAAAATCTGTAATTGTTAAGGGGGATGAAGCCTGTGCAAATTCTTTCCTGTGCAAAGTGAACAGTCAATCACTTTTATAAGGACAGCAACAACTGAAACTATCCATTCGTATACTTTCCTTTAGTCAACAATATTACCTTTAGTAATCTGGGGAATGTGCATCCATAAATTACAGAAAGTGTTATTGCATTGCTGAATAAACAGCAACATTTCCATCAGCAGCAGCAGTGGCAGCCCCACAAAGGTATAACAAACAGACTCAATCATTTTCTTGTCAAGCTTTGCAATGACTGCAGAGTTTACTGCTGGAGATAATGTTGCTTTCCTCAGCATTGTGTGCCAAACTGCAAACTGCTTATTAAAACAAAACCTCTTTTTCAGAGCAGCATGAGTTGGATAATCACTTATTGCACTCAAGAAAAAACAGGTTTGGTGCCCAGAGGAGGTTAACAATCAGGCATATGTGTTAACATTTGGTTGGTAAAGACTGGTTTAAAAATAAATTATCCCACGTCAGGGTGGGAAAGGGAAGGAGGTGACTTATTAAACATTGCTGCCCCCAGGTTGACTATTTTCCTTATGACATCATTCAGTTTTTCTGACAATGTGTTCCACAGTACTGACCTAGTGTGCCTGATAGAAGCTTTGGCATGGCGGTTCAGGGGGAGGAGGAGGGATGGAGAAGGTTATGGAAGGAAACCAGAAGTGAAATGAAGCCTGCTACTCTCCAGATGAAGAAATCTCTGGGAAAAAAAAAAAAAAAAAAAAACTACATTCCAGGGGTAGGAGAGAAGACTGAAGAAGAAAGCACAGAGGGAAGCGAATAAACTTTAAGAACTAGGCATTTGTGACTAAACTATTTCTGAAGACAGCACCTATTATTACTCTTCGAAGAAATCGCTTGACATAACTAAGCCAGCAATAGCACTGAAAAACCATCCTCAATTTTCTTCGCTTAAAATAGATTGACAGCCATTTTACTGAGCCTGAGGAACAGGTAAGGCGAGATGGAGCCTGGGAGGCCCGCCGTGTCAGGAGCGCAGCTCCGAAAGGAAAACCATTATTCCTGACTACAGAAGAGCTGCCCCAATACTTTTTCATGTTTTTTTTTCTTTCCTTTTCATACCCATTACAGATGAATTAATATCAAAGTAGACAGACCCTCTTCCCTCAGCCCCCGCCTCCACTGTCGCAGCAGTTGGTGGCCTTGCGCTCCCAGATATCGACTATGCAGAGGAAAGCCTATACTTTGGATGTCCCTATCAGGACAGGAAATGAGACTTTGAAGACTTTATTATAACTTTGGGCAGCAGATGAGGTCTAACTCCTATCACTGCTCTAAAACGAGAATAAGTAGAAAACAAAGAAAAGCACCACAGTGTAGCGTGGAAAGGCAGCTGTCGTCTGCACCATCCAGCTTCAGCAATGGCGGGGCTGAGAGGGCAAATGTCCAGCAGCATCCTGCTGTCCCAAGCTCCCGCTGCTTCTCCTCCCTACCTTAAATCTGCAGAACCAAGGGCCCTTCCAACGCTGCTCACTCCTCTTTGACACCTCAGGGCCTCAAGCCATGCCCCACCCTCCACCTAGATTCCTTTTCATCCCTTCGCTTTGGTTGATCATTCATTCACACATTAGTCACTTTCCAGAGAAAGTGACCACACCATCTAAACTCCTCCCCATCTGCTTGTTTTGCCCTTCTTCTTCTTCAGATGATTACAACACCTGAGATTATATGGTTCATGGATTTACTGACATGTTTATTACCTGTCTCCTCCACCAGAAGGTGAACTCCATGAGGGCAAACATTCTGTCTTCGGAGCAACATCTCCAGCACCTAGCATGTACCTGGCACCATAAGTATTGAATGAATTACTTAATGTTCACGTGTAACTAGAACAAATTGTAAAAAAGTAAGTTACTAAAAAAAAAAAAAAAAAAAAAAAAAAAAAAAAAAAAAAAAGATATATTCATTCCACAGTTCCAGAGAAAATACCCTGGTGAACATAAATCAGAGAACTGTCAGACCCAAATGTTGGTTTCTGAGTGTAAACCAAGAGTCTTGATTATGGAAGGACTGTGGGGAATCTCAAAAGACGTGGTGACATGTTCATTCTTGTGTCTCTAAGAACTTACAGGACTAAGTTACTGCTTTTATATTAAGGGTAGTATAAGCCATAAATATTTTTGTTCTCTTTGTTTAAAGTGCAAAAGTTAGGAAGCTGCCCATGACCTAAATAAAAGAACTTCAGTAAGGAGTTAGAAAACGTGGACTTCACGCCCACCTCTGCCGCCAGATATTACTGAGAGCACATTTGCACACCTGAGGAAAGGAAGGCTCACCCCATGTTCTTGGATGCTATTTTTAATGTCCAATTACTGATACAAAGAAATAAAAGTTGAAAATAGTGAATCTACAACATCCATGTTCTCCCCAGATTTATCAAAGCTTAAGATGTTGAATCATATTTGTACTAGACTTTGTTTTTAAAAAAAAAATTACTACAGAAAGAAATGAGTCAGACACTGGTGCACACCTGTTATCCCAGTGACTCAAGAGGCTGAGGCAGGAGGACTGCAAGGTCAAGACCCTATTTCAAAATAAGAAAGGACTGGGGATGTAGCTCAATGGTAAAGCACCCCCAGATTCAATCCCCAGTACAAAAAAAAAATAAAAAGTGACTGCTTATCTATGTTATTATGAGGATTAAGTATATCTAGTCTTTAAAATATTTGTCACAATTAAATGCCACTTATTATAATAGCTAACAGCCTCCAAAGGCATTTGTCATAAATTCTCACCTTTCTTCTCCTGCCAGCATTTTAAGTCTCTGCTCCTCTTCCACATCCCTCACCATGATTTCTTTTCAGTTATTTCTCCTGATCTCCTGCCTGATTCCCCAACTGCTTTCAAAGTTGGGTAAGACAATGTCATATGCCAAAATAAATTCCAAGTAAGAAAACATTTTTTTTAAAGGAGGCCATAAAAATACTAGAAGAAAACCAGGGAGTAGAGAAATCCTTTCTACCCTAATGAAAAAAATCTAAAAGCCATAAAGTAGAAGACAATAAATTCAATTGCATAAAAATCAGCATCACATAAAGCAAAAACTCTGCATGATAAGACAAAAAATACAGCAAAGAAAAACTCACCAAAAGACAAATTAAGTGGGGAAAAGTGCAACTTTATTACAGAAAAAGCATTAGTTACATACAGAGTACCTACATGCACATAAAAATCACACACATGAAAACACACATACACAAAGAGCTCTAAGACAATCAACAACAAGACAAAAAAAACTGATGGAAAAAATGGACAAAGGACACAATCATGCAGTTCACCGAGAGGGAAATACCAATGCCTATTAAACGCATAATAGGATGCTTAACCTCATTCATAATAAGAGAAATGCAAATTAAAATACTAAGAAACCCTTTTTATCTACCATATTGGCATAAATCCAAAAGTTTAATAACATACGCTGTAGGTGCGGCTATGGGAAAACAGGCATGCTCTTAACATTGCCGGTGAGAGTATAAATTACTTCAGTTCCTGAGGAACATAATTTGGCAATGGCTATCAAAATTACAAATGCATATACCCTTTGACCCAGTAAGCCTATTTCTGGGAATTTATCCTACAGACATATTTGCATCCAAAAATGACAGTTTAAGATCATTCACTGCAGCTCTATAATATTAAAAGGAAGAAAACAAGCACCAAGTCCATCAATGGAGATAAATATACAAATTATGAAGCATCCATGCAATGGAACACTATGCTCCCATAAAAAATTAATGAGAATGTGCTTTATGTACTGAAATGAAAAGGCATTTTTCTTACATGAAAAAAGCAAAGGGCAACAATACAAAAAGAATGCTCCCTTTTAAATAAACAGAAAATATGGATGCCTATTAAATATATGATATTATAGGCTATCATTTTATATGTACAATAACATTAATTTTGCTTCAACATACAATATATATTTAAGTTTAGACATCTGTATACATTTAATTTTAAAATTTTAAAGATTTACTTAACTATTTATATTTACTTTAATTTTTAATTATATATTTAATTTTGCTTATACATACAACATCTAGAATTCTGGAAAATACAAAAGAAACTAGTAACAGTTACCTTCAGGGGTTGCTGAGGGAACTGTGCAAGGTAATGAACAGAATAGAAGGAAAAGTTTTCATAACCTTTCATCTCAGTTTTCAAATCATATTGGCATATTACCTACCAAATACTGAAATTGATTAAAAACAATAATAAACTTCCACTCAAAATATTTTTTAAAGTTTAAAAAAAAAGGAAAAATAAGGAGGAACTTGGGAATAGAATTGACTTTTATTGTGTGTATGCATGGATATATAACAACAAATCCCACAATTGTGTATAATTATAATGCATCACAAAGGTTCAAATATATACACAGAGTGTGGGGGGGGGGGGGAGGTGAGCGCAGCTCATGCTGGTCAGATCCATATGCACTAAATAGGGAAAAGAAGGCCCTGAATGCTGACTGGGAAGGGGCTAATGTGGACCAAGCAGGAATATAGCAGGAGTGGAAGTTTCCATCTATTTTCAGCCCCACAGCAAATCACCTACAAACTGCAAAATCCAGGGCACTTTTGACAAAAGCATAAAGCCCCTGATGGTCTGTTTCCTTTCTTTGGCCATTACTGCACTTCCTGGATGTCCTCTGTTTGGCTATCTTTTCTCCAGCCCTCTCAGTGATGTCTTCCCAATTCTAGCACTCTTTTCTACCTGTGGACAAATTCTTTCTCACTTCACACCTCTGATATCCTGCAGGTCATTCTTAACCCCATTCAATCTTCCTTCTCTCAGATCTTGCTGGGTTCACAGCAGGTGGCCAGATCAGCAACATGGTACTACCTTGAGATTATCAGTGAACAAAAGAAAAGATCAAAGGAAAACAGTCTCTATCTAGTTTCACTAAGAAAACATAAGCAAGAATCCATTATTCATTTCTCTTTAGCTAGTATTCAGTTGTGTAAAAAAGAGAACGTAGGGGCAAGATTTTCAGAAATACACCAGAAGCATCCATTGCACACTGCTTCTTCAAAGGTTCCCAGCTCTGCCCATTGCCTGATGAAGTGAGCCCAAAGGGACACATAGGAACCAATTAGTCATGTTCCCTACTTTGGCTCATTGAACTAGGACACTCAAGTGGAAGTATGACCATCCACAAGGACCAGCAGTCTCTCATGTTAGATTGGAACCACTCACCTTTCCAGCCTTTCACAGTATCTTTGGATTCCAATTGTCATCCAAAGTTAGCAATTCTAGATCATTCCCTTATTCAAGGTATCCAAAGACTGGACCAGTAGATCATCAAAAGTTTTAGCCAGGACAAACCTCATGGAACTATAGACAGAGGACCTTAAAGAAATTCAACATAATCTATTTTATTTACTTTCTTATATACTTTTTCTTAAAAATTTAAAAAAATGTTAAGTATACATGTAAAAGGGTTAGCAGATGTTAAATGTATGCATTCAAAGAACCTGGAGCTACTGTGGTATATATTTTAAAAAGAACAAATAAAAAAAGAAAACAATATGGAGAAATTGGAACCCTTGGTAGAAATGAAATATTATGCAGCCACTATGGAAACCAGTATGTGGGTCTTCAAAAAATTAAAAATTGAACTACTTTATGATCTAGCAGACCTACTTCTGGGTATTTATCAAAAAAAAAAAAAAAACCACTAAAATCAGCATACTGAAGTGATATTAGCTGTCTTGTGTTCAATGCAACAATATTCACAATAGTCAAGATGTGCAAACACCCTAAATGTACATCAGCAGATGAATGGATAAAGAAATTGTGATATATATATGAGATATATATGAGATATATATATAAAATATATAATACATGTTATCATACATATATATAAATAAAATGGAATAATATTAGCCTTTCTAAAATGGAGGAAATTTTGCAATTCAGCATGGATGAACCTTGAGGACATCATGCTAAGTGAAACAGGCCAACCATAGAAGGACAACAAATACTATATGATTCTACTTATATGTGGCATCTAAAATAGTCAAGATCATAGGATCAAAGAGAGGAGTGGAAGTTGCCAGGACCTGGATGGGAAGAGGAAATGGGGTGTTACTAACCAATAGGCATGAAGTTGCTGTTGAGCAAGATGAATAATCTCTACAGATCTGTCATATAACATTGTACCTCTAGCCAATAATAATGTATTATACACCTAAAATTTTGCTAAGAGGGTAGATCTCATGATAAATGTTTTTCATCATAATAAAATAAAATTTTAAAAATAAATAAATTCTGGCAAGTATATGACACGCCCAGAAGTTTCATACTATTGGCAGAAATATAAATTGGCACAACCACTCTGGAATTCTGTTGGGAAGTATCTGCTAACACAGAGGATAAGCATACCTTATGGGCTATAAATAGAGTCCACCTCTAGGCTTGTACCCAAGAGAAATGGGTATCTATGTTCACCAAAAGACAGATAAGAACTTCCATAAGCCCCACTATTCACAATAGCCCCAAACCAGAAACAATCCAAACAACCATAAACAGTAAAAGTTTTTTTTTTAATTTATATCCATTCCATGAAATAACATAGAGCAATGAAAATAAGCACATCGTTGTTACCTCAACATGGGTGAATTTCATAAGCATAATGTTGAGCAGATGAAGTCTATGTTCAACAACATACTATCTGATTCCATTTACATAAAGTTCCAAAAGAGGCAAAATTAATCTCTGCTGCTAAAGGAAGACAAGAGTCAGTTACCCTTGAGGAAAGGAGACAAGTGGTAACTCGGATGAGCACCAGGTGAACTTCCGGTTATGTGTGCCAGCAATATTCTCTATCCTGTTCTGATGCTGACTGCACGAGTATGTTCATTATGTGATAAGTAATCAAGCTGGATGCTAAGGATTGTGCACATTTTTTATGTAAGTTATGTATCAACAGAAATGTTTATTTTAAAATATGTAGGGAAAAAATGCCTGTAATTAGTCTTCAAAGCATCAAGAACATGAACTGTTGCCCCAAAGTTAGAGGGACCTTTAATTCCTATCATTAGCTACTGACATGTCCAAATGATTCTTGGGCTACTTGTTAATAATGGAATCAAAAGGCACTAATCTCATTATCGCCTGTCAGCAGGGACTGTCAGAATGCTGTTGGCCATTAGTCACCTGCTGCTGCAATCAGCCAGTGATTTGCAAAGCACCCAAAAATGAGACACAAAATACTGGCAGTTTTCTTTTTCTCTTGTTCTTCTTACCTTTTTCCAACCTCATGCCAGACCCTCATGATGGAGACCACATGCTACCTTCTCTAAGAAGCCATCCTGGCCCTCTTTCACCCTATACAACTCCCATTCTCTGAAGAATTCATGCATTTACTCACTCACTCATCCACGCATTCATGGAAATATTTGTTGAGCACCCCACATGTGCCAGGCTGGGTGCTCGAGGTACAAAATTAAATATAAGTCCTTTCCTGAAGGTGTTCACAGTATTACATGGAAAACAGACACAAAAACAGGATTAGAATGCTAGTAGACAGGTATGTGGACAGAAGTAGGAACATAGGAAAGAAATATATCAGCCAGTTACTTGGGGGATAGGGGGTCAGAGGTGACGATAAAGAATAAGGAAACAATTCCTAAGGAAGGAACTATAGCTCGGATCTTGAATGTTCACCAAAGATCCTATTAAAGGCTTGGTCCCCATGGTGGGAGTTAGTGGAATCTTTAACAGGTGGGGCCTAGTGTGAGGTCTTTAGGTCAACGGGGACATGCCCTTGAAGAAGACTGTGGCACCCTGGTCTCTTTCTCTTTGCTCCCTGGCTCATGAGGTAGGCAGTTTTGCTCCACCACATGCTCTTGTCATGATGTGTGGTGCCTCCCCACAGGCCCAGGGCAATGGGGCCAACTGTTCATGAACTGGAAGCTCCAAAACTGCAACCCAAAGTAAGCATTTTTCTCTTTATAAGATAATTATCTTAGGTATATTGTTAAATGACAGAAAGCTGACTAATGTAGGAGTGTACATATAAAATATGCCACAAAGCATGACAAGTTGTCCTGTCTAGTGAAGATGAAGGCTGCTCTCAGCAGAGCGGGCCTCATGAGTAAAAGCACAGAAGCCATGGAAGGCCCAGCATGGGGATGTGGATGCCAACATGTGGTGGGGAGCTCCAGACAGCCCCATATCATCAGAGGGTGAAATCTGGGTGAAGGCAGAAAAGAGCAGGCAGAGAACATAATGGTCCTGGAGAACGGCGTGAAGGATGTGAGACACATCCAAGAGAGGAAGGACAGTCACTGTGTGTGCTGAACGGAATGGCTTGAGTCTGTCATCAAGGAACTGTGTGGGAGAGGGAATTGGAGAAGGAAAGAGGCAGGGAAATGTCAGCAGTAGGCCTTCTGAGACAGGGGAACAGACAGAACTGGAACACTTAAAGTAAGGCTGCAGAGGAGAAAATTTCAAGAAATATTTAGGTGGTAAAATCAGAAGGACTTAGTGACCAAGTAGATGTAGTGTGAGAATGAGGAAGGAGAAAGGGGCATTGATAAGAACAGACAGATGGGGGACAGCAACTGAAAACAATATAAGAGGAGGAAAAGTCTGACAATGGATCGGAGAAGGGGGTGAGGTCAGCATTGGAGGTATTAAATATGAAGTGCCTACGGGAGTTCCGAGATGTCCAGCAGGAGAAGTGAATGCCTGAATCTGGTTTCTCAAAAAGAAACCCTGGTTTTAGGTAGACATGGACTGGTCAGTGTATACTAATAACTGAAACCCCACAGTGTGTATGAGATTATAGAGTGCAGGTGTGAAACAAATAGCAAACCAAGAACTCTAGGAAACACTGAGCAAAGAATAGAGGAAGAAGGCCTGAGGAAGAGGACAGATGAGGAATTAATGGAGTGGTACTCAGTGAACCAGGAGAGTGTGCTGCCCAGGCAGTAGAGTTTTAAAACAGGAGTGACTGATAAACAGTCCCAAATGTAATGGCCAGAGACAGAGGAAGGTTAGAAAGGAAATAATTTCATCGGATTTGGCAATAAGGAAGTCACTGATGCCATTAGTGAGAGATTTCAGAATTCAGTTCCAACAACACATCAGACTACACTGATATAAACCTATCACAACACTCTAAAGAAAATCTAGATAAAACACAGCCTTCTCCTAAAATTTTAATACAGGGAAGAGCTTGAAAAAGAGGGAAGGAGAAATTTTCAAGTAAGATAAAAGAGACTAAACCCAAAGCCTGCACCAGACCAGAGAAGTCCATGGCGGTATCGGATCTGGCTATAAACCCTAGGATCTGGGTATTTAATATCCTCAGAGGGATAAGAACATGTTGCTCTGGGTTCACACATGAAGAGGAACTGGAATTAAGAGTCCTGTGTAAATCTTGAATCTAAGAGCTATCTGATATTTTAAGAAGAGACCAGAGAAACTTTATCTACCAGCTCAGAAAAACAATAAGGAAGAGTATTATTTCTCAGGACTCTGGGAGGAAAAAGGAGTCCTGCAAGAAGCAAAAATGCTAAGCCTCCACTACTCATGAATATGAGTCATGGTATGTGAAATCCATAACACAAAAACTGGGTTAGACCTATGAAACCTCTGTTTTTTTAAAACTAGTGATCTTTCCACAATCCAGGCCCCATGAGACAACTCTAGGAAAATATAAACTCAAATTAAAAAAAAAATAAATTAAAAAATTAGAATCCACACAAGGAATGAAATCAGTATAGAAGGGAGTCAGCTAATCACAAATTCAGGAATTGGACCTTATTTTAAACATTTGAAACAAGAGTCAAAAAGGTACAAGAACTATTAGGAAATAGGAAGACACATGAGAGAAAGAGATACAAAAAGGGTGTCTACCAAAAAAATAAAAACATAGACCTCAGCATCAAAATTTGATCAATGGACTCAAGAGAACATTAAATGCAACTGTAAAGAGATAATTTATGAATCATAAGGCTAAATCTGGAAAAAAAAATTACCCAGAACTCAGCATGGGGAGATAAAAAGATTGGATATATAAAATAAAAGATACATGGCAAAGGGGACAGAATAAGACTCACAATATAATAAGAATTCTAGAAAAAAAGGAAAGAAAATAAGGAAAAGGCAATAAGCAGAAAGAAAATAACTGAGGATTTTCTAGAACTGAGGAAAAATATATGAATTCTTAGCTTGAATAATATCACTGTATCCTAAGGATTTTAAATAAAACAAATTCACACATTGATACATAATATTGTAATAAAAACCCTGAGAGTAAGGAAAACAATCTTTTAAATCAAACAAATTCCTTTATTCAAAGGAATGAAAGACTAAGAGCAGGCTTCTCATGAGTAACAGTATATCCCAGAAGACAATGAAATCTGTATTAGCCAGCTTGGGCTGCCATAACAAAATACCATGGACTGGGCAGCTTAAACAACATTTATTTTCTCACAGTTCTGGAGACTGGAAGACCATGACTGAGACTATGACAAATTCAGTTTCTGGTGGGGGCCATCTTCCTGGCTTATTAATGCCTGCCTTCTTGCTATGTCTTCACATGCAAGAGACATGCAGAGACATATGGTCTTTCTTTCCAATATGTTTTCAAAAAGACAGACAGATATCCAATATATCTTTCTCTTCCTATAAGGGTACTAGTCCTTTTGAATTTAAGCCCCATCCTTAGGGCCTCATTTAACTTTAATTACTTCCTAAAGGTCATAATTCTAAATATAGTCACATTAGGGACAGGGATTTGACTTATGAATTTGGGGCAAGGAGGGAGACACATTCAGGACATAACTGAATGTATTTAAAGTGTTCAGAAAAAATAACTATCTGCTAGAATTCTATACCCAGCTAAATGACACTAACCTTCATCAAGAAAACCAAAGTTAAGGCATTTTCAGGTAAAATAAGAAAATTATTACAACTAAACCATTGCTTTAAAAAAAAATCCTACAAAATAGTGTATTCAGCAGAAATTGAAAATATATGGAAAGAATGAAAAGGCAATAAATCAACTAAACTAGTAAAAAAAAAAAAAAGTCACTCTTTCCTGTGTACTAGACCCTCCAATTTGCCAGGGATGCCAGAATGAGTACAACAAAGCCCACGCTTTCTTACATATAATCTGGTAAACAGTGAAGAAAGAAAAGCAGAAAAAGAGGGCAGGGCTAAGGTTAAGGATTATATTGCATGTTAAATTTAAATAAGCATTGAGTATTTTTAAATAACTGTAGTGGTGAATTTTGAGAGTTTCATAGGCAACAAGGATCACCTGGGTTAGATAAGAGGCTCAGAAATCAACATAGGGGAACCAGAGTCAAGTTTCCAGGATTTTCCAGGTTGCCCCTCTGCCACTTTCCGTGTGTCAGGAATCACATCTCACAGTGGTAAGATGACTACAGTCCCAAAAGTCTCTTGTAGACTCAAGAAGATCTAGTGGTAAGAGTGGAATCACCTCTAACTTGTATCCCTTAAGAACAAAGAAACCTTTTCCCAAAGCTTCTTGGCAGATTTTCCCTTGTGCTCTCACGTGCCCATGTCTACACCAGTCACAGGCAAGGGGAATAGGATCCCAGTACAGGTCTTAAAACAGTCCAGATTTAGCCCCCAATAGTGGGTAACGTGGAGAAAGGGAGACGCCCAGGAGAAAAAATAAATCACGGCTTTTCCAGAAAGGAAGAAAAACATGCCTGCTGAGAAGACCACAAGATAGTGTTTGCCCTGACTTGTCGTCTGTCTCAAAGTGTGTACTACACAGTGGTGACTACATGACACTGTGATCACATCTCCGCACAATGTGGCAGGACATGACACTGGAAATTTTTTAAAGGAACATAATGACAATCTAATGCTTTCTATAAGTCCAACTGCTTTAACCAAAGCCCACAGCAAGTTAATTCATCTGTATCTCTATTTCATTAATTCAATAACCAAACCATAAGGAAAACAGGACCATCCAACTGCCTCCAAGTTAATCCCTGAAGAGGACAGATCTGAACACTTGGCCATGCACAGCCCAAACTGTGGTCAATTTATGCAGATATTTAAAGTTTCCCAGATGCCCCTATAAAAATTCTCTCTCTTCAGGCTATATAGTCACTTCCAGATTAGCTGAAATGTCAAAGAAATGTGCCTTTCACTAACTACCACTTCCAAATTATTTCAACATTATCAGATCAGAGGGAGGTTGTGGGAATGGCTGGCTAAAGTGAATTAAATGCTTTCATTTCTACAACGAGAAATTGAAGTTATGATAATGGAATTTTAGAGCCAAGAGGGACTTCTAAGAGAGTATTTAATATGACTCCCACATTTTACAGATGAGACTTTGTACAAGTCAGTGGCACCACGGCTGGCAATTTGACAAAAGGAACCTTTTAAATATTGCTGTTACCACACTGTCCTGGGAACAGGAGAGAATATATTAATTTAACAGTCCTCAACCTATGTGGTAAAGTCACAGACCCAAATTGTACATCCAATTTCAGGTTGATCCTGAACCCTCTGGAGCTCCTCTACGGATACTTGGAATAAAAATCCACCATTACATTTAGTAACATAGTTCAGATAAATACAATGAGGTCATGATTTGCTATATCATTACTTAGATAGAGGAAATAATTTTATACTAGTTTCTCTACTTCCTCCTCAATCCTCTTGTATCTTCCCCAACTAGTATAAATTCAAGAAATCCAATCTATTTTAAAAAGTAACCCAAGAAAAATAAAATTGTCATCTCATAATGTAAGGTTAATAAGCGGGAACCTCTGCCTTCTCTCCTGTGCACCACCGTCTGCAGGTCCAGCAGAACTCCTCATAGGAGGGCAGCTGTTGATAAAGACAGTCATGGAAGTAAATACATGGGTGTCATGCTTTCAATTTATCAAGTTACTTTCAAATCTATTATCTCAAGCTCACAATCTGGAACCATCTAGGAAGGATTGGTTTGATGATTATTATTCCCATTTTACAGATGAGAAAACACAACTCAGTGACTTGCCTGAGGTCATGGATCTAATCAAGAACAAAATTGGGACTAATACCTGGGTTTCCTCATTGGTTTCCAACAATTAAACCAGAGGTCCACAACAGCTATGGATGTAGCTATGCAAACATAAGCTCTTGTCATACACAGTGTACCTTCCAGAGCAAACACAACTGCCTTGTGGATTATCTGCTTACTTTCAATACCCACACTGCTTCCCTCCACTGGCCTGGAGAATAGCTATGCCTTCAAAAAACCACCTCCATCCACATGAACTGTCCAGTCAACAAAAGCACAAAGACAAGGCCTTCTGCAGGCTAGCTGAACACAGGTCATCTCAAGGGTTTCCAAGTAAGACAGAGTAACTTTTGCATCACCTCAAGCTGATCTGTGCTAAAGCTATTCCCTTTGGGGGCTGGGGTTGTGGCTCAGCGGTAGAGTGCTTGCCTAGCACGTGCACGACCATGGTTCGATCCTCCGCACCACATAAAAATAAAACACATTGTGTACAACTAAAGCAAATAAATAATTTTTTTAAAAAAGCTATTCCCTTTGTCTGGGCTAATCAGAAGGCTAGCACAACCACTGTGTGATTTGTCTACAGGCACTTCACCAACTTGGATCACTTTCCAGCTCATTTTAGCTAGGTAAATAATAGCTTGATATGTAGCACCTGCTAAGTGACGTGAAAATGGAAAATGTTTTAAAGGACTTTTGCTTAATGTCTTTTATACTACTGTAAATGTATGAAAATTTTATATCCGGGTTTTTATTACTGTTGATTTCTAAACTGACAGAGGAAAATAATCCAAGCTGGCACATTAATGAAACTTGAATTTTTTTCTATGTTCTTCTCTTTTATATAAAAAAAAGAACAAAGCTAAACACAATTAAATAGTAAAGCCACTCCAACACTTAACTCTATAAGGATTAAACAGTAAATATTGAATTTTTTTAAATCTACTTTCTTAGTCACTTCACCCTCGTCTAGAAAACCCTGTGCTTTTTCCTGACATGGTGAAACCTGGCCTTATGTTTCTAGGTTTGACCTATTGCTGCTACTACTTTGTCATTTTACAAATAATTGTGTTTTCAGAACCTTCAGAAATGTGCCTACCCCATTCCAGAGAACCATGACAATACAGAGAAAGACAGAATAGAAAAAGAGCACCAAGAACTGTGGGCATATGCCAGGAGAGGCCCCGTGGAGAACAGACGTGCCCTGGAGAAATAGTGCCAACATTAATCCAAGTCTCTGAAGTGGATTCAGCCCCACCAGTAACAACAAAGAAGAGCTCAGCACCCTTCCAACAAGGCTCTCACAGACTCTCTTGGACGAGTTGCTCTGGAAGCCCACATTCATCCAAGAGGTGGTGTCAGCAATGGAATTAGTCACACCTGCTAGTGAATAGCACATAACAGCTGTACAGACACAACTGAGTTATTGGTCTTGGGCTACAATCTCCCAGGAAGCAAACTATGCAATTCCTGCCGCTTGCAGGCCAATTGAAAGGAACTTAAACTTGCAAATGATTAAGTATCTTAATTGTATCATTTTAAAGCATTTCATTACCATAACCAAGGACTGGGAGAGCCTACCAAAGGACTGGGAGAGCCCAGCTGCTGCTGCATTCAAATGCCTGACCCTAAATTTTAGGAGCCATGACACTTTCCATCCGCTTCTTCCTCACCATCCAATCCTGCATGTGTGTTCTTGCTTGCCCAACACAAACAAGTTAGTGGAAGATGGAGCTGCAGAAACCAAGGCTTCTGACTCCTAGCCTGTTGTTCCCAGTGTTCCTTTGTCACATTGGTCCCTTTTGTTTTTGTTTTGTTTTGTTTAATAACAAAGGGGGAAATTCAGAGATTGAGTATAAGGTATTCAAGAAATTTCTCCCAACATTTAATTTTATGAACTCAACCTGTATTTACTATGTACCTGCTGAAAATCCAACCCTATGCAAGATGCTAGAGTGATATAAAAAGAGACATAACCTGTGGTTTGTGCCCTCAGAGAAATTCTCTTCTGGACCAGAAGGCAAGACCTACATTATACTAACATTCATTCAACAATATTTATTAACACACTCTATAAGCAAAGTATTGAGCATAATGTCTTCAGAGAAACTATAATAAAAAAGCAATTCCCCTCTGATGACTATAACTGAGTAAAGTTGGATTTAAAATGATCTCAGAAACCACCCAGTAAGCTCAACTACCAAATGACTCTTGTCATGCTTCCCCAAAAAAGTTTCCAATTTGTCTATTTCCACCTTAAAAAGGAGGGCCCAGAACTGAGCATAATATTCTAGGTATGGCTTTCTCCTCTTTCAAAATAATGTGCTTGTGTCACTGAACCCATCAAACACTTGAGCTCTTTAAATGCTCACATTTGGATATCAGAAAATGCCAAATAAAAAGTAACTTTTTCACACATACCATCCTTGTTCTACTACTTTAATAGTTGACTTGGAAGCCCTAGTGCAAGTGTAAATTTCATCTCTTCTGATTTGGCCCGTATGGTCTAAATGATAAAATACTGGGGGACCATGATTCTGTTATGTGATGCTACTGTCCTTTCCAGCTCTGTTACTTTCTGTATCTTCACCTAAATCACTAGCAATTATGTTTTGCCAATAATCAGGCACAAAACCAAGCCCCGTGGGTAACCCAAGAAATAGTCCTCCAAACTCACATAGTTCCATTTAGGTGCCCTCTTTTGGTAGAGCTGTTTGGGGACAATCCACATCAAATGCCTTTCTCAACTTCAAATGTTTGATGCTTAACACAGTTCTTTATCTATGAAGTCAAAAAATAAAACAAAAAGGAAAGATCATGGGGCTTCATCTATCTGCAATAAACCTATACTGGCTCATAATGACTGCTATTTCACTCTCCATCCTTGTAGTAATCTGTATTAGAATCTCATTCCAGATTCTGAAGCCATCTTTGGTTAGGAGGGAAATGCCAAAGAGAGGAAACAGGACTTCAGTTTGGCCAAGCATAGTGCAGTTGCAGAAGACAGTGAGTCACATGGCTGGAGGAAGGGACCAGGGCCTGAACGTGAAAGGCCTTGAAACCTGCACTGAAGGGGTTAGACTTGACTGAAGACAGGGAGAAACAAGGAGTGCTTTGGAGCAGAGGAAGGGCATGATAAGAACATCTAAGGAGAAGAAAAAAAAAAAAAAAAAACAGCAGAGGACAAGAGAGAGAGGAGCAGCAGCAGCTAAGAATTATAAAGATCAGGCCCTTGTAATGGTTCAGAAGAGAGGTTAAAATAACCTGATTAAATAGTAAATGAGAAAATAAGAACACAATACAATGATGGAGGTACAATCTGGTAACTGATTAGACAGGGAAGGAAGCAAGGAAGGAAGCTTTTAACTAAAATAAGGAAGGCCAAAGGAGCAGAGGCCTCATAGTTGATTTGGATTGGGGTTCCAGAGGGACAATAAGTGTGGAGCTGTCCAAAAATTAACTGAAACAGTGGAAATGGACCTTAGAAAAAGCAAAATTGGGGCTAGAAACAAATTATGGAAAAGTCTATATTTTGGAGTTGAAAGAAGAAAGGTGAAATGGCCAGCAAGGTGTGAAAGAGAGCTGGACAAAGCTATGTTAGAAAAGTCAGAGAGAAACAAGTGAAGAGAAAAGCTGTCAACATGATAGAATGGTCAAGGAGAAGGAAGAGTGAGAACTGTCCCTGAGACTTTGTGCTTAGAAGGTCACGTGGGGCCTTTAAGAAAGTTTTCAGCTTAGCAGTGCTTCTGAGATGTTAATGTGCCATAAATCACTTGGAGATCTTCTGAAAATGAGGATTCTGACTCAGTAAGTCTAGGATAGGGCCCACATTCTGCATTTTTAACAAGCTCCTGAGAGATGCCAAGGCTGCTGGCCCATAACCCACACTTAGATCAAAAAAAAAGAGGTGAATGGGAGGTGAGGGTGTGAAGGCAAGAATGGAAATGAATTTGAGAAAGTGTAGTAGAGAAGGAATGAGCCATGTGGTGGCCAATACAGACTGTGAGCACTGTGGAAACTAAGACTCAGAAGAAGAAATATCAGTGCTATTTTTAAAAACATCCTCTGTCCTGAGAGTTTGATAAGCATGGCAATGGGTTTCAGTGTATGATTTCAGTTCCTCTGTCCTCTAATCTTACTTGACCCCAGCAATTTAAAATTTAAAGCTAAGTAGGAAGTGTATTGACAATAATGTTAACCAGAAAAGAAAAAAAAAAAAAAAAAAAAAAAGAACATACTCCCTGTGATCCTTTTCACTGACTGGGAAAATAACCTACTAGTTGCCCCCAAACTCCTAATGGCTCCCACAATGCCTTTCTCACAAATACTTCAGCTCCACACTGCCCCAACTTATCCACACCTGTGTGATTAGGATTTAGTCTCTGTTGACAGATTTTATCTTTGGAACTGCTCCTGGCTGTGTCAAAAAGAACAAGTTAAGCAAAGGATCAACCAACACACTCACTGATGCAGTTGTGACTGCACCCAGTTAAGAGGCAGAATGCAACAAGTTCAGGTAAGCCCCTTGTAGGAATGGCTAACAACACACACGCCCCTGCTCTCTGTCCCCCAGTGAAACGATGCAGCATCTAGCCCCTATCAGCTTGAAAACAGCCATGTTTTTTGAATGGAAGCACTATTCTTGAAGGAACCTTTATGTCTTCTCTATATACCCTAAGTAACAAAACTGTCCCCTAAACCCACAAAGACTCTCTAAGCCACCAAGTTCCGGTGATGGTTCTGAGACAAGTCAGAAATGCATGGAGAACCAAGGTGGTGCCAGAGCTTCAGCTTCTAGAGGTGACTAGAAAAATCTTTGTGGATTATTTCTATTCCTTGGAATAGCTCAATCAAATAGCTCAATTGAAAGATTAAATAAGTAACTGAGACATTGCCAAACAAGAGGACCCAAAGGATATTAACACTCAAAATATCACATGATCTTTAATGGTTGTATTTTAAAAGAGTAAGTTCGATATGCCAAAAAAAAATCACTTTCCTGACATTTATGTAAAATCATGGAATCACAGAATTTTACAATCTAGAGAACCCCTTACAGATCAGCAAAAGGACCACCTATGAAACCTGTTGAAGATCCAGATGCCCAGGCCTCCCCCCATACCATGGACTTACTGACCCAAACTCTCCAAGGGCATCCCATTAAATCATTTTATTGACAAGATCCACAGAAATTTAAGTGACTTTCCCAGGACAACAGATATTTTTTGATATTCTGTTTCAGAAAGGATCTAAGGTAGAAGTCATGTGGTGACAACAGTGCAATTGATGATTGGATGTATGCCCTTAAATAGGATTCAAGTCAACGAATACATTGAGGACTAACATCATGCTACCCAACACACATTTTTATTGAAACCCATAGAGAGTTTTGCTCTCCTGGCAGAGAGCCTGGAAAGAGCATTCTTCTCTTACAGTGCCAGCACCCTCTTGGTTATACAAACCCCCAAATGCCTTACCTAACCTACTTTTCAGGGAGGTGCTTTAAAAATTGTTCAGCTGAGACTAGACAAATCAGGCAAGAAATCATACCACTGATTCTCGCCTAATTTTTTTCTTTTTCCAAGTTGGATGAACTATGGTTTCCCATCCTTTCTCTGGAGGAGGCTCTGGGGGTATGAGTGGCATCTGTCAGATAGAGTAGTGCACCCCACATCCCTTCCTCACCAGAAATTATGAAACATTTTTGTAGCTGTATCCTCTATGCCTGGGAGGGACAACAAAGTCACTCAGACTAGGCCCCTGCATTCATTCTGAAAGGACACATCAAAACACCTTGTTCTTGAAACCTCTTGGGGGCCCAGGTGGAAGACAGCTGAACTAAAATCAGCACAGAGCTCTATATATTATACAGCTTTAAAAGGAGGGGGAAAGAAAAGCTTAGTGAAAACAGGAACCATTTGCTTAAAAGTGGACAAGACACAGCCAGGCAGAGCAGGAGAAAGGATGGTAGGAATCTTGCCTCTCACTTCAATCCCAGCTGCACTTATTCTCAGTGTTGAAGAGCCAGATTGAACTCTGACTGATAGCACACAGTGTTGAATCAGGGCCAGGAGACCTGGACAGACCAGAAGCCACACTTCATGTTTGCTCCACAGAATCCACGTCCCTTTATTTTATCCACAAATATCAATCTTGCAGGGCTAGAAGAATATGGATAATCATGGCCACACTGACTCCTGAAATCCCAAAGCACATCCACAACCACTAAAAACTAAAAAGTCAAGTTCATTATTTCCCTTCCAATTGGCTGTTCAGTCTATTAACATTTAATGTAATTATTGATATGATTTTAGTCTACCATTTTATTTTTACTCTTTGCTTTCCTCTTATATTTTGGGCTCCTTTATTCTCCTTTCCTGCCTTCTTTTGGAGAAACTGAGTAGTATTTTAGAATTTCATTTTAATTTACCTGTTAGATTTTTACCTATCTCTTTTTGCTATATTTTAGGAATTTGTAGGATTTCAATACATAGTCATAATTTGTCACAATCTGCTTAATGCTAATATTGTATCACTTCATGCAAAATGAAAAAAAAAAAGTCATGCAACCAGATAGGTGTGTTACCCCACACCCAGCCTTTTTGCTATAGTCATTATACAACCCATCTGCACATACTGTAGGTTCAAGTTCAGGAGCAAAGCAGTCACATATATTTTAGAGAAATTAAGAGAGAAATAGTCTTTGCTTACTAAAATATTTATCACATCTCATGCTCTTCTTTGCTTCCGGAGGATGAGTTTTCATTCTGCAGCCTGAAGACCTTCCTTTACCCTTTCTTGACATGCAGGTCTGCTAGTGATTAATTATCTTAGTTTTCTTATGCATAAAAATGTCTTCATATCACCTTTATTCCTGAAGGATACTTTTGCTGGATAGAGAATTCTGGATTTACAGAGGGTTTTTGTTTATTTTCTCATTGCTATACGCTCCTTACTTTAAAGATGATGTCCCACTACCTTCTGGCCTCAATAGTTTCTGTTGAGACATTAAGATAATTCTAGTTGTTGTTCCCTGTAAGTAATGTGCATTTTTTCCTGCTAGTTAAGATTTTTCCTTTGGTATTTGAAAGTTTAATCAGAATGTGCCTAGTTACAGTTTTCTTTAAATTAATCCCTTTTTTTAATATTTTTATTTATTTGCTTTAGTTGTACACAATGCGTTTTATTTGTACGTGGCGCTGAGGATCGAACCCGGGTCGTCCACGTGCTAGGTGAGCACTCTACCGCTGAGCCACAATCCCAGCTAAATTAATCCTTCTTAATGGCCTGAACTTTCTCAAATCTACAAATGTATGTCATTTAACCAAATCTGGGATGTTTTCATTCATTATTTCTTGAATTTTGTTCCCATTCTTTCACTTCTCCTTCTGGAAGTCTAACACATTGAAACTTTTATTTGAGTTTTGATACTCTCCCACAGCTCCCTGTATCTCTGTACACAATTTTTCTTTTTTCTCTTGAACCAGGGAGTGCTTAACAACCGAGCCACATCCCCAGCCCTTTTTATTTTTTATTTTGAGACATGGCCTCGCTGAGTTGCTGATGCTGGCTTTGAACCTGTGAGCCTTCTACCTCAGTCTCCCAACTGCTGGGATTATTAGGCATGTGCCACCATGCCCCAGTTTTATTCCTTTATTCTTAAAATAGAATAATTTCTGTTGATCTTTCATTTCTCTCACTCATACTCTGTCATCTCCATTCTACCATAAGTTCATCCAGTGAATTTTTATTACATATTATGATTTTCAGATTTAGAATATCCACTATTTCTCTGCTGAGATTTCCCATCTTTTCCTAGACTGTCAGCATATTTCCCTCTATGTCCTTGAGAACATTTACAATAGCTCCTTTAAAATCTTTGCTTGCTATTCCATCTTCTGGGTATTCTTGGGGTTGGTCTCTGATGGCTGCTTTTCATCATGGAATGAGTAATTTTAGGTTGCATCCTGGATGCTCTGAATGATATGTTGTAGAAATTATGGATTCTGTTAAGTTTCTCTGAATTTTTTTTTTTCAAGAAGGCAGTTAACTTGACTGAAATCAAATTGCAAAACACTGTCTCCCGAGGTAGGTAGCAATTCCAATCTCAGCTCAATTATTGTAGCCTTAACTAGGGAGAGTGGAATCTACCCCACACATGTGGTTCAGAATCCAGCTGTACATTGAGAAGATTTTATATGTGGAATTTGGGACCTCATTTTCTGGCTCGCTCCTTTCAAGGGTCATGCTTTCAACAGCTAAGGATGCCCTGAACCCTGGTCATTTTCTGCTTATTCAAGCCAACAACAACAACAAAAAAGAAAATATGTGCTTTTCTATTGAGTTTTAGCCTTTCTGCATAGTGCAGCCCAAAGACTGTACTCAAGGTAAAACTTGCAGAAAAAGAGAAATCTACCCTATGCCTTTTCCTCCATCCAGGGGTCCACTCCCCCTGTTTCTCCTTTCCTTAGTAATCCAGAGTGCAGTTGTTCCCTAGTTTTCTTTAGAATTGCTTTACAGGGCAATAGACAGCCAACAGCCCAGGACCCACCAAACTCCCCTTGTCAGGGTCAAGGACTGTCCCTCCTCATCAGATACCCATAGATTCTGAAAACGTAGCTTCTCCAGACTATCAGGGCTCATCAGAGCAAGAAATCCCCTCCACACTGGCTGATGGGGGAGACTGCTTATAAAGCCCTACTGACCACAGCACACAACTTTTGAGAGACATAAAAGTAAATGACTCAGGGGCTGGGGTTGTGGCTTAGCGGTAGAGTGCTCGCCTAGCACGTGTGCGGCCCAGGTTCGATCCTCAGCACCATGTAAAAATAAACGCATTGTGTACAACTAAAGCAAATAAATAAATATTAAAAAAAAGTAAATGACTCAGATACATAACATACTTCAGCTCTTTTCATCTACTCAACAATCTTTTAAAGAGGGTATTATTAAACCCAGTTTACACAAGGAAACTGGGCCTCAGAGAATTATGTTAACTTGGCCATGTTTTCTCTGCTAGAAATTGGTAGTGCCGGGTTTTGAACTTCGGTCCTTTTCACTTTGTCCATTCCATCCTCAATGGCTTTAAACAACGGCACATTCTTCCTAATATTAAACTGCAGTCTGCCATCTTATTGTCATCACTGGCTATGATACTTTTAGATTACGATCCCCTAAGAGTAGGGAGATTATCTTATTTGTCTTTGCATCCCCAATGCCTTGCACAGAGGAGAGGCTAAATAACTGATCAGTTAGTTGATTAATGCCCTTAAAAACATCAGGTAAAAAATCCATACTTGTGTCATCATCACAATCTCACAGCTACTTGTAGTGTGATCACTCATTCCTTTCTTTGCAAAGTTTCTCTTCTCACAAATGTCTTTTTTTTTTTTTTTTTTTTTTTTTTTTTTTTTTGGTACCGGGGATTGAACTCAGTGGCACTCGACCACTGGTGCCCTTTTTTTTTGTATTTTATTAGAGACAGGGTCTCACTGATTGCCTCGCCATTGCTTTGGCAAACTCGCGATCCTCCTGCCTCAGCCTCCCAAAGTGCTGGGATTACAGGCGTCGCCCGCGCCCGGCGTTAGACAAATGTCTTTTAACTACTTCCCATATGATAGGATATCTAGAATCCTCCTGCTCTTCCTATACATGCTACAACTGAGCAATGGCACTTAAAATGTTAGCCAGGAATTCCATTTCTTCTCAGGATGTAGAAAAACAGTAGAGCACATCACTCCCACATGATAAGAAAAAAAATCAGATATTCTAAAACATTATAACTTTTCTCCAACCCAACAGAGGTCTGAGGTTATAAGGTAAACAATGAACTGAATCCCAAAACATGACTGGTCCCTACAAGGAGAGAGAGAACACATGGAGTGTCTCACCTTTGACAGATGATAGGTTGAAGAGGAAGCTATCATAAAAGTAAATACAAATAAAACAGCAGAAATTTTAACAAATTTGTAAATGGGGGATATGGGCTCACAAGAAAGAAAGTCAACAATTCCTGAGAGTTCCAGACCTAGGAGGGTATGCACATACTTGCCAGCTTTTTTCCATGGTGCTTACAAAAAATATGAAGACCAATCAAGAGACCAAAGAAAGCCCCCTAACCTGTGGATAGGCATAGAATCTTGCCTGCTTCCCAGAGCTTTCTCACATTTAGAGGAAGAATAAGAGGAGAAAATAGTACTAGGAGGAGGAAGGAGAAGGAGTCATTGTGTCTGTTATCATCCTCAAAGCCAATAAGGAGGAATAGTCCCAGGAAAAGTTACTTCCATTAAAGCCAAGATAGAAACAAAATATGTCTGTTTCTGGGGGAAAGGGTAGAAAATATTTTGGGGTATAGCATCTCACATAGAGTCCTGCTACCACTGGAAGGAGGACAAGAAAGCTTCTCCCACCCAAAAGCCCCTACTAATAAGAGACAGGAAAAAGAAAAAAAAAAAAAAAAAAACATGTCATGCTTAGGATCCAGGTACACAGGGTCTACCTAAGACCAAAATCGAATTGGGAGAAAAGAGAAACCACCCCTACCCACCCCACCACAAGCTTCACATTGAGTAACAAGCAACAGCAATCTCTAGTCTTCACGAAGGGGCAAAGGTATGAAGAGAGACTTGCTGTCTGGTATAGGCATGTGGAACCTGCTAAAAGCTGAGGAAGAAGTGGAAACATGAAGAAAACCTCCATACCTCCAGCTCCATATATAGTAAAGGGAAGCACCATGCCACCATGGGAGGAATTTGAAGGAGTAAAACTGAGATTCAGCTCAGTTACTGAATATATTGACTCAGTGATCCACACTAACATCCTAACAGAAGTGCCTCTATTTCCAGGTATAAGTATTATTTCAGTCTCTAGTATTTTTATATATAGTGCCTACCACTGAAACAAAAATCATGGGACAAACAAAAAAAGCAAGAAAAAAAAGAAAACAGAAAAATTTTAGTCAAACAACACACTAGAACCAGAGGCAATAAAGATGTTGGAATTATCAGAAACTTAAGATAACTACTGCTGCTATTTTTTAAAAATATTTATTTATTTGCTTTAGTTGTACACGATGCATTTATTTGTATGTGGTGCTGAGGATGGAACCCGGGCTGCGCACTTGCTAGGCTAGCGCTCTACCGCTGAGCCACAACCCCAGCCCCTGCTGCTATTTTTTTAATCCAGAAAAAAGGTAGACATCATGAATGAACAGATGGGTAATTTCATAAGAGAAATGAAAACTTTAAGTCAAATGGAAATGCTACATATAAGTATGATAACACAAAGAATTCCTTCAATAAGCTTATCAATAAACTGACAACAGAGCAAAGGATTTATGAACTTGAAGATAGGTAAATCAAAATGATCCAAGCTAAACAAGGAAAGCAATGGAAAAAAAAAAAAAAAAAAACAGAGCATCCAAGAGCTACATGATGATATGAAATAGTATAAGATATATGTAGAGTCACAGAAGCAGGAGAGAGAGAAAAGGAAGCAGGAAATTCATCTGAAAAGATAATAGCCTAGAATTTTCCAAAAATAATGAAAAATATCAAACAACAGTTCAAAGAACCATAGAAAACCCCAATAGGGTGGGGATGTAGTTAGGTATATCACAGGAAAAATTCCTAGAAAACAAAGATAAAGTGAAAATTTTGAAGACCTCCAGAGCAATGAAACATACAGAACAAAGGCAAGAATGATATCATATCAGACTTTTCAAAAGAAAGAATGCAAGGCAGAAGAAAATGAAACAGCATCATTAAAGTACTGAAAAAAAAAACTGTCTATAGACAATTCTATACACAGAGAAAATATCTTCTAAAACTGAAGTAAGATGAAGAATTTCTCAAACAAAAAAAAATGAGAGAATTCATTGTCAACATAATGGTATCATAAAGATGTTAAAGAATGCCCTCAGGCAAGAGATTGGTACCAGAAGGAAATTCAGATCTACATAACAAAATATAGAGCTCAAGAAATGGTACAAATGTAAGCAATATGACAGATTCTCTTAATTTTAATCTCCTTAAAAGATAACTGTCTCAGCAAGTTATACTTAGTTTAAAAATAAATTTTTTGAGTACACTATTGTAACTTTCTTTTTAAATAAGCAAATAGAAAAACATTTTCCCAGGTTTAAAAAAAATAACTGATGTCAAAGAAAAATAGTAATAGTAAAAATTATAATAGAGATAAAATAAAATCATAAGCATATGCAAATAATTCCAAAAAAGATGAGAAGGAAAAGGCAGAGAACAAATGGGACAAACAGAAAAGCATTGGCAAAACATCAGATTTGAAACCAACTATAAGTAACTGGACTAAACATAGCTGGCCTAAACATTACAGTTAAAAAGCAAAAATGGTCAGGTTGGATATGAAAGCAAGACCCAACTATGTGTTCTCTAGAAGAAATTCGATATGAATCTAAATATAAATAAGAGATATGTTAAAAGTGAAAGGATAGAAAAAATATAACACAAAAACATTTTTAAGAAGCTTGAGACTCTGTAATAACATAATACAAAGTAATATGTTAAAGACGAATAGTCACTTGATCAAGAAGACATAATAAATGTGTGCATCTAACAGAATTCCAAGAAAGAAAAATCCAATCAAATTGAAAGAATAGACACAACTTTCATGCTCCTTCAGTCACTAAGTAGACCAAAAAATCAGTAGGAATATAGAAAACGTAAACAACACTGTCAAGCAATTTGACTTAATTGCCATTTATAGAAAACTTGACCACAATAGCAGAATCCACATTCTTTTCCAAAATCCCTGGAACATTTGCCAAGATGGACTATTTTCTGCGTGAATGTTTTTAGCCACTTTATTCATAATAACTAAAAACTTTAAACAATCCAAACATCCATCAAATGGTGAATGTGTCAACAATTGTGGTACATCCAAACAATGGAACAGTCTTCATCAATAAAAGGCAATACTGTTCATCAATAAAACTGACACATGTGACAACACAAATGAATCTCAAAAGCATTATGCTAAGAAAAAGAAAGTAGGTACAAAAGGCTATCTACTGTGTGATTCCATTTTTATGGCATTCTGGAGAAGGGCAATGTTATAGAGACAAAATACAGCTCAGTATATGCCATGGGCTAGGGATACAGAAAGAAGACAAGGGACACAAGGGAATGTTTAAGGGTGAAGGGAATGTCTTCTCTTGATTGCAGTGGTGGTTAAAGGACTATATGCATTTGTTACCCTATCATGTCACCTCAAACAGAAATTCACTGAGCTCCCAGCTTTGTCACAGATGGGCCTACACAACTGAATGTACATTATTCCTAATACATCCTTAGATTTATTTTATAGGCCAGAGATCAAAGTGGTAAGAAATAGTACAGATTTCAATAGCATGAAGGTATATGGAAATTCATTTTCACATTTCTAACCCACTGCCAAGCATCTGGTTCTGAGTTGTCCTCCTTAAGAAAACAGAGTGTTCAAAAGGGAGTTCTGGGAAGCTGAAGACCATCTGGGAGCCTTTACTGAGAATAGGAACTGCCCTTCCTTGACCTTCACTGTTTAAGGTTCTGTGGGCTGTCCAGGTCAGAAGCAATCTAATTAGCAGGGAAGAAGGCCTAAGCTGGGTCCTAGATGTTTGGGTCCACTCAGGGTATTAAAATAAGAGTTCCTCACTCTTGCAAGGGAAGGGAGCTCCCAGAACTCTTTCTTGGGCACATCCAGAACACAAAAATGGGCCTTCCTGCTCATAGAAGGAAGATGCCAGCTAACACTGCCAGAGCCTTGCTGGTTCCTGCCGAGAGAAGTCAATACTGGACACTCCTTTCATCGCTAAAGGTTAATCTGCAAAAATATTAAATGCCATCCCGCTCTGAAGAAGAATCTTTGGAAAAGTTCACAGCATTGCTACCAAACCCAAAATAACTTTCCTAATTGCCTGTTAAGGGCTCCCGACAGGCCACCTCTAGAGAAACATTTGTCCTCTGAGTGTTGTTGTTTTTTTTTTTTTTTTTTTTTCCTTTTAAACACTGTCTTTCACCACCATGTTTATACTTTCCGCAAAGATACAGCATGATTAATGCAGAAAAAATAAATATAAAAAGCCTTACAATCAAATTAGGAGAGCACTTGATAAAATGAGCCCTCTTCTTGTGAGTAATTTGAAAGAATAACTGTTTTTCATTACAATCTCAGCTCCCAGCAGGTCCTACATAAACCAACCCAGCTGCGGTTCAAGAAAAGGTCCAAAGGAGAACCCACTCAAGGTGGGGATAAATCACAATTGTGATCACAGACCAGGTTTGGCTCTTTTTTTTTTTTTTTTATCCCCCTTAATAAATTGGGCTTGACCTGAAACTCCAAGAAAGTTAATTTATAACAGTCCCCAAATTTTTTTTTTTTTTTTTTACATAACAGCTCACCTTTCTTTTTCTTTTAAATTTAAACCATTATGACAAATGGAGATTTATTATATACTATAAACACATGTGGCTTGAGTGCTGGTATTTAGTCTGGAAACTCAGATGGGGCAGTAAGCCGCTGGTGCAATCAGGAAATGCCATGTGACATTCCTGATAAAGACAAAACACACACTCGTTCCAGTACTTAGTGGCCACTGTGGTTTTAGCCATTGTGTGGGAGCCACAGACCCTGTTCAGTTCTCCAACTAAAAGATGATTCAGCTAGGTGAGGGGGTGGCCAGGGCCACACTCACACAAGTCAGCACAAAAATCCTTCACAAAGGCAATCAGAGCTTTTAATTAGACATGAGCAAAGAAAACCAGCTTTCTAAGACACTTCTCTAGCCTGGGCCTGGTCTCCTCTTGATCTGTCTTAACCTTACAACTGGTTCATCTGTTTGAGTCCAAAATACTCAGTAATGCTTCACAGAATCACCCTGAAATGTCAGGCCGGGTGCTCTGAAGAGTAAACAGACCCTTGGTAGAAGATGAATGGGAAACCTTATTTCCCACCAAGCTAAAGCCAAAATGATTCATTGCTCCTCAACTGATCACCCTTGGAGTCTTCACTGGCGATATGGCAATAAGCACTAGGTGATTTACCAGCTCCAACTAAGCAGGGTTCTCTGGGAGATCATATTAACTAGGGGCTAAAAAGGCAAACTTTAGAGCCAGTCTTGGGTTCCCTTGTTTGCCAAATTCTCTACACCTAAGTTTTCCTTTTGTGAAATGGGAATATTTACTAAAGGTCCCCCAAGGGTCTGTTGAGAGGATTCAGCAAGATAATACATAAGAACCACATAGATGTCCAGAAACAAAAATTGAGAGCTTCTCTATCATAATCCAGCTAGCCACATAATGGCATAATAATTAATAGCAACTAGTAATGGTCATTATTATTAACAAACTTTCCATGTGTCTGTCTTCTCCCCAGGACTATATTAAAAGTTCCCTGAGGGCAAAACCTTCAGCCTTACACTTCTTTGGCCTCACATATATTTTCCTAGCACATGCAACTTAATAAATACTTCAAGCAATTTAATAAATATTTCTTGATCACATCAATTCTGCCATTCAAAAACAACTTTCATTACAATTATTTGTAAAACAGAAACTACTAACAATGGATAAAAATTAAATGCATCCTTGATCCCAGCACTAGAAATGACCAGTTAATATTCCATCCTTTTCTCTATTCACACGTGTTTATTTCAAATACAATGGGATCAATAGTGTATACACTATTTCATAATCTATTTTTTGACTTATGAATAGTTCATGGATATTTTCCCATCATGAAACATTCTTCAAAAACGTGCCCTTGGAAGGCAGCATGTATACTATTCTATACTTACATCCCACATTGTTTTCATCTGGCATCTTAGAAATAAAGAATGCCAATGATACCAGAGTTCAGTAAGACAGCTGAAACCAGAAAATGTATGCCAAATCACCTGGCACCAGGCCCAATGCTGATCAACACTCAATAATTGCTCTCTCCTTCCTCCTCTGTGTGTCTAGTATCCTTCATGGAACTGTATGAAAGATTCCAACTTTCAGCACAAAATAATGTATCTGAGCACTAAAAAGCACTACATCCCCATTCCTGCTTGCTTCCGATTTAAGACCCACCAAAACAGAATCCTTATGAGTGTCATGGTAGGTATACTAGAATTCCATTTACCCCTCCCTATGGCCTGCCAGAATTCAGAGCTCTCATGCTAGAATTTTTGTCACTAAATGTTTCTCTAATTGTTCCAGACATTTTGACCTTTCCTTCCCAATCAACCTTAAGTTCTAGGATGTGAAAGGAAGCTTAATGCTGTAAAGAATGCAGAATTTGGAATCAGGAGACCTGGGTTCTAGTCTCAAGTTTGTCTCTTATAGGTGTCACTGTTTTGGGTAAATAAAATCCCCTTCTCTGGATCTCAGTTTTCTCATCTATAAAATGGGAGGCTTCAGTAAGTTAATTCCCAAGAGTCATCATGTCATCACTTTTAGGGCAGCAACTCATTTAAACATAGTTATCATTTGTTAACAAAGGTCTAGTGCAAGCTGAACATCACTCTATGGGCTTTTCCTGTGGTATCAGTATTGTCTATATCAGTCCCATTTAGCAGAGGAGGAAACTGAGGCTTAGAGAGGTTAAGCAACATACCAAAGGTATGTAGCAGAGCCACCGTCTGAATCCAACTGTGTGTCTTAGCTTGTATTTACAACCAGCAAGCTATATGCTTCTCAAGTCCCTTTGTCTGTATCACCCACAGCACCTCTAAGCTCTCAGTAATACTTGTTGATTGGCGGATTGTGGCTTCTGACTCAATTCATTAAATTTTACTGAAACCTTACTTCTTTCTATACATCATTGTGCTAACAAAATACTGACATTTTTGACCTGATTGTTGTTTGCTGGGGGAGCTTTTCTGTGTGTTATAGGATGTTTAGCAGCATCACTGGCCTCTACCCATTAGATTCCAGTAACACCCACACCTGCAAGGTTATGACAAATCAAATGTCTCCCAGGGGTAGGGGGAAAACTTCACCTACCACACTGAGAACCACTGCTATAAAACAACACACACTGAAAACACAGGAAAGACAGGTAAAAGAATAAATGCATTCAGCTAATAACTACATGAGTAGTAAGAATAGAAAAGCATCAAGTAATCACAGAGGTTCTAACACCACATCCCTACTAAGAGCATGCCCTACAGCAGAATAACAGTATAGCACAGCAGTACAAAGAACAGCTGACCATCTTGCACCAGTACTTAAAGTTGGGTTTGGGCCTAACCTTTTGCTGTGAGACCACGCAAGATGCAGTTCCTCCATTCCCAAGTGAGTTACAGGCAGGGAGGAGGAAGGCAAGAAAAACCATCTTCCCGGCACCCTATACCCAAGTTAGGATTCTGAAGGTATTTTCCAGCAGAATCAATACTTTAATGATTAGATTCTCAGGCTAGCCCACCAGAGCCTATTTTACCTAAAAGAGTGCTTCTCATTCTGTAGTAATTAATTCTGTGAGATGGCCTGGGAAGCTACCATCACTTAAACCACTATTTGGTAAGAATATAAATTCTAAATAGGTACTACCAGTCCACAATAAACTTTCAGAGTTAGAGAATAATTACAAATAACTACAGCAGAATCTGTTTTTCTACCTGTTCTCCCAGAAGTTAGTAGTAACAGGAATCTATACCCTCCCTCTTAGGTTGTCCATCAAAACTCATCCATCAGAAGAGGGTGGAGACCCGCATGGGCATGCACACACATTCAAACCTTTTCATTTCTTAAGTGAATCTGTAGTTGAGTTTTCAGGGATCTTCCTGCGCTCAAAATTTTGAAGTCGGTTGTTGGTCTGCAACTGTGTTTGGACACAGGTAGGGTGAGAGACCCAAACTTTAAATATTCCAGAAAGCACAAGCCACAGTGGGGAAGTGCATTCAGGGACCCCTATATCAGAATTAGTAAGTTTCTGTCACTGACGGGAGTGAAAATCCAGAAGTGCTATAGATCATCAAGGACACTTGAGCTCACTGCCATATTTCATAGACAAAATTACATTCCAGGAAAGGGGGGGGAGAGTAGGTACAGGGAGGGAGGGAAAGCCACATAAAAGTTCTGAAATATATCAATGTCCAGAAATGGGAAAGGGAAAAAAAAAAATAAAAAGAAACGTTTGGGGAGTGTAAAAAATATGAAATAAAACATCTATCTTATTTCAGAATCCTGGAGTAAATAATGTTTCTGATGCTCCCATAGAGAGTCAAATCCAAGCAGCAAAACAAACACAAATACAAAGAAATACTGGGCTAGCGAATTAGGAAAGGTACACAGAGGAATTTAAAAATAGGATGAAGGTTTTATTCAGAAATGGGATCCTTCCTCTCTCCTCCTACACACCCCCAATTTTTTTTCCTGAAGTAAAATCCATTATTTTGAAAACACCATTTGAAATCCTAAAGAAAGAGCAAAACACAGTATTGTGGTATTCCAAAGTAATATCTCTTGTTTATAACCATATAAATTTAGCCCCTGGCAATACAGGGCTTATATAATAGAATAGAGTTATTTTAACAGGGCCCTGTTAAAGAAGCAGCAAAATGTTCAGCTCATTTTCTCCAGTGGGAGGGACACATGGCCTCATGCAAGAGAGAGGGAACATGCCTAAGTCATTACTGCGGGAAAGCAATCCGTCAAAGCCGGGTCGCTCTGGCATGGCCAGCACCACTGGTGAGATCAGAGAGGCAGCCTCTGCTTGCAATTACCAGGGAAGGACCTTGGCTCTCGGCAGCCTGCTATCAATTACTACCCTGGCCTCGCCGCTTGGACTTGTCAGTTTCCCAGTGTCTTCTGTTTTGTAACAGTAAGAAAAAGGGCTCCTCCTGACTGATTCTTGGAAGTTCCTCATGTGTTGTGTCACTCCTCAGTGTCATTAACAATTCAATTAAAATTTCACAGCACACAGGCAGGCAGCTCTGGACAGAGGCGGGAAGGGGCCCGGGAGAGATTTCCAAAGGGCCCGTGATGGGGCCACGTTGGATCAGGCCGATCCAATCGTGAAATATCTTTGACTTCACAAGTCAGGCTTACATGTGTCTCCCATCTGACACGACGCTGGGCTGTCATCTTGGCAAGGCGACATGCTTGATGTTCTCACCCCGTTGGGGGTGGGGGGATGCAGTGATGGAACGGAATTTGGGGCTGACTTGGAACAAAAATGTGGCCTTATTGCACTAAATGTGCTGGTTCCATGACACATAAACTATTCACAATCCACTCTCTTAATCTACACTGAGTTCTAGAAACTTCTTTTTTTTTTTTTTTTTTTAATTGAGTTCTATTTTCTAGAGTTTCAGAGCAGGGTGTCTACAAGAACTGAGAGATGGAGTGTAAATCACAATTACATTCTTCAGGAAGGTAGATGACAGAGAATGCTAAGACAGGATGGCTGGAAACGAGAAAGACTTGCTACTGTCATTATTAACTCTGTGAAAGTGCAAACACTCCTTTGTCTCGCTGAATGATGGAGCTACACAAGCTCACGTGCTTTTAAGCATCCCAAGGGTTTAGGGCAAAACCGAAAAAAAAAAAAAAAAAAAAAAAAGTTTCAGGCTTAAGACTTCTGAGGCAGCTTTCTCTCTAACCCTCTCAATGAGTTTAGTCATGCAAGGAAAGATTCTTTAAAGTTACCAAAGACTTTGTTTAATGCCCAAGAAAATGCAGACTGTCAGCACCCTTTGTCAAGTTTTGGTGGCTTAAGTCCATTCCCCAATACACTGGTGACCCTCCACCCTCATTCACTAGTTTCTTTTTGACATCAAGCGCTGGATAATTGTTTGATTTCCTTCTAGGTAAAAGGAGATTAAATGCCCAGCTGCAACAGCTGACACACAAAAGGGAAAATATAGTTTAACCACCATATTTATCAAGATAATTTTTCTTCCACACACTGATTAATAACATTAGCCAACATCCCCTTTGGCTTGGGGGGAAAGAGGTGGGAAGAGACATGTCCCCCTCAGAGTATCAGAAACAGGAGTTGACAGTTCAAGGCAAAAATGATTTGCATGTAAATTCTGATCAAAAGCAAGTCTGCACCCTGAAGTTGTCAAGTTTTGCTACCAATTTGACACTTAAATGGGCTATAGCAAAACTTGATTTAAACCGAAGAGGAAAAAAACATGGCAACTCAATTACCCCCTAGCAGATCGGATCTGGCAGCTGAGGTCAAACTTTTCACCCTGCCATTACATTTCTCAATACCTGATGCTTTAAACAAACACTATGTATTCCTCCTACAATCCTGGAAGAAAATGCATTTCTCAGGGCTCCCTACTGTGCCCCAGATTAAAAAATAAAGTTTCACTTGTGTGGGATCCAGGGCCATTTTCTCCATGTAAATTTCTGAATAAATCAGGACTTAAGAAATGGCCTTTTGGACTGGGAAGGAAAAAAAAAAATAGTTTCTGCTTTAAAAAAGAAAAATAGGGGAAAAAAAATCTTTGTAGGGAAGATTTGTGGAGTACTAAAAGATGATTTAAAAACAAATATTCCCATAGCATTAGAGGCAAAACATTGACCTGTTTTTAGTTTGCTTTTAATATATTTCATATTTGAGCTTAAGCTGAACAGCACATTAATTCAGCAGGGAGAAAAACAGCAAGCTAATTCCAAATCGGCTCCAAATTTATGGAGGACGAAGTATCTCGTAAGGCCTTAGGACAAAAGCCCAAAGGCAGGAAAGACCCGGTCTAATGATCCGTCGGCCCCTGGGATTTCCATCCACCAGGGTTGGAATGCCACAGTGCCCAGGCCATCACCCCCAGGAGAGTGCTCACTGCTGCAACTATTTAAAACAACAACTGTTTACCCAAAGTCCTCTGAGTGCCCTAAAGCAACTCCAAAACTGGTGTTCTGTTTTGTGTTTTTTTCTTAAGCTGGTTTTAAGCTCCTTCTATAAAAGCAGGGAGTTTATTGAATTGGCATTCATCATAATTTCTAGTACTCATAATGGGCAGCCAAGTAATGCGTAGGGAATTGTTTCACTTATTTAACCAACAAATATATTAAACGTTTACTGCGCGCAAGGCACTATGCTAAGCACTGAGGACCCAAGCATGAGTGATAGCTGCTCACTGCTGGAAAGACAATCATCTATACAACTAATTACAATAGTGTGGGTGATATTAAAAGTGTATGAGAACATTTGACTGGGGATTCATTCTGGGTAAGCCAACATTTTAGATTCCCCTGGCGACTGCAACATGATCTATACTGGCATCCAGAGAATGATGGAGCAGGAGCACCAACAGGAAAGTTAGATGTTTCTGCAGGAGCCAGTAAGGTAGAAACAGGAAAGCTTAATTGCCCAGGTAATGGGAAGACAGTGTGTCATCAAAGAAGAATCCTACAGGTACATACATGGGACACACGTGAGGAGCGACATTCCTCCCATGCTCAATCTTCCTATAAGCCAATTATGCCGACCTCCAAAACTTGGAGCCCTCCCATCACTGTTGTTCACCTGGCCTTCTTTGCTCTTCTCAAACATGCCAAGTTTGTTCTGACCTCAGGGCCTTTGCTCTTGCTGTTCCCTCTGCCAAGTTCCCAGACCTTTGTACAGCTCAAGCTATCTCATGTTACTCCTCAGAACAGGCTTCCCTGACATCTCTATCCATAATGGCTCCCACATCCAGTTCTCTGAGACACTCTAATCCCTTACATCCTGCTTTCTTTTCTTCATACAATACATCACTATCTGAAATTTTATTATCTGTTTATAGTCTTTCTCCCTCACTAGGCTGGAAGCAACGTGAAGATCAGTATTGTAGCCTTACTTCCCGTAACCCATAGTAGGTGCTCAATAAACAGATAATGAATCCATTAATACCCACTGAGCCCCCAGATGCCATTAGGCTAATATCCCTGAATTAATAAAGAAAATTAAGGGCCAACATCAAAATCATCACAGGCCCTGATTTCTAAGCCCTTGCTTATATCAGGAACAAATCATGATAGAGGAGCAAATGTAAATGGAGAATTTTTTTAAAATCTAAATATAGCCAGAGGAGGAAATCACCATTACATTTTTAAAAAATGGGTATTTAACTGAGCCAAATCTGTGAGATCTTTCTGAAAAAAAAAAAAAAAAAAAAATTAACTTCAACCAGGTTCTCAGGCTTCCCACAAATCACCACCACCCAAGAGGAAACCATGTGAGAAGTTATGTTCTGCTTCTGAACATTTAAGCATTTTTATCAATATTATTTGCCAGTATAAATATTTTCCCCATAACTTTATATTTAAAATAGGAGTGCACCAAACCGGGACTTATAATGTGCAAAGGAAACAGTTCAGTCTAAGGTATTCATGACTTCAGTCATTCTCTCATAAAACAACAGATGAAATAAAATGTATGACATTCCCAAAGAGGGAGTTTCTCGTGTAATTCATCTTAAAATGCAACGTTCTGTCATCTCAAGTAACACTTACTGAAAGCAACCATCAATACTTTTTGTCAAAAGCCCGTACTCTGTGTAAAATGTTCCATCAATCTCTATTTACATAAAACACAAAACTTTCAGAGTGGTTCTAACACACAGCTGAGGAGCGTCTCCATCTCCAGTTTTCATGCTCTGCTGAAAAATAATTTGACTGACACCAGAAAAATACAGATGACCCTTGAGGAAGGCTCCGAGGAAGGGAGCCACCTTCCGCTGCTGCACAGCATCCTACAGAAGTGGGGGCTTGTTGATTGTTTCTGTTTGTTTTTCAACCAGAAGATACATTTTCCCTTCAAATAAAAAATTCCATTTTGCCAGGAAGTCCTCTAAAGAAGCTTTCACTTACCAATCACAGACAGGGACGGCACCCTGCTGACTCTGAACTTGGGCAAGCAAGCAAAGCACCACTTTATTCCAAGCCAGAAACTTTAGCTTTAGGTCCTGTAGGACGTGAATATGGAATGAGGCTCCAAGAAGGTCATTGCCTGGGAATGTTTATAAAACACACAAATTAAGGCATTAGCCTTTTCACCTTGAAGGTCTGAAGATCAACTTGCATCTTAGGTAACAAAACACAAAGTCTCTCTGCCAGCCTTTGCCTAAGACTTGGGGGTTGAAAACATACAGTCCCTTCATCTGACCCAGGTTAGCTAAGGCCTAGATGAGAAAGCTAAGAAATTGCAGGGCAAAGCCCATTTGAGACATTTGAATTTCATGCCAAGTGACCATCTTGCCATTCTTCATCCTATCCCTATAACTTCAGCAGCCCGGGGTTGAAGATTTCACAAGGATGAACTGCGGGCCACCCTTCCTAATTATTCCTTGCACTTGAGTGCCCATTATGTGAAATGTGTAGGGCAGAGGGAGAAGTCTAACATGGCTTCAAGTAAGCTGTGGGGTTTCAGCTGAACCACTGCCCCTCTCTGACCTGAGTCTCTGACATTTAGTTTCTTACAATTTCTCTTTTTCTGGTACCAGGAATTGAACCCAGGGACGTTTGACCCCTGAGCCACACCCCCAGCTCTTTTTATTTTTATTTAGAGACAGGGTCTTGCTAAGTTGCTTAGGGCCTCACTAAATTGCTGAGGCTGGCTTTGAACTTGCAATCCTCCTGCCTCAGCCCCCAAGCTGCTGGGATTACAGGCAATGTGCCACCACCACGCCCAGCCATTTAGTTTCTTCACCTACAAAAATGAGAGGATCTGGCAAGGCCGGTGGTTTTCAAAGTGTGTTCTGCCAAGCTTAGTGGGCAGCACAAAGGTTCAAGGGTCTTATCACAGGGGAGACAACAACTGGGCAGACAGGACCCTGGCTCCATCATTGACCCAGCAATCTCATCAGTATCAGTTTTGGATCGAATGTGCTAGCAAAGCTTAAGGACTGACTGGCACACTGTCCTCTGGTTTCAACAGTCCGTGCCAGCTCTGATACTCGGACCTCACATGGCGGTGGAGAAGGAGCACAGACACACGCCTCAAACCAGTAGGAATGGTACTAACCCTTAGGTTAGAGGGCAAAGAGAACAGAATTCCCCAGGAAGGGTCTCATGAGCTGCATGTGGACCACCAGGGCACAAGTACAGTTAGGACTTTCAGAGGGCAGAGCCTGGAACTTGAGGAAGGGTAGAAACGGCATGTGAAACAGGGACAAACCAGACCCAAAGCAGAAAACAGGGGCGGGGCAGGGGGCATGTGTGGGAAGCGTTGGGCACCCCTCTGAAAGAAGGGGTGGGGGGAGGAATGATAAAAGCCTGCATGCCAAGCAGAGGATTCTGGATTCCCTGTACCCACTATGTATCCCCCACACCAGTCATAAACGCAAATGCCACTGGAGCCACCCTAGCCCTAGCTACTCCAGTGCTCTTAATCACATTTGCAAACCCCATACATATTTGTACAGATCTGAATTTCTGTCCTTAAGGGCCTGGCTCAGGCCTCATATATCTGGTAGTCAATACAGGCTTTGATGGCCAGGATAATGAGGATAAATTATGCCAGGCACTGTGCTCAGAGCTGTACAGGTAAAGTCTCATTTAATGCTGACAACCACAGAAGTAGGTCCATCATCATATTATGAGAGAGAAAATTAAGGCTTAGAGAGACTCAATAACTTGTCTAATGTCACACAGCCAGGAAGAGGCAGAGAAGAACTCAAACTCAGAAATATCTGGCCCCAAGACCCAGGTTCTCCGCCACACTGTCTCCCACATGAGGATTCCCAGGACCTGAGCTGGAAGCAGCAGCGAGTGGAGTGCCTCCAGATTATAGAGAGGATGCACCCTTCAGGGAATAAATGACGGACCAACGTGGCTTTGAGCTAACTGGGGAAAAAAATTCCTTTCCCAAAAATAAGGAACATGGAAGAAAGAGAAAGTTCCTCAGTACCAAACATGAAGGCAGAATTTGGATTCAAAATTTCATTCTTTGCTTTTGTTCTTGACCTGGACATAAGGCAAGTGAGTAGCTGAAATGCCAAAGTTGCCTAGTAATCCTAGGCTTAATCACCAATAGTCAGTGGGACACCTGTTATCTGTTCAGCTGTGCTGGGTGCTAGGGAGACATAATGAGGATACCATTTTTGTCTTCAAGGTTCTGAGAATTAAATGTCAACCAAGGCTCAAACACAAAGTCACTTCCAGGTCAAACATGTTACAATAACAGAACAGCAAGTGGGTCCAATATATACTTGTCTTGGGCAGTGAGGAATGTTCTACAGAAGTTCTGAGCAGGGGCAGCTCATTAAGGTCTGGAGTAGCTAGGAAAGGCCTGCCAGCATCTGAACAGGCCCTGTAGGGATGGTTAAGGTTCAGGTAGCAACAAGAAGCCAGTAAAGAGCAAACAGAGAGGGCAGCTCCGATGGGGAGGCCGACATGAGCAAAGCCAGGGAAGAGAAAGGACAAAGACCACAGCACGGCAGAAGCAAAGTGACAAGTAACAAGTGAGATAGTATAGAAACGCCTTTACCCTCCATCACACAAGACAAAACATCACCCAATTCAACCTCTCATCTTATAGGGTGCATAGAATAATTCAGTCATTCTCAATTTAGTGACAGAGATGGATCAGAATAGCTCTTATCCCCACCTCCAATGCTGATACACCTTCTACTCCACCAAGCAACTTCCTCCTTGAAGCATACACAAAATCTGTCCCTTCAAGAGGAGGCACCAGGGACCTGAAGGAGATGAGTTCCTCTTACAAATATGAATCCACTTCGACTTCTTTCAAAATGCTTACAGGGTCCCTTTCTGATTCTTTTTTACCCTCACCCAATTTTTGATAAGTTTTCATTCTAAAAACCCTTGGATGATAAAGTTCTCTTCAAGAATCATTTCAAGTTCCTTGAACATAACCTCATAGTTCTTAAGTCTAGGTTATTTGCATCAGTTAGCTCATCTTCCTCCCCAAAATGCAACAGGAACAGAAAAAAGAGAAAGAAAATATCTAATTTTGAGATTCTGCCTTTCACAGAGGGATCCATGCCTTGAATAACAAATCTTGAAGTTACTGCTAACGATGCTCTTCCCAAGAAGAAAGGACTAGACTGGGGGAAAAAAAAATTAAAGAAACTATAGAGAAAAGACAAGAACCTGAACTGAAGTTCTAGAGAAGAAATTTAAACTAGAAAAGATTTTCCAAGTATTTAAGGTTGTTAGTGGGATATCAATGCTAAGAAGAAAAACTCAATTGAAATTTTTGTAAGAATGTTCTAGTAATAACACAATCCTGATGTGGAAAAGCACTAAAAACAAGATCAAAGAAAGCAACAACAAACAATTTCATGACAATGAATTTCTTTTTTATTTTTTTATTTTTTAGTTGTAGATGGACACAATATCTTTATTTATTTATTTTTATGTGGTGCTAAGGGTTGAACTCAGTGCTTCACACATGCAAGGTAAGCACTCTCCCACTGAGCCACAGCCCCAGCCCATGACAATGAATTTCTAACTGAGAAGTTTAAAAAAAAAGAAAGAGCAGTCTTCTACTTGAAGATTCTAAGACACATTCACAAAATGTTTTTCTCCAGCAGGCATTTATAATAAAGTCCCCTCATGGTGGACAGTGATATTACCAAATAAATGTGTTGTTATTTATTTTAGGCTTTCAGTTTTGTTTTTGATTTTTTTTTAATATTTATTTATTTACTTTAGTTGTACACAAATTGTAATGATTTATGTTTACGTGGTGCTGAGGATCGAACCCGGGCCACGCACGTGCAAGGCGAGCGCTCTGCCGCTGAGCCACAACCCCAGCCCCAATAGTAGTACATATTTTTAAAATAGCCTTTGTCTTTTTTTTTTTATAATTTTTATTATGTACAACTCATAGTGCATGTATTTAACATCTTTTTACATACAATTGTTTGTATACAGAGTATATTCGTACAGTTCAGGTCTTCAATCATGCATTTAGGAAAATGATATCCATCTCATTCAAACACCTTTTCTTTTCTTTTTCCTTTTCTCCCTCTCCCTCCCCCCTTGCTCCCTCTCCCTTAATCTCCCTTCCCTTTGACCATTCTAGTGTTCTTCTAGTCCTCGTATGTACCCTCCCATCCAACAATACTATGAACTAGCCTCCTTATATCAGAGAAAACATTTGGTACTTGGATTTTTGAGACTGACTAGCTTCACTTAGCATTATGTCTTCCAACTTCATCCATTTACCTGCAAATGCCATTAATTTATTTTCTTTTATTGCTGAGTAAAATTCCATTGTGCGTATATACCACATTTTTGTTTTCGATTTTTAATTAAAGTTGTAGGATAAGAGAAATCTAAGTATCTAGTATAAGCTCATAGTAACAAAACTTTCCCCTAAATCTGATTCCCACCCCCCAATTACCTAAGCACACACCCTAATTAAGCTTGGGAGGAAAAAAAGAACCATCGTGTCCATTTCCTTAAAAGTTCTATTTTGGGATTCAAATTTCTTTAAAAAAAAAAAAAAAAAAAAGTCAAATCTGAATTATTCAGCTTCTCTGTGGTTAGACTGAAGATTTTATGTGCATTTTTCTATCAGTCATCGCAAGTTGGGGAAAAGGAGACAGATACATCGTAATTCGGATGCTATTCTGGGTCTATGTACGTGACCTGACACGATGCTCAAAGTCAGCTCTAGCCCACCAAGAACTAATGCACATTTTGGAAAGCAGTCCTTGATTTAAAAGCTAATGAACAGAAGCTCTCCTCATCTTCCATTCTCACTGGCGAAGGTAACTCATAACCCCAGAATCCCCACCCCTGCCAAAAATATACACCGAAAAACATTGGAGAGAAAGCAAATAAATGCTTCAAGAGTCAGGTGGCTTGAGTCAGTCATAAATGAACCCCAATTCTGGGATACAACTTTTTTCACTTTTTTTTCTTAACTTGTGCTTTAAGTACACCATGTGACAGCAGTCTCAAGAGGACCCATGTCCACCTTAGGTGATGGGCAACTAACGGCCTTGCACCTAGCAGATGTTCAGAGTCACTTGCTGAACTGAATCCAGATTTGTATTACAAGCACTGGAAAAATGGTCACCAGAGCCATTTCAAATGTTCACCCTCACAAGCCAAGCCTCAGGTGGAACAGCCCTGCAATGCTGATGTTAGCAACAGCCAAGAGGAGAAAGCTGAAAATGGGGTTCACGAGAACATCATCTGAGGTGCTGTATCAACCTATCCTGACACCTACCCAAACACCTGGGCAACAAATTTCCTTCACTGTTGAATCCAGTTTGAGTTGGAATTTCCATCACCTACTCCATAAAGAATCATGATGTTGTGGTGCACAAATCACATATACATTATATTTTAATGTTTGTGTTCTTATTCTATGATGATCCTTTCAGTCCACTCCAAATGTTACCTCCTCTGAGGAGGTGCAATTAACGGTTACTTTCTGTACCCTTGGAATGTTGTCAACTCTCTCCACTCTTATCCCCTGATTAGGCCCAACTCCCTAGGAATAGCAGGGCCCAGGGAGAGCCTGGTCAGTAGCAGACTGCAACAATGTCCTGATCCCAGTCTTACTCACATGGACACCACAAAAGCAACAGCCTTAGCTTCCTACTCCAAGATTTTCCAGAAAGTTGTGTCCTCACATAGAACGGACAAAAAAATATAGATGTGCAATGACATAATTTATTATTTACACTAACCTTATTAGTCCCACTAAGTCAATGGAAGAAACAATAAGATCGTACTCAGAGCAGTCTCCTATCAGACCCAGGGAACTTATATATAAACAACTCAGAGATTTCTACCCAGGATACTGATGCACAAAACATTTTTAGGTTCTATTGTTGACCCTTCCTGAAGTAGATCCAGACAGACCATGGATTGCTCCTCCTCTAATTACTGTTTATTTTACTAGTGTGTGGGTTTTCCTCATTAAAATAGTGTCATGACAAAATGGAGAGTTCATTTTAAGGGTGAATGAAGGGATTTGGTACGTGAATATCTCAGCCTTTACTGAAACTTTAACAAAGTCAAATTCTCACTATGTTCTTTGTTTCCCCTTGTTCTCTACAGTTGAAAGGATATGGAATATTCTATAACTATGCAGGTGACTTCTCTTTACATACAATCTGACTCACTAGGATATGTTTTTGAAGTTTACCAACTAAGGGCATTTATTTTTACTTGCTATAACAAAGAGTCTTCCTCTCAGCAATGGGGCACACTCAACAAACATGGCTGTGTCTTGCTTATATTAAAGTTAAGATTTGAAGCATGTATTTTCTCTTGGAGAGGAAACTAAGAGGGCAATGACAATATTTCCTTTCAATGTCTGCAGTGCCTAGAACTAGGGTTCATACAAAACAAACCAGTAATTTTCAAACTTAAATTCAATTGTGATCTACCACCAAGCTCATTAAAAGTACAGATTCTTGAGTCTCCAGGGACTACGAGCTACTGGGTCTGGGACTCTTCATTTCTAACAAAGTGAATCTGATAGATGCAGGTTTTCTGTCCAATGTACTGAGAATTATGGAAGAAGGCCCTAAATTTAAAAAAAAAAATAAATAAATGAATACAGTTATAGACTTAGCTAAAGAGATATTCCAATGTCACCACTATTCTGTTCCCTGGTATGCACATCTTGAATCATACTATGTATGGCCCCTGGAAAACAGAAATTGATTGCTTAGCAAACTGCCCTGCTCAACAACAGAGAGCACACCTTCCCCACACCCTCTCCTCCATCCTCAATGTGTCAATACCTAGGCTTGAAAATAATATCCAAGGACTTAGAGCTCCAAAAGCTCAAAGACATCAATGCCAGGACAAAAACTCCAATATTAACCACAGAAAGAAAAATGGAAACTGAGGCTCTGGGACCATTATGGGACCAGGCCACCAGGATTCCTTTGTCACCTATCCCCAGAGTCTTCAGGATTTGGCTCAAATGTGAAACCACTACTAGGAGGTAAAACTAATAGAAATGTTTAAGATGACAATAAGATAATGACAGGGCAAGCAGTAGCCTGAGAGGCATGAAAATGGAGCGCTTGATTCCTTTTTTTTTTTTTTAATATTTATTTTTTATTTTTTAGTTGTAGTTGGACACAATACCTTTATTTTTATTTATTTATTTTTACGTGATGCTGAGGATCAAACCCAGGGCCGCGCACATGCTAGGCGAGCGCTCTACCACTGAGCCACAACCCCAGCCCCCGCACCTGATTCCTTTTTAAAAATGTTGGACCCTGTCCTGTGCTGTTGACTGGTTCTTCCCAAGCCCAAGTCCTGTTGGCCTGCATGAACTGTAAATCCCTAGAGTGCAGGGAAAATATGCCCCATTTCTTGTATGTGTGTTAAAGTCAGGCATATGCTTGGTGACCCAAAGATTCTGTTGGAGAACAAGGCAAGGTAATACACTGAGGAGTGCTGGCCAGAGAGCAGAGTTCAAATGCCACCTTACCTATAAATCCCTGTAAGGTTTGCAACCAGGCTCCACATCAAAGAAACCAATAATTGCTTGAGCCAGTATTCTTGTGCCAGTCACTCAACTCCCACTATAGAGCAAAGAAGGGGAATCCTAGGGTGGGAAGGGCCTGGCTCTCAAGACCCTCAGGTTCATTCACACTTTGCTGACCCTTTAAAGGCCACACTTACCAAGAGTCTACGAAAGGAAAAGGGAAGCCAGCTCAGGCTGATCAGCTGGACTCCCCCATTTGGGAGAGAAGGTTTCCTTGACCCCCTGACTACATTAACTTCACCACTCCCCCAGTTCTTGTCACGGGTCCTGCCTTCCTCTAGACTTGTGTGTACTAAAGACAGGAGCAGTGGGTTTCCTGTCCTCTCCTCTCACCCCAGAGACTACTGGCACAGTGCTTGATGCACACAGGCACCAAAAAGATGTATCCTAGGAAAGAAAAGACCTAGCCAACACTTGATTATCTCAGATGTGAACAGATAATGTTTGACTTCCAGGACAGCTGGACAATTAAAGATGACAAATGTGATGTGGCCTAGTTCAGTCTTCATTCAATAAAGTCCAGATAGTTCAATAGTAACAACCTGCCTGAGACTACTCGTTACCAACACGCCCAGAGCAATGGAACTGCGGCAAGGGAGTCCCTTGCAAGGAGCCCAAGTGCCAGAAGCAATGGTTTCTTTGAGGCTTTCTGAGCTCCTGTTCTCCAAAACCAATCCCTCAAACCCACCTTCAGCGTCTGCTTCAAATAAAACCAATGGAGAATATGGGGAAGAGGAATGTTGGCTCTTTGTTCTAGGGCGCTCTATGTTGTTTCCCAATCTCACTGAGCCCCACCCGAAACCAAGGGTCTGATGGGAGGGAATGCAGGGAAAAGCCATTCCCACGGCAAAGCAGGGAGACAAACTGATTTATGAGGCAAGATTCTAAAGAAGCTAAACACACACTGCGTGGCACAGCAACCAGGGTGAGGATGTGCAGAAAGGGTCCTTTTCCAGCCAGGAAACATCAGAGCTGAGTCAACACTGAGGTCAGCAGTGCAAAGGGGGCAAACTGCAGGTCCCCATGTTCTGGGAAAAACTCACAGGCACCCTGCTGCCTCTCAACTGACCAAAGGTGCTCTGGGGATTTCTTTTTTGGTGTTCAAGATCAAACCCAGCCTCTTGCATGCCAGGCAGGCACTCCGCCACTGAGCCACATCCCCACCTCTGCTCTGGGCATTTCTATCTTTGAATTCCTGCCACGCTGCCATGCGGTTGAGAACTCCTCCTTTGGGAGAGAGTCACTCTGAGCAGCACTCCATGGAGACTTGCCAAGAATTCCCATCCATCATTCTCATGAATCAATACATTTTTTAACATTTTTTTTTCAAATTATAAAAAAGCACATGATCATTGTAGAAAACCTGGGAAATATAAAATGTGCAAAAAGGCGGGTGTAAATACTAATAATCCTACTCTCATGTTTCCCTCAAGGTTTCTGATTTTTTTTTCCTTTTAAGTTTTATCTAGGTATCAGCCTAGGGCAGTGATGTGCACTAAAGTCCTCAGCACTCAGGAGGCTAAAGTGGGGGATCTCTTGAGCCCAGGAATTTGAGAACAGCCTAGGGAACACAGTCAGACCCTATGTCTTAAAAATAAAGATTTAAAAGTTATATTTAGCTTTCTGTTTCTTAAATATAATATAAATATACAATAAATATGAATATATGACCACCTAAAAAACACACATACAGAGAATCAAAAAGCTCCCCAGGAGCAGGCATGGTGGCACACACCTGTAATCCCAGTGGCTCTGGAGGCTGAGGCAGGAGAATTACAAATTAAAGTCAGCCCCAGCAATTGATTGAGGCCCTAAGGAACTTAGTGAGACCCTGTCTCAAAATAAAAAATAAAAAAGTGCTAGGGATGTGTGGCAGGGTGGAAAGTGCCCCTGGGTTCAATGCCCAGGTTCCCCCCCACCCAAAAAAAAATAGTTCCCCATGATTTGATGCAAAAAATAAATCTCTAGCCCCTTTCTTTCTTCTCCTCTTTCCTTCCACTCTCTCTTTAGACTGAGGCTTTGGTGGTTTCCTCCCTATCTGTAATTTACAAGCAAGCCCTGCTGTTTCCTAATTTTTCTGTTCTCTGCATGCTCAAATGATTTTCTAATAAAAACGGCCACTTCCTAATCCCACCTCTATTTCTCCACTGTAGTCATATTTTAATTTGGGTTTGACCATAGTTCCTTTTCATGGTTATATTATATTCCTCGTGCTATAATTAAGACTTTAAAAAATCTTTCTTGTACATTTTTGGTTCTCCAAGGAGTTAAACATTCTCTACCAATAACTCAATACTAAATTCTTGGCTAATGTATTGAGTCTCCCCTTGAGATGTGCAGGTGCATCAGGTGTCCTGGCATATCCAGTGTCCTGGAAAACCTCTCAAGGAGTTCTTTTCTCTTGGCTGATCTAGGTTGGGGGCCCTCTGACCTGGGCACAGCTGCCATCCTGGGGTTTTCCCTGCCATCCCCCTGGAGAAAAACTTTCTTGCTGCCAGCAGCATCTTCTCTCATTACTCTCTGTTTCAGTGGAACGTTTTCTTTAATAGTTTCCTAAAATGGCTAAAATGTTGAGACATTTCACACCTGGAAATGTCTTTGTCCTACCCTCAATCTATCTGAAGCATATTAGCAGTAATCAGGGGCTGGAGGGAGGGGAGAAGAAGAGTGAGGCTTAGTGGATACAGGGTTTCCTTTTAAGAACATGAAACTGTTCTAGAACCAAACAGAAGTGATAGTTTCACAACATTATGAATGTACTAAAGGCCACTGGATTGTATACTTTATAATGATTAAAACGGGAAATTCTATGATATGTATATTTTACAACAAACTTTAAAAAAAATACATGACTGGTACCTCCATTCATAATCTTGAGTAAGTTTATGCCTTTTTTAAATCGTTTTGCTCTATTTTATAGGGTTTGGGGTAAAATAAAAGGTTCATGGGCTCTATTTGCCATTTGTAAGGGCACATTATTTAAAATATGAAATCAGCAAAGGTTCATCAGGGAGATAGAAAACAAAGTATCATAAGTTATAATCCTACCTTCAAGGAGTTTACAATCAAGTTGGGATTTTACACACACACACACACACACACACACACACACACACACACACTATAGTGTGTATATATATTATATACATACATATATATGCATATTCTCTCATTATGTGTGTGTATACATATTGTGTGTGTGTGTGATGAAAGGAAACCACACTATGCAATATATGAGGTCAGAATGGTTCAGACAGTAAGTGACATGGAGCTCAAAAGAAAGGGCTATAGCTGTGGATATTAAGACAGACTTTACACTAAACACTGAATCAGAGCTGGGTAAGAAAAACTCTAAAAAGGGAAGATTATCTTAGCAAACTGGGTCACAAATATATTTAGGGCATGATCAGGAGACCAGCTGAACTAGTTTGTAGTAAACTATTAAGAAAAAAAAAAAAAAAAAAAAAAAAACATGGTCTGGAGTCAGAAAATACAGGGTCAATTTACATATTCTTTTAAAAAGAAAAAAACCTTGCCGTTGAGAACCCTCCACACTGCACTTAATCCTGGGCATTTCCATTTTCAGCTCCAGAAGGAAAAATGGCCCAGAACACCACAAACTGCATACTGTGATCCACTGCAGAATTCCAGGACCCGTGGCATGACAGACCTGGGCTCCCACTGCTGCCTGAACTTCCACATGAAAGATACTCTGTGAGCTGCACTGACCTCTCACTCATCATCCTGACTCATGCTAGAGGCAAGAGGAAGTAACACCTGCTGACTGGTGACCAGATGTCCACTGAATGCCTAGGATGCTTTTCCTTCTCCACTAAATGGGCAGATCAGAGGATCAGTATAGATGCCACACAGTCATGGTGGTCTGCAGAACATTTGTTAATGGGCTATGAGGGAGGGCAAAGATCATTACCCAGTCCCCTGGGGGTTCCCAGCAATGTGAACCAATAAATTCTCTCTATGGGTCTGAAAATTTATGTTGGGTTTGGGTCACTTGCACCTAAAAGGCATTGATACATCCTCCAATTGACACATACCCCTTTCTAAGCCCCATCACTACTGGGCTCAAACATCTTAAATTTAAAAGCTCCTTTGAATTTTAGTTCTCTTCAAATCAACAAGGCTGTAAGTTCCTTGGGTATCTTTGTATCACTCCCACATCAACCTGTGCATCCCAATTACTTAAAGATGGGTCGATGGGTGGACGGATGGATGGATGGATGGATGGAAGGAAGGAAGGAAGGAAGAAATGAAATAAGAAAAGGAAGATATGGAGAATTTCTGGCTCATTTCTTCTTTATTCATCTTCTATCTTCCAACTCCCAATTTCTCTGTTTTGAATCCCTTGGAACAAGATTTACAAGAGGACTTCATCTGATGAGTACAGAGACCAAAATTAAAACAGAAAAGCTCCATTAAGGTAATCTATGCCAACTTCCCAGTGACCCTGGGAAAGAAATGATCAAAAAAGGAATGCCCAATGTTTTGAGAGCACATGTGTGCCAGGCACTTTACTTGGCAGTTCGTTAATATTCTCTCACACAGTCATCATCAAGGATTGTGGGTTATAGATTAATGATCTAGTCCAATTATTCATATTGGCAACACTAAGACCCAGGGAAAACTGAAAAATTGAAAATCTTGCCCAAAGGCATACAACTAGGCTGAGAACGGGTTCCAACTTGAGTACATCTGGCTCCACAATCTTTACATCTGAAAATCAATCACTTAAACAGATAAATGCCTATATGATGTGAGTAGAGGTCCTCAAAAAAGACCAATCTATCCCAAATGTCTCTTCCCTTGAGGCTAGATATTCTTCCATTGTAAATTCACTCTTTGGGTTGTTTTTCTATAATATTATAATAATTTATGTTTGAATTAACCCTTCATTAGTCATGAATCACTTTCATATAAATTCTTTTGTTTGATCTGCACAGCAACCCCATAAAGCTGGTTATATTATCCCCATAACACAGATGAAAAGACTGAGGTTCAGAGAGGGCAGCCTATCCAAAGCAAAGTCAGTGATTGCTGACATCCTGGGTCTTCCAACTTCATGTTTTCACATGCTTCTTTTCTATACAACTTATTAGTTGAGATGAGGGCTGACAGTTGATCAGATAGACACTATGAGGAATGGTGCCTCAGGAAGGGACAGATAAAAGAAGAGATGGTGAAAAGAAGAGAAGTGGTTGAAACAGATGGAGGAGGCTAGTGTCAAATTCTGCCCATCACACAGTCTACCTGGGCTTGAACTGGACTTAAATGCCCAAGTGTTATTACTAGAGTAGCCACACAGCCTGTCTGGGACAATCTCAGGTCATGGCCAGCATAATTATTACAGCTCCCTCTTTTTCACTTTCAGAAGAATTTAATTTGGATGATAAATTACATAGTCACCACCACAGGCGGAGTGGTGGGAAGGTCCCATACCCAGTCCCTGCACAGCTCCCAGCTATGTTTGTTTCAAGGGAAAGCAGTTGGGTCCTCTTGCTTCTCCTTTCAGATGAAATAAAAAACAGCATTACTGGAGTTCACAGGGAGGCCCCTGGGCAGCAGATCTGGGCACCCATTGTAAAACCCATTCTCTCTTTCGGTAATTACTGGTTGCCCAATGAGCTTAGCACCAACCCCCGCCCGAATAAGCCACTATGTAATTATGGGAAGCCTTGAAATGAGGATGTCCTCAGTGTGGTACAGGCTTTTCTGGGAGGACACGTGTGCTCACAGGCTTCTGCGCCTGCTCTCACGGGCTGTCCACCCGGGGAGAGCCGGGAGTCACAGCAACAGCTTATGGGTGGAAAACACTTTATGGGGTACGAAGCCATGTTACCCACATTACCCCATTTGCTTTCCAAACCCCCATGAGGAAAGAGTGCAAGTGACATACACTCTAATTTCAACTCCAAGTTTAAAGAGGGGAAAGGACTGCCCACGCTGGAGTCAGATGCAGGTCTTCTGATCGCTGCTCCGCGGCCCTCCCCACCAACCACAGGCACCCCAGCACCCACTGCTCAGCTCCGAGCCAGCTTCTACTGTGGGGAGCACAGAGGGGGACCATCAGCCTGCACTCTCAGCAAGACTCCCAGGACCTGAGGTCACCTGCTACGCTATTCATCTACACCCACTGCCCCAGCACTTTGGCCATCTCCCTGCCTTTCCACACACACCCTTTTTATTATCTTAGTTTAATTCCAATTCACTTCATGTTTACTAAATGATCCTCTGTGTCAGCATCAAGGCAAATGTACAGTTTGGCCCCAGGCCCCACCCACAGTACCAACAGTCCCTTGGTTTAGGACAAAGGAGGAGGGCCTGGGAGTCAGGGCTCCTGATACACCAGGTACCCACTCACTGGCTGGTGGACTGAGGCAATTTGACTTGCCTCTCTGTGCTTCAGTTTCTTCTCTTTAAAGCAAAAAGGCCAAAGTAAATCAGAGTTTACAGTCTGGTGGCCAGGAGGCTACGTCTACTTCCCCAGACATCCTGAATCAGCCTACACAGCATGTTTTAATGGCTTTTTAAAAAACTTTCTATACTACCTGCACCATTCCTAACTCTTTGACAAGAAGATTCTTCATTCTTTCATGTTCTCTGCATAGAGGCTTTTGAATGTGCACCTCCTATACCAGATGACCTCTAAGTCCCTCCTAGTCCAATGGTCTGTGTTAGGGAGGAAGCAATGGCTTAGACCCAAGCCAGGCTGCAACTTCTAAGTGATGCACCTCACCTGAGGGAGGAGCCCCTATCTTCTTTTTTTTTTAATTTATTTATTTTTTATTCTAAGATGTTATAAATGACAGCAGAATGTATTACATTTCATATTACACATATAGAGCACTTTTTTACAAATCTCTGGTTGTATGCAAAGTATATACACACCATTCGTGACTTCATACATGCACTTAGGGTAATGATATCCATCTCATTCTACCATCTTTTTTTTTTTTTTCATTCACCCTTTTGCCCCCCTCCCTTCCCTTTCCTCCCTCCCCATTGGCCATTCTAGTGTTCCTCTAATCCTCCTATGCTCCCCATCCCAACCCGACTGTGAATTGGCCTCCTTATATCAGAGAAAACATTTGGCATTTGGCTTTTTGGGATTGGCTAACTTCACTTAGCATTATATTCTCTAACTCCATCCATTTTCCCGCAAAAGCCATGATTTTATTCTCTCTTATTGCTGAGTAATACTCCATTGTGTGTATATACCACATTTTCTTTATCCATTAATCTACTGAAGGGCATCTAGGTTGGTTCCACAGTTTAGCTATTGTGAATTGTGCTGCTATAAACATTGATGTGGCTGTGTCCCTGTAGTATGCTGTTTTCAGGTCTTTTGGGTAAAGACCAAGGAGTGGGATAACTGGGTCATAAGGTGGTTCCATTCCAAGTTTTCCAAGGTATCTCCATACTGCTTTCCATATTGGCTGCACCATTTTGCAGTCCCACCAGCAATGTATGAGTGTGCCTTTTTCTCCACATCCTCTCCAACATTTATTGTTGTTTGTGTTCTTAATAGCTGCCATTCTGACTGGAGTGAGCACCAAGGAGGAGATGAAAATTGCCTTTGAATCAACTGTACCGCGGACAGGAATAAAGCTGGGCTGTATGGGTTACATTCTGGAGAACAAAACAAAAATTGATATGTATATTTTGTATATGTCTGTGTATATTTATGTGTGTCACCAAAACAGAAATAAATTCTCATCCTTTGATTATAACAACCACAATTCCAAGAGCTCAAAAATGCTCCTGAGAAAACTACCAGGAGAAATACATCCATTATTATCACCTCATGTATTCCTGCCCACTGTTGTGAGCAGAATAAAGCAGGACGTCCAAGTCCTCATCCCAAGAACCTGTGACTGTTTCCTCACAGGCAAATGGGATTTTGCTGGTGTGATTAAATTAAGGATCTTGAGATGGGTGGATTGTCCTGGATCATCATGTGGCGCAACGTAATCATGAATGTCCACTGTAAGAGGGAGGCCAAAGGGCCAGAGTCAGAGGAGACGTGAAAACGGAAGGTCAAAGTGACACAAGGCCAAGACCCAAGGAATGAGAGTAGCCTCCAGAAGTCAGAAAAGGCAAGGGAACAGATTGTCCCTTCAAGCTCCCGGAGGAACACAGCCCTACCAACATTTTGATTTCAGCCTATGGGACCCATTTTAGACTTCTGACGTCCTGTAAGGTAAAATGATAAATCTGTGTTGTTTTAAGTCACTAAGTGTGTGGTCATTTGTTATAGCAGCAAAAAGAAATTAATACAGGCACTGGGCATACTGGCACATGCCTGTAATCCCAGCAGCTCAGGAGGCTGAGGCAGGAGGATTGCAAGTTCAAAGCCAGCCTCAGCAATTTAGGGAGGCCCTGTCTCAAAATTAAAGAAAAATAAAAAGGGCTGGGGATGTGGCTCAGTGATTAAGCACACCTGGGTTCAATCGCTGGGAAGGGAGGAAGGGCAGAAGGAAGAGGATTAATACAAGCAAATAAAACCCCAGCTTCTTGGGGCTTGGGTGGTGGCTCAGCGGTAGAGCGCTTGCCTAGCATGTGTGCAGCCCGGGTTCTACCCCCAGCACCACGTAAAAAAAATAAAGGCATTGTGTACAACTAAAGCAAATAAATGTTAAAAAAAAAAAAAAAAAAACAGCTTCTTAAAGTTTGCCATTCAGTCCCCCAACATGCAGAAAGGCACTCTGAGAAAGTGGACATTCTCCATGGGGATATCTGCACCTTCAGGACAAAAACATGGCATTTGTGCAAATAAAAAAGACAACATGCATGTTCAAGAGACACAGAGAAACGGAAACAGCAAGTGTGCACATCAAGGAACCTGGAAAGAGGAGCAAAAATCAACTCTGAAGTTAGTTACACTGGAATGGAAAAAGAACAAAAACAATCACAAATTTTTCACATCTGTCATGAAGCATTTCCCAGCACCTTCAAGGCAGATGGACCCTGGTGAAAGGTTTTAATAAGTAACTGCCCTGTGTGGTAAAGCTCAGAAAATGAACTTTCAATTCTCTTAATTTTCCACTTAAATGGATCTGATTCTCTTTACAGGGAGGGAATGAAACTCCCCCAAACCATGAAAAGTCCCTTTTCCACATAACAACTGATAGGGTAGAGATAAAACCTGGCCATGTAATGGCCTCATTATTCTTACTGCAAACCATCTGTCAAATTTTGTTTAACAAGTAGGGTAAATTCAAGAGAAATAAATAACAGTTTTCTGCAAGCCCTCATGTCCACACAGGTATACTTTAAATGAGCTATGCTTGACATAAAGCACACACACACTTACTTTCTCAATTTCCTGGCAAGGCGCTCTTGCTTAAATACACAACCATCAAGCACAGAGAGAGAGGCGCAAATCATTCCCCATGCTGTTGGGGTTCCTCCTCCTCCTCCCGTTTACTTCCTCAGAGAACTCAGACCCAAACCAGTTCTGCTCCTTCCCGGCTGCCAGTTCCCAACACCCATCACGACTCACTCGCAGCCCTCCTAAAGCAAACAGCACATAAATCAGCGACAAAAACTAACTCAACTTCAAACCAGCCCATTCCAACATTAATAGCGCCTTTGTTGTCAATAAACCTATATTTGACTTCTCCTGTTTTTATGTGTGTTTTGTTTATAAATTACTAATGCTTTTCCTGGAGCAAAATGGTCAAAGTAATATTCTACACAGAGCCATACTCTGTCAGTGGGAGAAGGAAAAAAAAAATACAGTTCAAACTGAATCAAGGAGAGAAAACTATTAGCTGTGAATTGACGGGCATTTCCCCATTCTGCTTGATCACTGGCAACCTACCCTCTCCATCCTCCCTACCAGGAGGCAGTCAGCATGACATGGACTTTTATGCGGTAGTCAATCAGACAGATGGAAAGTGGAAGTCATAGCTCTGAGGAGCCATTCCACTCTGGCTTTGCCTTTTTTTTTTTTTTTTTTTTCCCAGAGACAATAGTATTGATGCACTTATCCAAACAGATGGAAGTATAGATGATGTGGCAGCGGTGGTTTTACTGCCAAGTGAGAACCTCCAACAAACCAAGGACGTGTCAGAACCCTCCAGCCTCTTAGGAATGTGAAGAACTTCCAGAAGCAAGAGTTTCCCAAACTGGAGAGCAAGCTGGGACACAGTGCTTACTGGAGGGCATGAAAGCGGTGAGCCATATGCAGACAAGAACATTAAGAGGAGGCAGCCAGGACTTAACAGGAAGAGCCACATTTTCCTTTGCTCAGAAACCAGAAGATCCAGTCCTCTCCCATGGGGCGCTCATGGTCTGGTGGGTTTTAGTTTTTTCTTTGGGTATGATTTGTTGTTTGGTGCTGAGGATCAAAGCCAGGGCCTTGGGTATGCTAAGCACAAGTCCTACCACTGAGCTTCACTCCCAGTCTAGTGGGTTTGAAAAGCAAAGCATTTCATATTAAGGGAACAGAAGAAAAGGATGACAGTTGGAGAGTTTTGAGCCTCTGACTTAAAGGAACTGTTCTCCCTCCGATTCTGTTCAAGTGATGAAAAATAGGTTACTTTTACACAACTTGGGAAAACTGTAGTGTAGTGGGTAACATCAATCTTCCTAGGAAGACTAGAATTGCACTGAATTTTCCAATAGACACATGATTCCAACCTTCCATGTGTCACAGGTTCATGGTAGATCAGAGCAGGATGGCACCTATGAGACTGTACTGCCCACCCCCCAAAATAATCACTGAGGAAACTGGCACACAGTGTGGTGAAAGGTAAAGTTGCTACCAGGATCCTGGTTTCCCCACCCCTCTTATATTTTAATTTTTAATCCATAAAAAGTAGGCTCCTCCAGAAGTCACCAGAGTAGGTGCCAATGTGGATGCAAAGGGGACTCTCAGTAACAACTGATTGTTTTTTGTTTTTTTCTTTTCCTCCAGGCATCCATCTGAGGGAAGAATCAGGTACAAACTGAGAGCATGCCCCTGTCTTGCAGGGGTGTTTGTGGTTATTTTGCATGGGAAGATCCACTCTCCTGCCTCAGGGACCAGACCTGTCCTACCCTAGGCTGGCTCAGCTCCTCCCCAACTTTACTTCTGTCTCTATGCCCAACATCCCCACCTCTCCCAACCTTGCCACTAGATCAACCTTCTTCAGCCTCATAGGATCTATCCATTCAGTTGGCCAAGAAAGCAAACCTCGGTTTAGAACTTAAGAGGACTACTCTGTTGGCACAGGAGTTTTAGCTTAAAACTAGTAGATTTTGCCTGTCCAAATTGCAACCACACTTCAGAATTTAGCTCAAACCTAATTCTTCTTCATCTCCTCCTGTGCTTGGACATCATGGGTCATGCTGCCTCTTTGCTGTGTTCTTAAGTAACCATAACAACTAACATGTCAGGAACAAGTTTTAATCCAAACCAGAGTCCCATCCCAGGGACCCACAAGTATCTTCACTTTTCTTCACCTCTCATTCTCTCCTGCCAAGCTAAGGAAATCTTTACCCAGATTCAGAGTCAGCCAGTTCTATCATCATGCACTCTTCCAAATTTTTTTTAATACTTCAGTCTAAACATTTGAAATTCAAAATCCAAAACTTGATTTTCCTCTTCACCATTTTCTGCCACGTCATCACTTACTGAAGAAAGTAAATATCGGATGCCCAAGCCAGTGGAAAGGGAGAAAGGGTAATGGATCCAAATAAATGTAGATTTTGTAAGTGAAAATTTTTATAGTGTAATGACAATCTCAAATTAAATATCCTGTCACACAAACATTTATTGAGTGCCTCTTCTCTGCCAGGTATTCTGCCTGGAGCTTCCATTTCTCTCATTTGAACTCAGGACAACCCTATTTCCACGTTACAGAAGAAAAATACAGGCTCAGATGGCAGATGGCTTCCTCTGAGTTACAGTCAGTGAGCCGCACAGTCAGTCTCCCCTCTGACTGAGACCAGCTGAGTGGTCTTAAGACAGGGCTGGGGTCTCACAAACACAGGGTGGTAACACAGAGTTGCTAACAGTAAGGGCTAGCAAACTGGACCCCTTCGTTTTACATATGGAGCAACTCCAGCCAGAAAAAATGAAGTGACTTGCCCAATACCTGCTGACCAAAAGAAAATGGACATTAAATGAAGGGAAGGAAAATCATGCAATGGAAACGATGGCTGACCTCAAATAAAGACACATGAACACTAGTCCCAGACCTGCCACTAGTCAAGATGTCTCACCTCCCTGGGGCTCAGTCTCATCTGAAACATTTGAGAAATACACAGCCAATCTCAGCATCACAGGTATCACAGACACTGTTCTAGGATTAACATTCTGTGGTCTCCAAGATCCAGTGTTCCTTCTAGACACTACCTCAAAAGTACAACACTAGGGCTGGGTCTGTGGCTCTGTGGTAGAGTGCTTGCCTAGCATGTGTGAGGCACTGGATTCGATTCTCAGCATCACATATAAATAAATTAATAAAGGTCCATTGACAACTAAATATATATATATATATTTTAAAAAGTGTGACACTAAATAAAACACACACACCACAGTATATAAAAAACACACATCGGTGCATGCAAAAAAGAGAAATTCAACTCACTCTAAGAGTTTTGAGTGTAATGTTTGCTTAGGGTTTTTTTTTTTTTTTTTCTTTTTTCCTCCTGGTAAAATTGCTTAAGTGTGTTTCACACACACACACACACACACACACACACACACACACACACACGACCCAACCTCCTTGGCCATGCAGGTTCTGTTCCCAGGCAACACTGACCACAGAGAGGGAAGATGTCAGCCAGCAACAGTGGCCTATGAGGGCCAACAAAGAACGGCCAAGCACTCCCAGTGTCACCACCCTAAAACACCTGGTCGAGTCTGATTAATGAGATGAGGACCAGATGCTAACAAATGTCTACTAAATGAAAAGGAAAAAAAAAAAAAAAAAGAAAGAAAGAAAGGGAAAAGGAAAGGCAACCAGAAGCCTGCCTTTAATACAGTGTACTTTGTTATCTGTAATGTCTTTCAACCACAGATAACAGAATCAACCACATGGAATCTAAGATGCATGCCAGGTGAAAAAACATCATAAAGACATAATAAAAAGTTCCACCAGTGCCTATAAATTGCTAGGGGCTGTTACAAGGGCAGAGCCATAAATTCTTGACGTTTCCCAAATTAGAGGGTACCAACACGTATGCAAATATATTTGTGTGGGTAATTGAGGGCTAAAAATCTTACATTAAGCACAGCTACCTCCTTCAAAGGCTGCTGGGGAGCCTCCGACAGGCACACACACACACAGCACACACTGTAGGAATTCAATTTGGAAACCATCATCTAAAGCACAGAGGAGAACAGGAAAGTCATATTGCTATAATGCTTAGATTATCAATCATCTTGACAGTTTATTGGCTTTATCACCACACATACCATTAAAATGATGTCTGGCCTAGACTGTCAGGAGCAAACATTAAACAGACCAGGATTAAAAAGCAGATCCCAAACAGCACTCCAGTCAAGTTTCCCTTCCACTCTGAAATTAGTTAGAGCTGACTAAGAAACTGGCGCTAGACTTTGAAGAAATATACAGCCCAAAAGGCTGCGAGTCAACTCAGACCTGACGAGCTGATAGGTAATGTCATGTTATGGCAAATCTGACTCTCCTGCAGTTGATTTATCACGTACTCTGTGTAACAGAATGATTGCTAATGGTGGAAGGGAGAAGGAAGGGGGGGAAAAACAGACTCTGCCATAATTTGCCTCTTCTTGCAACCAGGGGCGTGCATCAAAAGGGCCAAGCCAGCTCCCTGAAGTGGAGTAGGAATGCTAATAAATTCACACTACTGAGCAAACATATTAACATTACCCCCACACAGGTTATTAAAGTAATTTTACAGATTCAGAAGAACCGAATAGGCAGCAGAAGAGACATTCATAATTCAAGAGCTCTAGACAGCATAAGAGTTACGAACCCTATACGTTTTTAAAATGCTTCTGCATGTGTCACTTTGGCAAGGAAATCTCAACACAATTAAAACTATACTAGCACATCAAGAGGGCTCAATTGAGAGCTGTGTACCTGCCTTTTACTAGGCCAGCACTTTATAGATGCCTCAGGAAGAAAGGGGAAATGGGAAATTCAGTGCTAATTAAAGGGAACCTTCTGTGCCTAAGGAAAAATGGTGGCATTTCTAAAATATATATAAAAGAAACACGTTTTCAAATCTCTGCCAAGGGTTTGGCTTTTTCATAGTCCCTAGAACTGTTCTGTGTTTGTTTGGAAGTTACAGAGCTATTCTGTTTGTGATTAATAGCTTGCTTTCCAGGACAAATAAGTCATTAAGAAGGGTGGGGTGGGGCACAGAGAACTGACGGGGCAGGAGCTGGCCCCGAAACAACACAACGAGTAAGAAATTCACACCACGCTTTTCAACCTTTCACTTCTTTGCTTATTTACCCAAGTGGGGTCCCCTGCCTTCCCCTCTAGGTGACTTCGGCATGACGCCTTGTGAAGACAAAACACTAGGACACATCAGAGGCCCCATCTCTTGGTCCCTTCCCCTAGGTGGGTTTGGTACTTTGGGAATTCAGCTAACACATTATTCAGGAAAAGCTCTGGGAAATGATATGACAGAAGCGCCACGGGATGTGAGGGAACTGCATCAGCAGAGGTCCTGCTCTCACAGGGTGTCCCTGACTTCCAATGTCTCCCCAGAAGGCTGTGCCGACATTTTGTGACAACTCCAGCCAGCCACCTGTTTACAAGCAGTGCCATCTTGTTTTGTCAGGCATATGTTAGGGGCTGACAATACCCCATTCACCCACAGAGAGCCATTCCCATCCATCAGATGTCACCAGGAGGAAAAATAAAAGTAATGCCAGATCACAAGGTTGTACCCGACTGAGCAAACACTGGACTTTTCCCCTGAATGAGCATCTAAGTTAGGGAAACCAGGCAGGACCCACCCATACCCTCCAGCACATACATACCCAGAACACCTCAACTCTACACACAAGAGCCAAGAGGGAGTAACTGGGGGAAGGACAGCTCACAATGGAGTTCCTCACACCAGAAACCTCCTCTGCCATCCCCTCGGGGCTCAGATTTCCAAAGCACTTTCACTATCAGTGAGGAGGGAACTTCCCACAACAACCCTCCTCCCTACACTGGTCCCTGCCAGGGAACAGACGGAATCTCCACTTTCACACTCCAAGACATCAAGGCACCAAGAGCTCCATGGGGAGAGATGTAGCAACCAGTCAGTGAAATCAATCATCAAGGTCACTGGTCACAGGCCAAGGGACCAACATGGCACTGCACTCTATCACGTGGGCCTCTTACAGCACGATGCTTGTCTCCACAGAGGCTACCACTGACTCAGTCGGAGGATGGGATTGGCTGATCACCAAGTAGATGGAGGATGGTTTGCTCTTTCCATCAGCCAATCCCATTTTCCAGCAGGGCAGAAACCAAGTCTCACTGATGTGCTGCCCAACTCCAAGAAACAGTCATGACACATGAATGGGGGGAAAAAAATAAATGATTGATTCCTTTTTAATCAAACAAGCAAAGGGTGAAATGGCAGAAAGAACTGTTAGTCAGTTTGGAAATCCCAGTCCTGCTGCCAACTGGGGCCCTTTCTTCCACCCAGTGACTGAAAGCAATCAGACAGTGGAGCAGCAGGAAGCTGCATGAGCTTCTTCTCTTTCCTCTCAGTCCTCTCAAAACACTCTTGTTCTGCCCCATCACACCTGCATTGTGCCAATGTTTGTGCTATACTAGTGCCCATTTGGGGTCCCCTCACGACAGTAGGGCAAGATAGGACTGGTGGGCACAGGGAAGACAACTAGGAAATGAAAAGACTGAAGCTTATTTTAACCTAATTTACCTAGGCCTCATTGCCTTCTACTCTAGAAATGTTCCAAAAGACCCCTTAGGGTCAACGCTGAGTTCATTTGGGTTTTTCTCACTATGAAGAGTAAGAAGCATTAAAGGTTCTGTTTGTCCTTTAGGTGCTATACAAGGGGAATGGGGAGAGGAGAAGCAGCTATGACCCACAGGAGATTCTTAATACACTTGTTAAACTGAACTGAGACCTACAACCGTGTTTAAATAATTTAGTATGAGCATTAAACAGAAAAGGATGAGACATCAGTGCAAGAACTGCTGTCATTACACAACACAGCAAGAGGAACATTGAGTGTTAAAAGTTCACCCACAGGAATAGCTGAAGTGGAGACAGAGGGATGAGGGACAATTTTATGGGAAGAATAAGAATCAGCTGGTCCTTGAAGCATGATTAGTCTGTTTTCTGTTACTATAACAAAATGCCTGAGGCAGGCTACTTTATAAAGAAGATTATTTAGCTCATAGTTCTGAAAGTTCAGGAGCATGGTGCCAGCATCAGTTCAATCCTGAAGAAAGTGTCAAGGAAGATAGTATCACAAATGGTAGAAGAGTAAGAGGGAGAGATCACATTACCATACAGGAAAACAGCACGTGGGGAGAAGCAAATCTTGCCCTTTTTATAATAATTCATTCTATGAGAACAATCAGGGCCCCATGAGAACCACCTTAATCTCTTCCAAGAGTAGTGCCCACAGTAAGATGACCTCCTCCACTAGGAGGAGTGAGTGACCTCCCACTAGGTTCTACCCCTTAAAGGTCCTACCACCTCTTAATATCACCACACTGAGGACCAAGCTTCCAACACAAAAAGCCTTGATGGACAAGCACATCCAAATGATAGCATGTGGGAAGGAGAGAGAAGGTCATTCCAGGCAGGAAGAATGTGGCAGACGTGGGGGAGGGACATACTGAAGTGGTAGAAGAAAGGGTTAATAGAAACCAAGAGGACTCTAAGACAGAATGGAGGAGACAGGATCCAAAACAGCACAAAAATGAATATTTAATATTCCACTGCTCTCCTGCCAAATGGTTCTCCTCTAGTGCTTTCTATTTAGTGACAAAGCCACCATGGTAGAGACCCCTGGCTGTGCCCTGGTTCTCTACAAATATAAGCAGTCATGCAACTAAATTTTGGCCAATGAGATGTGAGCAGCTTCTGGGTGGTGATTTTGAAGAGTAGAATCCAGGACGTAGATGGAGTCATGGGCCAGCTATAACCAGGCTGGGAAGAACCACAGTCTAGTGATGAATAAGCATACTAACAATCCCAGGAATCTCAGAAGCAGGAGGATTCTAGGAGCACAACAACAGAATCACCATGTCCACCCTGGAGGGCTATATTGAGATGGTGATATTAAAAAAAAAAAGCAATCCATCTTCATCTTGCTTAGCCACTTCCAAATGTTAACAGCCAAACCTGTACCTGTTGTTGATCACTCTTGAATCTCTTAGCATGAAGTGTGACTCACACAGGCACTCAACAAATATGTGATTCATAACTAATTTAGAGCCTACAGAATGGGAGAAAATATTTACCATACACATCTCAGATAGAGCATTAATCTCCAGGATGTATAAAGAACTCAAAAAAACTTAACACCAAAGAAACAAATAACCCAGTCAATAAATGGGCAAAGGAACTGAACAGACAATTCACAGAAGAAGAAATACAATCGATCAACAAATCTATGACTAAATGTTCAAGGTCTCTAGCAATTAGAGAAATGCAAATCAAAACTACTCTAAGATTTCATCTCACTCCAGTCAGAATGGCAGCTATCAAGAATACAGGCAACAATAAATGTTCGCAAGGATGTGGGGGGAAAAGGTACACTCATACATTGCTGGTGAGATTGCAAATTGGTGCAACCATTATGGAAAGCAGTATGGAGATTCCTCAGAAAACTTGAAATGGAACCACCATTTGATCCAGCTATCCCATTCCTCAGTTTATACCCAAAGGACTTAAAATCAGCATACTACAGTGGTGCAGCAACCTCAATGTTTATAGTAACTCAACTTACAACAGCTAAACTGTGGAACCAACCTAGATGCCCTTCAACAGAAGAATGGATAAAGAAAATGTGGTATATATTCACAGTGGAATATTACTTAGCCTTAAAGAAGAATGAAATTATGGCATTTGCAGGTAAATAGATGGAGCTGGAGAATATCATGCTAAGCAATATCAGCCAGTTCCAAAACACCAAAGTTCAAATGTTTTCTTTGATAAGTGGTTGCGATCCATAATGGGGGGCGGGGGGGGAGGTAATGAGAACAAAGGAACTTTGGATTGGGCAGAGGGCAATGAGGGGAGGGGAGAGGGGTGAGGGTAGGAAGGATAATGGAATGAGATAAACATTATGACCCTATATACCAGTGTGACTCTGCACCATGTACAGCCAGAGGAATGAGAAGTCATGCTCCATTTGTGTACAATGTGTCAAAATGCATTCTGCCATCATGTATGACTAATCAGAAAAAATTTTTAAAAGATGCTAATGAAAGAAGGCAAAATATTTAATTGGTTAAAGAGGAAAGTTCCTGGTTTAAAGTTAAATGGTGGAGGCTAATAATTAAACATAACTTTCCTTTTTCTGTTAAAAAATTAATTAAGTTAATACAGAAATGAATGGATGCCTCCGGTATCTTTGATTGCTTTTAATTCATTAACACCCCTAACCTCTCTGGTATCTGGCTAACAAAATGACATTATTTTCCCAGATTGTTGACCTTTGCAAATGAAGCAAAGGCTCTCTTAACTATCAGATAAATACTCTTTCTGCTCTCCCTCCTTTGCCTTCATCCCCCATGATGGTTGGTACCCTACTGTGTGGATTTGGCTCCTGTGCACTTTGTTCCCAGTATAACTATTGTGCATCAAAAAGGAAAAAAAAAAAAAATCTCAGAGGAACTGAGTATCACTGGTACTTAATGACCCAGTAGACAGCCACCTTGATGCAAACCAGAAGGTGGTTAATGCTTGAACAAACTGACTGTAAACCAAGGTAACAGAGAGTGACAAAGGGAGTACAGCCCCTACAAGCCAAGAGTTGTGGTTTATAACACTAATATTTCATTAGCCAAATGGGAAATGGGGCATACTGGATTCTTGACCAATTACAAAGCATACAACTGAATCTCAGGGGTGTGACAGAGTTCCCATTTGGTCTGAAGCCAGAGGCCTAATGTCAATTATACCCCAAAATGGCACATTTTCCCTTTACCGATCCACTACCACCACCCCTACCCTACACACATACAGCACATATGGCAGCAACCGTCTCCAGCATAAGTTGCAAACCCAAAACTGCACAGTCAAGTAATCTGGGAGAAGCCTATGCAACTTCTCTAAAAGCCAGCTGGCTTTGCATGCAAACGCAGTCTTGTGCTTAAGGAAGGCAAGCACAATTGTGGTAATAAAGAGAAAGGTAATAAAGAAAATGGGCTATGAACCAAGAGTGGGCAGCCTCACCTCCGAAACAAGCCTTCCCTAGAGAAAGCAGTCCCTCCCGGCTTTTGTATTTTTACATAGTGACCATAAAAAAAGCCTTTGTGTGCTGTGTGCCATGCCACCCTGCCACAGAGACTTAAGCATTTGGTTCTCTCAAGCAGCACAGATGAGGGCTGCTATGGGTGGCAGGTGCTGTGGGCCGTGTAGGGGGCATGGCGGCCTCAGAGGCAAGAGCAGCTTGCCCCTGCTAGGAGACTGCAGGACTGGAAAGGGAAAAATGAGCACTGGTCAGGACAAAAATAGGAAAAGTACATTTTGTAAAGCCTGGAGGACCTCTGAACCCCAAGGAAGAAACAGCAAAAATAAACATAGGCCCCGCTTGCATCTGCAACTATGGATGCCAGGGCCAGCTGGGACCTGAACTTGACACTGGTCACTCCCAAGCAGTTTACTGTACCTGAATCTTCCCAAAGAAACATAACGGCTTGGCAAAGGATGTTCCTCCACTCAGAGGCTAGAGCAATGGTTCCATGAATTCAGGTCAGGAGTTAGCTTAAAATCTAAATAACAAAAAGCAAGAAAGTCTCTAATTGGTTCTCTGGACTTGGGTGGGTCAACAAAAGTCCCCTCCCAAAGTGTGCACACCAACAGGGCAGTGATGGTGGGACAGGTCGTGCTCAGCGGTGAATACTGCAGAGACCTGTGCTGTCCTCCCTGGCATGCTGTCCTCTGCTGGATGGAGGGCATGTCCCAGCCTTTCAGGAATGTGAGGCCACATGATAGTTCTCACCTAGGAAGTGTGAAACAGAGTGAGGTGTCTGAGTTTCAGGCTAAAGCAGTAGGAAGTTTTCTTTCCCCATCACCAAAGAATGGAGGGGACTCCAAGAAGACAGAAGGGGCACCAGGAGAAAGGAGCCTGCGTCCCTGTGTGGTGGCAGGAAACCCAGCTCTCCTCTCCCACCCGACTCCCCCGCAGCCACACACCCCCTGCTCCTGACAAGACAGCGAATGGCCTTCAATCACATCAAGCCACAAAGACTTAGGAGCTGTCTGTAGTAGCAATTAGTCCTCTCTATTAGAACAACTCAAACCTCATTAGCAGCTGGGTTGAGATCTATTCTAGCTATATTTATTTATATAGAAGATTCACCCTCTTGATTATGCTGGGCTCTGGTTAATGTTAATATTTGGTTTGTATTCCCTCTGTTGGGTGATTGAGTCAAACCTGAGATTAAAAACAGAAAAAACTCACCATGGAAAACCTTCTATACAGAAAAGTCACCAGCAGGCACTCATCAGCTGACCCCATGCCACGTCCATCAACAGGGCCCATTCTATCTCACTATCATTTTCTTCCTGTTCTCTCTCAGAATAGGCAGGACAACACGGAGCCCACTCCTTTCACAGACTTATTAGGTCAGCTATTAGTAAGAAGGAAAAATGATTTAAACACAAACACATCAGGCAAGCGTGGGAGCAACTGAGAGCACATTTTGCAAGGGGATAAATATGAATTTCAATCAATGGAACAAGTTGTTATCCACTCCCTGTATGAGACTCCCATTAAAAAATACTTGTTTCAAAGAAAGAATTGTTCACAGTTTATTCAAGATCATTATAGTATGTCAAAAAAAAAAAAAAAAAAAAAAAAAAGTAAGCCATAGACTGACTCCTTCTGGGGTGATAAATAGAAACGAAAAAAGACATCAAAAAACCAAAAGCAATACCCCAGCTTCCTGGAGCCCCAGGAAACTCGCTTAGGCTCAGTGGAAGCCTACACTTGTGTCCCTAGAGAAGGGTCAGGAATGGTGGGCGCCTGCAGTAGCTAAGTCTGTGGCTTGAAGCAGGGACAACAGAGAAGCAATCTGAGAATCTGTCCAGGATCCTAGTAGCAGGTAGCAAGAGTGCATTTCTAGACTTGGGGAAACCAATGCAAATAAACAGACGAACTCACATTGCCAAGTTTTCACTGAGTATCTGCTATACCATTGGAAAACCTGCTGGAAGAACTAAATTTGACTGTTTTGGAGTTGATGGAGATCACCTGTCACTTCTCAGCTGTGAGACTCTAGCTTGACCTCCCAACCTCGATTTCCTCATCTGTGGAACAGAGATAATGCCACCCCACTGCATGTGAAAATATTTGAAGAATATAATTAGTTATTCGATATAAAGCATTTAGCAAAGGTGGGCCCACAATTTACTTTATCAATCATCAGAATAACAGTGGTAATTCTTACTGAAAGGTTTCATTAAGTGTTGTGTATTGTGGGGTATTATCAGTATTTGTTATGGTTTGAATATAAGGAATTCCCTGAAAGCTCGTGTGTGAGACAATGCAAGAACAATCAGAGGTAAAAGGATTTTATCCTAAGAACTATAACTAATCATGGATTAATCCATTTGGTGGGTAGGTAATTTGAATGGACTAATGGGTGGTAACTGTAGGCAGGTAATGCAAGGCTGGAGGAAGTAGGTCACTGGGGTGGGCCCGTGGCAATTATATTATCCCTGGCTCCTTGCACTCAAGCTCTGCTTCCTGGCTATCATGTCCTAGGCTGCTTTCCTCCACCATGCCCTTCTGCCATGGTGTTCTGCCTCACCTCTGGCCCAGAGTAATGGAATCAGCCGACCATGAATTAAACCTCTAAAACCATGACCTGAAATAAACTTTTCTTCCTCTAAGTTGCTCTTATAGGGTATTTTGGTCACAGCCACAAAAAAAGCAACTAACACAGTATTTCAAGGAAGCATGGGAGTCACCAAAGACTCCTGCCATCATCTCTTTTCTGCAGAAAAGAAAACTCAGGCCCAGAGAATACATGAGTAACTAGGCCCATTCACCCAGCTGGGAAGAATGAAGCCAGATTCTACCCCCCTGGCAGTCTGACTTCCTTTCCTATGCTCTTTGCAGTCCACATATGGTCTCCCAATCTCAGATCCACAGAAAGAGAAACAAACACCACAGACGTGTCAAGGACAGATGCATTTTAGGAATTGGGGACACGAAGATAACTGGAAAACTGGAAGACAAAAGGGATAGAAAGTTCACATCTCAACCAAGATGGGATGCCCAGCAAACAGAATAGCAGTGCCTTTTTCATCAGCCCAGAAAAACTACCAGGAGGAGGAGAGATTTAAGGAAATGCCCCGATCTCATCATGCAGACCATCTCCATTCCCTCGTTTCCAACACCACCCACTTCCTTGTTGCCTCCAGGTCCCCAGCCTGGTTGTACAGGTCAGCACATCTCCTAGACTTGGTCCTGCGCATGGCTGACACGCAAAAGTTCTGCCTCCACCCACCCATTTTTGGAGAATCCACAGCACCTCCTACAGTTCTGACATCCCCGAGTCAACTCACCTCCCCCTCTTCAGACTTCTGAAAGGGAAAGACTGAAGAAGGCCATATCCCTGCTAATGCTGTGCCAACGCACCCCATCCTCCCCTTGTTAATTTCCCCCATTATTCCTGGATCAGTTTCCTCACCCTGTGCTAATTCCTCTCCCTCTCCGGTGTTTATACCCTTCAGATATTTGCAGGCTATTATCATGTACCCACTTAGTCAAGCAGCGCACATTAAGTTCTTTTCATCTTTCCTCATAAATCAATCCCTTAATCCCTCCAAGCCCTTTAATCGTACTTGCTGCTCCTCTCTGAACTCCATCCAGTTTCCTCAAGTCTCTGATAATGTTGTGACACGGGGCTGGTTGCAAGGCTCCAGCTGCTGACTCACCAAATGTCGTAAATGTCAAGGAGCTCAATGCACACGCACACACACACGCGCGCCGCGCGCACACACACATGCAGCTCCACCTGGAAGGGTGGACACCTTGCCTTGCCAGCTACCAGCTCATAGCACCTTTGCCATGGCCACATCATCAAGAAGTGACTGCAGGTATCTATAAAGATGCAGAGCACTCTCAAGCACTTTGGTGCCATACCGAATTTAAAGCGGAAAAAATACCTACAGGAAGTTTTACAGCCCCATAAGATTTTCACCAGCTATTCCCACACAATCCCTAAGAATAGAAATAATGCCTCTGAGAACACCAAAGGGGGACACAGGCTATCAGGTCCCCTTAGTCTCAGTAGCACTACACCTCCACCAGTGAATGGCTGTTATTAAAAAGACTGACAATACCAAATGGGGGGAAAGATAGGGAGCAACCAGAACTCTCACACTGTGTTGGAAGAAGTAAGAATAAAATGGCCACTTGCAGGAAAGTTCTGGCAAATTTTTGTAAAACTAAACATAGGAGTATCCTAGAGCTCAGAAATTCCACTCCCAGGTATTAACTCAGGAGAAGGAAAAATGTATGTACGTGCAAAGACTTGCATACAAATGTTCACAGCAACTCAATAACTAGAATCTGGAAACAGATCTATTGACACTGAAAAAGAGAATGAATAAGCCAGTCTATGCAGACACTGGGATACTACTCCACAATAAAAAGAAACTACTGACATACATTATGTGGATGGATCTCAAACACTCTATGCTGGTGAAAGAAGCCTCACATACACAAAGGTGCATATTGTGTGATCCCAATTATAGGAAGCCCTAAAGCAGTCAAAATTACTCTACGGTGGAAAAAAATCAGATTGCCACTGGGTACGGTGTCGCACCCCTGTAATCCCAGCAGCTCAGGAGGCTGAGAAAGGAGGATGGTGAGTTCAAAGCCAACCTCAGCAAAAGCCAGGCACTAAGCAACTCAGTGAGACCCTGTCTCTAAATAAAATACAAAATAGGGCTGGGGATGTGGCCCAGTGGTCAGTGAGTGCCCCTGAGCACCCCCCGCCCAGTACTCCCCCCAAAAATAATCAGATTGCCTCTGGGGAAAAGGGAGCAGGGATTAACTGGGAAGGCACAAAAGAAAATGTTCTGATTTTGGTAAGGGCTTGGATTACACAGATGTTTGGTATACTTATTGTTTATGCATTTCTCGAAAAAAAAATCAACCAATATTGAACTATAGAAAATATTATGCATGCTGAATGTTACTGAGGAAGGAAACTGATATCTGTGACTTACTATGAAATGTATCAAAAAGACATGATGGACTTAGAATAGAGGTGGAACACAGCAAGCAGAGCAAAATGTTCATAGAAGAACCTGGGGGTGGGGAATATCACATATGGCTCTATGATTCTTTCAGTTTTCCTACAGTTTATAGAAATTTATCATCAGAACACGTTGGAGTTGGAAAATATCTTGACCATTTCCATTCTTGACTTGTTGGAGAGCCTAGAGCCATGGTTTGTTGTGATTTTTATCATTCCATCACTATCTCCACACTTGCTTCTTGTTCTGGGTATGGCCAACTCTCCCAGTCACCCTTCCCCACCCTATATATATGTCTGCCACTCCCTTCTCTTCCCCATTCTCTGTCAATCTCTATATCCCCGGGGAGAGGTTGACCTAGGCCAAAGGTTCTTAACCTAGGTTTCTACCAGGGGGTCAGGGAGTAGGAAGATGAGGTCCACTGACTATCTAAAACTACATAAAAAAACTCCCTGTATGCACTTAGGTACATTTTCTAAGAAGGCCCACAATCCTCATCACATTCTCATAAAGGATCATGATCCAGGAAAGCTCAAGGCACAGCTTGAAGATCTCTTGAAACACTTCCAAAAGTTCACCAGGTCAGGTAAAGCTTCCAATTGAGAAATCACCCATGTTACTAGTTGTCAAAGTGCCTCTTCATGGCATATCCAGCACATATAAAGAGAAGAAGGGACACTTAAAAATATTTATTTGAGATCCTGTGTTCCTGAACAATATCTCCAGCCATGTATAAAAAGATCAGGGTTAAGCTGGGCGTGGGGGCACACACCTGTAATCCCAGCACTTGGGAGGCTGAGGCAGGAGGATTGCGAGTTCAAAGCCAGCCATCAGCAATGGCAAGGCACTTAGCAACTCAGTAAGACCCTGTCTCTAAATAAAATACAAAAAAAGGGCTGGGGATGTGGCCCAGTGGTCGAGTGCCCCTGAGTTCAATCCCCGGGTACCAAAAAAGAAAAAAGATCGGGGTTAGTGAGAATAAAATAAAACTAAATTTATGACACACGCCATTGCTCAAGTTTTTTCAAAAAAGTTTTTGATCATAAAACTAATAAATATTTATAAGTCCTTGGTACAGTGAATTGCATACAAGAGAAATGTTACTGAGGACCTACTATGTGCTGGATGCTTTACTATGTTATTTAATTTCATTCTTCATTGAACTATATATATATATATATATATATATGTATACATACACACACATATATGTATGTATATATGTGTCTCTCTATAAATATCACCATCCCCATTTTATAGATATTAAAAACTGAACCTCAAATTAACTATCCCTCAAATTAATTTATCAAGTTAATCAATCAAAAGTTACACAACAAGAGGGTTTGAATCCAAGCCTCTAGGGCTCCAAAGTTCATTTTCTTCAAGCTTCTCTAAGCAAGACCTCCAGGATCACATCACTGATTGCTCCTAGATCTTGCAAAATCTCTTTGAATGCAAATAGTCAATACCACGGAATCTGAAACTACTCAAAATGACCCAGAAAAGGAAACACTCTAGAATGTGAAACTTGTCTGCACAGATGAGCCTTTGTTTTCAAAGATGACAAACTCTTTCACCAGATTACATGTCTCAATTGCTGATTTGAAACCCTCCACCACTGGATGGGCTGGGGTGTAAGAAGGGACACAGCGATGTCATCTGCACCAGCATCCTGCCTCAAAGCACCTTGTGCTCAGTGGAAGGGGCCTGCCTTCGCTGCAGCCTGGGGACCACCACAGGCACCATCACCAGGGTCTGTAACAGCTGAGGCTGAGACAATAAAGTGGCAGCTACCCCGAGGCATTGCCTTCATCTTCTATCTGAGAATTCTTTAAAGTGAGCCTGTTCACAGGAGGGTGGGTATGTGACACTGGCCTTGACTTCTGGATCCTAGGGACTTCTCTGAGGCAGGGAGCACTTCACCCCCATAAGCCACTGGGATCTAGACTTCAAGGGGACTGCTCTTTGACCCAGCCGCCTGCGGGCAAGGTGTGGAGAGGGGAGTTTCTAGAGAAGAGTGACAGTCGTGGTGCCAGGAAGGGTGAAAAGACGATTGAGAGGCCTTTCAGAACCACTCTGACTACTCTTCCGTTACCCTTCCTCTGTAAGGAAGGCCCTGAGGTTTCAGCTCTGCACAGAAATGTTACAAGAGGAGAAATGAAGAGCTGGTACTCAGGACAAGGCCTCCTCCATCCCTGACATCTTAGTACCAATACAAGTAGCTTAAAACAAACACCAAGGAAAACTTTGAAGGGGAAAAAGGCATAAAAGGCTACTAGTGGAACCTGGAAGATGGTAAAGAAAGAATATGATAGATGAATGAGCAGATACACTGTATGCCACATTCTGCAGGTGACTTATCCCAGTATCAACTCTCCCCTTTTCCCTAAGAACAAAGTCTCAAATTTCAGCAGAGCCTATTGCCACCCCAGAATGAGACCACAATTTTCTGCCTATCTCACAGTTAGTTGTGCCCTTATAGCTTCACTGCTACAGGGAATTTCCAAAGAGATTCCTTTAAAAGGGAAGAGAAAATATTCTTCTTTTCTTTACCTTCTCCTGCCAGCCTGGAATGTGGACAAGACGGCTGGACTTCCAGTGCCATCTTGGGCCATGAAGTTTAGTCCAAGATGCCACACCCTAGATATGGCAGAGTAGAAAGCTAGAAGGAGATTGTGTGCCTGGTGATACCATGAAGCCACCATACCAGCCCTATACTACCAGCCTCTAGTCTTATTTTACATGAAAAAGAAACAAACATGAACCTGTGGAAGGCTTAGTAACTGGGGTCATCTATCTTATGCAACTGAACTTACTCCTAAGTGATAGAGAGAATTAGAAGAGTAAATGGGTTAAGTAGCATCTTGTTAACCCATCTTTTCGTCACATCATCCCACATATGAACCATCTATAAGAACTTAAATTCAGCAACAAATATACCACTTATGGCAACTCTGAAACAATATTTTAATATTATGTTCACAGAATTTAAAACTTGGGACTTAATGGGCTAAAAAGTTATTTTAACAACACTTAGCAAAACTACCACACCCTAATCATAATTCTGATCTCTAATTGGCCCCTACTATCCTAATTAGGAAGGGTTAGTATGTCAGTCTGCTTTCTATTACTTTGGCAAAATACCTGAGATGATCAATGTGTAAGGAGGAAGGGTTCATTTTAGCTCATAGTTTCAGAGATGTCAGTGCATGGTCACTTCACCCTATTGTCATGGTGGGGGAACATGTAGCAGAGGAGGTTTCTCACCTGGTGGCAGCTGGGAAGCAAGAGAAGAGGCCAGAGTCCTAACATCTCCTTCAAGGGAAATTTCCCAGTGACTAACTTCCTTCCATTAGGCCCCACCTCTTAAAGGTTTGACTGCCTCCCAATGGCAGTAAGAACTGGGGACCAAGCCTTCAATACCTGGGGCTTTGGGGGATACTCAAGATCCTGACTGTAGCAGTTGTTTGATTGAAAAAGCAGCCCCCAAACCTCACCATTGGAAAGACCTGAAGTAAAAGACCATCATTTTTAAGCTACTAAATTGAAATAATCATTTTAAGCAAGTTTACCTGTTCAGGTGCCTTATGTGGTAAGGTAAAGAAAAATGTGGATTCCTTATTAACTAGGCCTCAGCATCCCCACCTCATAACAAGTAAACTCTAAAATGCATACTTTCTCTTAAGGGGAATTTATAGAGAAAGTTGCAGGCTTTAAACAAAGACACCGGAAACCAGTCAGTCAGGGACTCACAAGTCCAGAAGCTCCCTAATGAGACCACGGGGAAAAAGAAATAGGAAATGGTGACTGGCTCTTTCCAGACGCTCTCCTCCCCTCAGTTACGACTGGGTAAGGATAGAAAACACCTTCTTGAACAAATGTCCAAGACCAGGCCTGCACTCAATGAGCCAGGTTCACCACACATGTAGTCTCAAGGACGGGGTAAGCAGTTACCCAGCAGCAGGGGAGACAAGGCCAAGGTGTCAGATTTCTAGGTGGTGACTTGGCCATCTCAGCCAGGAGGACTATTTTCCGTTATACCTACAGCAGTCATAGCTTTTCTACTACACTCTTCAGAAGGGGGGACTTCGGAGCAGGCCAGCTCTGCCCACGTGACAGTTTAGGGACCATCTGAACATGCCCATTTCAACCCAAGGGGATTCTTGGGAGCTCCCTTGGCTTGTCATTCACCATCTCATGGCTCTGATTTCATGGGCTCACACACCCCCACCTTGACCTTCCGTGGCTCCCTCCTCCCTCCCCAGGCCTTTCCCAGAGACTGAAAGGGCCAACACTCCTGAGTCTCAGGAAGAAAGCAGTTTTCTGCTTGCTTCCCAACTTGGGAGGATTTGTTCTCCAAAGAGACCCAAGTGGGTAGGGAAACTCATCTTTTAGGTTCTCAGAGGTTGGATTTCAGTGATAAAGTTTTAAATTGCTGTCCATTATTAATGTTAAACTCGCAGCAGTCAGCCCTGAGATCTGCAATTATAACAATTCATAAAAACAGCCCCTTTGTTAGTCGCGCTTGAAGAGCTTTTGAAATATAATTGCAACACAGTGCAAAGTAAAATAAAAATTCAGATTTTCTTTTACCGGGGCCATGAACAATACTGTCCTTTTTTACAGCAGCGGAAAGCCTCAAGACATCCGTTATATTCCTTCAATGAGCTTTGTTCAATAAATGCTAAGCCTTGAAGCTTTTAAATGTATTAAAGTGATTATGATATCATCACTCCAAAAGCACTTCAATAGAACATTAAGACAGAAACAATTTTCCTCCACACAAACGGCATAACAGTAACAAAAAGTTGATTAAATGCACATTGTATCAAAAATATTTTCAGTATTTATAGACATATGTAGATAACATTAACTGCAACCCACACCATGGGCAGGGAAGGGAAGAGAAAGTCATAAAAGCATTAGGGGGGAGCGAATTTTAACAATAAATCTTCAAAACTTAAACTGTGGCTCAACTGTGACTTTGCTTGTGGATTTACAGTCAAAGTCACACTACACAAAAGAGAATAGGGCTCCAAATTCAGGAATACTAGAGAACAAGTCCTCGCTTTCTTTCCTCCTAAGCGCTCCCCCCTCACACACACACACACACACACACACACACACACACACACACCATATATGCCAGGCTTCCTTAAATTCCTCAATGTGACTGGCAGGAAATGCGAATCTATTTATTTAAAATGTGTAACATGCTGCATTTAACGTACTGCAGGCAGGCGATGACTCCGCAAGGGGCAGATGCCTTCAGCTGTCAAACCAGGAGGTGTAGAGAGGTTAGGATGGGACCACGAGGTGGGGTCAGAGCAAAATCGCAAGATGCAAGATTCTCTTTGTTGCAGGCTTGTTACAGAATGCTCTTAGCACAGATAAGGGGATTATGAATTCACATGTGAATTTATCCCCTATTAAACTTTCAGCAAAAGGGTCAGTTGGCTGGAATGGCAAATCCAAAAGCACCATGGTCACATGCCATGGGAGGAATTACTTGTAGGCTCTCCTGAGAGATGTAAGAAAGAAAGAAGGGACCGTCTCCGTCCTGAGTGCACAGGGACTAACACTGACACCTGCTCAGCTCTGGGTCCTGCCTTTTTGCTCAGCCTTATCTTGAGGACATGTTCCCAAGGCACTGAAAACTTGGCAGCACCCTTTTCCATGGGTCACAATAGGATGTGGGTTGTTTATTTTTTTTGTAGTAGCTATTTATAAAGTAAGGATTGTCATGGATGGCACAAATATTTATCAGTTGCTTCTGCTTCTTGAATTTCTTTATAAGTTTTATAAGAAGAAAGAGTTTTACATCTTGAAATTACAAAGGAGAACAGTGTTCTAAAGAACAAACAGAAAGACTACAGAGGAGAAGACAGTGAACTCCCAAACCAGTCAAGACCAAATTCCCCACATCTGACCAAGTGCCGTTCAACTTGACTTACCCCCTAGGCCAAAGGGAGAGTGTCTGTGTTTCTCTGTGGAAAACACTCTATAAACAATGCAGACTACACAAGAAAAGCCACTGACAAGGCCTTTTATTACCCAACTTGGGGCCCTTGTGATTTTCTTTATGGGAGAGTATCCTTGTCCATCACTCCAAGCACTGTTTCCTGGCCCTGGCGGCTTCTTAAACCAGCCCAGAGAAAGGAACACATAACAAAGGGCCAAGAAAAATGGGAAATAAAGACCATACAGTGGGTGACAAGTTCCCCCACTCAAGCAACTATCCAGTGCTGTGGGCCAGAATTGATTTTCTATACGACATCAGAAAGGATTACCTCTCCCCCACAATACCGCCCAGGGGGATGGAGTGGAAATCATAATTAATTCAGGCAAATTCAATTCTGAGAGTCCAAGTGACAAATACTTTCTTTATAATATGAAGCACAGTCTCAAAACATCTTAAAAACAGTTGGTGGGAGCTATAGCAACACACTCAATGCAATAATGACGCGAAGCTACACAATAAAATGCCTGTGACCAAATAATAATTCTTCCCAGTCAGGAAAGAATATTCTTTTAAAAAATAAATTCAAACTTCAAATAAAATGCATTTCCATTAATAATCCTGCCTCTCCTTCCCTCCTGGTGATATGGGATAGGTAGGAGTGAAGGTCAATTTAATTCCCTAACTATCTTGGTCCATTAAGCCAACAAAAATATTCTGTATTAGAGGAAAATATATTATTGTGCTTCTAATGCAAGGAATCAGGAAAGGTTGCTTTCATAGCCAATTTATGACTTAAGCCCCCAAGAATCTAAAAATACTATGGCAGTGAACTATGAATTAGCCACACCAGCAGAGAATTAGTGGCACCCATAATTGAAAATAGACAATTAAAACACAATTTGAGCCGGGCGCGGTGGCGCACGCCTGTAATCCCAGCACTTTGGGAGGCTGAGGCAGGAGGATCATGAGTTCAAAGCCAGCCTCAGCAATGGTGAGGCACTTAGCAACTCAGTGAGACCCTGTCTCTAAATAAAATACAAAAAAGGTCTGGGGATGTGGCCCAGTGGTCGAGTGCCCCTGAGTTCAATCCCCGGTACCACAAAAAAAAAAAAACACACAATTTGTTTTTGGCTTCAGAGTCTGTGCCATTGAGTGGCAGGGTCATACAGCGGGGAGAGGAGACAACCCAAAATCTAGTTCCAATCCCAAGATAATCACCCCAGAGGCCTTGGGCCAATCGCTGCCTCTCTGGAGGGCCCACGTCTCCTCACTACAATGCTGCAGTTGACTTGTGTGTTTCTGTATGCTCACTCAGCTCTAATAATCTGTAACTGTGTGATGATTATAATCTTCCCAAAGGTGTTCTGCTTAGAATTATATTAAGAGTTTCTGTTCCTTGACCCCACCAGCTAGGCAAAGGTGAACATGTGCTGGATAAAAAAGAATACTCTGGAATTAACAGTCGGGGTTATTCTCAACATAGAAAACTAGAAGTGAACTGTGTTGTGCACATGGGCATGCCATACTGGACATATATCTATGTGGCCAAATACTTCTCATTTCATCATCACAACCTAATATTTTTAAGTGCCCATTAGGGAATGCCTCTGTTCAGCTAATTATATGTGATCAGAAAGGTTGATATGAGCAGTCTTAGAAATCAGACAGCTGACTCACCTTCCAGCTCCTTAGGCAAGTTCTGTAACATCTCTGAACCTCGGTTTCTTCGTCTAGAAAGCATAAAGGATGATAAATAGTGCCTTGCTCAAAGGATTATTATGAGATGCAAATGAGATAATCCATATAAAGTAGGCACAGTAATTGCTATAATTATTATCACTTACCACTATCACCATCATTACTACCTCTATTAATATCTCACTGTATTGTTGTAAGAGTTAAATGAGAACACATATTAAGTATTTAGCACCAGTACCTGGCACACAGTAAAAGCCAATAAATGTTGTCATTATTCTTATCATCTATTACATTCATCTATGGAGTATTATTGTATTATTATCATCATCAGATAAGCTTGTAGCACTTCTCTTGAGTCCAATACTCCTTGTTTTCCTCACAAAGAACATTTTCAGTGGAATAGTTCTAGCACTCAGAACCCCTTAAACATAAACCACAAACCCCAATCAACCTAACAATTCTTGGTAATAAGGCTTGGTGAGAGGACCCAAGGAGTGTAGATGGGAAGACTTACTTTCCCCTCCCCTGAAATTTAAGAAGGCAAAACCTGATGAGTTCAGAGACCCCTCAAACTCTGATGTCATACAACCTGTCAGTCACTAAAATCTATGGATCATAGAGCCCAGTACACCCTCTCACACCTTAATGCTCGATAATACACACACACACACTCTCTCTCTCTCTCAAAAAAAAAAAAAAAAAAAACTTGAACTCAAAGGAGATTTTACATAGAGCTGCAAGAGCAACTTGTTGTGGGGGAAGATAGAAAAATCAGGGCTTTAATTCAATTTTGTTCTTTCTCTGAATTTTTCCACTTTTTAATTGGTACATTGTAATTATACATAATAGTGGGATTCATTTTGCCATATTCATACATGCATGTAACATAATCGGATCAATCTCATTCCTAGTACCTTCCCTTCCCCTCCCCTCCTCCCTCCCCATATCCACTTGCTGTGTTCTACTGAGCTCCCTTCTATCACTTTACTATAATTTTAATTACTAACATGCAGGATTCACCATGGTTTATTTGTACCTGGACATAGCACAGTTTAGTAGATCTCATTCCCAGTATTTCCCCATGCCCTCACCTCCTCCCTCCAATTTTATTTTTCATATGACACATTGACATTTCTGGACACCAAGTCACTGAGTCCAGTCCATTAGTTTCTCTCCTAACCCTTTAGATTCCTCCTATGACAATGTTCAGCAACATTCAGTTCTATTTCAGTCCTCTACTAGCAAAATGTCTATTTTTCCTGAAAGGCCAAGCAGGTTGACATCGTTTTGCCCACCATGAAGTGATTGTTACAAAGTGAGATGCCCTCACTCTTCACCCACTGATGAAGGCAGTTCAACCAGCAGGTCTGTCTCTGCTCCTTAGGAGCCAAAATTAAATAACAAGTTAGCACTGCATGTGCCTTTGGCTATAAACTCTGTGAGTTGTCTTTCTGGGAAAGGAGCACAAGATCTTAGAAGGACTCATGTAAGGACTCCTGTGATGATGGAGACAACATGTGACAATGGTCACAGTTTCTCAATTTCTGTTGGTTCCCATAAGAGAGAAGAAAAGTATATATTGAGGGTTAAGGGGGTTCTCGCCTGTTGGGGGGACATAAGTAACTGTGCTTGCAGAGACCAAAGAAGATGGCACTGGAGCATCTCTGCTAGGAGCCCTCCATTCGACACACACCCTAGTCTACAGTTCTGCCTCCCATCGAAATTTTCGCTTGGCTTCAAGAAGGGCACTGCTGCTGACTCTGGACATTTCAATAGCAGCATGTTCCAGAATCACAGGGACATTGGCAGGACACTCACCACCTCACACTGCCACTTGCTTACTTAATGCCTGGCAAGTGAGTCTCAAAATGAAGAACAACAATGCTAACTTTTTGTTCCTATTATTTAGTTACTTTATTAGAGTTTTTCTAACTCCTCTGCACAAAGAGAAGGGTAAGCTATAGAAAACTAAGTGGCTCTGTCATCAAAAGCCTTCACCACACTGGCACATAAACACCTGTCAGGGCAAGATGCCTCTTTATCAAGTCTTCATACCTACCAGGAGCCAAGCACACTCTGAGCTCTCAGACTATTTTCTTCCAATGTTTTGAAGTCCCTTTCAGTTCACATGAAGGCTAACGATTTCAAAAAGGTGGGGAAAGGAAAAGTTCTTTTTTTTTTTTTTTTAAGAAAAAGAAAAAGATACTGAACCGTGATTATGAAGTCCTAAAAGCCTTTTAGCTGACAGCACAGGCTTTGTTGAATAGCCTCTAAGAACCTCCACTGAGAGACAAGATTCAGCAATAAAATAGAGGCAGAGCATACACAGTTTAGCATCCTTGGTCTCCCAAATTCAGGTACCCTATTTGATGCCAGGTTTCTCTCCCAATAGCTCTTTGGAACATTCAAGGTCCAGAGAGGCATCAGACCAACTGACACATAAGCTCAACTACCCCATACATCATATGCTGCCAGCAGAGAAATTAGTTTGTATCAAACTCAGCACAATCCTGCAGTGCAAACCAGAATTTCAAAAATAGCAGAAGTGGCTTAAACCCTCAGAGTGCCCCCATAGCCCATCTCCACCAGAATGCTCTATCCTCCGAGCCTGAGTGAGGACCACCCAGCTAATAAAAGCTGCTTTCCCAAGAGCCCGCCCCACTCAGAAGAGCTCAGACCACTCATGGGCACTTAGAGCACTCACTGGGGATAGCACTGGCTTATGGAGAGCCGTGGTCATCGCTGCATAAACCTACCTGCTATAATTCCAGTAGCTATTGCACTTCCTGCCTTCTGCCCTGAACACTGGGTTCCAGCTGTAAGAGAATAGGAGTGATGGGTGGAAGAAGAAAGCACAACCAAGATTATGCTAAAGAACTTCACAATTTCCTATGCATTGGAAACACGAAACTATGGCCTGGACAGTACGTGGAGCATTTGGCTTAGGTGTGTGAAACACCAGCTTTTGAGTGAAGGAACACTCACCCCTCCTTCAGATGTACCTTTTCTCTGAAACTATTACACTCAGTGAGCTTCAAGCTCTGGCTCCAGACCCATCCATCTCACAACAGAAAGCACCTCTCAAGCTCCTTTCTGACACGAGCCCATCATTCACCATTTGCTGGTACGCACAGTTTTTGCTGACAAAGCTCCATTACTAGAAAAAGCTCAGTAAGTAAAGCTGATTTGAAATAACTATATATTATAGAGGCTGGATGAGGAAAACTGATTTGAAGTCTAGAAAATCATCATATAAAGAGGCTCCAGAAAGAACTGCTTAATTATTTAAATACCTTCTCTTCCTACAGACTGCACATCATTTGATTTATCATCAATGTTAAATATTTGGTAATTTACTGGGGTCATCTGACAAAACAACTCCATATAGCCAGTACGTATCAGACACTGTAATTCTTCCACGGAAATGTCTCCGTCTCTCTGATTAATGTTCGAATACTGAGCTCATGCTAACAAATTGAGGCGTGTGCCAATTTTGGCTCTCCAGTAAAAGTGTGAAGCTGAGAACATGCCAACAGGGTGGGCCAAAGAGCAAATCACTGTGTATTGTCCTCCACTACTGCTAGGTAGGCTGATGGCATGGCTGCGGTGGTCTCAACAAAGATCCTTAGGCAGAGTCAAGTGAATGGAGATGACTGGCCCCTGGCTCAATGGGCACAGCATGTTCTGCAGAGTAAGACCTGAGGAGGAGGGTGCATGCCTCCCCCCACATGCCAGGTGCAGTCTAGGCCCAACTTTCTCCAGTTGTCCATCTCAGAATGCCTCTTACCAACCCTCAACCTCTGAACACCTACTTGTTCTTCAAGACCCATCTCCTGCATAAAGCTTTCCTTCATTGTCTAAGCTCAAAATGTGCTCATCAGAGCATCTGATAGATTTTCAGTGCAACAGCTTGTGAATAGATACAACTTTTAAAGTGCTTATTGACAAAAATTGACCACATATACATATGAGATCATAAACAAGACCTAAAATTCCAAGAATTAGAAAAAGTATAGATTGTAGTCTCTGATCATATCTCTTCAACAACTTTCATGCCAAGAGAAAACAAAAACCAAAATCCCCAAGTATCTAGAAATAAACATGCAAACATTATGTATTAGAACTTACAAGACACAATTAAAGTAGTGCTCAGAGAGATTCACAGCTTTAAGTATGAACAGTTCTAAACAAAAAAGAATGAAAAAGCTTAAATTAGATGTGCAGCTTAGAAACAAAGGAATGAAATAAACATAAGGAAAGTAAAAGAATGGTAGAGATAAAACAGTAATTAATAAGAGAACAGTGGTGCTAATAAATCCAAGAGTTATTAAAAAATAATCATCTACTAAACCAATAATCCAGGAGAAAAAGTATAGTTAAAGTAAGAATACAAATGTATATGTAACCACAAATACAGGATAAATTAAAAGACATAGAAAATATAATTTTACTCAACCTTATTTTAATACATTTGAAAACCTAGATAAACTAGTTATTTTCTGGTACAATCAAAACTAAGTCTAGAAAACACTGAAAATATAAGGAGACCACGTACTACAAAAAATACAAAGTTATCAAAGAAAAGAACAAAGCAGGCTCCATGTATTCTACAGAAAAACGTTACCTGTGTCTTTAACTAATAAGTAGCCAAAATGCTATCTGAACTGTTTGTTCCAGAACATAGAGAAATATTCTACTTTTACAAATAAGTACAGATGTTCTTCGACCTTACATCCTGATGAATCCATCTTAAGTTGAAAGTACCATAAATCAAAAATGAATTTAATACACTGAACTTATGGAACATCTTAGCTTGGCATCAAGCACACTGCAGAGTACTGGTACCTTCTTGATGGCGTGGCTGCCTGGGGGATGCAGCACATGGCCACGCCCAGCACAGGGAGTATCCCAGTACATATCCCTAACCTGGGAAAAGATCAAAATTAAAAGTATGACTTCTACTGAATACACATCATTTTTGCACCATGGTAAAGTTGAAAAATCCTAAGTAGGCCACTGTAAATTCAGGGACCAGCTATATAGCACTGTATTAGTCTGCTCATGCTATTTTAATAAAATACTACAGACTATAAGATCACGTAAGCTAGAAGTTCAAGATCAGGGTACCTCTAGATTTGGTTTCTGGTAAGGCTTCTTCTTGGCTTATAGATGGTTGACTTCTTTTTTTTTTTTTTTTCTATAGTGAATAACTCAATAAGGTTTTATTTTAGATTGACAATTAGACTAGTTAAACAGAAAATAATCAGCACACTTTGGACATTTGCTGTACAGCAGAGGTTGTACTGTGAAGCTATGGGCAATGATAGATGGTTGACTTCTTATGTGTCTCACAGAGCTTCCTCTCTACACAAGAAAGAGCTCCCTGGTGTCTCTTCCTTGTCTTACAAGGACACTGGACCTATTAGATCAAGGACCCACCATTTTGACTCCATTTAACCTTAGTTAAATGAGGCCCTATCCTAAAACTACAGTCACATTGGGGGTTAGAGCTTCAATGTATGGACTTTGTGGGGGATTCAATTCAGTCTGTAAACAAACAGAGAACAAATCATCACAAGTACAGCCAATAAAACTCTAGCCAATTACTCTCATAAAAGACCATGCAAAAGCCCTAAGCAAAACATTAGCAAAAAAGAACCCAAAAATTTGATCCCAAAATGTTGGCTCTCTATTCACCTCATTGATTGTTTCTTTTGCTAAGAAGCTTTCTAGTTTGAGTCCATCACATTTATTAATTCTTTTTTTAACACTTATTTATTTGCCTTAGTTGTACACAATGCATTTTATTTTTACGTGGTGCTGAGGATCGAACCTGGGCGTGCATGTGCTAGGCGAGCACTCTACTGCTGAGCCACAACCCCAGCCCCACATTTATTAATTCTTGATTTCATTTCTTGTGCTTTAGGAGTCTTGTTAAGGAAGTAGAGGCCTAATCTGACATGATGAAGATTTGGGCCTACTTTTTTCTTTATTAGGCGCAGAGTCTCTGGACTAATTCCTAGGTCCTTGATCCACTTGGAGTTGAGTTTTGTGCATGATGAGAGATAGAGGTTTATTTTCATTTTGCTGCATATGGATTTCCAGTTTTGCCACACGTACGTCAGATAGAGCACTAATCTCCAGGATATATAAAGAACTCAAAAAATTTAACACCAAAAAAACAAACAACCCAATCAAAATGGGCTAAGGAGCTGAACAGACACTTTGCAGAAGAAGATATACATTTGATCAACAAATATATGAAAAAATGTTCAACATCTCTAGTAATTAGAGGAATGCAAATCAAAACTAAGATTTCACTCCAGTCAGAATGGCAGCTATCAAAAATACAGACAAGATTAAGTGTTGGCAAGGACGTGGAGAAAAAGGCACACTCATACATTGCTGGTGGGACTGCACATTGGTACAACCAATCTGGAAAGCAGTATGAAGATTCCTTTGAAAACTTGGAATGGAACCACCATTTGACCCAGCTATCCCACCCCTCGGTATATACCCAAAGGACTTAAAATCAGCATACTATAGTAACGCAGCCCCATCAATGTTCAGAGCAGCTCAATTCACAATAGCTAAACTGTGCAAGCAACCTAAAATGCCCTTCAACAGATGAATGGATAAAGAAACTGTGTTATATATACACAATGGAATATTATTCAGCATTAAAAGAGAATAAGCCGGGGTTGTGGCTCAGCGGCAGAGCGCTCGCCTGGCACGTGTGCAGCCCGGGTTCAATCCTCAGCACCACGTACAAATAAACCCATTGTGTACAGCTAAAGCAAATAAATAAATATATTTAAAAAAAAAGAGAGAGAGAGAATAAGCCAGGCACGGTGGCGCGTGCCTGTAATCCCAGCACTTGGGAGGCTGAGGCAGGAGGATTGCAAGTTCAAAGCCAGCCTCAGCATGGCAAGGCAGTTAGCAACTCAGTGAGACCCTGTCTCTAATAAAATACAAAAAAGGGCTAGGGATGTGGCCCAATGGTCAAGTGCCCCTGAGTTCAATCCCCAGTACCAAAAAATAATAATAATAATAAAATTATGGCATTTGCAGGTAAATGGATGGAGTTGGAGGATATCATGCTAAGCGAAGTAAGCCAATCCCAAAAAATCAAAGGCCAAATATTCTCTCTGATAAGTGGATGCTGATTCATAACAGGGAGGGAGGAGGCATGGGAAAAAATGGAGAACTTTGATTGGGCAAAGGGGAGGGGAGGGGAGGGAGGAAGTATGGAGGCAGGAAAGATGGTGGAATAAGAAGGACATCATTACCCTAGGTACATGTATGACTGTACATATGATGTGATGCTACATCGTGTACAACCATAGAAATGTAAAGTTGTGCTGCAATTGTGTACAATGAATCAAAATTCATTCTGCTGTCATATATACCTAATTAAAATAAATTAATTTTTACAAAACAATTTTTTTTTAAAAGTACCCATACATCGGGGCTGGGGTTGTGGCTCAGCGGCAGAGTGCTCGCCTCACAAGTGTGCGGCCAGGGTTCGATCCTCAGCACCACAAAAACATAAATGCATTGCATTGTGTATAACTAAAGCAAATAAATAAATATTTTTTTAAAAAAGTACCCATACATACACTAAATGAGGATGAAATCACACTAACAAAAATTTTAAAACCTTCTCCTCACAACTAAGTAATGATATAATGTCACTACATTAGTAGGTTTTTTTAACAGGATTTATAAGTGCCTCGATATTAAGAAATATAGTTTATCATATTAGTAGGTAAGAAATGTGGGAAATCATATGTTCGTCTGCATAAATGCCAGAAGTTCAACATCAGTTCCTAACCTGAAAAGTGAATAAAGTAATACCACCTTTAAAAATTACCAAAAATAGAATCCTCTCACTACTAGCCAATGCAATGAGACAAGGAAAAGAAATAAGAAGCATAAAATTTAGAAAAGAGAAAAGTCAGTCTTTTCAGAAAACAATTATATGCCCCCCTTTAAAAAAAAAAGAAAAACAGGTTAACTGAATAACTTTTAGAAAAGAGACATTATCAAGGTACCTGGTTATAAGATTAACATTTAAAAATCAATAGTTTTAGTCTTTACTATTTCTTGTTTATTCATTCTGTTTTAGTTAACTACAAGTTGTAAGCCCTTTTATTTTTGCAAAGCATTTTTCAGAATCCTCAGCAGTAAATATTAATTTCATTTTATAGATGCAGAAAGTAAAGCTCAAGAAGGTTAAATCACTTTTTATGATCACAGAGCTAGTAAGGAGCAATGAGTGTGTCCCCTCTGGTTCCAATCCCAATATTCATTCCCTATAATGAGATGCATTTTTCCCCCATAAGAGAGAGAGATTAAATTCCATGAGTGATTCTGTCAACTCAGCTAACTCTTACATCAACAAGAAATATTTTTTTAGGAAATATTTTCGTTTAAGAGAAGAGAAAAATATTCAAGGGAGAATGGAAGCAATCTCGAGAAGAAGGCCTTTGTGGGTAACAAATGAATACACATTCAAAGGAGAATGCAGACTATCTCCAAAGGTAGAGACGGTCCAACAGCAGATTTTAAAGGCTTGATATGTTTCTAATGTAGAAATTATCTATGAAAATGCACCTATTTGGTAATGGGGGTAAATGATGAATGTCATACACAGCAATCTAGATAAGGAAATCATTAACTAAGCTCATGTTTGCTTTAAGATTGCTGATGAACTATATTCCCCCATGATTCATGCCACTCTGTAACCTCTTAGCACAAACCAACATTTTATCAAAAGTCCTTTTTGAAGTACAGAAAAGTTGCATTTCTAAAACCTGTCATTGTGTTTCACATTAGTAAAGTATTATAATTGAATGTACAATGTATCCTGATACCTTTGACAGTGGGCCTATTTGGCCAGAACCAGTAAACTCCTAAGATTATCAGGGAATATTGGGGATTTATACTACATAATTGAGTTGAAACACAGAATTTACTCTATCACTTCACAATTATGTGTTACACACCTGCCACGTATTACATACACATTGTGCACAATGCTAGGAAATATGGTACACAGTAACAGACTCAAAAGTTATACTCACAGGACTTAGAATATGTAGCTGAGACAACAGACATAAATATATATAAAATTGCAATTGTGGTGGCTTTTGTATCAGTCATCAATTCTCAAGATAATTCTAACAAATTACACTGAAATTCAGAGGTTTAAAATAAACATTTATTCTTAAGTATCTGCAAATCAGCTACAACTTAACTGGGAGAGGTGAACTCCAGGTTGCAGACCACAGAGCTGACTCAAGTCTGCTCTATTTGATTTCATAGTGAGGCCCAGTCTCAGAACAGGCAATGGCAGAAGATTAAGAGGCCAACAAAATATGCAATGCCTCCCAAGGTCTAGGCTCAGAAAAGGTACATTCTCACTTCCAGATAGGTTTCACTGGCCTGAGCAATTTATGTGGCTGTGCCTAACCTCAGTGGGTCAAGGGAATATACTCTGGCAAAAGGCATGGATCTAGAGAGGGGAAAAAGCTAGAACATAATGTAACTAGCCATAGCCATAAAAGACAGACAGGTGATTTTACATAAACACCAACAGAGAAACCTGGCCTCATGAGGGAGGACAGAGAAGACTTCCCTGATCAAGTGCAACTGGAACTGAAATCTTAGAGACAAGTAGGAATGACAAAGGTGGAAAGTGAGGTAAGAGAGCTCTAAGCAGTCCCAATGTCCAAAGGAGACCTGACCAGTTCAATGCATTTAGGAAAGAAAGGTGTGGTTGGGCAGAGACAGAGACAATGTGGTACAAGATCAGGAGGCAGAGACACAAACCCCATCAAGGAGTTTGCCTTCATCCTATAGCAGAAAACCATTAAAAGATTCCAAGCAAGGTAGCAGTATAATGAGAATCACCTCTTCACAAGATCACTCTCTGTAAAACAGACACACAGGTGATCCAAATAGGAGGCTACTGCAAAAGTCTAGGTAGAGATGATGCCACCTTGGACTAGGACAGCTGTTGATGGGGACAGACAGAAGTGAAAGTGTTCAAGAGACACTGCATTGGCCAAAAAGCCCACCATTCTATCAAATCATTCCTGCCAAGGTCACTACCTTCCTACTGCTAAATCCAATGGATAGTCCAAAAAGTCATCTTGTTTTTCCTCTCTGCACCATTTAATCCCTCAAAATATTCCCTCCTCTTTACACTGCTCTTTCCTCAGCTTTTGGCAAAACACAGATCTCCTGGTTTCCCTCCACCCTCTCTGGCTATTCATTCTCAGCTCATTCCTTAATTCCTTAGATCTGTCCTATAATCTCTTCTTACCCTAAACTGACACCCCAAGCCCAAGTAAATTCATCTACTCCCCATTACCATTAATGAAGCTCTAAATACACTTTGCTGATGCTTCCCACTGGGAAATTTCCCTCCAATTTCCTGCCACACTACCACTAAAAGGAGGAGTGAAAAGTATCAGGAAAGGTATCTTGAAGGGTCCACTTGTTTTCATTCACTTATAGAACTGTTACTGTTCCAAAGTTTTATTCCTTCTGTTCCCTCTGCCTAGAAGAGTCTTCAACTCCCCACACCACTGTACTTGGCTGACCCATCTTATTAAAATATAGGTTTCACAAAGGCAACCTTTTAGATTCCAGTGCAGCCCCATCTGGAGGACTCCGAAGCCTCATGACTCATCTCCTAATCTGCTTCCCTACCCTCTCCACAACAACTCAAGGGATCTTACTAAAATACAAATATGACCATGTCACTCTCCTGACTAAAACCCTTTAGTGGCAAGCCTACCCTCGGAATAAAATCCAAACCCCTTCACAGAGTTTACAAACCTTTTAATGATCTGGCCTCTACCTCTTTTTTTTTTTTTTTTTTTTTTTTTTTTTTTTCCCCTGTGACTTGAATATCCTCATTCTTAGATGGGGATGATATTCCTTCTGTTCCCTCTGCCTAGAAGAGTCTTCAACTCCCCACACCACTGTACTTGGCTGACCCATCTTATTAAAATATAGGTTTCACAAAGGCAGGGGCCCTGCCTGCTTAGTCCACTGCTATTTCCCAGTCATCAGCACAGTGACAGCTCTCTAAAAGCAGTAACAGTTCTATAAGTGAATGAAAATAAGTGGACCCTTCAAGATACCTTTCCTGATACTTTTCACTCCTCCTGAGGTTGGGTGAACCTTTTAGATGTTCTCAGAGCAGCCTCAGCTGTCCCCAGGTCAGTGGTACCTCGCTATTCACTTGGCTGCACCCTCTTACCCACCTTCTCCAAATAAAAGGTAAGCTCCATGGACACAGGAACTCTTTCTATTGCAGAAAGGAGCCCCAAGAGCTAGAGTGAATCAGAAATGGCCTGGCCTTGAAGGAAGTCCCTGAAGGCATGGAGCCAAAGAGATGAAATAAAGCCAGGGGAGGAAGGCTCTAAGGGGGAAGGCCCAAATTGAATGAACCATGTCCAAGTAACCAGGGTAAACAGAGGACATTCATGGTGAGAGAAGGAAGGGGAAGTGAGGCCAGCAGTCGAGGAGGAGTGCAAAGATCAAAAACCAATGTCAGGGACTGGGGTTGTAGCTCAGTGGTAGAGAACCCACCTAGCACATGTGAGACACTGGGTTTGATCCTCAGCACCACATATAAATAAATAAAATAAAGTTATTGTGTCCATCTACAAATAAAAAAAATATTTAAAAAAAAAAAAAAAATGTCAGTCACAGAGGCCACACAATACCACATCTGCCCCATCCCACACTTTTATATGTCCTCTTTTTATACAGAGATGCATATAGATGGGACAATAGCTCTGTACCTTGTAAAAATGCACCAACTTACACTAAAATCCTTTATACCTTGTTTTAGAAATGATCTTGTAACCCATCCCCATTTTGTTTTGAGGGGACAGACTATATTCAAATGAAATGTGAGATGTATGTTAATGTTTTTTATAATGGATAGGATTTCATTGAGTCAGTCAACTTCTTCCAAAGTTTAATTAAAGAGCAATCTTTTAAGTGTGAAATGCAAAATACTTAAGTTGAAACAGAAACCTTCCTTAATTCAATCAAATATAGTAACATGATCAGGGACAAGATAAAGCAACTTTAGAGGTGAGCCCAAGCAAAATCAAATATTGAAACTAAAGAAGTTAAAGGAATGGAGAGTCCCAGTTGACAGGCAAAAATATGGCCTCGTTGGACCTTCAATCTCTTGGTTATTAACAGCAGACAATGCCACATCCGTCACCAAGCCTGAACCAAGGACCTTTGCCTGAGGTTAGCTTCCAAAGTATCCACTCAGCACATTCAGACTCTTAAATATGATGTTCCCTTTGCTATTTTTCTCCACCTGACTTGAAGCAGGTTGTAATGTTGGGAGACAGCTGCATCCTTCCAAGGTGAATGCAGGCAACTCAAGAGTGAGTAACCAGTGACACGCCAGCTTAAAGACCTTCTCCCATGTCCTGTGACCCTTCAGAGCAGTGGTCTAAAAATCAAAAGGATGACAAACCATTTCTTATATGGAGCATGGCTTTGAAGCCAGAGAATGAGGAAAGGGAGGAGAAAATAGGAAATGAAGGAAAGAAGGCCAACGCCTGGAGGCCAAGGGAGAAGCAATGACCCAGGCTGTCTGTGCATGAAAGGACCAGGGTGTCCTTTGCTGCAGCTGAAAGGGGCCATGTGGATAAGGAATTAGAAAAGAAATACTAATTACCACAGAACTGAGGAGGAGGCCTACAAGACAGGGCAATTTGTCAAAGCCCATAATTCTTGCAAATGAGCCACATGCCTGGGTGCCTGGGCGTGGTGCACTCTGAGTGATGCTTAAGCAGGAGGGACTGCTTATAGTGGGGACAGCAGGGCCCCAGGAGTTGTACAAGCCTCGGGTCCCCAAGAAGTGGAAGCAGAAATCCAGCCTTCGTGCCGGCAATTGTACTCAGGGGTTTGGCCAAAGTGGCAGGCTCCCTAAATGCAGAGCACAGCAGACCAATCCTACACAGAGTGAGGAGGACTTGATGGATATGTGACATTAGAAGGAGGCCTTGAACATGTTTGTGAGGTGGAGTTAGAAGGGCTTTCCTAGGGGAGAGGTATTATGGGCTAAATGATGCCCCTCCAAACTCATATGTCAAAGACCTAACTGCCAAGACCTCAGAATGGAACTGTATTTGAAGACAGGTCTTGAAAGAGGCGATTAAGCTAAAATGAGGTCATTAGTGTAACCCTAATCCAATATGACTGGTGTTTTCACAAGAGGCGGCGGTTAGGAAACAGATACACAGAGGGAAGGCCATGTGAAAACACAAGGAACATAGCCACCTGCAAGCCAGGGAAAGAATCTTCAGGAGAATCAACCCTAACAACACCTTGATCTTAGACTTTAAACCTACAGAATTGCAAGAAAGTATTTTTCTGTTGTTTAAGCCACTGGATCTGCAGTATTTTGTTACAGCAGCCCTAGCAAACTAATACAAGAGTTCAGCACAAGAGAAGACCAAGAACTAGGAAAATACAAGACAAAACGAGTCAGCTTACTTGGCCTTAGGAAAAGAGTAGCTAAGCTAGAAAAAAGTCACTGAAAGACTGGGAGGTCTACAGACACTGGTTTCAAGTAAGGGAGTAGCTTGGATCTCTTGGTGACTCTCCACATCACTCTGTTGATAAGGTGTGGAGGAGCAAAAAGAAGGAGGCAGGAAGAACAAACCTTAAGGGTATGAGAAAGTGAACTTAGATTTGAACTTGGGGTGTTAGGAGGATGGTGACACCATTAACTGAGATAAAGGAGACAAGAACAATTTTGGGGAGGGACTGGATGAGCTGAGTTTGCACATAATTTGGGTAGGAAGGAAAGGCAGAATCCACCCCCACCTCCCTGTTTCCCAAGAGCTGCTATCCCTTGGCAGAGGTTGGGTCCACACTTATGCAAATACATCTGTTTCTATTTGGAATCCTATATTCATAAGCAGTGATTTTATATATTTTCTTTCTTTCTTTCTTTTGGCCAGTATTTGAATTGAACCTAGGGAGCTTTTCCACTGAGCTACTTCAACTTCTCCAGCCATTTTTACTTTTGTATTTGAGACAGGATTTCACTAAGTTGCCCAGGCTGGCCTCGGACTTGCAAATCTCTGATCCTCTGTCCTGCCCTAATGATTGGTGGTGCCTGTCTCTTAAAGGTGTAGAACACACTGCAGGGCCAGCATTGTTATATGTTGTTTCTAACACACACTTTCTGCTCATTGAGCGTGGAGATTAGTTTGTAGTTCTTTTATCACTAGCCTCGCACCTGACACAGTCTTATACAAAAATATCTCCTGAGAGACTCTACATGTCCTCTGAAACATCAGAGCAAGAGTCTCATGTGACTGATGGGATCTGTGGAGAGATGGCACCACAACCAACTTAGCCCAAGTGTAATGGACTTCAAACAGAAATCCAATAAATATGAATAAGACTCAAATCACACTACTCTCAGTTCAGGTCCCTGCATCTCCTGAAACTCTCAAGACTCCTATTTCCATTCCGATGGGCCAGAATAGAGAATACTGGGTGAAGCTGTCAGAACATTCTGGTGTTTGCAAACTGTGAAAGTTCAAATAAGAATCTACCTCCTAGGAAAGCAGGGAGGTGGGAGGCAACTCTTAGAATGTTGTGGTCTTGGACCACTTAAGAAAAGCATAATCAAAAATCACTTTCAACACCCACACCTTCTTTCAGAAGAAAAACATTTAAAAGCACTGCCTATTGGGGAGGGGGGAGGAAGTTGTATAAATCATTTTATTTCATGCTCCATCATTTACTCAGCACAGGGTTCCGGTGACACCTCTTGATTAGGTTTAATTTTAAGCCAGCAAGAACACCACATACCGTATTGTCAGAGAAAGTTCCATTTCTCTCCAAGCCTGATGGGCGACTATTGTAATGTAAAACCCAGGGATTTAAATAACACAAGGAGATTCTATTATGAGGAGAAAGGTTTATATTTTGGAGTCTTTTTACTTCAAAGGAGCCCAGATACCAAACCATGAATTACCTGAAACAATGGGCTTCAATGATCAGCCCTTCCAGGGTTTCTTTAGGGAAAAGACTACTTTACTCGACTAACAGAGGAACTCAGTGATCCAATTATCTTTCAGAAACAGTCCCAGGTTCCCAAAATTAATACTGGTTAGGAAAACTGGAAGAGGAATGAGAGTTGGCTTCCCCAGAACTGCCCAGATTGCTTCACTACTCCATTTACACCCAGGCCCTGGTTCTCCCTTCCCCAAGGCATTGGCTCCCAAGGGCTCAAACTACCCTACACCCATGCTAACCTCCAGGGAGAGCTTCCCAAGATGCCTCCAAGCAAAAGAGGACCGTCTCCCTGGGAAACACAGAAAGGAAGCAATTACAATCCCAGGGAGGAAACGGTCTCTTGGGTCTTCAGAACTCCCTCCTGCACCCAGCCAGGACCTGCCCACATCCACTCCTTTAGTTCCCAATGCCAGGTACTCTCCACAGATCCCATCAGTCACATGAGACTCTTGCTCTGATGTTTCAGAGGACATGTAGAGTCTCTCAGGAGATATGTTTGTATAAGACTGTGTCAGGTGCGAGGCTAGTGATAAAAGAACTACAAACTAATCTCCACGCTCAATGAGCAGAAAGTGTGTGTTAGAAACAACATATAACAATGCTGGCCCTGCAGTGTGTTCTACACCTTTAAGAGACAGGCACCACCAGTCATTAGGGCAGGACAGAGGATCAGGAACAACTTCGTACAGGTGAGGATATTCCTGGAGACTGTGTTTATCAAATCAATCAAGTACTGACTCATCACACACATAAGAATCTTACCATTCAACTGAAGAGTGAAGGGACCAGTCCTCAGGATAAAGGATAAGATAAAAAGGGAAATGGTGTTACAATAAAGGGCCCAGAGTATGTCCCACTCTGACCATCTCCAAGAAGGTCCAAAGCACTCAGAAGGTCATCTGAAGGATGATCTGCTGTAACTGCAAGTTTGACCTGTACTGCTATGGTCTGAATGCTTTTGTCTCCACCCCTCAAAAACAAATGCTGAAACCCTCACTCCCAAGGTCTCCCCACTTGGAAGTACAGCTTCACTAATGCATTAGGGCCCTTATAAAAGAGGGCCAAGGGAGACCCATTGCCCCTTCTACCACGTGAGAGTGAGAAGACAGCCATCTAAGGGGAAATGGAACGTTACCAGACACCACATATACGGTCACCTTGGTCTGGGAGTTCCCAGCCGCTAGAACTGTGAGAAACAAATTTCTGCTCTTCTCACCTGGTCTATAGTGTTTTGTCATAGCAGCCCAGACAGACTAAGACACATACCCAAGCAAGGCTGGCTTAAAGAGAAGGAATCACTCATGCCCTGCTTCCTCTTTATGACATCTCATCATGCCACCAAGCTGTCCTGCACCACCCACAGGAATCCTTGATTTCAAAGGGATTGTGGGTAATAAGAATGAGGGGAGATGGCAGTACAGTGGGAAGAACAGAGTCTGCAACAGCATGTTCTAAATTATATTACAAGAAACACAGATTGGGTGCATCAGCATCACCTGGGAAGTCATAGGAACTACAAACTCTCAGACCTCACCTCAGACCTATTGAATCTAAAATTCAGTGGTGTAGAGCCCAGACATTTCCATTTCCAAAAAAAAAAAAAAAAAAAAAAAATCCTAGGTGACACTGACAATGATGGAATGTAGTTTGAGACCCAGTGTGCCAAGAGAGCGTTACCTTGGTCACTGGTGAGATGATAATCATGCTCGTGATGACACAAAGAGCAGCAGGTGCCAGTACCTACCGAGGGCTTACCACAGGCCAGACATTACACAAGTAGCCTGCTAGCATCATGTCATATGTCCTCTGAATCAGCGCTCCACAGGTAAGGAAACTGAGCCACAGAAATGCTAAGCAGTTTACACAACACTGTAGCAACCCCTGTCTGTGGAGTTGAGACTTGAACCCGTGGAGTGTGCTTGGAGCCCAAGCTCCCAGGTGCACCCTCTCTGCAGGGGCACTCACAACTCCACCTCCCAACACAACCTGCTGAGCCACTCTGTGGTGATTCCAATAGGAGACAGGCATGAGAGGCTCTCAGAAATCCCGATGTTGAGGAAGCACTGAACTTGGGAATCCCAATATTTCCAAACATGACTATTTTGAGGAACATGATCATCTCTTCCTAGAATGCCCATCTCTGTCACACCTTTAGCTCACCAGCACTCGCTTCCGCAGCTGCACAGCACACAGGGCCTCTGAGGCTCTCATCCTTACCTCTACCACATGTGAGGCTGGCCTCTGCAGGAAAGCTCTAGGTTTGTGCTGGAGATGTAGCTCTGTGGCCTAAAACTCGCCTAGCACCTAACACAAGGCCCTGGGTTTGCTCCCCAGTACAAGAAAAGAGAGGAAGAGGGAGGGAGGGAAGGAGATGAAAGAAAGAAAAGCTCCAGCTCTGCTCGCACTTGGATCTGCCCCTCTTGATTAAGCCCCACTCTGTTTTACACCAGGCTCACATCTCCAGCCAAGGAGGAGGAAGCAGCAATAGGAAAGATCTCCACAGCTTCCCATTATTTACCAAGCAGTCTGATAGCAAAACAGCTCTATCTTGGTCCATCATGGAGGAACCTGACCTGACCCCCAAAGCTAAAGGTGACCAAATCATGCCAACCTCCCTCATGCCCAGGCCCAGGTCATTCTGTTCTCAGACTGGCCATACCCACCCTCCCACTAGCTGTTAGGATCTCCAAGAGAGAGGGAAACCAAAGGAGGAAGACGAAGAACAGATGTGGGCTTTGCTCTAGCTCAGAGCAGAAGGCTGTTTCAAGATGTTTTTCCTCCTACCCACTTCATGTCAATGCCTGACCCTTGCTAAACTACAGAGATCAGGGTTTGAAATGAAAAGCACACACCACATGCAGGGCTGACTAAACTTTTCCCTTCTGATTCAGCACTGCACTGGAGGAATTTTCACCCCCACAAAGGAAACTGCCCAACAATTCAATTTGACACACATTTAATGAGCACCTACTACGTGTCTTGCACTGCACACTGATGGTTAAGGGGCATTAAGAAGTTAAAGAAGTGGTCCCTGTATATGCCATTTCAGAGTGCTGCCACTTTCATGGCTTTCATTTTCCTTGCCTGGGCTTAGGTAACTGGGCAACTACTTAAAGCCTTCTTCACTACAATGCGGGGATAAAATCCCACTGCAAAAGGTCAATATGAGAATCAAACAAGACAGAAGTAGAAGAGAGCCTTGGACACAATGAGGACATTGGCGGGTAAGACCCCCGCCCCCCCTTGCCTCTTTCCTTACTCGATTTTGGGAAGACAAGAATTCATGTGACAGCATATAATTTGGTGTCAAGTTGAACAAGGCAGAGTTTCATGGAGTTTGGTGCAAGGAGAACCTGACATTGGCAGAGGGCCTGGAAGCTATCTATGTTGAGCTGAGGTTTAAAAGCTTGAGCTGAAGTTTAAAGCTTGGACAGTTGGATAGGGAAGACGTGGAATAGAACGCGGAGAGCATTCTGCATAAAGAGAATGGATTTGGGACTAGGGAATAAGATGGGCAAATAAGTAGGACAGAAAGGACCAGTCTGGCAGATGGTTTGGGCTCTCCCTGAGGAACAGGGCAGATGAGGGATCTCTGAAGGGCCCAGAAGAGAAATCTGGCTTGAGCAAGAAGACAGGGGATCAAGGACAAGGGCCAAGCTCCAAGCTCTCGTCCCATGAACCTTCCCTGATGTAGGAATTCCTCCAACCTGAAGACCCCCACAAGGCTACATCTGTGTCAGGCTAATTGCTCCTTTTGGGGGGACACAGGGAATCTTGGAACTCTCGATTTTCAACATCAAAGAAATTAGAAATAAACATTCAATATTTCAGGGACTGGTTTATATTAGAGTACATCAGCATGGGAGAGAAAAATCATGTAGTCATTTAAAAAGATTATCATGAATACTATAGAAACGCAGAAAAATGCTTTTGACATGTTAAGTGAAAAACAACAGAACTCAAAACAATGTGGGTTAGCAAGAGATTGGTTTGGTAGAGGGAGCGCAGGCTCAGAACAGACAGAGCAAAGTCCTGACACCGACTCTGCAACTCAGGCACTGTGAGTGCTTAGGCAGGTTTACCTCTGTTTCCTTGAAGGTAAAAGGGAGGTAATAAAAAAAAAATGTGCTTACTGGGTTGCCTGGCTTAAAGGTGAAGTTCAACCCCCTCAACTCCCACAGATGAGGGAGTTGAACGTGACTTGCTAGATGGAGTTATGGTGAATTTTATTTCAGCAGAATAGAGCTTTCAAACACAGGAGGTGAGTTTTTGAAGGCAGGAAAAGTGTCTTGCTTACTACTGTGTGCCCAGAACTCAATAAAAGCAGAACTAAGGTGATGGGATTCCAAGTGGCTTCTTACTAGCATTACCTACGGTTGTTAAAAAGGACAAAGAGGGTGTTCCTCTCTCTATCAGACACTAAGAGGACCATAATCAGACCATTTCTCCTCTCTGGAAGTCAACTACTAAAGAGGGTACAGGGGCCAACCTCTGAGTTCATGCACCCACCATCCAATGTGTGAGACAAGTGGCAGCTCTGTACCACTGACATGTTGGGCCAGGGTAGTGACTCACTAAGGAAGGCCCAAAGTTTCAAAGACCAGGGTATGGAAATAGATCCTTCCAGAGCATGGAAAAAGCAGGTCATGGCCTATCACGGATCACTGGTGCCAACACCTGAAGATGTCCTATCCACCACCAAGGAAAATGACTGGCCCTTCTCCTGAGGTAAGACTCCCAACCTCATGCACTCTGGGGGGCATGATTGCTCCAGTGGACAATCACTGGGCCTCTCAGGCCAAGGGCACTTGTAAGGGAGGACCTGCTACACAGAGGCAAGCTCTGAGCCACACAAACCATCCAGGCATCATCCACACCATAGCTGGCACAACCATCTACCTGCTCCACACACACACCCAATCTCTAAAGGACACCCCAAGTCCCTCTTCTTAATGGCTGAAACTTCTCCAAATGCAACTTTGTCCTTCAGCTTTGTTTTTACCTTCATGACATGGAAGCCCACATGCAAGGTAGTCAGAATCCATTCCAACAACTTGACCTTCACATGAAAGGGTTTCAGACCTGATCCTCAGACCTCCTTGACAGTGGCAGAGGAAAGGGGGAAAAATGAAAGAAGAGAGGTGAATCCAGGGACCAGGAGTATAGGGAATACTGAAAATAAAACCCTTGGACTCTTTCCTATTGCTCAGATTTAGCCTTGGTGCTCTGCAGGTGACAAGCCATAGTGCACAACACATGACCACAAGGAGACAAGTCCCTGTAGCCCAGTACCAAGCTTTGAATCTTGTTGGAATATCAAAGGACAGTTCCACTGGTTTCTGGGCCCAAAAGGCTGCACATACCCTTTGGCATTGTACTAGATCCCCGCCCCACATCCACCTCACCCTGAACAAGCATGGCGGCTACTCCCCATCCCTCTGCAAGAGTCTAGCACTGTTCTGTGACTCCAAGAATAACAAAAAAGTTGCTAGCTCCCTTCACCCCACCATCTTCTATTGCCCACCCTTTGTCCACACACAGACAGCCTGTGCAACACCTGCACGTGACCAGAAACAAAAAATACCACCAAATGTCATCACAGTCATCAGAAAGAGGTTGAGGGGAAAGGAGATCAGAAAGCAGCACACACTCTGAGTTCAGGCAGGGCTCAGGTTGCACAAACGTCTATACAGCAAGGCCCTGAAAGTTGCCATGCCTTTGACAGGGTGGGGGAAGGGGCAGTTAAGGTAAATAACTAAAGGCATCTCAATTGATGATGCGCCCCCAGTGACTCACTGTTTCTTTATTGCAACATGCTCTCTATAAAAGCCATTTTCCTCTCACAGGATCTGCTTGGGCAACATGTGATGTCATCATAAATCATTTCTTTCTCTCTCTCTCTTTTTTCCTTTAAAATGTCAGCAGATTTCTTGGAGTTTCTAAAAAGCCAAGAGAGCCAGCACCATCTCCCAGTTTTGGCAGGGAAACCCGTTTTCTTTCCCAAGACGTCTGTCTTCACTTTTTCCCCTTGCTCTCCCATAGGAACGCTGCAGAGATAAAGCCTTGAAGAGTACAGAGAGCCACAGAAAGCATGCATGGAAAAAGCCTTCCTTTCTACCCTTTCCAAATGCAGGCTCTTTCTCTCGCTCCCTTTTTTCCTCTCGTCCTATTTTGGTGCACTTCCAGGGGAAGTGAATGTATAGCGAGCACTTTTTAAACAAGGTCTAATACAATCCATGCCTCCAAGACACGGATGCCATTAATCAGAAGGAAGGCTTTGTGTGAGAGAGGCCACAAGCTGGATAGGCGCCATGCACCGATAATGCAAACAGGCCCCTACCTATCCTATCCACCCCACCCCTTCCCACCCCACCCCTGTTGGGGCTTGGCATTCATTCTTCCCACCCTACCCCCTCCAAACCCTGTGCCCACCATTTCCCCATAGACCTCCTGTGAAAACCTTCTACCACAGTAGGAAAAAAAAAAAATGTTTCCTTTCGTTCCAAATTTATTGGACCAAAAAGAAATCATTATCATCACTTTAGCTGCAGAATCTCAAAAGGAAAAGAAAAAGTCAAATCAACTCTAATCCACAAGAACTTGTAGGGCCATGGCAGAGGGGAATCGATTGCTGGCTGAGGTGTGTGTCTGATCACGCTGAGCAGCCCTCTTAAGGCAAATCTAACTTCTGGAAGGGATCCTTCCAGAAAGAGCTCTGTGGTTAGACTGTGGCCACCCTATCCCCAACATGAAATGACCATACAATGATGAAGACATGAAGATGGTGCTGGATATCTAATGGCCCTGTTTTGTACATTCTTGACCCCAACTGACAGTCTTCTCCACTTCTCACCCCAACCCCCAAAAAAAGAATCCCATTAACTAAGGACAACTTGGAGCAAAGGAATGTATCCATGAGGAAGAGTGACAACCACCTACATGAAGCCTTTGGGGCTATTCTGAATGCCTCCAAGCACCCTCCTACCTCTCCCCTTAAAACAAACTCTTTTGCCTGATCTACGATACCAGATGTTTCACCATTAGTATAAGGATGAATCACTGGAAACATGCAGATATTTCTTGGAGATTCATATACCCCTATCAGCCATTTATACCTAATATGAATAAGCAATAAGAACCTTAGTAAGAGCCGGGCACGGTGGCGCACGCCTGTAATCCCAGCACTTTGGGAGGCTGAGGCAGGAGGATCGCGAGTTCAAAGCCAGCCTCAGCAACGGCGAGGCACTTAGCAACTCAGTGAGACCCTGTCTCTAATAAAATCCCAAAAAAGGGCTGGGGATGTGACCCAGTGGTCGAGTGCTCCTGAGTTCAATCCCCGGTACCACAAAAAAAAAAAAAAAAAAAAAAAAAAAAGAACCTTAGTAAGGACAGAATAAAGGGAATGGGGGTAACACACAGCAATATGGAACTGGGGCAGGTGAAGAATTTGCAATCTTGATGTCTGCCACAGGGCTGGTCTCAGCCTCCACAGTTTATCCACACACAAGTGGGCCACCCAGGAGCCACATTATGTACCCACTGGGGAGGCCACATCCTTTGTTTGCCCCTCCTCTATCTCATCACCCTGACAGATCCCAGTTCTTTATCCTGAAGAAAGATCAAAGGTGAGAGAAACTCAGGAGGGGAAAAGAGAGGAAGATCTGGGACAAAAAAGAGGCACACAAAATAGAGGTCTTTGCTCTGTGCGATCTGCAGCCCTGGAAACAGTAACTGGTACAACTCAGACACTCAGTGTGCATTGGCTGGATAAGCCAGAGACTGCCAGAGCCAATCCTTCCCTAGTCAAGAAATGGCAAGAGGGGACGTCACCCCTGGGGCAGGCAAAGTCTTGGCTCCAATTTGTCTTACCCTTCTGCCTGAAAAGTCTTCCTCATGTTCCCAACTGGTTCAACCTGCTTACCTTTTCAGATTCAACTCAGACATGCACCCACTCCAGGGCCTTCCTGCCAACCCCAGGATGAGTTGAGATTTCATCCCTCACTGGGTCCTATTTACCTATTTCTACATGGCTCCTTTCCTGGGACATGGGTCATTTTTGAATCTTTTATGCCTAACACCCCACCTGGCACACAGCAATTACTGGTAACTGTTGATAGATCCATTGAGTCACTGAAAGAAAAAAATATCACCAACTCACTGGGATTATTTCAGTGTTGGTTTTTGTTGATTTTCTGACCTTCCTTTTCTTTTTGGAGATTTATGTCAGGGTTTCTGAAAAGCTCAAAAGGAGGAATCAAGAGAGGAGGGAATGGTTTGGAAGTGGTAGGGATCCATGACAGAAAGGTTAAATCAGTGGAGAGTGTTTCTTTCCTGCGTGCGATGAAGGAGCTTTCTGGAATCTCTCCACAGAGCTAGGTCACACCATCTGAGATGGAAAACAACAGTGAGAGGCGGGGAGAGGGTAAAACTTCATTTAGCCAAGGCAATCCCAGCCCCCACCTGCAGGGGGAATGAACCCCAGACTTTCATCAAACCCTCACAGCTGTACAGCTGCCCAAGGTACTCCAAGGTGGCTTCAGTGGGTGGAAGGAGATTGTTAATAAAGGCCTGTTAATGCTTACAGAACAGCCCAGCCCTGAAGCAAAGCCACCAACTCCCAGGGCACCCAGAGACATCAGGAAGCAATTGAAGGAACTCCCCAAGACAAAGAAAAAAGGTTTCCTCAAGGCTCCTCCCACAGACCCACCCCAAACCCCTGCAACTGAGGGTTCCATCACTCCTGACCCAGAGCAAACTGAAGATGGGAGAGAATAAAAACCTATCCCCAAATATAGCAACGGCCCTCCAAATCATCTCCCACCCAAGGCCTTATTACTACCCCTTGCAATCTCCCAGGCTCTCTTCTGGAAAGTTTCAAAGTCACCACCAACCAACCCTTCCTGACGCACAATGGCATTTAATAATTGCTTACGGTTCTCGCCTGGGAAGCCAGGCAAGCACCCACAATTCATTACATGTGTGACCTTTCGAGCCCTCAGCCCCCAAATGATTTTCACTCACTTTAATCTGAGTCCGATTCAAAACAGATCTGCTGTCAGCAGCCTGAATTCCGTAGCCCCATAGATGGGCAGTGCCTACGGCTAATCTTTTAGTGCCTTAATCATAAAATGCAGCACTTCCCCAGCTGTTTTCACCCAAATAGCCAGAAAACGGGGTGAGCAGGGTGTGAAAAATGATGAATTATGAACTCCAAAGTAGTATTTCATTAAGCCAGATTGGACGCTAAAACTTTAACTGTGCTCTCTGCAATTGAAAGGTCATTTTATAAAAATCCAAACTGAGAGAATCTTGAGGTCTGTGCATTTCACAGGGGAGCCCACCACTGTGTGCCAGACTGGGGGAGGGGACCAAAGACCTCATCAACCTAAACTGGTTTTTAAACCATGGCCACTTCAGATTTTTTGCAAAGTGATGCCAAGCGTGTTCAACAGGTCTACAAATGCGCTGCATTAGGCCAAATTTAGTGGGTGTTAATTGAAATCAGAGCTGCAGTCGTTACCACCGACATGTTTCTAAATACTACCCAATAAATTTTTGTCTGTTTCAGATTCTCTATGACAGCTGGCAATGAAAACCAAGAGAGGGCACGTAAAATGGTCTTCTTATGTTCCGAGTCCCACAGTGTGCATACAGAAGGACATCTGCACGTGGGTCTGGCCTATATCTGCACACACAGATGTGTGTGTGGATAAACATGAGATAGATGTGCATGCCTTGCCCGTTTTCAGAAGGTGAGCAGGGGACATGTGCAAGGAGGCACTTGTATACTCTGTTTTCCAGCCACCTCTTTTACAAACGCAAGCTCCTCCAAAAAAAGCAAAACAGCCCCCTTTCCATGTGACAAAAACGGCCTAGTTTACAGTGAAAAGGCTTTCTGGTGCAACTTACCTGCTTCTTTCAGGTGGGTTGTTTCCCATCGTTTCTCTCTGGTTCACCTCACCCATGTCAGGTAAGCCTTGTTTTAATTTAATAAACAAAATTAAAATTTCCTCCAGGACAGAGCATTTAAGGGTCAGCCAGGAAGAGGTCTTCAGTGCACAGAATCTGAAAGGAAGGAGGTGGCAACCCAGGGGAAGGAGGGGAAAGTCTAGAAAAAGAATCAATTTCCCTGAATTCCTTCAGAAAAAATACAGCTTCCTCCTCCCAAGTACTCATTAGTTCATTATTAGTCTGCATGAAAAGAAAAGAGGTGTCTTTGTACTCTCTGAGTCATGACTAGTGGAAATAAAAAAGGAAAGGGAGGAGAGAGGCTGGCCTAGGGGCTCCACACAGACTGCCCTTCCTTGATCCCCCAACGATGAGTTAAGGACTTCCCAAGATCCCAATAGTATTGTCTGACTTTGCTGGGGGTCTTTTCCAACTGAAAATAAACACTGCAGTCAGCTTCCACAGCACTGTGCCAGGAGGAACCTTGGAGGCATATATGTTTACCAAAGACTAATGGCACCAAAGGACTCCATTTTAGCCCCAGCAGTAGAAGCTCATGTAGTTTCTTTTTCCTCAACATATACCCCATCGATCTGATTATTCAAATGAGTATCAGTCAGGGAGCCCTATTCCTCCTCCTAGCAAACTCTCTCTCTCTTCTCCTCCCTCCCTCCCAGGCTTGGTACATGCCTGCCCTAAACACCGTTAACAGGTGTGATCACGCATCACACATAAACCACTGCACGTGCAGGCTTGCTACGTGACAAACCTATCCCCAGACACACACCACTTGTGTGTACACAAAAACACACTTCTGCCAACACACATCAGTGCATGCCACTCTCACACGGGACGATGAATACACGTGCACAGCACACATGAACACACACCCCAACACCCACACACCCCTTCAGAGAAGGCAAAAGGCTATCTTGAACTTAGGAGAGGGGTCTGTCTCCCTAGACACATAAACTGGAGGAAAATTGATGGATCCTGGCCTCCTCCAAAGGGATTAGAAACATTTCTGCAGAAGAAATAACTTCTTCATGTAGAAATCGTTCAGAGTAGTCCAGTCCATCTCAGCATCCTGGGACTCTCCTCCTTTCATAACTCCACACTAAGGGAGTCCCTCACATGGTCTATGGGAAGAATGAATCAAACTCCTTGATACACATGTCTGTTCTGCGAAGCAGCAGGTTAGTATCTCCTGGGAACTTGTTAGAAATGCAGAGTATCAGGCCCAACCCCAGACCTACTGAACAAAACAGGCATTTTAACAAGCTCCCTGGGGTACTGTGGACACACTCAAGTTTCAGCAGCCCTCCTTAGAGTCTGCCCATTCTATAATAAGGATGTACCCAGTCCTCACCAACCCTAAACATCCTTGCTATCTGGCTCATGCTGAAACAGAGAGAAGAGGGCAAGGAGCCAGGCTTGGTGGCACACGCCTATAATCCCAGCAGCTCTGGAGGCTGAGGCAAAAGGATTGCAAGTTCAAAACCAGCCTCAGCAATGGTGAGGTGCTAAGCAACTCAGTGAGACACTATCTCAAGAAACAAAATAGGTAGGCTGGGGATATGGCTCAGCTGCTGAGTGCCCCTGAGTTCTGTCACCGGTACCCCCCCCAAAAAAGCAAGGGAGCAGTCCTCCACCCTCAGACCCAGGACCTCCTCACTCACCAGCAGGAACCTGAATTATCAACAGAGCCTCAGGTGTCCAGACCTCGCCTGCCTCTCCAAACCCACCAGAAGCTCTGTGACACTAACCGTTTTCTCCCCACTAATTGTCTCATCACTTCCCAACTGCTGCTTTTTTATTTCATTACGCTTCTCATCAGTCTCAGATAGGAATATAACCGAAAAAGAAATTGGAGGAGAACAATTTCAATATCTCAAAACACATGCAAATCAACACCCAGAATCCTACCTGGAGTGTTTTTATTGAGACAATTCTGTGCTTGTCGGAAAGATGACCTTATAATAAATAAATTCATATCTTGCAAAGGTAGATTTTCTACCCACCTTATAAAGCTAATTACACTGGCACAACATAACATTTTCCTAAATGCCTGATAACCTCATCCTGTTACTCAGGAAATATTATTTTTAAATAGGTGTGATAGATACAAACTGAAACACTCGGATTTCAATTCAGCCCCAATTCCCGGATCCCCTCTCTGAGTAATTTAAGGACTTCCTCCAGATAGTTTTTCATATTCTTTTAACTGACATTTTATCTTTATACAGTATCTCACAGAATGAGCACGCACTAAGACAATGACAGCCAAGAAGGCCTGTCATTTCTCATTCCGACAAAGACAGATGTCTTACACTGGCTTATGCCAATAATAGATCCAACAAAAAACAAAAGAGACTACACCTGCCGCTGATGTAAAGGCACCAATTCACATTTGTGACACTCATTTGTCAATTAACAGATTTCTTCCATTGTTGACACACGAGACTTAAAAGATGTGGGCTCGAATGTGATGAATTAAAAAAGACAGATGAGTAAGCTATGAGCTGCAAAGTAATGCTATAATGTGCTTTAGATATGAATATCAACTGACACCCCTGACAGGCCATACAAGGTTTTATTTCATTTTGCACTGTATCCAGGCTTCATACTTTGTCTTCTTTGTTCGCTTTTCATCAAGCTCCTAACATCTCATTCTGACAGCCAGAGACATTTAAGGCACTTTCGTTTCAAATGCAAGTTAGCGTACTTGATTTGTCATTAAAATGCAAAACGATTGCCTTTGCAGGTAAATGTAGGTATGCTTAAAAGGTTGGATCTGCAAGGAAAAGCTGAAACTGGCTTGGGTTTCTTGCTTTCCCTCCTTCACTAGCCTGGCTGCCTTGCACAGCCCTACCCAACACCCCCTGGGACAAAGGTCCGCCCAGAGAGTGTCTCAGGAGTCCCCTGCCCCAGCAGTGGCCAGGGACCTACACACTCAAGTGAGCCAGGCCTGAGTGAAGAACAGTGTTCTCCCCATGAGGTGTCCCACAGATCTACATGTTTAACCTGTATTTGAACCACTGTAAGCACACAGCAGCACTCAGTTTGTGAAGAGGACACATGGACAGGCTTACGTCAGGATGCTCAGAATGGTTTTTCCCACTGAGCCCCAACCTGACCCTCCCTCCGCCTCCTACAGGGAAGGAGAAAACTCCAAATCCATGGACACTCCACAGCGGAGACAGACAAATGGTCAGATGGCATGATGGGGTAAAGGACACGCTACCCCAAAATATGACGACATAGTATTTGAAAAGATAGCAGAAGCAGGAAAGCCAATCTTACCTTCCCCTGCCCTTTTCCCCTACAGCAGGTCTTAAGAACCTCATTCAAGAGATACCTTCTATACCTCAAGAAAAGGGACAACCTTATCTTTATGACACACAGCACAGAGAAGCATCTGAACATGCCCTGCTAAGCTCCCCCAGTTCATCACCACTAGATCACACTTTGCATCTGGTCACAACACTCTCCACCTATCCATTTCTCTATCAAACCTAGCATTAATCACACACACACACACACACACACACACACACACACACAGAGCTTTCCCTATTTGGGGGGGGAGGGGGTCTTCCTTTCTAAACCTCCCATGTCATATGAAACTCATATTAAATAAATTTGCATGCTTTCCTCTTATTAGTCCATGGTTTGCTGTGGGGCCTCAGCCATGAGCCTAGCGATGAAGCTTTGTAGAAAAGTCTGTTTACTGACTCTTCGTACATTCAATATTTTCATTCTTTGGGAAATTATCTTGGCAAAACAGTGAAAACGATGAAACAACAATTCACAGGCAAAGATGTTCACACACACCTATAATCCCAGCGGCTTGGGAGGCTGAGACATGAGGATCACGAGTTCAAAGCCAGCCTCAGCAACAGCAAGGGGCTAAGCAACTCAGTGAGACCCTGTCTCTAAATAAAATACAAAATAGGGCTGGGAATGTGGCTCAGTGGTTCAGTGCCCCGAGTTCAATCCCTACTACCTACACTCCCAAAAAAGAGTAGAAAACAATATATAACTATGCTGAACAATAAGAGAATGGCTAAAGTATGTCATATCTATGAAAAAAAATATGTAATCATTGTAAAAACCTTATCATCCAAGAAAACCGAACTTCATAACATTAAAAGAATGAAACAAAACATAAGCCCTTATATGCAGCCTAATCCTAATTCTGAAAAAATTTATCATACTGAATGTTAGAAGAAGTTTATTGTTCAGTGATAAGGTTATAGATTATGTTTTACTTCTTTCTGTATATTTTTCTGTATTTTTAGTTTTTTAATAAAATGAATATGGGGCTGAGGTTGTGGCTTAGTGGTAGAGCGCTCACCTAGTGCGTGCGCGGCCGGGTTCGATCCCCAGCACCACATAAAAATAAACGCATGGTGTACAACTAAAGCAAATAAATAAATATTTAAAATAAATAAATAAATAAAATGAATATGAACTACTCTAATATTTAGAAGAAATTTTTAAAAGCTTGAAAAACTAATCTTAAAATGTAAAAAGTTCTTTGGCCAAACTTCCTGTTCCTTGGTACGAAGCAAAGCATTTGTGCTGTCTAGGCCTCAATTTCATGTGTTAAAAGAAAGTGTTAGACCAGTGTTTTTCAAAGTATGTTCTGTGGAACCCTAAGGTTTCATGAGGGGTTTCTGAGTTGCTCCAAATGGCTAATTTAAATTTAACATTTAGATTATGTTAACCATTTTCTAAAACTATAATTTAAAAGCAGTATGCAACTTAGCAAGACCCTGTCTCAAAATAAAAAAAAAAAAAAAGGCTGGGGATGTAGCTCAGTGAATAAATACTCCTAGGTTCAATCCCTGGTTTAAAAAAAAAAAAAAAAATCTAGGAAGAGGTTTTCTGAGTGTGGTGGTGCATTGTTTTTGCTGATTCACTTTTTAGTCACTTTTTTTAAAATAAATATTAAAACATTTTTATTCTGTATAGGCCTAGATAAAAATTCATTTGACAGGGATTCTGCTACTGGGAAAGAAATTTTGAAAACCACTGGATTAAACCAACCTAATTATAAGGCTCCTTCCGCCCAACATAGGGTACCACTGAATCAAGCAATGTGACAAAGGAGACTGAGCAGAGTTCCCCCTTTCACATTTGCTATGTGATGTGGGTACATTACTTGATAAATCTAGGCCTCACTTTAACTGTAAAAAGGGAATTCAAACCTCACAAAGTTGGGAGAATTCAATAAAATAGCACGGTAAGCACTAAATACCCATTAGTCAATGTTTTATCAGTATTGCTACTTGGTAGATAGGTGAGAAAAAGTAAAGACTGAGAGAGGAAGGCTCCACACAGCCCAAACAGTTCACAGGAGCATCAGACTAAAACACTTTCATAAGGTCAATAGCAGACATTTCTTTACTAAATTGATTAATAGAATTCAGAGCAGGCTTTCTCTAGGATTACCTGGCCCACATTTAGTTCCTCATTTATTTCCCCACTTTCTCTATCATCTCACTAGTTTAAACTCTGGGTGTACAGTCTTCTTTTAATATTAAATCAATTTCAAATCTCCACACTGCATCTTGCTGTGCACTGCCTAAATGTGATTTTATAATTATCTTCTGGAAAGAGACTCTGAGGAGTCCTTAAAAAAAAAAAAAAAAAAAAAAAAAAAAAAAAAAAAAACCCTAAGAGATCCTGTTCATTACAACTGAACCATTCAATTCAAAATAGACCAAAAATCACAGAAGATGCAAACTTTTAGTAAAGGCAAAAAGTCAAATGGGAGAAGCTATGGATGCAGAAATAATCATAGGATCATTGGGGGAAAAAAAAACTCAGTAAGTCTATAATCTTAGCCGGGCGCAGTGGCGCACGCCTGTAATCCCAGCACTTTGGGAGGCTGAGGCAGGAGGATCACGAGTTCAAAGCCAGCCTCAGCAATGGTGAAGCACTTAGCAACTCAGTGAGACCCTGTCTCTAAATAAAATACAAAAAAGGGCTGGGTATGTGACCCAGTGGACAAGTGCCCCTGAGTTCAATCCCTGGTACCAAAAAAAAAAAAAAAAAAAGTCTATAATCTTCCTTTTGATTTGTATATTAGACACAAGGCAACTGTTTCTCCAACTCAAAGCCAGAAGGCAGAAGTAGTTCAGAGTTGGGCACAGTGGTGCACATATGTAGTCCCAGTTACGCAGGAGACTGAGGCAGGAGGATCACTTGAGCCCAGGAATTCAAGGCCGTTCTGGCAATACAGAGAGACCCCATCTCAAGAAATAGTAGCTCTTTCTACCTGAATAAGAACATATATTCAAATTCTCAGTTATAGTCCATGGCCGAGCAAACTGAGAGAAGGAAAAGGGAGAATTGAATAAGAAAAATCCTCTCTAGTCTGAGGTCAGCAGTATAACTGGATTTTTTTTTTTTTTTTTAACTGAGGTCACTCAAAATTATTTAAAAAGATAGAATTTTTCTCTGGCATTTGATTTTTTTTTAAATCTTGCAGTGATTACAAAGCCTATTTAATATTCTATCCACAGTATTAATAATTATGCATATTTTATTCTAATGAAGATTCTACTTCTTCACCACCCCCTACTTTTTAAAACCTAGTTAACTTGGGAAGCGTCCTCTTCTCCCTCGTTGTTGCCCAAGGGAAATCTGCCATTCAGACCCAATACCATAACCTTGAGATCTGTGGTCTGGCAAGAGCTAGACCCCTCCAGAGCCTCAACTTTGAAAAACCAAATCTTTAACACACCAATGTCATAGAACCTCAAGGAAAATAATCCCAAAGATAATTCTGCTCAAAAGCAAACAAAAGAATCAAAAATGACATAAACTGTTTTTGGGATGTTGGCTCTTCTGCAACAATACCTTCTACAGGAAGAACAGAACTCACATTTCATATTTCATTTCATTTGATATTCGCAATCCTATCAGGTGAGTACCATTATCCCCCATTTGGAAAATGGCAACAAGAGGAAATTACTTGCTTGATGTTTCCTAGATAATTTGTGATGGAATGAAGATGGCTACTCAGTACTCAGGTGTCCTCTTTCATGACCTCCTTGCTCTTCTACCAGGCCATCCTCCAGCCAGAACTCTGGTGGCTTCTTGACCTCCAACAATGACTCTGAGCTTCAAACTAGCAAGCACTTAGTTTCTCACTTAAAAGCAAAAACATAATCAATAATGCCTTAGAGTTATGTAGTTCTTAATGATTTATAATAACCTACCTCCTTTGCAACCTATAGGCAGCCCTGAAGAGTGAGAAAATCATACAACTTTCTTTGCCTATAACTGATGAGAAAATAGATACTTAGAGTCTTAAGGGTTATCCAGATAAACAAAAGCAGCAACAGGACCAAAACATACCCAAGGTGGAACCAGTGTCATAGAGGTCCATAAAGGAACATGACAATAAAATTTAATCCAATCTGATTTTTCACAAACTTTTAAAACACAAGGATACCTCATTTTATTGCACTTCACTTTAGAACACTTCATAGATATTGCATTTTTTTTTCCAAATTGAAGGTCTGTGGCAACTATGTGTCATAAAAGCCCACGGGCATCATTTTTCCAACAGCTCAGATGATCCTGAGCATTTCTTTGCAATAAAGTAACTTTTAAATTAAAGTATGTGCTTTTTTAAACACTATTTTATTATATTACATGTTTAATAGAGTATAAATATAAATTTTATGTATACAGAAACAAAAAAATTCCTGTGACTCATTTTATTGTGATACTTGCTTTATTGCAACTGTCTGGAACTAAACCCTCTGTGTCTCCAAGGTATGCATGTACTCACTTTTATCACCTTTTGAAAAAATGATGAGGTCAAATATAAGTTGAAGAAGAAAACCAAACAGCAACATCCTTGAAGGCAGAGGGTGGAAGGCCCATTTTCAGGGACCTAAAAAGTAAAATTTTCTTCTTCTCTGCCATGTAGTTACCAACCTACATTAGTTTGCCAGATAAGGATCTTGAAGACAACAAAGAATTCAAACTGGGGGGAAACATGCAATCGAATAGGTTACGTATATGAGCTAAGAAGGTGGGCTTGGGAGTCACCCAAAGATGCATCTAAATCTTGGCTCCCCTCTGACCACTGCGCACCCTTAGGAAAGTCACTAAACCACAGCACTCTTTCATTCTTCTCTTTAAACTGCAAAGAATGCCTTGCTTGCCATAAGATTTAAGAAGGTAATCAGGGAAAGCTGATGGATGAATGGGAGTCACCAGTGTATCACCTTTTCTAAGGAAAGCTATTGCCATCTTCTAAAAAACCCACTTTAGCAAATGAAAATTTTTCAGATTGAATTGCATCTTCCAACAGAGAGGTACCCACTACACACCCTGCCCAGGATACTCCTGAAGAGAAGCTGATTCCTGTCACGGAAAAGCCTACATTTCAACTGGAGACAAAGTTCCTACAAAGGCCCTAAGGTGTTGGCAGAACAAATGAGGCACAAATTTTCTCAGGGGAGGATACACCCTAAGTGCCCACCTTGCAGAAACAAGACATCATGGGAGAGTGATAATAAACGTGATTTCTGAAAGATGAAGTGTCAAGTTGGAGAACCTCACCTTCTGAGCAAGAGCAGGGCCAGTGCGCAGAAGGTACCGCATGCTGTGGCATGAGTCATGGGAGAACTGCATTAGCTGTGACCCTTCTAACAGCATAATTGCCATGTATGTGTTTCAGGGCCAACACTCAGGCCCCACTCAGGCAGCTGGAGGTGGCTTCTCTCCTCCACATGCCTGTCACTCCACGGAGAAGGTCTGAGAGGGAGAACCCTCACCCTCAAGTCCTTCCTTGGCCAGCCCTCCCTAAAAACACTCTGGCCTTCATGTCCCAGAACCACCTCTGCTGTGCACAGCATCTGGGGGTTAGATCTTCATGTGTGAGAAGACACTCTCTGCTCTCCGATTTCCTCCAGGACTCCAACCAACCCCTGAGATCAGGGTCTCCCCATCCCATTGAGGACAAACCTGATCCCAAACCTCTGCCATCACGCAAGCTGTCTACTCAGTCCAGAAACCTTGACCCACTGGGCAAATCCTGCCTTCCCTCCAAGATGTGGCCCAGGTTTCCATCTCTTCATGAAGTCTCCCTTGAAAAATTCCTCCTGCCTGAGACTGTCTTAGACACATGATCTACCTGATGCCCCTGGCACTTTACTAGACTGTGCTGTCTTGTGTATAACTCAGGAGACTCATCTGGGAGCCATCCAGGGGCTCACCTGGGTCAATACATTCATTCTGCCTGGCCAGCTGGGACCTCTCCCCTCCACATGTGGCTCCCAACGCCACTAAATCAACAAGAACAAGGTTTCCAGAGATGGAGTCACTCTGTTCCCTAACAGGAGAGAAGTGCAAGGTTTCCAAAGCCCACTGGAAGAATGTGACCATGGCCCTGAATTGTCTTCAGTAATCCCGCCTTATCTCCACATTGAGTGTGTGAGCTTTTGAAGGAGGAAGTGTCACATTTATAAGTTCCGAGTGCTGGGGAGTCCAGCATTGGAGCCTTCACAGGAATTCTGTCTCCCATCATCTGAAGCTATACAACAATATCTATGGATCTATAAAGTAGAGGAGGCGACCTGCAAAGAACAATGGTCCAAGTCCTGGGAAGCCCTACTACCCTTAGCAGTTCCCACCCTTGCTAGTTGAATGATTAATCCATTGTCATGGCTACCTTGGCCATTACCAGATCTTGAAGAAAGACCATTTGGCCCAGAGGCGCATTGGTGGAGGGACCCAATTGTTCATGGCAGCTAGAACAACCATTGTAATAAACCTGCTGGCATCCTCTAAAACATTAGTGGTCCCAGGCCTGACTTCCACCCACCAGATAAAGTGGAAAAAGATAAGAAAAACTTTAAAGTATATAGTGAATTCTCCCTCTAGTCTCTCTTCCTGGGTCTCTTGTCATGGACCAGAAAAAAATTCAGTATTCCTCAGAGGCAGGGCACTAGGCCAAAGGGCCTTCGGGAGCCATTCCAGGCTCCTTTGCTACAGCCCACATCAGGCTCATCTTTCTTACTAAAGCCCAGCTGCTGAGTACGGAACTTAGGGTCTTCATTTACTACACCCAACAGCAACTGGAGGGCTGTTTAGCTTTCTGTGATGATAGTCTGGCTCAGGTGTCTGGGAAGAAATTCACAAGGGCTAACCAGGGCAGACCCGCCAATCAACTGTTAGCATGGGTGAAAATAGCTGCCTCCCCAGGCTCCTTCCTGGGGTCCTGGACCACCCACTGCTTGCCCAATCCTGAGAGAGCAAGCTGATGCACTTAGAAGAAACAGGGAAACATTCTGAAAAATAAGTCACTGAAATCAGACTAACACCCCACTAAGCAATTCCAACATACCCTCTCAAAGACCAGCCTGTGAGTGGGCAAGTGCCCACCCACCCAGCTTCTCAGAAAGTAACAGACAACCAAAGTTCTCAACTCACCCAGCCCCTCTCATCCTGCTCCACCAACCCCAGAAATGTATTCTGATAGGTACAATCCACAGAGCTGGTGCAGAAGAAATGGCAAAAGAAAAATCATTAGAATTTGGGGACAGCAAAGCCCCTCAAAACTCACATATTAAAGCCTCTAGAGGTGTGTATGTACAAGTGAAACAGAAAAGGGTCTTGAAGAAAAGCATGCCTTTGCAAACAGCATTTTATTAAAAATATATGGAAATGATTCCCCACAGTGTTATTTCTTTAGCAATAGGGGAACAAAATAAGGCTAGCTCCAATCAGCACAACTTTAATTTTAAGATAACAACAACAACATGCCTTCCTTTGTCATCCTGCTTTTCTGTTATACAACTGAGTGCTACTTAAGAGAAACTATGAAAACCCGCAGCTAGGTTGAGATCACAAGCAGAGACAAAAGTACTCCAAGCAGCACATTGTGGCAAAGCTTGGCCAGTTTTCCTTCACATATTCACTCATTCATGCCCCACCTGCCCCCCACTCCCCATGCCTCTCAGAGGTGTCCAAAGAAGGCTGCCCTCTCTGGAGCTATACGACAATACCTAGAGAGTGTCTTTTCTGAGTAAACAATGCTATACATATGAATCCTTTGATTTCTCTTGGATCCCTAGCAAATTAAATCAGAGACTAAATTTCCAGGTATTGTTTTCTGTCCCCCAAAATACAAAATCCTTTTTCCCTCAGAAAGATGCCCTACACTTATTAAAATAATTTGAGGCTTCATCAGAAAGACCATTTTGCCTATAAACTGTAAATAATTTAAGTGATTCCTTGTATATAAATATTTTATATCTAAAATTGATTTCCAAATGAAATGCACATGAAGAATGACCACACTAAGCAGTGTCCAGTGCATCTTGGTCCTGGTGTTCTCAGAGACATCCAGCATTTTAATGCGGTTGAAAAACCAAATTCCACACAAGGTCACACATGATTATACACGCTATGTAGAATTAAAACTGCTGCCTCTAACTCCCTTTGTGTCAGACTAGAAAGCTATGGGGTAGAATCTTCAGGAAGAAAAGCTAAACAAATTTTTGCTTTGCTAAACTGCTGACTTTTCAGAGGAATAACCTGGGGTATAGATAAGGTTGAGAACAAACGGTGAATACTTTAAAAAAAAAAAAAAAACTGCCATACCCTGAAAGCATTGGATTTTACCCTTGACTAAGACCAGAGTAAAAATTTAAGCACCCACCCAATCCTAAAAGGGTTCTGGTCACTAACTCCCATGTTATGTCAAAAGGTAAAGAAAAAACAAATCCTATGTCTAAAACTTGTGAGAAAAAAACAGGGCTATGATGCGACCCCAAGTCTCAAAACATGTACAGTTTCTCCCTGAGCGGCTTGAACAGCAGTCACATTGAAAAGGGTGAACAAAGAACAGAGACACGCGATAAACACCATTAACCAGGGCTCCAGGCAGCACAGAATCAACTAGCTCGAAATAAATGGGCAGTGAGACCCCAATACGTACTTCCCAGGCAGTCTTAGGAGTGCGACAGCCCAGGACCCCGGGCAGCCTGAAATGTGGCAAAGAACAGAAAGTGGGCTGGGAACAGGGTATGCCTCTCCAACAACACTGGCCACTTCTCTCCACCTCTTCCTTGGGTACGGAGGGATACAGGTATAACGAGGTCAGGTGGGGCTGAAGCAAGTCAAACATGCCCACTTCTCATGCCAAGCCCAGAGCCCAGAACTAAGCAAAGTAGCACGCACACATAACCCCCAAATGTACAGGCAAAGCATCACCTTGCTGATGGAGACTACGGACACACACACACACACACACAAATATACACCAAAAAAATACTTCTTTACCAGAGCAATAGCTGAGAAGAAAAATTTATAACCCTCAAGCCGTAGCGAAAGCTAAATCCTGTCTCGCCTTCGCTGCCGCAATCGGCTTGATGTAGCTAAATTAACAAAATGTTCCCTTGGCATTTAAATTCTCTCTTTTTCTTTTCTTTTTTCCCCTTGCAAGCAGAGTAGGGGGTGAAGTGTAATAAGTCAAAAGACAAAGCAACTTCAAAACAAAATCAGTTATTTGTAAACAATCCTTGTGGGGATTTTTTTTCTCCTCCTCTCCCCCACCCCAAGAAAAACAGCCCTGCCAGTTATAATAGAAAGCCAAGTAAAGATAAATCAATTAGCTTGCTAATTTCTCCCCTCTCATTTATTTAGCTCTGCACTGTATTTGTCGTAATTGACTACAATTATGTTAATTACTAACTCCAGTATAATTACTATATTTATTGTCATTGAGCACGCGATGTACCCACAGCAAAGCTGGCATTTGTCGGGCATCAAGAAAGCAAACTGTCGAGAGGTGATTCTCGGCAAACTGGCGGATGTGGCTTCAGCAAATGAAAGGGCAAAAGAGATTTCATGCAATGTTAGTTTGAAAGCACCGGTTCATTAAGGATATTAATTTTCTGATAACTACACATTTAAGCATGACACACTAGCGCAGTATCTACAGGATTTCGCAATTATTAATGCGTGACAGTTTCAAATGCTAAGTGAATCAATTAAACAGCAGCATTCACAATTTGAGAAGAGATAACTGCTTCATAACTACCTAAGACTACAATTTTCACATGACAAAAAAGAGCCATTGAGGCGCCTTCAAAACCTGACAGGTCAAGAAAGAAGTTTGAAACAAAAGCACCTTACAACCATCATCTCCCCTCTTTACTTGTCAGATCAACTTTGCTAGTGTCTCCCCAGAAACGGCATCACATGCCAGCTGCCACAAGGTGATTTTTCATGTCTTGTCAAAGAAATCTTTTATTCTATTTGCTCTGCATTAACATGTTACATTTATTGATCAAGGGCCTGTTCGGCAGCCACAGCAGGGCACTGAGCTCTCCATGCCTACGGGGCTTTGATGTCCCGGTGACATTCGAGCCCGAATAATGCACATACTAAATGGATTTAATGCAGAAATGTGTTTGGGCCTGACAGTTACATTAATAACAGCCCCTCACACTGATAAATATGCAATTGCTACTATTAAGAGTTACCCAATTATGGGGAAAATATTTCTCTACCTTATAAATAAATCCATCAAGGAAAAAAAAAAAGTTTTAACAATGGTGCATTTTCTTAAAACACTTCTGCAGCAGGAGACAGGCTGTGTGGGGGTTAACACCCCCTCTTTTGCTCTCCCCTCCAATTGTTTTTAATAAGTCTTGCTTTATCTCAAGAATGGTTTGGGGATTTTTTTTTTTTTTCTTTTAAACCTCTTTTGTTGGTCTTCCCTGTTGTACCCGTCTCTTATTTCTTCAGAACCAGAGAAAAAGCAGACACCCAGGAGACTGAAAAATTGGGTTCTGGGTAAAGTCAGAGAGGCGCTTAGGGGAGGTGGTGCAGAGGTGGGGGGCATGTGGCTGATCTCAGTAATGATGGGTCTGGGGGAGGAGCCTTTTTATTTAAACTCTAAACAAAACCTGAACATGTGTGTATGTCTCTCTCATTTAAAACCCTAAGTGACCTTGTCTTATGGCAATGATTGGGGTGGGGGTGCAAAGAGAAAGAAAGCAGCTGGGATGGGAGAGACCTTTTATTGGAAAAGTCTTGGCCAAAGAGAACTTGTAGTTATTATATTCCTGCAATTAAGTACAGACACCCAGCATAAAGCATAATCACTCCCTTTTCATCATCAAGGAATGGGGAAAACAGCTAAAATCACCAACACCACAGTCCCTGAGGAGAAGAAAGAGGCTTTTCAAATAGCTAGTGTGTACACGTGAGTCCAAGTGCATGAATGCACTCACACCCCACCTCTTCTTTTCCCTTGAGACTCAAAACTCTCGCATGCAGTTCTCTCTCAAGGTCTACCCCTTTCAAGGCTGGAACAACAAATGGTCCAGCCAGAGCAACTGCTAAGCCATTTCTCCCATGACCATGACCTTGGATCTGAGCCAAGCTTCCCAGGTCAAGAGGAGAAGGAAGAAGAAGATGCATTCTCTGGAATGCTTTCCCTCACCTCCAAGCCTGCCCAGGCCTCTGAGGTCCTACCTGGCCAAACTTCCAAACCAGAAAGGTCTTAGAGAAACAGGAGAGAGGAGGGAAGGCAATGTATAAGACTCAGGAGCCTCAAACATGGATGAGGAAGATCTTCTCAAACCTTCGACAGTGACTTCCACCAGCTTTGAGTCATTTAACAAGAAAAAAGAAACTTCCCACACACAAGAAAATATAGGTTTGGAAGTCACTCCCCATCTCCTTAAGCAAAGAAAGCAATAATTTGTATCATGAAAAGCAGTTTCAAATAACCATACAGCTAGTCAGATGATGGGGCCAGTTAGTCCTAGCTGTCCCATTTTAATCATTGGTTGAGAACCTGGAGGTCCAGTGAGGAGAAAGCCTGAAAGGATTAGGGTCCCCAGCCACTCTTCCTACCCTCCACAACCCAAATCTCCACACCAATCCTGACAACATGGAGGGCAGCATCACTCACGTGCACAATCATGTCCACAGGACAGAGAGCAGGGCAGAGGGAGAGGATGAAGCAGTGAGGCCCAAGGTCCAAACAGTTCAGGGAGAGAGACTTCACACAAAAAGGAATACAAACCTCAGGATTCTGGGGGAGTAAAATGGGTGAGAAGGGAAATAAAAGGCAGTATTTAAAAGCTCAGGACTTAGCCGGGCGTGGTGGCGCACACCTGTAATCCCAGCAGTTGGGAGGCTGAGGCAGGAGGATCGTGAGTTCAAAGCCAGCCTCAGCAATGGCGAGGCACTTTGCAATTCAGTGAGACCCTGTCTCTAATAAAATACAAAAAAGGGCTGGGGATGTGGCCCCACAGTCGAGTGGCCTGAATTCAATCCCTGGTACCAAAAATAAAATAAAAGCTCAGGAATTTCTCATCCTAAGTGGCAATTAATGGCAGAAATATAGAGACAATGTTTGTGAAAGCACTTTCTAAATTATACTGTAAGTTATAAGGATCATCGTCATGAACCTCAGGAAAGCCCAGTGGCCCCTGAGCAATCCTCTCCAACTGCCCATCACTTCCCAGCCCAGTGTCACCCACCGTGGCTCAACACCCCACTTTCTGTGCCCAAAGGGTAGAAATCCAGAAAGTCAGAAGGACTTGGGAGTGGAGGAAATGCCACAGAAACCACCTCACGGTGCCTGATACCTGTCCCTTAGTGCTCTTCCCTCCCTAGCTTAGTCAACTGTTTCCTGTGCTTCTACAGTCATGGCGGTCACTCCAGAAAGCGTTAGAAATAAAGAGAATTAAGGTCTTGCTACTGAGACCTTAACTTTAACCTGCCAAGTCATTTTCCATGTCACCTTTTGGTTGTGTGTTCTGCTGGTTGCTGGATACACTAGAATGGCCAATTGTCTTGGAACAACCACAAAAAGAAAAAGAAAAAAAAAAAAGGCGTGTGTATGTGTTTTAAACCACATTGCTCAGCAGAGAGGGCACATGGATTTCCACTACACAGAACCTCGCTTCATCGGAATCATTCAAGATTTATCAATGACCTAGAAATACACTGAGATCTCAAGAACAGTTTACCTTTCTGAAGTATCTCTTTACTACCAAAGCTCTTACCAAAGATTATTGACATGAGCTCTGTTGTCTCCCCACCGAATGTCAATCAATGTGCTTCCCAGAAAAGACCACTAAATTTGGAGTTTGAAAATAAGTATGAAGAAGGTCATTGACTGCAAAGACACAGGTTAGTAAAGACCACTGACGACAGAACATGCTCTGTGAACTGTTCTCCTAAAAGTTAAGGTGGGGAATTTTCTCTCATATCTAGTGCCACTGGAATATGACCAAGTGTACCCTCCTAGCTGATGGGGATTAAAAATAAATGAGATGAATGAGGTTAGCCTGTGGAATATTAGGATTAGCTGGAAAACTAAAGTATTCGTATCAGTTAAGATAGGCTAGGTTGTACTGAATTAACAAATAAAGCCCAAAATTTATAACAGATTTATTTCTCAAAGTCTATGTCCAAAATAGATCAGCAAAGATATCTGCTTATCTACAGTTAAAATCCAAGACTGATGATGACAGCAGGGGAAGGGAAAGTAAACTGTTCATTGGTTCTTAAAAGTTTCTGCTAAGCAGTCATACCAAAGAGTATAGAGATATGCAAACACATATATGTTGAAAGAGAAGAAATCCTCAATATCTGTGAAGAAACCTAATGATTACTAGAGAGTAAAGTGGGTCAAACCTGGACTCTCAGCCTTGTTTGCATCGTGTTCTAAGTACTAACAATAGTTATGCTTACTGAAGACCTACTATGTCCCAGGTGACTTAATAGGAACATTACATACAGCATTTAACATTTCAGCAATTAGACCAAGATGAGTAAAATATCAAAATGACATAAGCAAGATTTCAACCTGAGTAGTCTAAAGTCAAAGTCTTGGTTCTTTCCATTACACTGCCCATCTTCCCAACTGAGCAACAAGTTAACAGGCCTATTCAATCCAGTAGTTCATAGCACAAAGAAAGTGTGGTTGTCAACAGTATATGCAAAAACGTTCAATATCTCTAACAATCAGGGAAATGCCAGTCAAAACTACATTAAGATTTCATCTTACTCCAGTCAGAATGACAATTATCATGAACACAAATAATAATAAATGCTGGCAAGGATGTAGGGAAAAGGCTACACTCTTATATTGTAGGTGGAACTGCAAATTAGTACAACCACTCTGGAAATCAGTATGGAAATTTCTCATAAAACTAGAAGTGGAACCACCATTTGACCCAGCTATCCTACTTCTTAGTATATCCAAAAGAACTAAAATCAGCATACTATCATGATATAGTCATATCAACGTTTATAGCAGCACAATTCACAATAGCCAGATGGTACCAGCCAAGATGCCTGTCAACAGATGAATAGATAAAGAAAATGTGGCATATATACACCATGGAGTTTTACTCAGTCATAAAGAAAAATGAAAATATGGCATTTGTGGGTAAATAGATGGAACTAGAGGACATTATGTAAAATAAGCCAGACTCAGAAAGTCAAGGGTCAGATATTTTCTCTCATATGCAGAAGCTGGACCAAAATAAAAGGGGGAAAGAGGGTAAGGAATCTCATGAAAACAGAGGGGAGCTCAGTGGAGCAGAAGAAGGTGACTAACCGGAAAGGAGAAGGGACAAGAAAAAGGAGGAATAGTAGAATTAATTTGACCAAACTATCCTACGTACATACATGAATATTCCATAGTGAATTTTACCTTTATGGATTTCTATAAAGCACTAATTTTAAAAAGATATGAATAAATAGAAAGAAGACCAGAAGAGTCTTCTCTTCTGGTCTTCAGGGGGAAGGAGGAAGAAAGGGGGAAAGGAAAATGAAAGTACTACAGACTGAATTGAAGCAAATTATATTCCATGCTTGTATGATTATGTCAAAATGAACCCCAATATTATGTATAACTAAAATGCACTAATAAAAATAGTAATAGAAAAAAAAAGAAAGTGTGGTTGTGTGTCTTTAAAGAAGCTGTGATGGTATGCCACGTGTCCCCTTCCTGCATGCGGCCCCCCAGGGAGAAGGCAGACCCTCTGATCTTTGCTGGAACTGCACAAATCCCCCAGTCCTTTCCCCTCATCCTGGCCAAAATCAGGAAAGCAACAAGCAAGCTCCCACCTAAGAAATTTTCTCCTAAGCAATTCCCCATCCAGTGCATTTATCAGAGTGATGTTAAATAAGATGCAACTGCAAATAATTTAATTTTTAAAACATAAGCTTCCTGTTGCCATAGATCAATTAAACCCTCTCACTTTTATTGCCAGATTGACATGGGCATATTTATCACTGCCACAGGAGCTCTGCTCTACCCACTGTGTTCAACAAGCTAAGCAGGCAACCCACTCAAAGCATTCAGGGCCTTGGCGGAGAGGAATGGGACCACCAGAGAGGATTTTGCCCTGCCCCAAACAGGGAGAGGGAAAACTGAAGTTGGAACGACTCATTAAAAAGCTCTCTTTGGGCTGAACATGGAGGTGCACTCCTGTAATCCCAGGCACTTAGGAGGCTGAGGCAGGAGGAATGCAAGTTCAAAGCCAGTCTGGGCAACTTAGTGAGATCCTGCCTCAAAATAAAATTTAAAAGGGGCTGGAGGTGTGGCTCAGGGGTTGAGTGCCACTGGGTTCACTCCCTAGCAGTGGGTAGGGAGGACTCTCTTTGCCTTGAGCAAATCAAGGAACCAATACAAGCTTAAGTAAAGGATTCTGTTTGCTCATCTACAAAGTAAAGGCAAAATACGAAGAAGCTCAAAATATGAAGAATTCAACGAATGGACTTCATATACTCTTGGTAGCAGAAACTGGCATAATCTTTCTAGAGGGAAATCTGACATGTATATGAAAGCCCCCTGACAATTTTGTCTCTAGGACTTTGTTCAAAGCAACCAAGACATACTCATCAATGAGTATTCCAAGGGTATTTCCAATAGAGTTATTTATAACAGTTAATATCTAGAAACAACCTAAATGTCCAAAACTAAGAAATAACTTAGACACAATTAAAAATTGTGAGCAATATTTATCAAGATGGAAAAATGCTTCCAACAGTGTGAACAAGAGCATCAATCTTTTTATTTGTTTTAATTAGTTATATATATACGTAACAGTAGAATGCATTTATGCACTTTGATATATCATACATAGATGGGATATTAATTTCTCATTTTTCTGAGTATACATGTTGCAGAACCATATTGGTCATGTAGTCATATATATACATACAGTAATAATGTCTGTTTCATTCTACCATCTTTCCTATCCCCACATCCCCTCCCTTCACTTCCCTCTACCAAATCTAAAGTACCGCTATTCTTCCCTAGTGCTCTCCCCCGCTCCCGGCCTTACTGTGAATCCAAATATTAGACAAAACATTCAACCTTTGGTTTTGTGGGATGGGCTTATTTCACTTAGCATGATATCCTCCAACTCCAACCATTTACTGTCAAATGCCATAATTTCACTCTTCTTTAAAGCTAAGTAATATTCCATTGAGTATATATACCACATTTTCTTTATCCATTCATCTATTGAGAGACACCTAGGTTGGTTCTATAGTCTAGATATTGTGAATTGAGCTGCTATAAACATTGATGTGGCTGTGTCACTATAGTATGCTGATTTTAAGTCCTTTGGGTATAAATCAAGGAGTGGGATAGCTGGGTCAAATGGTGATTCCATTCCCAGTTTTCTGAAGAATCTCCATACTGCTTTCCATAGTGGTTGCACCAATTTGCAGTTCCACCAGCAATGTATGAGTGTACCTTTTTCCCCACACCCTTGCCAACAAGAGCATCAACTTTTTAAAGGCATTAAAAAAGACTAAGAAGGCATCACAATTTTAACAATGGTGATTTCTGGCTGGTAAAATTAGCAGTGATTTCAAAACACAACTGTTTTCTTCATAATTTTCTGAATTACCAAATATTTCTATATTGATTATTGCTGCTTTTACATAAGAAAAAATATATTCCAAAATAAAAATCTTAAATACAATTTCATGCAGATATAGACATTAGATCATGATCATTCTTGCATTCAGATTCAAGGGGCAAAAGGTCATTCCTCCTGGATGTAACCTGATTAGCTCCCTAAATCCTCTATCCTCATTTCAGGATGAATGCCAAGACCCTGACTCTGGGAATTTTGTCCAAAGAGCTTGTCCTAGTCATTGTAGCTAACTTTGTTCCCACCCAATCACAACAGGAAGAATCAGATCCAGGCTGAAACAGCAGAGAGGTATGTTCAGGCCTTTAAAGAGAGACCAAGTTTTTTTTGTTGTTGTTTGTTTTTTGGTACCGGGGATTGAACTCAGGGGCACTCGACCACTGGGCCACATCCCCAGCCCCTTTTTTTTTTGTATTTTATTAGAGACAGGGTCTCACTGAGTTACTAAGTACCTCACCATTGCTGAGGCTGGCTTTGAACTCGCGATCCTCCTGCCTCAGCCTCCCAAAGTGCTGGGATTACAGGCATGCGCCACCGCGCCCGGCTGAGACCAAGTTTTTATCAGGGCCTGTTTTCTTACTTCCCTTTCCAACTTCCAACCCAACAGAGTACACACTGATTCCAGTGACTTTAATTCCCCAAAGATGGAATCATCTAAACAATACAACTTGAAATTTATGACCTTCTGCATGGAGAGGTAAACGGTTTATTACTGGACAACCCAACTAAGACAGATGTAGATTCGTCATTGTTAATGCAGAAGACTCTGAGATGTAATAAGAAGAAAAATCAAACGGTAATTTCAAACAAAAGTTCTGAGCTTATAAATTCAAAACTACCCTTCCTGTCAGCATGAGCAGGTAGCCACAGAAGTATTAGTAGGACTAACACTTTTACAAATGAGATCAGCATTAAAGATGGTGTATGGCTAAGAATGAATGACAAGACAACAAAGAAGGATGGTCCTGATGTAAGTGTTTTGGGGCCTGGTGGTGAAGTAAATACAAATGTGGCCATAGAGGAAGAAATTCACCTGAACAGAGCAATAATAATAAGTAGGGCCATTAAGTAAGTCATTAAAAACCACCCAACAAAGAAAAGCCCTAGACCTAATTCTTCACTAGTGAATTCTGCCAAACATTGAAAGAATTAACATCAACTATTCTTGGACTTCTTCAAAATAATAGTAGAGGAAGGAACATTTCCAAACTCATTTTATAAGGCAAGCATTAATTACCCTGATACCAAAGCCAGACACGGACATGCCAATAAAATAAAATTAAAGGACAATATCCCTGATAAACACAGATGTCAAATTTTCAACAATTCTAGCAAACCAAATTCAACATCACATTAATGCTGGGCCCAGAAGTTCATGCCCATAATCCCAGATACTTGGAAGGCTGAGGAAGGAGGATCACAAGTTCAAATCCAGCCTAGAAAACTAAGTGAGACCCTATCTCAAAAGTAGAAAATTAAAAAAGGATCATGGATATAGCTCAGGGCAAAGTACTTCTGGATTCAATCCCCAGCACCACAAAAAATTAAATAAATAAAAATAAAAGACCCCACACATTAAAGGGATAATGTACCATGGGACACAAGGATGAGTTCAACATACACAAATCAATAAATGTGGCACACCACATAAACAGAATAAAAATAAAAATCATGTGATCATCTCAACAGAGACAGGAAAAGCATTCAATAAAATTCAGCATCCTTTCATGAAAAAAACTCTCAACAAATTAGGTACAGAGGAATGTACTTCAACATAATAAAGGCCATAGCAAACATCGCACAAAATGGTGATAACTGAAAGTTTTTCCTCTAAGATTAGGAATAAAACAAGGATGCCCATCTTATTATTTTCTTTCAGTGTAGTGCTAGAAATCCCAACCAGAGCAATAGGTAAGAAATAAAAAGCATCCAACTCAGAAAGGAAAAAGTAAAATTGTCTGTTTGCAGATGTCATGATCATATACATAGAAAACCTTAGAGATTCTACCAAAAATAAAAAATGAGTAAAATTGCAGGATATCAAATCAAGACACAAAAACCAGTTACATTCCTGCTAACAACAACAAAAAAAAACTATCCAAAAGAGAAATTGAGAAAACATCCCATTTACAACAGAATCGAAACTAAAATACTTAGAAATAAATTTAACCAAGGAAGTGAAATATATGTTTTGAAAATTATGAAACACTGAGGAAAGAAATTTTAAAAGATACAAATAAATGAAAAGCTATCCTGTGTTTATGGATTGAAAGACTTAATATTGTTAAAAGGTCCTCACTATCTCATGTGATCAACAGATTCAATGCCATCCCTACCAAAATTCCAATAGCATTTTTTTTCACAAAAATTTGTATGACCACAAAAGACCCCATATAGCCAAAGCAATATTAAACAAAAAGAACAAAGCTGAAGACATCATACTACCTAATTTCAAAACATACTATGAAGCAAAACAACATAGTACTGGCACAAAACAGACACATAGAGCAGTGAACACCAAACAGAGCCCAAACACAAATTTATGTATTTATAGTCAATCATCAACAAAGGCACCAAGAAACACAAAGAGACAGTCGTTTCCATAAATGGTACTGGGAAAACAAGATATCCACATGTACAAGAATGAAATTAGATCCTTATCTTTTATTATATGCAGAAAAAAAAAGTCAAAATTAATTAATGGAAGGGGGTACATAGGATCAGAGGAACACTAGAATGGTCAACGGAAAGGGAGGGGAAGGGAGGGAGTAAAGGGGGGGGGAATTGGTGGTTAAATGAGGTGGATATCATTATCCTAAATGCAGGAGCCCTGTTTGGGGAGATAGCTAAGATTGCGGTTGACTACGGGCCATAGACATTTTTGGGCATTTCCACCTTCCGTAGTCTCAGGGGCACTTGACCACTGGGCCACATCCCCAGCCCTTTTTTGTATTTTATTAGAGACAGGGTCTCACTGAGTTACTAAGTGCCTCGCCATTCTGAGGCTGGCTTTGAACTTGCGATCCTCCTGCTTCAGCCTCCCAAAGTGCTGGGATTACAGGCGGGCGCCACTGGGGATGTGGCCCAGTGGTCAAGTGCCCCTGTGACTAAGGAAGGTGGAAATGCCCAAAAAATGTCTATGGCCCGTAGTCAACCGCAATCTTAGCTATCTCCCCAAACAGGGCTCCTGCACCTAAATGCGTGATTGAAGATCTAAATGATACTTATATACTTTGTATACAAGCAGTTGTATGTAAAAAGATACTATACTTGTGCATGATGAATAAGTAAATAATTAAAAAATAAAATAAAATAAAGACTTAAATGTAAGACTTAAAACTATAAGACCACTAGAAGAAAACAGAGAAATAGTGCCTTGACAATGGTTTGGGCAATGACTTTTTCAATACGGCACTAACAGCATGGGCAACAAAAGCAAAAATAAATAAATGGGATTACAGCAAGCTAAAAAGCTTCTGCACAGCAAAGGAAACAATCATCAGAGTAAAGAGACAACCTATGCAATGGGAAAAATATTTGCAAACCATATGTGTTAGTCAGTTTTGTATTACCATAACAAAATACCTGAGAAAGAGGGGGAGGAAGGGGTGGGGCAAGGGCATAGGAATAATAGTAGAATGAGTTAGCCATCATTACCCTAAGTACATGTATGAAGACACAATTGTTGTAAAAATACTTTATATAAAACCAGCAACATGAAAAAATTGTGCTCTTTATATGTAATATAAAATGAATTGCACTCTGCAAACATGTATAACAAATTAGAATTAAAAAAAAAAAAAAAAAAAGATGAAAGGTTTATCCTGGCTCACAGTTTTGGAGGTTTCAGTCCATGGTCAGCTGGCCCTGTTGCTTTTGGGCCTGTGGTAAGGCCTCATGGCAGGAGCATATGACAGAAAAGGCCTATTCACCGAGAGAGAGAGAGAGAGAGAGAGAGACTAATACCTCACAATCCCCTTCAAGGGAACACCCCCAATGACCTAAGACCTCCCACTAGGTCCCACCTCTAAGGTTTTACCACCTCCCAACAGCAACATGGGGCTGGCAACCAAGCCTCTAATACCTAGGCCTTTGGAGGACACTTATACAAACCATGTCACCGTACATCTAAGAGGTTAATATCCAAAATATATAAGGAACTCAACTCAATGGCAAGAAAAAGAAATAACCTCATTTTAAAATGAACAAAGATCCTGAATGGACAGTTCTCAAAAGAAAATGTATATCCAGATGTGAAAGTGCACACTGGTAATCCCAGCAACTGAGGACACTGAGTCAGGAAGATCACAAGTTCAAGGCCAGCCTCAGCAATTTAGTGAGATCCTCAGCAACTTAGCAAGATTCTGTCTCAAAATGAAAAATTTAAAAAGCTGGGAATGTGACTCAGTGGAAAAGTACCCCTGGATTCAATCCCCAGTACCAAAAGAAGAAGGATAAATAGCCAGTAGATATATGGTGAAAAAAAAATCACTATTCATCAGGGAAATACCAATCTAAACAACAATGAGATATCATCTTTCACCTGTTAAATGGCTGTTATCAAAAAGACAAACAATAACAAGTGCTAACAAGGATTTGGAGAAAAGTGAAACTTCATACTCTATGGGTGGAATATAAATTGAGATAGCCATTATGAAAAACAGTATGGAGGTTCTTCAAAAAATTAAAAATAGAATTATCATATGACCCAGAAATCCCACTCCTGAGAATAAATCAAGTGAAATTAAATCAGCGCATCAAAGAACCATCTGCATATCCATGTTTGTTGCAGCACTATTGACAATAGCCAAGATGTGGAGTCAACCTAAGTGCCCACTGAAAATGAATAGATTAAAAAAAAAAAAGTGATACTGATAAACACAATGGAATATTACTCACCATAAAAAGAAGGAAATCCTGTCATTCTCAACAATGTGGATGAGCCTGGAGGACATTATGCTAAGTGAAACAAAATAGGCACAGAAAGACAAACACTGCATCATCTCATTTACGTATGGAATCTAAAAAGTCAAACTCACAGAAACAAAGAATAGAATGGTGGTTGCCAAGGGCTGGTGGGTGGGAGAAATGAAGAGATGTTGGTCAAAAAGAAAAAAAAAAATCAGTTATGCAAGATGAATAAGTTCTAGAGAAGAACGAAATTTGACTCTTATATCATATATAAAAATATACTCAAAATAGATTAAACACTGGGGTTGGGTTGTGGCTCTGTGGTAGAGCACTGGCCTAGCATGTGTGAGGCCCTGGGTTCAAACCTCAACACCACATAAAATAAATGAATAAAATAAAGCCATTGCATCTATCTACAAATAAATATTTTTTAAATGGATTAAACACTTACATACAACAGACAGCAGGATGACTATGGTTAATGTTGCTGTAGTATATACTTGAAATTTGCTTTCACCATTAGAAAAAGGTAGCTAGGTGAAGTGACACATATGTAAATTAGCATAAATGTGGTAGTCATCTAAGTATATAACTATGAAAACATCTGACTATAGACCACAAATATGTACACTTTTTCACTATCAATTATGCCTCACTAAAGTTGGGAAAAAAGAAATTCACATGTTAATATCTGTTTGGACCATCTCTGGAATACTACACAAAAATTAAGTAACAATAGTGAAGAGTTCAGAGCAGAAGTGGAAGGCTAAAGGACACAGGCATGGAAGAGACTCTTGTCTCCCTCTTTGCATGTTTGATCCTTGAAAAGATTCTGCCACGTGCAGGTTTGAACTATTAAAAAAAATGAATAAGTAGAACCTTTTGCCTAAAAACAAATTGTGGCCTAACATACAAATAGACTGCAACTAATCTTGCAACCCAGGCAAGAATTTTATTGCTCTGTTTTAGATAATACCCTGACAAGATTTTGGATGTCAAAAAGAAGGCTGCAGAGATGTTCTTAAAAGAAGGGGAGAGGGTTAATTTTTCTGTATTTAAAAAAAAAAATAAAGTGAAGAGTTTTGTGTTTCTCAGGGCAGCTCTGGAAATGCAGTAAATAACATGGAAGAGAAAGGCACCTGGTCATACAGAGAAGGCCTAACCCTAAATAAGCAGGGCTGGCAAAGTATACCCAAAAGATTCCCAGGAACAGTGCTATCCCAAATGTGTCTCCTGCTGTATGCTACAATGTCCACCAACAACCCCTTCACATACACACTACATCTTGAACTGGCATAATACATAGTAACATTGTGTTGGGCTGCAGAGAAAAGGGGGTATCCCTAGTGGAGCCAAGCAGGCTGCCAAGAGGGAGAACCACAGACAAGAAGTCAAGAGATAATCAGAACTGATGACATGGTGGATCTGGATGCAGTTTAGATTGACTGGGAAATATGCTCCCTTTTATCCCATGATCATGGAGGGGGCGGTTCTAGGAGGAAACTTTCTACAGAATATGGGATGCAGATTCCCAGTATTTCATTTGGATATGATGATCCCTGAAGCCTACCAGGCTTGGGTCATTTATTACACACCCACTTACTTGGAAAGCAATTGATGATCTCCAGTCTCTTCCCTACTCTGTTCTCCCCTCTTCCTCACCCTTATTCTTTTTTAAGGGGAACAGTTCAGTAAGCATCTAAAACATATTAGATTCTGAGCTAGATGAAGGCAAAGACAGACTATAACCTGAGTACATTCACACCTTCCTCTGACACCCATGAGGAATAGTGCCACCTGGCCTTGCCCCGTAGTTAGGTAGATAAAGAGGGGTAAAGATGATCCCACCCAAGCATACCCAAGTCAAGTCAGTGTGCCTCTATCCACTTTGGTCTGTAACTCCCTCCTAAGCATAAACTCTTCCTGAACCTTAGGCCTCACCCCTCCCTTGTTCAACCCTGCCAGAACCCAGCAACAGCCCAGTGCAGAGAAACACACGGACAAGAACAGCTCCTGGGCAGATGTGATACAGCCTCAAATTCAGCACTACAGAAAATTCTCTCCTCTCAACAAAGGAGAATATGTGTTTACTATTCTTCCACTGAATCCACTTTAGAGACCTCCCCCTTGCTAAATTTTCCTGCATCCAGGATCCATCTTTTCCTGTGATAAGGACAGCGCCAGACCTGGCGAGTTAAGAGCCCCTTCCCCCCAAATGCACACACTTTTTAAGGTTCAGCCTCTTCTCTGCCAAAGCCAGACAGGGCCCCAGGCGTGACAAAGATATCTATCTCCTCAGATCTGATAGCCCAGTCCCATGGCCTGTTTCCACTGACACTCCCTGGCGGGGTCCAGCCTCCCCAGAAGCACATCCAGACTTCCACCAGTCATTTGCAAGACAACCACAGCCCCAAGTCATGTTGTCCTGAGGCCCTGGAGGCCAGTCACACAAAAGGCACTCCTGCTCCAGCAAAGGAACCTTTTGTCTGAACACAGGCAGTGGAGCTATTCAGAGCGCACACGCCAAGGTTCACACAAGTGTCAGGCATATTCCACTCTGGGATGTGCACTCTGTCCTTTCTTTGGGTACTGGGACCAGAAAACATCCTACATTTCTCTAGGCTTCCTCTGGTCACCAGTTCCCACATCTCCCCAGAGACATGCAAACCCTGGGAGTCAGGGAAAGAACACACAGTGGCTGTGCTCTTCCCACCACCATCCTCTGGACAATCTCTTCGTAGAGACTACCACGATGCTCGGTGGGGCTCAGAGCTCCAGGGCACCAGCTAGAACCCTGCTGATGTAGCTCCCATTCTCCTCTACCTACTGCTGCCTTAGTGCTCTGATTTTTGTCCATTTCCCCCAAATTCTTAACTCCCAAGTATCTTGATTCCAAATTTGGGAGTGAAAAGAATCCAAGGCTGGAAGCAGGAAAGTGCCTGAGCTCCAGAATAGGATTCAGGCTCCTCGCCCCTCCTTCTACCCCAAGAGTTTGTCCCAGACAGAGGACAACACAGAACTCACTGATGGCACTTAGGGGAAAAGCCCTGAGTGGAACCAACTTAACAGGAAAGGCCACCAGCCTGACCCTGCTCATTTATGCCTTTCAAGTACCATCCCCCCAAACCCCAGTCATAAGCCATAACCTTTTAGGACAAAATGAAATAACTGTGTTCTCCATTAAAATAACATACAAGATCACACTTACCTTTTGCCCATATTGGAACAGTTGTTAGAGGATTTCCTTCCCTCCCTCCCACCCCCATGCCAACAGTGTTTGATTCCTTTGAAACACCATCTGGGAGAAATCATAATCACAAATATGTAAAGCTCCAATTCATAAAAAGTAAAAGAAAGAAAACATACACATGCTCAGGCCCTACCTGTGATTTGGCAAATGCCTAAGGAAACGGAGTTATCCAAGAAAGGACACCTGAATGCCCCCAAAACTCTTGCTGGCTCCATCTCATTCCTTCCCTAAGAGTATTCTGACTCATCTACCTAGGCAGCAGTGAGAAAGGGAAAAAACAAAGTGACAACGTGACAGCCTCCCATGGAAACTCAGGTGACATGGATGATGCTCCAACCTTCGATGCTCCTCCAGCAGCACAAACAGGCTAGCCAACAAAATATTTGAAGCAGAGTCAAACTTTGGAGTTGTGATTCCATGTGGCTCAGGACTCCACACTAAACAAAAGAACACTCTACCCAGAGCTGGAACCTTTGACTTTCATCTGCCGGCCCATGAGTACCCAGAGGATCTGGGCCTCCCAGGCTGGGCCTGCATCCTGTGAAGGTTACATACCTCAGAAGGTTGAAGCTCAGATCCAGCCTCTTTGCAAAATGTCCACAGTCCCTGCCAAGGTGTTCTGGAATTTCTCTGCAGTCCTGGCCTATGTAGGACACCTGGAAATTAAATAGAACAGAGAACAATGTGGCAAACGGAAATTACCCAGCTGCTCACAACCCTGAGTCATTGATCTGATGATTGCTTCCGCAACTTTAAACGCATGCTCCTCACATACAAAAAGGCTACACTGTAACTGTTTTCCTGATCAAATCAGCTTCAGAGGCTTCAGGGACTCTGCCAACAGTTCCCCCTTCCTGAAACAGCTAGTGTGAAGGAGACTAATCCTGGCACAATGGAAATTAGACTAAAATTGTCCAGATTCAGGTGTCCAAAGAAACCCCAATGTCAGAGCACACTGATACAATCCTAACAATCAGCCTTTCACTCCAGGGTCTTTCCAACAACTGCCCCTCTGACTCTCCTTCTCTCTCCCCTAGGCCATCCCTTCCCAATCACCCTGTAATGCACGTGCCTTCAAAAAAGGACATAGCAGATGCGCTTACTGGCATTCAACCCTCGGGGTGCTAGAACAAATAGAGTTGGTTAAGAAAACCTCCTCAGACTGCCAATTCCATCCCATTACCATTGAGTATAAAATGCCCTCCACTCTACAAAGATGCTTAAAAGGTGACAGGGTAATGACATGTGGCCAGAGTTTCCAAGTTTCACTCTTCCAGGGACCTCTTGTAATCAACCCCATTCAGCTGACAGAGCTGCCTCCTTAGGCATTTATTTTATTTCACTTACTTATTTTAAATGCCTAGCAAGTGCTCAAATATTACAAGACTGAACTGAAATTCAATCCCAGAACTTCCGACTGAGAAGGTCTATGGACTTTCTCATTACCCCAAATGCCCAGTTTTGGGAACCCATTTTAAAGATATGTTATAGATAGCATTCTGGAGGCAGGACTGGCAACTAATTCCAAAACAGGAGAAATGAACCCATCGGTCAGAGATGGCCCATGGGCCACAATACATGATACATTTCCAAAGTACACCACCTTCAACTTCCAGGTAGAAAGTCAAGCCTGTCTTGTAGCTACAGCCTTGATCCTTTCTCCCTACAAACTTACATTCTGTGCTTACAGATGAACATGTCTTAGAATAAGTGGGGGGTACAAAAATATGGAGGCCATTTTACTAATCTTCAGATACTAGGCTGAACCACATGCATTACCAACATCCAACTATTAGGACTATAAAATAGAAACTTCATGTGGTTCAACCTAACCCAAACCACAGTACACCCTAGCACCTTCCATTTTTCAAGTTATCCCTCACTCCTCTCCTAACCACTGAAAATACAATAACCTGTAGTCACTCTCCTTCCATTCATTCTCCTTCAGTAACTTCATTCCAAGAGGAAAGAAAATGGGAAGAATGCATAGAAAAATAGCTGACTGAAATAAAATAATTTGGTTCAGAAAGGTACAAGCTAAAAAATAAAGGGCTCTAGGTTCAATGTAGCAAACGCTCCCCTTTCTTCATGGGGCCCATCTTTATAGATCCTTGTATAATAAATTAAGTTCTGAAATGAGAAATCATACACCAAAGAGAGATCAGAGATATAAGGCCCAAATCAATCTAGGGATTTTGATCTCCCTCAAGAGATTGACTTAGTCAGCAGACTCTTGCATTTACCCCCAGACCTATGGGGCTCACCAAAAACCCATCCCACTCACCCTGGCCTGCACCACAGCTTGTATATGTCATCATCACTCAAGACCTGTGAGTCAGGGAAGCTGAGACTTGAATAGAGACACTGAACTTTTTCCTTATAGATTAGCCAAGGACTAAATCCAGTAGGAATCCAGTTTATCAAAACTTTTGTCTTTTATATAAGAAAATTAAGACTACAAAACAATGATCAAGATGATACAGCTTCTTAGTGACGAAGCCTAGACCAATATCTGCACCATCAATAAGGACTTCGATCTTGGGGAGTCATTACAAATCCAATGTGGATATAAGTGTTCTTGATCAACAAATACCAATGGTGCCTCTTTCATGATGTTTTGGCTTCAAAATGAATCTTCCTGGCTGAAAGGACCATGCTGGAAGGCTCAAGAAGAATGCCAGAGCCTGGGAAAAGACAGGGATACTTGCTCCCCTTTTTCTTCCCCTTCAGAAGAAACAGCAGTACCAAAGACAGCTGTCACCAGGAAGCACTTGAATCACAAGTCTAACAACTTGTTTTATTATATGGTCTTAACAAAAAAGCAAAACATCCTCGGAAAACAAAATAAAAACACAACTTGTTGCCAATCCATAAAGATGAAAACCAAGTCTCTAAAATTAAGCATGAGAACCAACTTGATAAGCCATACTTGGACCTCCCTGGTAGTTAGCTGGCAGCTTTTAGAGATGTCAGCTAAGCCGACCAGGCTGAAGGGCTCAAATCAGCTGGAAAAAGGCTTAAAAGCAGCAAGCAGTCACTGCTGAGCATTGCAACCAATGACTAGAAGAGAGACTTGTTTAAGATGTGCTTCTGAGTGGAAGACGTCTCAGGACATAGGGAAACTTACAGACATGGTCTCACTAAGTCACTTAGGGCCTAAGTTGCTGAAGGTAACCTTAAACTTGTGATCCTCCTGCCTCAGCCTCCTGAGTTGCTGAGATCATAGACGCGTGCCACCATGCCCAGCAGAAATTAATAGCTCTTAAATAGCATAGAAGCAAGAGCACATCCAGGACAAAAAGTCATTGCATTTAGTCAATTACCTTGACTCAGACTGAATTAAAACAAAGTTTTGAACTTTTAACTTTCCTACTTTATATAATTTGTACCACTTCTACCTTGTGTGGAATAGGAGGACAGATCATTAACAAGCATTAACATCATTAGCAGGCAAATGAAAATATGTCAAGTTAAAGATCCCTGCAGAGAGGAACACCAGGATGGAAATGAGAGTGTCTGGGCGGTGTTCCCACCCATGCACACACTCAGCCCTCCGTGGAAGCTGCAGAAGACCAAACTGCAAATACCGCAGGTTTATCTTTGCCTTTAGCACAGTCACTCCCAAGACCTTTCTGGACATGATAGGTTTGTAAGTAGTCAGATGGGGGTAAGGTGGGGTTATTTTATGATGCCTATCCCTAGGCAAGGGTGGGAGATCTTCGATATTATATTTGAATTACCAGAATCACTGTCACAGACTTATACTTTTGGTATAAGTCTCTGAGCTGCTACTTATTAGCTGTGTTGTTTTATACAAGTCACAACCTCTGTGGAGTCTGTTTCCTTTTTTGTAAATCATCCTAACACCAACTGCCCCAAAGGTAGTAAGGATAACATAATAACTCACCTTTATTAACCAACTATGTGCCCATCATCTATTCAGTCCTCAAGAAACACCCCCCCATGAAATGTGGAAAAAATTAATTTAAAAAAAATAAAACAAGCCAGGCGCAGTGGTGCAAACCTGTAATCCCAGCACTTGGGAGGCTGAGGCAGGAGGATCACAAATTCAAAGCCAGCCTCAGTAATGGCGAGGCACTTAGCAACTCAGTGAGACCCTGTCTCTAATTAAATACAAAAAAGGGCTGGGGATGTGGCCCAGTGGTCGAGTGCCCCTGAGTTCAATCCCAGTTACCAACAAAAATAAATAAATAAATAAAATGAAAATCAACTTTAAAAAAAAAAAAAACAGTCCCATCAATCACATATAATCCCCATTTTAAAGCACACAACATTTTCCTTGGCACCTAGTAATCACTAGGTAAATAGTGCTGACTCAGACCACTGTCCATAGGGGAGAGATTGGTTATTTCCAATATCCCTTGAGCACAAGATTTAAGTGGCCAAATACCAAGTTTACATTTGTGTCTACAATTGTATCAATGCTACAACTTTAATTGTCATGCATTAGTGAAAATAGAAGAGTTAATGCTGAATATAAATGATGACTTCAAGTCAAGAGAAGCCAAATGAAGTCAGACCCATGTTGAAGAGAAAGATTTTACAAGGAAATGTGACGGGAGGACTCAGACATCCCCAAGCAAATATGATAACAGGCCTGTGGAGCTCTAAAAAAGCAACTGAGCCGCAGTCAGCTCATGGTGGCACTGAGAGCCGTGATCTAGCTTCAACCACACATCATCATCCATCACATTAAATGGTTTGTTATTGGGTTTTTCTTTCTTTTCTTTATACTTAAACCATTGCTTTATTTTATTTGGGATTCGCAGGTCTCTAAATATTGAGAAAGTTACATCTGGCTTTATGTTTGTATATTTCAGTAACACTGCAATACAAATGATACAGATTCTATGGGCTCATGGGAAGTTTTGTGGTTTTGTTGTTGTTTTTTCACCCTTTAAGAAGGATCTACCTGAGAATAGAATAGTGGTTTGTAGAGACTGGACAGGTAGACGGGGGGGTTAACAGGTACACAGGTGCTGCAGATAAGAGAAATAACTTCTAATGTTCTGTAACACAGTAGGGTACTATACTTGATAACGACTGGTTGTGTGTTTCAAAACAGCTAGCTATTCTGAAAACTCTTAAAACAAATAAATCACCCGTTTTAAGGTGATGAACATACCAATTACCCTCTTCTGATTATTACACATTGTATACATGTATTGAAATACCACACTGTACCCACAAATAGGTATGTGTCCAAAATTTTTTTTAAAGAATTCTCTACCAAAGTTTGAAAAGTAACATGCTACACACTCAAGGTGCTACCTCTAACACATATAAACTGCCAGGAGCAGACTGCTAACAAATACTAAATTCACTGACCTGGGCAGTTTAGGAAATAGGGTACTAAAATCCCAGGGGGATTTTCCAGTCCTCCCCAGACAGCTCCATTTTCTTAAAGCACTCTCCAAAACCCCAAAATGTCTCAAGCACAGTTCAGTGAATGCCCTTGCGTTGTCTGGAGTAGGCTAAAAACAGGGGGTGCAGGAAACATCAAGTTTGGGAAATGGGGGTAGAAAAAGGAAACAGAGGCTGGGGGAAAGCTCACAGCCCCACTGACAAGTCCTCCATAAACTTGGAAAGAGCTTCAAGCAGAGAATGCTGGGTTTAAAATGTAGGGAAACCTAGGGTTTGGGGACAGGGACCACTCGTTTCTGAACTCTCTACCTTCTCCAGCTCCCTCCTAACAGGATATGAGTCTAAGGACAGAGGAAGCAATCCTAGGCAACAAGGGGAGGGGGCAGTGCAGAGAGACCCTGAAGGGGCTAATTTCCAACAACACCTGGCAGTGCCTGGTGCATAGTAGGTAGGCACTGAATAAATAATGTGCAGAAATCGAAGAAATGATAGGACTCTAAAAATAAAGAAGAAATTTTTTAAAAAAGGAGATAGCAACCAGTTTGGTGAAATTCACAACCAGCCTGTTGGAGCTGTAAAACCCCTTAGACCTCTAAAGAGAAATCACTCCTTTTAGCCCAAAGTAATCTCAAAATCCAATTGTGCCTGACACTGCCTGCCTTAGGCAACCTAAGGGGAGTACTTCAAAAACTCTGAACTGCTTCTTCAGGTTGTGCAGAGAAAGGCGGGAAATGCGAGGGCTGGCTTAATCAGAGAGTAGAGAAGAGGTTAAAGATAGAGACCTGGCTTTACCACCAGATACAAAACACCTGGTCCCAGCCAGGCAGCGTTCCTCCCTCCAGCAATGAATAAAAACACCCGAGGCTTTACTACAGGGCTGAAAGCACGTGAGTCCAGGTGTCTATCATTCAGGGTTGAAATTGGAGTGTTGTCTTTCCCCAGGAACACCTGTTAAGAAATCAGGGGCGCCAATATAACTGTAGCGAACCCTGGGCTTCCAACAGACTTGGATAAGGAGCCCACCTTAATAACAGAACCTAGTCAGCGACGCCCCCAGATGCATTATGATTTTCATTGTGACTTTGGTGGCCCTAGGTATTTTGACTCCTTGCCCCCTTTCCTCCACTGAAAATATATCAGTTAACTTCTGTTTTACAACTGCATTGGCATAAAGATGAATACACTGTGATATATTAAAACATTTTCTTTGACCAAAAGTTCTTTTTAAATTCGGATTAAAAAGAAGAAAGTTAAACCCTTTCAGTGGGCTCCCCAAAAGTACCGTAGCACTGTGTGTGGAAAGGAGAAGTTGGTCCTGCAGGGCTGATCAGTGAGACCCTAGGAACAGGGGGAGGTACGGGGTCGGGGCCCCTTCCCGCACTGCCAGGGAGCGTGCCAGGGCTGAAAGGCGGCCTGTCCTCAACAGACTAGGGCAGGCTTGGGCACTTGACACGCATCACTTGCACACGCAGCCCCCTCGGGCGGGGGCGCTGTTGAAGCCTTGGGGTACCCCGGCCCCCGCGGTCCCTCCCCACACCGCAGTTGCCCCGGGCGGGGGCGGGGCTCTCTCGGCGGACTTACTTGAGTTCCACTGACCACGAGCCCAGCCATGACAGCCAAGACCCGGAGAGCGCACGCAGCACCGGGCTAGGACAGGCGGCGGCGGAGAGGAGCGCAGTTCCGCACTGGGCGGTCAGCTGACCCGGCGGAAGCCCGAGGCGTGGGCCGGGCGCTGGGAACTCCGCTCAGCTGCGCGCCGCAGCCCTCTACTCCGGACCGGCCGGCGCAGGTGAGCCTCCGCAGCCCCGCGCGCTGCAACAGGTGGCCCGCGGCAACACGTCTCCCCCCCCCCCCCCCCCGCGCCCCCAGCGAAACAGGACTCCTTGACTTCTCTGTCCCGCCCCTATCAGGGCCCCTTCTCCCCAAGAGGTGTCCTCCAAAATTCCATGCCCAGAACTTTATTTCGGTAAGCAGGACACAGTTTGAGGGTGGGGGTCCCTAACAGGGGCGCCCCATCTGAGCGGTAGTCTGGAGCGTAGAGTTGGGCCTTTCCTAAATTACACAATCTAGGTTACATAACTGCCCTCAACCGTCTGGAGGAGGGGCTTCTTAGCCCCAACCCCAACTTGCTTTGGTGTGGAGTAGGGGAATCAGTAGGTTGAAAGGATTCCTGAGGGGATGGGGTTTCCATTTGTAGGAGAGAGGAGAGGGGGAGTTGAATTTCCCTATAAAGTACTCAGACCCTGCCCACCCCCTCCCACACGCATAGCCTCCAGTGGTTGTCACTAATAAATCCTAGGGAAGGAGAATTGAATGATGTCTCCAAAGATCAGGCTTCTCTTATTCACCCCCTCGGAGGGAAGATATTTGTGAAGCTCAAAGTCAGCAGTGAGATCACTCACCCCCCTCAACACACACAATTCTCCCACCCCACCTACCCATATGGAGGTGAGAGGTCACCATTTCTGCCCTTGTTTGGATGAAATCCAGCCCAGAGGTCCAGTAACTCATAAGTTCATGCCTGCCCCTGTCTGGAAGGATCCGAATTTTCTCCCTGCCTAAGCTTGCCTATTCACCTCCACCCTCAGAATGCACAAAGCCACTCTGGATATCAATTATTTGTCCTCACCCATTCCCTATTGCACTAAGAGCCAGCCCAGCCCCAAGTGGTGTAGGGGGCATCGCGAGGGTCATCACCCATACTCCTAGCAAAAGACAAGTTAACAAGATAAAACAAATTTGTTTAATCAAAGTTTTAGATAATATGGGAGACTTCACAAGAAAAGACAGAAGATCTGAGGGAAATTCTTTATGCTTAGGCTAGACAAAGAATGGACAGCTGTGTAGAAATGTGATTGAACAAAAGGAGATGTAATAGACTGAAGGGAGAAACCCGGTAAGGCCTGTTCACATTCTTCTTGCTCTCTGCATAGTATTCCATCCTCCAGGTATGGGGTAGGAATCCCCTAGAATGAAGGTCTTAAGACCTGCTATCAGATAAGGCAGGTCAGAGGATTTCATTATGGTCAGCTCCTACTCAGAAAGGTGGGTTAAAGTAGTATTTCTAGGTTTTATGGCTGGCTTTGGGGAAAGGAGTTCTAGTTTCTATAACCTGTCTTGGGGAAGAATAATTCATTTTTCCATGCTTCACTTCAGGGGAGAAAAGGGAGTGGAAGACAGGAGGGCAGGAGAAAGAGATTCTGCTTTTGAGATGCTTCTGAGGCCTTCCAGTCTCCTTCAGTTCAAAATACTCAGCACACCAAGCACCAGAATTTGGAGTATCATTTTCAGATTCCCCCACCCTGTTCCCTTCGAAAAGATGGGTGGAGACATCATTCAGCTGAGACGGGAGCACTGAGTCCAGATGTGAAGACCCGGTCTCACACATGTTGCAAGTACCCCAACCCAGCAGGCCTTTGATAACCTTGGCTCCCCATCTCCAATGAGGGGATGATAACAAGGCTTTTATTTGTTTCCCTTTGTCTAAATAGCACTGAGAAGCCCCTGGTCACACAGCTGATCATAACAGTATGAATGTGGTGAAGCATTCTGTGGTTGTTCTCTCAGACCACCCTGGTCCTAATGCAAGGCCCTCAGTGTCCGCATTCTGATGGGTAGCTTTGGTCTCCAAGAGTTGATGGCCTGCCCCTCTCTCAGCTGGAAGGAGCGGACGTAGCCAAGTAGAGCTGTGAGAATGCAGACTTGCTTTCTTTCTTGGTTGTGTTTATTTTGGGGGTTCCAGGAAATGCTGCAACTAACGGTCTGGCAGACCAAAGAAGAGAGCTTACCCTCCAGAGATAAGGGGATCAAAGGGAGCCTACCAAGACCTGCTGCCCCAAAGACCAGCTGCCCCTCCCCCTTCTCTGCTGGACACACCCCCTCTGGTCCATTGTCCACTTATGTCTGCCTTTCCTACATGAAAAAGAGGAAGTGGGCCTAGGCCCTGACAGTCATGATACTCTGCCCTCCCCAGTCACCTTCCTAGAACCACTGTGACCAATAGAAAAGGACTCAGAAAGCAAGGAAGCAGGGCCAAACCTATGCAAAGATGAAATCAAAGAAGCGCCCCCCTGTCTCATCAGGAAGAGTTGCTGAAGTCCCCCTCTCCCGCCCCTGCCTCCAGGCATGATGCTTCTGAGCATGGACTATTATGCAGACACTATGTAGCAATGACACCAAGTGGACAGGGATCTTTTTCCCTTTTCTAGACCCCCTCACTGCTATTCCCCTCTCACATGGCCCAAGGTGACCATGCTGAAAGCCCAATCTGGCCCTACCTAAAATCTTGCAACAATTCCCATGCAACTATTCATACAGTCCAAAAATTCTAGTGTGTTCCTCAGATCTCTTATAATCCCATCAAACCTTAACTCTGCAGCCTCTTCTCACTTCTCCCACTTTTTGCATCCTCTGCTTGCCCCTTTCTTTCTTGGTTAACACATCAAGTCAGTTAACTATATGGGGAAAACAAATAAAGTTCAAGATAGCTCAGCCTGAGGTGGCCTTTAGTGTTTGCAATGTAAACTGATAACAATAGTGAGCTATTCAAAGTTCTTGAGGGGAGTACTTGTCTTTGTTCCAGCTGCTATAACGAAATATCATAAACTGGATGGCTCATAAGCAACAGAAGTTTTATTTCTCACAATTCTGGGTGCTGGGAAGTCCAAGATCAGGGTGCCAGATCACCTTCTGATTCATAGCTAGTCAATGCCGAAGTGTCCTCACATCATGGAAGATTGAGCTATCTCTCTGGTGTCTGTTTCATAAGGGCACCAATCCCATTCATGAGACTCTGCTCTTATGACCTAACACCTCCCAAAGACACCATTTCCTAATATCATTGCCTTCAGAGTTAGGGTTTTAACATTATTAATTTGGGGTGGGGGGACACAAACATTCAGACAATAGCAACAGTTTCCTGGAAGTTGAGGGAAGATTCCAGCAGAAAAGACCTAGATTCACCTCTGCTCACGCCCCTCAACTTCTGGAGGTTACTCTTCAGAACAGAACAAAGAGAAGGAGGAAGAGGAAGGAGGTAGAAGAAGAGGGGAAAGGAGAAGAAGAAAAAGAATCTGTGTCCCTGGACCAAGGCAGATTGGAAGAGAAGAGGGGCCATCATTCTACTTCCTCATCATTTTCTTCAATTAAATAGAAATAATAAAGGTCAAGTTCTTGGGAGACAAGACAGCAAAGGAGCACTGCGGTAGGGGTGACCCTGGAAGGGAACAAATGATTCCTTTAGAATTCAAGGGGTTTACAAGAGTGGACCGAGGACCACTTAGGCTTCTGGGTGAACAGGTTATCTCAGCCCTAACCCAGGAGTATTGAGAGGCAAGGAAACCTTTTGTAGTCATCCTGGTTCCTCCTGGGTCCATTCGCCCCATTCTATAATTGAATATGAGCTGCAAATTTCCCCTGTCCTGGCTCATTTTCCTCCACAACCTCTCTGCCCCAGCTTCCAAGAACCAGGCCCTGTGCTAAGCACTAGGTACATTTACAACTAACATATAGCCTTAGGGAGAGATGGTCAAATTTGCCCTCAGACATCTGCAATCTGCATCAACAAGAAATGCTGCAAATATGATACTATTTTCTGAATCCCAAATGGAGGTGTGCCTCCCAATTTGTGCACTCCTGAGACCCACCATACAGGAAGTTCAAACCAGACCTGGGCTGGACCTCTAGGGCCTGTGGTCTCTGGAGTTGTAGCAGGGCACCTAGAAAGCGAGATGGTTCGACAACACAAGGGGACACTTCCTTATCACCCTTGATGAAGAGGGCAGGATTATATTCCCACTGTCATTGTTGTTGGTGTTATTTTTCTCTGGCAGAAGAGGCCCTTTCCCTTAGAGTCCTTCCTCCATCACATTCCTGAGGACAAAAAGGAAGATCCTGTTTATTTCCAATCAAGGGAGTTGATGCCAGGGTCAGCCAGAATCAGCAAAAGCAGAAACTGATTCCTGAAATCTTTCAACTCTGCACATTAGCAGCTGGGAGAAGGACAGGACCAGCTGACCAAGTTTCCTTAGCATTCCTACCTGTCCTTAGCTGAGTTTCTCTTCAGCCCAGCCTTGTTTCTTCTTTTAGGCCCAGCTAAAGCCTGTTCAGGTTAAGATGGTTGGTTACTGTAATTAATCATGTCCCAGCCCCTATTTCAGACTCAGCACATTTAGATTTCAATTTTATAAAGAAACTGGATGTGTGTCTATGAAGTGCTCTTTGTTGCTGTCACAGCCTCCTTTGAGCCTCAAGGAGGGAGTTAGGAAGTACAAGAAAAAGAAGAGGTTTGCAAGGCCCTTTCTCAAGTATTTGCGTATAACTGAGAGGATCCTAGATTATCTGTGCGCTTCAAAACATTTCCAATATCTCCCACTTGGAACAAATTGAATTTTGAAAAATGTATATTGGATACTTTTATAATATCAGGCATGAGTATTCATTTCATGAATGTTAGTTTATTATTATTTACTATTGCAATTATTACTATTATTAATTCTCAGTGCTTCTAGTTTCCCTTCTCTTTACATCTTAAAAGGTTGTGTTGTTTCCTTATTAAAATGCAAATATCAAGGAGCAGGAAGGAAGTTGGTTTAGGGAAGGTGGGAGCAAGAAAGAGGCTTTTGCCTTTCATTCCATTTCTTCTGTGGTTTTTTAAACATGCATATAAGAATTTTGCAATTAAAAATAAAGAATGAGGGGCTGGGATTGTGGCTCAGCGGTAGAGCGCTCGCCTAGCACATGTGCGGCCCGGGTTCGATCCTCAGCACCACGTAAAGAATAAATATATTGTGTACAACTAAAACAAATAAATAAATATAAAAATAAAGAAAGAAAGAATGAGATTGGAATGGAAGGAAGAAAAAGGAGAATTTGCCACTGAAATTACAATACGCTCCTCTCAACATTATTTTAACAAATCATGAGAACAACAATGAGAAACAAATCATATTTCCCAATTTGCCTGAACTTGTCAAATACTCCAGGTCCTTGAATGGCCTTAGGAAGCAGGTCAGCTCTGACTTAGAGAAGAGTTCATCCTGGACTTTAGAAAGAGAACATGGACCAGAAAAGCATGTTTCCAACTGTATATGTTATGGTTTAGATATGAGGTATCCCCCAAAAGCTCATGTGTGAGACAATGCAACAAAGTCCGGAGGTGAAATGATTGGGTCATGCAATTCTTAGCCTAATCAATGCATTAATCCCCTGATAGGAATAAAACTGGGTGGTAACTGTAGGCAGGTAGGGTGTAGCCAGAGAAGGTGACCTGGGGGCATTCTTTTGGGGTATATATGCTTTGTGCCTAGGTAGCCAGAGTTCTTTCTCCCTCTCTCTCTTTTTTCCGGTGCCAGGTCCTGAGCTATTTTCCTCTGTCACACCCTTCCAGCTTGATGTTTTGCCCCAAGGAATGGAGTGGGCCATCTATGGACGGAGGCCTCTGAAAACCTGAGTCCTCAAATAAACTTTTCCTCCTCTAAATTGTTCTTGTCAGGTCTTTTGGCCACAGCCACAGAAAAACTGAATAAAACAATATCTTTCCAGTGGGGGCATTTTTCCAGAATTCCAGCTTGACTTGGGAGGTTCTGCCACTTGGAAGTTGGGGAATGACTCCCCCACACCCCCATCATACCCTCAGTTAAAATACATGGAACTTGACATAATTTCAGTGAGATGGTGCCCAAGTACCCCCACAAGTGATAATTTGGATTTGTGATTATCCAAAACCCGCTGCTTTATATAATCTACTCCAACTACTGAGTGGGGAAACTGAGGCCTGGAGAGTAGAAGAGACTTGCCCAATGTCACCAGAAAATAAGCAGCTGAACCCAGGCCAGACAAGAAAGCAGAACTCCTCCTAAATCCCACTAAAAACAGGATGAGGCAGCTACAGGAGCCCCTGAAAGATGCCATTTCACATCTAATCGCTTCTTGTCACGTTGTAACCATTTTCCTCATATGGAGCCCCACGCTGATGGATCAGAAATAACATTTTCAAAGTTATATCTGCAAGGAAATGGCTATTAATGTTCTTCCTCTCCTTTTAGAGCGCTGAGGAATACATATTAATTTTCTCCCTACTTATATTGCCTATTTGCAAATTGTATTCACTACCCAGCGCTCCAATTTGTCCTACCCCTGAAGAGATGATGATGAATAAATGTGTTCCTGGAAATAAAGTAAAATACAAAATTTGTCACTGAGATTTATTTTTATAATTATTTACAGGGATTATTTTAGAATATATGGGGGGCGATAATAATAATGCACACATGAGAGTTCTACCATGATTTACCAATATTAATTCCAAGTCTCTTCCTACTTTTCTGAAAGGATGCTGTTTGCAACTGTGAGCCAAAGACAAAGCAAGCATCAATTGCACCTGGTAACACCAGTGCCGGAAGCTGAAGGCCTGATGCAGGGTTGCTCCGGCCTTGTAGTGATCCTGGTCCAGGAGTCCTTGGTTCAATACCTAATTTTGCCACTAACTAGATGGTGCCCAAGATTAATCCATTTGCAACTAAGCTTTTCTCAGATGCAAACTAACTGAGTTTAGATTACTATAATAATGATATATACCACATTTTCTTTATCCACTCATCTACTGAGGGACATCTAGGTTGGTTCCACAACCTACCTATTGTAAATTGTGCTGCTATAAACATTGAAGTGGCTGTGTCACTGTGATATGCTGTTTTTAAGTCCTTTGGGAATAGACCCAGGAGTGGGATAGCTGGGTCATAGGGTGAAAATAATGGCATTTGCAGGTAAATGGATGAAGTTGGAGAATATAATGCTAAGTGAAATTAGTCAATCTCAAAAATCCAAATACCAAATGTTTTCTCTGATATAAGGAGGCTAGTTCACAGTGTTGTTGGATGGGGGTACATAGGAGGATTAGAGGAACGTTAGAATGGTCATAGGAAAGGGAGGGGAAGGGAGGGAGCAAGGGGGGGGAGGGGGGGAAGGAAAAAAATTGGTGGTTGAATGAGATGGATATCATTATCCTAAATGCATGATTGAAGATCTGAATGGTACTTATATACTTTGTATACAAACAGTGGTATGTAAAAAGATGCTATATATGTGCATTATGAATTGTAATACTACTATTATAAATAAAAAAAGGAAAGGAAAAAATAAAATAAAAAACAAAAAACAAAATAATGCTATAGTTTGGATCTGGATTGTCCCCAAGGGTCCATATGTTAGAGACTTGGTCACTATAGTTTGGCACTATTGGAAGGTGGTAGAACCTGTGAGAGGTGGGAGCTCGTGGGAGGTCCTCGGGTCATTAGGGAAGAGCCTTGAGGGGAAAGTGGGGCCTTCCTTTCTCTCTCTCTCTCTCCCTCTCTAGCTTCTTGGCCATGAAGGGGGAATCTTCCTCCACCATGCTCTCCTGCCATGATGGGCTATTTCACCATGGGCCCCAAGGCAACAGGGCCAACAGATCATGGACTGAAATCTCTGTAACTACGAACCAGGGCTGGGGGGTGTAGTTCAGTGGGAAAGTGTTTGCCTAGTATGTGTGAGGCCCTGGGTTCAATCCATAATACCAAAAAAGTAAAATAAAATCACTATGAAGCAAAATAAACCTTTTTATAAGCTGGTAAACTTAGGGACTTGTTACAGTAATGGAAAGCTGATTGACTCAAATAAAAATGCAAGTAAATATGCATATTCCCCCTCCGCCCTCCCTCCAAAAAATACTCACTAGTGGTTGTTTATTGAGCACCTGCTATATTTCAGGCACTGGAGGGACAAGCAGGAATAGAGTAGATGCAGTCCTTCTCCTGCATGGTTTACATTATGGTGGGAGGAGACAGGTAACAAGTAGATAAATAATATGAAATCAAGTCTGTGAAACACACCATTTCAGAAAGCACTGATACACGCTAAGAAGACAAAAGCTGACAAGGGAGTGAGAGTGTGGGAGGTGGGGAATGCTGATTTAGCTACAGTGTCCAGGTCTCCGCTGGCCTCCCTCCTATGAAATCCTTGAGGAGTACAACATGGGCAGGACTGTAGTCGCCGGAAAGGGATTGCAGCCTGGAACGGCAGCGCCGCGGGAAGGAGTCCGGAGACAGGATGGAGACGAAAATATTCTTTAATCTTACAAGAAACTACAATATATCTATACAATAGCGATAACCCTGTCTTTTCTCTCTCTGGTCTCTTCCCATGCGCCCGAGCAGCAATGGTGCTAGCTGGATCTGCCGAGTCACCGTTCAAATCTCTCGAGATCCTCGACCAAGTCCTGCGAGATCCCAGACCAAGTCCCGTGAGACTACGGAAGGCGGAAATGCCCAAAAATGTCTATGGCCCAATAGTCAACCACAGTCTTAGCTATCTCCCCAAACAGGGCTCCTGCACAGGACTTAGGCCCCACTCACCCCCTCTGCATAGTGCTCCATGATGCACACACTGCGTGATTTCAGACAGCTGTGGTGTGTCCTGGGAAGGTTGCTCCCAGGGGAGGGATGTTTGAGCTGAAATCCAAATCATGAAATGGACTCATCCCTGGGAAAAGTAAAAAAGAGTAAAGGGTTTTCCAGAGAGAGAGAACTGCAAACACAAGAGCTATGCCTGTTCTCATGTTGTCACTTTGCTTGGCTTGAGTGGTAAACTTGAACTTAAATGCGTCCTAGGGCAAAGTGTCACCCCAGACAAAAAGAAGAGTATCTCAATGTGACTGCAATAGGTGGACTAAGGCTTCCAGACACAGCATCTGGAAACAGAGTCATGCATGGACACTCAGAAGTTCTATAGTCCTTTGAAGCAGCTGTGGCTTACTTGGAGCAAGAAACACAGAAGGATCGGTGTTTCTCTTATAACTGACTGCATCTGCCCAGACACAGACAAAATAGCACATAGACATACATGTAAGTGTGCAGACCCACAGAAACATGTCAGCCTTGGATCCAGCATTCCATCTGGTAGCTACAGTCTGAACCTTGAACCCTATTCCTAGGCACACCCCAATCTCCCATCTCATTGCAATGGCTACTAGTGGCCAATCGAGAATGCAGACATTGTAGATGGTCAGTAGTTCCTTAGAACTGAAAGGGTTTAGCTTATATTGAAGTACTAGAAATGCAATCATCCAATTCATCCAATTCATTCATTCAAAAAATATTTATTATCCAGGCTTACTAGAATGCACCTGTAGTCCCAGCAACTTGAGAGGTGGAGGACTCCTTGAACCAAGGACTTGGAAGCAAGCCTGGGAAACACAGCAAAATCCCATCTCAAAAAATAATAATAAATAAGATTAAATATGAAATTGAATATTTTAAACATATATTTACTTATTAGTGCCTACTATTTTCCTGATACTATTCTACCTTCTAAGGATTAAGCAGAAGAACAGTTTCTTCTTACCCTTTGCAGTTGGGGGGATGGATAATAAGCAAATGCAGCATCACGTGGGAATGAGATCGATACAACAGAGAAGGAAAAGAGAAGGGCCAGGGACACATGGGGTAATCAGAAAAGGCCCCAGTGAGAAAGTGATATTTGAAGCTCAACACTTTGTAGAAAGTAGAGGAGAGCCAAGTGGACAGCTAGGGGGAAATTATTCCTAACAACAGGAAGAGTAAGTGCAAAAGCACTGAGGCAGGAGGCTGCTGGAAAATTTGGGATATGTCTGAGTGGCTGGAGTGAGTGAAGGGGAGAACAATAGTAAATGAAGTCACATGGGAGGACATGGGGGAACAGCTCACGGGAGAGATAGATAGGCTAAGTTAACACTTCAGTTTAAACTTTCAGTGAGAGAAAGAATCTTGAGCAGAGGATGGGCATGATCTGACTCCCATTTTATAAGGATTGCTTTGGCTGCTGTACTGCTGGGCTATGGGCCATGGAGAACAGGTTGAAGGCAGGCCATCAGGGGAATCCTGGAATATATATATTTATATATTTAGTGCCAGGGATTGAACCCAGAGGTGCATAACCACTGGGCCACCTCCCCAGCCCTTTTTTTTTTTTTTTTATGTTTTATTTAGAGACAGGTTCTTGCTGAGTTACTAAGTGCCTTGCTAAAGTTGCTGAGTCTGGCTTTGAACTTGTGATCCTCCTGCCTCACCCTCCCTAGTCGCTGGGATTACAGGTGTGCACCACCATGCCTGGCCCTCCTGAATATATTTTAAAGATGACATCAACAGAATTTTATGATGATGACTTGGACATGAGAAGTATGAAAAACTCACGGGTCAAAGGTAACCCCAAGATTTTGGGTTGAGCCAGGCACAGTGGCGCACGCCTATAATCCCAGCACTTGGGAGGCTGAGGCAGGAGGATCACGAGTTCAAAGCCAGCCTCAGCAATGGCGAGACACTTAGCAACTCAGTGAGACCCTGTCTCTAATAAAATACAAAAAGGGCTGGGGATGTGGCCCAGTGGTCAAGTGCCTGTTCAATCCCCAGTACCAAAAAAAAAAAAAAAAAAAAAGAAAAAAAGATTCTGAGTTGAGAAACTGAAAAGAAGGAGTTGTCATATTGAAATGGATGAGAAAATTGGGGGCTGGAAGGGACCAGGGGTCATTTTTGGACTTGATACTTTGAGAAGAATTTGAGACTTATAAGTGCAGATGTGAAGCTGACAGAGAGATGCAAGGGTGTGAAGTTCATACAGCAGATCTGGATGAGAATTAAAAATCTGGAAGTCCTCAGCTCCTAGATGACATATAAAACCCCAAGATAGAAAGAAAAAAAATCTGCAGATTGAACTTTAGTGCACTCTGGCAGAGGTCAAAAGAATCACCGTGTGACATGAAGGGGCAGATGAAGAAGTAAGGCAGAACCAAGACAACTTAAGACCCAAAAGCAAGAAAAGAAAGTTATCAAAAAAGATGGGGTTCCCAACATAACAGCCAATTCAACCAAGGATCATCAGAGGATGTTGAAAGTGTTGAGTGAATAGGATATTCACATGGTCTCAAAGTGTCACCCTACAGACAACCTACAAATTGCAAAGGGCAAACACACCGGTCCAGTGGAGAGGCCTAAAGGCCACACTTCCCAACCAAGAACTCAGATGCAGCATCTCCAAGGTGATACAACATTTTGGGCTTCTGATGCGATTCATTGAGACGTACACGCCCCTTATGTGTTATTCTTACCAAAAATGCTTAACCCGAATCCACTTAGGAGGAAATAGACAAATGCAAAAGGTGAAAATTTTACGAGACAACTAGGCTAGACTGTCCAAAATATCAACATCATGGGGGCAAAAGGACTGTTCTAGATAAAACGGCCCAAAGAGACAGGACATTACATGATCCTATATTGGATACTGGAACTGAAAACAGCTAAGAGGACATTTTAGGAGCAACTGGGAACATGTAAACATAAACTATTTGATGGTATTATTGAAGTTATTGAATTAACATTACTCTGCTTAGGTGTGCTAATGATACTGTAGTTTCATAAGAAAATATCATTTTCCAGCCAGGCACAGTGGCGCATGCCTGTAATCCCGGAAAGTCTGGAGGCTGAGGCAGGAAGATCACAGTTCAAAGCCAGCTTCCACAACTTAGCAAGACCCTGTCGCAAAATAAATAAATAAAGGGCTGGGGTAGCTCAGTGGTAGAGCACCCCTGGGTTCAATCCCCAGTACCACAAAAAAAAGAAAAGAAAAAAATCCTCTTCTTTGGGGGATACAAGCTGAAGAAATTAGGGGTAGACATCAAGATGCACATGACTTTAAAATAATTCAGAGGAAAAAACTGGGCAATAGAGACAGAAAGAGACACACCAACATGGCAAAATGTTAAGAGCTAATGAGTCTGGGAGAAAGGTATTGGGTGTTCATCATCCTATTTAAATTTTTTCACAAGTTTAAAATTTTTTGGAATGAAATGTTAAGGACTAAAAGAAAAAAGGATTGATCAACTTTATCTGGTACCGCTTAAAGCCAACTAAAATGAAGACTAAGAATCAACATCAGATTTAACAACATCAGGATCACTGGTGACCTGGACAAAGGGGCAGCAAAAGAGGTAGGCAGAGGCTACCTGTGAAGAGTTCTGTAGGCCTTGCTTGGAGGACAATGATTACATGCGTGTTTCAGAGTAATTGGTCAGACAGTTTGGGAGGATATGTAGAAGGGAAAAGTAGGCCCTGAAAATGCATCCCAGCCCCATTCCCCTGTGGTGAGGCCTGAAGGGAGTGTGTAGCAATGGGGATATAAGGATTTGGGGCTAAGCAAAGGTGTAACAGCCCAAATTCTTTGACTTAATACTTGCCTGAGAGCAGAGGATGGAGGGGTCTAGATGGCGCCATTCGCCAAAATACTGGCTGGGGGTGGGGGTGATTCCTGCTTAGGATGTGATGCATTTTAAGTCTTCATGCATTGTACCCTCCTCTGGGGGAAGCAGCAGGTGGGACACTGAGTCTTCCCCACACCACACTCGGCTCCTCTGACTTCTGAGCCAAGCTCAAGGTGCAGGGGCTATGATTCAATGTGTCAGTGACCTGATGATGCCTTAGTTCGTGAAGTTCCCTATCTTGGGAATCCCTCTGCCCAGAACCCCTCCATATCCTGTTCACCCTGTGGACAAGTTCTCCCTGGTGGCCCAGCTTTCAGTGACTGCTCCAGCTTCCGAAATGCCACGTTAATGCTTCTTTCACGTGCCTGGCCTTGATGCCTGCTATATAGTGGAGTCATGTACATTTGTATCTGTTTCCAACTTACCAACAAGGTGGTCAACTCCTTGAATATAGGGAACCGGTTTATATCTCAAAGTATTCCCAGCCTTGTCCAGAATAGATGATCAATCAACAAGAAAGGAGAAGGGGAGCGAGGAAGAGGACGGGGAGGCCATAGCTTAACACTAAAGATGCCCTAAAAGCCAACTGTGGATTTCTGAGCCCTGGGGAACACTTCTCCATTCTATGGGCGGGGTGGAGTTGCAAAGGCCATTGCCATGAGTACCCCCCTAATTCCTGAGTTAGACCCCCTGGTAGGAAGCCTCCCTAAGTACAGCCCACATCGCTCTTTCCAAAGCTGTTTGCAGTGACTCACCCAATTAAGAGCATCTACATAACAAAGCCTCACCGGGCTGCAGAGGTCACAGAGACTGTGAAGTGTGTCTTTAGTGTGTGTGGCAGAGAAGGTTCACTAATTACCAGTCATTTCCACCCCTCAAGAGCCTGTCAGCCTTTGAGATGCAGGGGATAAAAGAATCCCCAAATTCCCACCCCGCACCAATCACTTCTCTCCCTCCAACCCACCCCTGCATTTCAAACCTGTGACTAATAAGTGCCAGGGATGGTTTTCTTCCCACCTGAATGAGAGTGGGGAAAGGAAAGAGGAAGGTTCAATTCAGGAGTATTTTTTAGCAATCCACAACTGGGAGGTCTGCATCATCTGTTAAACAAGTAAGCAAACAAAATTTGTATTTGTTGTTCTGTACTTAGAAAAGTAAGCAATGTTCATAGTGGAAACTGCAGGTGAGGAAGAGAAAAGTCCTTTGATGATCACTGGTCCCATGGACATCCCTGCAGCCTGATTTCTTAGTGACAGGTACTTACTGTGGGCGGGCATGTTTCTGATCTTTCATAACTGGTTTTTTAAATGTAATGATCTATCTCCAATATCACTCCCTATGAGGACATGGAAAGAAATGTTAGAGCTGGCAGGGAAGCTAACCTAGCAGAGAAGTCTCATGTTGTGCTTCGTCTCCATCCTGTCTCCGGACTCCTTCCCGCGGTGCTGCCGTTCCAGGCTACAATCCCTTTCCGGCGACTACAATGTTGGGCATTGGAGCAGGAGAAGGAGGCATTATGAGAAGGTCTGAAAGCTGAAGGAGGCTGTTTTGAGGCCATTAAGAGCCCTGACCTTTAGAACTAAATAATGTGATTTCCTCTTTGGGGACCTCAGTTTCCTTATCTGTAAAATGAGCATCACAGTATATGCCTTAAGGATTATTATGAGGCATAAATGCAGTTATCTCATGCTAGACAAAGATACCATAAACATACATTGGAGAAAAGGTAGCCTCTTTAACAAATGGTGCTGGGAAAACTGGAAATCCATATGTAATAAAATGAAATCAGACCCCTATCTCTCACCCTGCACAAAACTCAACTCAAAGTGGATCAAGGACCTAGGCGTTAGACTAGAGGAAAGAGTAGGTCCAAATCTGCATCATGTTGCTTTAGGAACCAAATTCCTCAACAAGACTCCTAAAGAGCAAGAAGTAAAATCAAGAATCAATAAATGGGGTGGAATCAAATTAAAAAGCTTCTTCACAGCAAAAGAAGCAATCAAGAATGTGAAGAGAGACCTTAGACAATGGGAGAAAATCTTTGCCACCTGCACCTCAGATAGAGCATTAATTTCCAGGATATATAAAGAACTCAAAAAACTTAACACCAAAAAAAAAAAAATAACCCAATCAATAAATGGGCAAAGGAACTGAACAGACACTTCACAGAAGAAGAAATAGGTATGGTCAACAAATTTCATCTCACTCCAGTCAGAATGGCAATTATCTAGAATACAAGCAACAATAAATGTTGGTGAGGGTATGGGTAAAAAAAGTACACTCATACATTTCTGGTGGGGCTGCAAATTGGTGCAACCATTCTGGAAAGCAGTATGGAGATTCCTCAAAAAACTTGGACTGGAACCATCATTTGACCCAGGTCTCCCACTCCTCAGTATATACCCAAAGGGTTTAAAATCAGCATACTACAGTGATACAGCCACATCAATGTTCATACCCGCTCAATTCACAATAGCTAAGCTATGGAACCAACCTAGATGCCCTTAAACAGATGAATGGATAAAAAAAAAATGTGGTTCATATATACAATGGAATATTACTCAGCCTTAAAGAAGAATAAAATTATGGCATTTGCAGGTAAATGGATGGAGCTAGAGAATATTGTGCTAAGCAAAATAAGCCAAACCCCCAAAACCAAAAGCCAAATATTTTCTCTGATAAGTGGATACTGATCCATAATGGGAGTTGGGGGTAGGCAAGAATGAAGGAAATTTGGATTGTGTTAAGGGGAATGAGGGTGGGTGGGGATGGGAAGGACAGTGGAATGTGGTAGACATTATTACCCTATATACATGTATGATTGCACAACCCATGTGACTCTGCAAAATGTATAGCCAGAGGAAGGAGAAATTGTGTTCCATTTGTGTACAATGTGTCAAAATGCCTTCTACCGACATGAATAAATAATTAGAACAAATTAAAAAAGAAAAAAGAAAATGTGGTACATATGCACAGTGGAATTTTACTCAGCCATAAAAAAGAATGAAATTATGGCATTTGCTGGTAAATGGATGGAACTGGAGACTATGATGCTAAGTGAAATAAGCCAATCCCAAAAACACAAAGTCTGAATGTTCTTTCTAAAATGTGTATGCTCACTCACAATGAGGAGGGTAGAGGTTCACCAGATTGGATGGGGGGTGGGGAAAAGATAATAGAATAAATTGGACCTAACTTTCCTATGTTCATATATGAATACACAACCAGTGTAACTCCACATCTTGTACAACCACAAGAATGGGAAGTTATATTCCATGTATGTATGATATGTCAAAATAACATTTTACTGTCATGTATAACTAAAAAGAACAAATTTTTAAAAAAGAATTATTGTGAGGATTAAGGGAGATCCTGGTTGTAAGAGAACTACACAGACATTGGATGTTTTATTACTCACTTTAATAAGTGTTCATTAATTAGTGCCCGCTTTTTACTTAGCCTGCTGCTAGTCTGTGCTGAGAATATAAAGAAAGCATCTGGTTCAGGCCTGGAGGAGTTTAAGATCTAATTGGAAAGTTGAACACACACACAAACACAAAGTTAAACATAAGAATTTAAATGGCTAATAAAAGATGTCATCAATTAGTAGATAATTAAGTGCCAGACAAATGGCACAGACAGCACTCCTGGGGTTCAAAGGTAAGAAGGAACACAGGGGGACAATAATAACAACCACTTTGAGCACATGTATTATCTCGTTTCATTTCCCCATTGACCATATGAGGTAGGGTCCATGATTATATTCATTTTGCAGAGGAGGAAATGGAAACTTCAGAGAGGTTAAGAACTTTGCCCCAGGTCACACACCTAGTAAACGGAATAGCGCTGTTCTTTAGAACCAGCAGCTGGACCCTATAGCCCACACAGGCTGAAGGGCCCATGCCCTGCTCTGATGAAGGCAGGGTGGGGGTCCTGAGTCCTAAGGTGGCTGGCACAGGAGGGAGTCCCGTGATCAAAGGCAGGCTGAGGCCGGTCGGTTGGTATGAAGGCAATGATCCCAGGCTGGCTGGATGACTGGTCTTGGGAGACAGCAAGCTTTGAGTAAGAAGATTTCAGTGAGAACATCTAAGACAATGCAAACTTTGGGGTAGATAATGAGTTGTCCCCGAGGGTTTGGGGCAATGTGGGGTCCAACGAGAGCAGTTGGGAAGGTGGGGCTGGGAAGAGAAACCTTCAGAGGATTTTGGGTGGAAGGTGATTGCTGAGAGCTGAGACTGGGGCAGAATGTCCTGGGAAGAACATTTTCTTCCTAGAAACCCCTTGTTTCCTTACTTGTATCTTTGTGACATTTTGGGCTAATCTACATTTTGTTCCCATGATTTCTGGCCTCATTTACTAACTCCTTTCACACTGGGCTTCTACAGGAAGTAGCTCATTCATTCATTCCATTCATTCAGTAAGTGCTTATATAGGCTTCTTTAAAGGGGGGCCAGGCACAGTGTCACATGCCTGTAATCCCAGCGACTCAGGAAGCTGAGGGAGGTGGATCAAAAGTTTGAGGCCAGCCCAGGCAACTTATCGAGACCCTCAGCAATTTAGTAATATCCTGTCTCAAAAAAAAAATTAAATTGAATTGAAAGGTCTGGGGACATAGATCAGTGGTAAAGTACCCATGGGTTCAAACCCCAGAACCAAAGGGGAATCAGTTGACACCATCTGGGGGCTGATCATCATTAAGGGAGACATAGATGGAAGATGATCCTTGTCTTGACAGTTGACCCCCAACAGACACCCCTCCAAACCCTGCCCTCTCAAGCCTGGCAGACCTGCCCTCCCCACCTCAGCCAGCTCCTCAGGCCTTGAGCCTCAACTCCCACCCCTTGCCTCCACAGTCCCTCATCCCTGTTGAGGAAGTTGGTTCCCCACCGGTGAAAGGCCAAAATACCCCCTTTCCTTCTGAACAAGTTGGCAGGAAAGTCTTTTGACTCTTCAAGTGAAACTTTGTGAATTTGGCCAAAGAACTGTGTGATACAAGTAGTCCCTGAAGGACAGAATATTTAGGAGCAAAAGGGAGGCCTGATAAAAATATTTGAAAATGTATTCATATAAGTGATATTTATTGAGTATCATTGATGTTCATGGTAGAATGGGGAACAAAAGTAAGAATGACATCATTGGTGCCCTAAATGCTTTCCAAATTGTGAGAGTTGGGAGAAGAAGGGAAGTAAGGATAGAGATTGAAAAGAAAACAAAAGAATAAACTCTGAGCCCAGAGACATGAAGCATCTTGGCCAAGGTCAGAGGTTGGGGAAAATGCAGAGCAGTGTGAAAGGAAACTGCCCCTCCCTTCCCTGATGCACAAGACCTCAAAAGTATCAGTCCATCACCTTCCCAAGGAACTGTAGCTTAGGTGTGTTCCCGTGCCATTGATTGCTTTCCACAAACATTTTCTGAGCACTCCAAGGTACCAGGCACTTAAGCTCTTAAGCTCTGCTGGGAAGAATCAGAGTTGATTGTCACCTAAGGTGGTCGATCTTGACAGTGTCCTTTGATGCCTTAGAAACCTTAATCAGACATATTGAGTGCCATCCAGGCTGTGGGAAGAGGGGCTAGAAGTAAAGGGGAGAAATTCTGTACATTCTCAAACCAGATGGGGATAATCAGTCTTTTCCCACTGGGCTTTGGTAAGAGCTGAATAAGGCAACATTGTGAAGCTACCTGAAATTGTGTCCAGGACCCAGTAGGCATTCAATAAAACCATTAATATGATTGTCTCTATCAATTCTAGCATGACTGATTCTCTTTGCTGAACTTAACAGTTTTTCACTTGAAGTCATTATCTGTTGTGTTGGAGGCATTCAGCCAGACTGATGTTGGACCCCCACACTTGTGCCCATCATAGGAGCCCCCGGGCACTACTGAGCAGCAATCACCATCAAGTGTTTAGAAGCCACCCTGTGAGCCAGGCTATGGCAAAATCAGTTGATATTGTTGGTTGTCTGTGAGTGACAGAAACTAGCTCTGGCATCTTAGCAGAAGGATATCAAGAAGTTCACAGAATCAGTGAGAAGGCTGGAGCTCCACACTTGGGAAATGGACAGGAACTGACAGAGGCTGGGAAATGGAGATACAGTTGATCATGCTACTGGAATAGTCTAGTTAGGTCACTGCCTGAGTGGCTGCCATTATCACAAAACCAGACATGGCAGCAACTGCAATTTCCTCTCTGCTTCCGTTAGACAGTCAATGCCATTGCCTTAGGCTCAGTGCTGCTGCTGGGCTCTCAGAGTCTCTGTTATGGATGAGAAGGTTTCTATACTATTCCCAACCCTCTGCTCATCCCTGAAGAGTTAGAGAGCCAAGAAGGGCATCTTGTTGGCAGAGCCCCAACTGCCAGGCCTGGAGAAGCTTCTGTAGGTGTAAGCAGGCCCTGCTTTCAAACCAGTGGGAAGGGGATTCAGATGCAAGGCAGCCAAAGGAGGTGAAAAAAATATTTTTTAAACCTTAAATGTGTATTATATAAGTTTACGGTTGCACTGAGGGTTCAAGATATCACCAGGCTAGACTCCCAGTAACTTTTGGCTGTTCTAAAATACCAACACCATCCCCCAAAGAGTGTTTGCCTGCTCCTAAGGCTATTTCTAAAACAATAGTTGAATGAAAATCTTTAAAATAAGTTTCTAAGGCCTTTCTGGACCACTGTGGTAGTATTTTCATGGTGTAATGCCGTTGGAAATAATACTTGCTAAAGTATGTTTGGCTGCAAATGTAAAAATCCCCAGTTTCACTGACATAAACAAATAGGAAATTAATCTTTCTAACATAATAAAGGTTTTGGAGGAAGGTGATTGCTGGTGATTGCACAATGTCCCAATGACATCAAGATTAAGTCTTTCTTTTATTCTCTTAGACTTTTCCTCATGGTCATAAGATGGCTGCTACAGCTCTAGATATTAGATCCAAATTCAGTGAAGGAAGAAGGGAGAAAAAGGGAGAAAGGAGGGTTAAACTCTCTGCATTATCCCCTTTGATTATAAAAACAAGGGTGTTTCCCAACACTTCCCACTTGCTTTACCACTCCTTTATTTCTTCTTGTTCCTCATTTGCCTAAAGTAGGTTACAAGGTCAACCCTAGCTGCAAGAATGTCTGGGAAGAAGAAAACGGGATTGTCATGATTGGTCTATGCCAATCACAAATCACATACTGGAAGGACCAGGTCCATTACTACAATGTTAAGATTGGAAAAGGAGGGAGGTGGATATTACTCAGCATATCCAAATTCTAGAATCAGATTTGGTCATTGCAGGATTGAAAGTTGAATACACAAGCATGGGGGACAAGAGCTTTTTAGGAAGAGGAAACATAAGGAGTAGAAAAACACAGGAATATGGGGAGAACAAAGAAATTCTATTTGGTAGGTGTGTAGACAGCTGCAATTTAGGGGAATCTATTCTATGGAAATAAAATCACTGATTACAAGGATACAGACACATGGAATTTTATAAAGAAAAACAAACTGCTAACAACCTATATGCCCATTAATAGGAGAATGGTTGAATAAGTGTAGTATATACATTCTGTGGAATATTATGCAGTTAATAAGTGAATAAATTATCTCTATATCGACAACCCATTATGTTATCAAGAAAGAATGAGCAAGGTGCAGAGACCCAGAGTACCCTTTTTTCATATTACCCTTTTTTGTATAAACCAGCAATAACATAATAGCCCCATAGTGTCTGTGTGTAGTTTATAGGAAAATGATGACCAAGGCAAAAGGGATGGAAGCTAACATTGGATGCCTCAGAAGACTGGGTAGGAAATGGAGAGGGATTGGAGAAGATCATTAACACTTTTCTTCTAACATCTTTGAGTATTTTCCTGATTGTGGGGAACATGTTTGTTTTATAATTCTGGAACACAACTTGAGACTTTTTAAGAGTGGGCTGGAACTAGATTTTGGAGTCAAGAGTTATACACAGACAGTGGGGAACCACTGAAGATTTTTGAGCAAGGGAATTATGTGGTCAGGAAAATTAACAAGGAAGGAATATGAATGAGAAGAGAGAGGCTGAAGATGGGCAAAACAATTAAAAGGTTCTTGTAGCAGCGTCTCATTTAGAAGTTAATAACTGAACTGTGATTGCAATAACATGTGAAGACAGGTGGAGGAACAGGGGCCCAGGCTAGAGTCTTGAGGTGGGGGTGGGGGTGATAGGATGCAGGAGCCCTGTTTGGGGATTGGCTTGAATTGCAGTTGACTATGAGCCGTGGAGATTTGGCCTTTGTCGCCACCCGTAGTCTCACGGGATTGTTGCGGGATCTCGAGTGACTTGGCCGAAATTGCTGATCGGGTCAGCGCCATTTTAGGGTGTGTGTTTTTGGCGTGTGTTAGTCGTTGTTAGAACCAGAGAGAAAAGTTATCAGAATAAAAAGCTGTTTGTCTCCAGTTTGCTTCTGAAGTTTTTCCCGCGGCTCCGTTCCTCCAAGCGCTTCAGGCGGCAACAGGTGGCGGCCCGTACGGGGAACTTCGGAGCGGACAGGTAAGAACTGAAAGGTCTCTAAAGATGGGTTCGAATATAACTGAATCCCAAGTGATAGAGGCTATGCAAAGACTCCTTGATATACCTGACTCTGTTCTCAGTGAGGAGTATATAGACAAAAGTGAAAGTGATCAAAAAAGTGTAGATTCCACTGGGCCAACTGAGACCAGTAAAGAGAGTATTAGAAGAGACCCAAAAATGACAAAAATCCAAGCTATTAAAGCTATTCGGGAGTTATTGGCGAAAGCTGAAGGATACTTGCTCTCACTGGAACCTGGGCCTCAGGATATTGCTGTCAGTGAAATTAGCAGTGGTGAGGAATCTAGTAAAAGTGATCCTGAGAAAATGAGGAAAAAGAAATTAAAAAAGACCGAGAAAAAGGTCCGTCGGCAGAGGAGTCACTTGTGGAAGTGACTACTCCCCCATGGGTGGAATCCATTACAGAAAATATGAAGGGTATTACTAGGCATTTGCATACCCTAGAAACAGAAATAAAAAGTCTTTCTGATCGCTTATGCGCCCTCGAGGACAACTCACAGATACATTGGGAACCGCCAGCATTTGAAAAGAAAAATGGACAGAGTGTCCATCAGTCAGTAGATTTCAAAACAATAAAAAATCTCAAAGAGGCAGTAATGACTTATGGGCCCCAAGCTCCTTTCACGTTGAGTATGCTGGAGTCCCTTAACACCTTTAGCTTAACCCCCTCAGACTGGAAAAGTCTATGTAAAGCAACATTAAGCGGGGGGCAATTCTTGGTTTGGCGATCGCAATTCCAAGAACTTTGTATAGAAACGGCTAAAAGAAACGCGGCTGCAGGGTTTGAAAACTATAATATAGACATGCTCACAGGAGAAGGGCAATTCGCAGACTTACAGGCTCAAACAGATTATGACTCAGATATATATGCTCAGATAAATGCAGCTGCCTTAGAGGCATGGAAAACTGTACAAGGACCTGGGGATCTACAAGGTAGCTTGTCAAAAGTGATTCAAGGACCTAATGAGCCGTATGCCGACTTTGCTGATCGACTTTTGAGAACTGCAGGTAGTGTGTTTGCAGATGTTGACCAAGCTATGCCTTTAGTTGTTCAATTAGCTTATGAAAATGCAAATAAATGGTGCCAAGCAGCCATCAGGCCATGGAGAACTAAAAAGGATCTTTCCGTATATATACAACTATGTAAAGATATAAATGGCGCCTTTGTCACAGGAAATGTGATTGCAGCCTCAATGAGAGGTGCTTCCTCTCGAAATTTCACAAAGGCTAAACGTAGACATTATAATCAATCAGGATATTCCAGGCAAAATTATCATAATCAATCAGGCAATTCTAGGCAAAATCCCAAAAGAGAAATAAGATCAAGCTCATACCGTGCCCCAGGCCGCTGCCCCAGGTGTAAAAAGGGAAATCATTGGGCCAATAAATGCTGTTCAAAATTTGACATCCATGGAAATCCTCTGTTCAGGAATTCAAAAAACGGGGCACGGGGCCCAGTACCCCGGGGCCCACAAATGTACGGGGCATTGCAGAAGGAGTATCCTCAAGCATCCACTCAGATGCTTCCCCGACACAATCCCTACTACCCATCCACTCCCTCGCCAGAGGAACAAGAGGAAATGCAGGATTAGACCTCTGTTCCACCGCCCGAATAGTGTTAACACCTGAAATGGGGGTTCAACTGATTCCCACAGGAGTCAGGGGACCTCTTCCCTCAGGGACTGTAGGACTTATTATCGGGCGTAGTCCTAAAAGCTTATTAGGTTTGCAAGTGACCCCAGGTGTAATAAACTCAGACTACAAAGGGGAAATAAAAATAATGCTTAGCTCACCCCAAAGTGTAAGTTCTGTTAATCAAGGAGATAGAATTGCTCAGTTGCTTCTCCTTCCCAATTTACATAATTCATTTAAAATGGGTATGCCTCAAGAAGGGAACAATAGAGGATTTTGTTCCACTGACTCAAGTCCCATGGCTTGCTGGGTTCGAGACTGTTCAAGGAGGCCTATGTGTAAAATAAAAATCCAAGGAATAGAAATGGAGGGATTAATAGATACTGGAGCTGACTCTTCCATTATTAATTTACGCCAATGGCCCAAGCACTGGCCTCTGCAAAAAGCTTCAACCAGTTTAAGAGGCTTGGGATATAATAACCTCCCAGATAAAAGTGCAGTAATTTTAAAATGGGAGGATGATGAAGGCCATAAAGGAACATTTCAGCCTTATGTTTTACCTAATCTACCGGTTACTTTATGGGGAAGAGATATTTTGCAACAAATGGGAGTACACCTTGCAACCAAGCCTGCAGATGTTAAATGTGAAAACCTACAGGGTAATCTTAACCATAAAAGAACTCATTATCAAAAAGTACAGAGTAATCTTAACCCTAAAAGTAATCATTGTCATAAAGGAAAAAGATATTTTTTTTCGGGGCCACTGAGAAAATAATTTTGAAAATACCATGGCTTTCTGATAAGCCAGTGTGGGTCCCTCAGTGGCCCCTATCTAAAGAGAAATTACAAGCGGCCCACCAATTAGTTCAGGAACAATTAGAAGCAGGTCATATAGAACCTTCCACCTCTCCCTGGAATTCCCCCATATTTGTGATCAAGAAAAAGTCAGGAAAATGGCGATTGTTACATGATCTTAGACAAATCAATAAAACCATGCAAGTTATGGGGCCTACTCAACCTGGACTTCCTAGTCCCGTAGCTATTCCAAAAAATTTCCATCTTATTACTCTTGATATAAAGGATTGCTTCTTTTCTATTCCCCTACATCCTCTGGATGCCCCCAGGTTTGCTTTTTCCGTTCCTTCTATGAACAATAATGGCCCTGATCAGAGATATCAATGGAAGGTTTTACCACAGGGAATGGCTAATAGCCCCACCATATGCCAAATATATGTGGACAAGGCTATCCAACCCATTAAAAATAAATATCCAAACCTCATGTGTCTACATTACATGGATGATATTTTATTGGCCCACCCTAATCAAAAAATCTTATTTAATATATTCAGTGATGTGGTAGAAAATTTTAAAAAATATGGATTATATATAGCAGAAGAAAAAGTTCAAACCAGATCTCCCATATTATATTTAGGATTTAAAATCATGGATACTTTTGTTAGACCCCAAAAAATTTTAATAAATAAAGAACATTTGACCACCCTCAATGATTTCCAAAAACTACTGGGAGACATTAATTGGCTTCGCCCTACACTAAATCTCACTACTGGCCAACTAAAACCTTTATTTGACATCCTTCATGGAGATCCTGATCCATCTTCACCACGAACATTGACTCCTGATGCTAGGAAAGCTTTAAAGTTAGTAGAAAAAGCCATCGAAGGAGCTCATTGTGATAGATTTGATTTAACTCAACCGCTGATGTTAATTATTATTTCTTCACAATATACACCCACAGGAGTATTTTGGCAACAAGGGCCTTTATTATGGATACATTTGCCCGTCTCTCCTAAAAGTATAATTGAATCTTATACCTCCATGGTGGCTAAACTTATTCTTCAAGGACTTAAGACTTCTACTAAAATATTTGGCATTCACCCTCCTACTATTATTACTCCCTATTCATCATCACAGATTGAATACTTGTGCTTCAATGATAATGATTGGGCTATAGCTAAATGCTCTACTTCTGCAAATTTTGATAATCATCTTCCTAAGTCCCCTATATTATCTTTTTGTATTAATCATCCTATTATATTTCCACAGGTAATAAAAAATCAACCTATTCCTAAAGCATTTAATGTATTTACAGATGGGTCCTCAAATGGTACTGCTACAGTAGTCACTAAAAAAGAAAATATGACTTACATAACTGCACACAAATCAGCTCAACTAGTGGAACTGGAAGCTGTGGTAAGAGCTCTGGAAAATTTTAGGGACCAGCCCGTAAACATTTTTTCAGATAGCCACTATATTGTACAAGCCGTCCCAAAATTAGAGTTAGCAGGACCAATAGCACCCCATACTCCAGCCTTTAAATTGTTTTATCAAATACAAAAACTTTTGTGGGCAAGAAAAGAACCTCTATTCGTAGGCCATATTAGAGCACATACTAATTTGCCTGGTCCCCTCCATGAAGGTAATCAAAAGGCTGATGAACTTACAAAAACAGTATTTATACTTTCAGCGCTACAACAAGCTACTTTATTTCATTCCCAGTTTCATGTCAACAGCACCACCTTGCAACGTAGGTTTAAAATCACAAAGGAGCAAGCCAGAACAATTGTAAAAGATTGTAAATCTTGTATGACACATTTGCCCAATCCTCATTTCGGAGTTAACCCTAGAGGATTAATGCCCAATCATTTGTGGCAGATGGATGTTACTCATGAGCCAAGTTTTGGAAAATTGCGATTTATTCATGTGACCATAGATACATGCTCAGGCATGATTTTTGCTTCCTTACATTCTGGAGAAAAAGTTAAAGATGTTACATCTCATTGTTTGCAAGCTTTTGCTGCATTGGGCATCCCCAAAATGCTTAAAACAGATAATGGCCCCGCATATACGTCCTCATCTTTCAAACAGTTTTGCGCAAAATTCAATATATCCCATAAAACAGGCATCCCATACAATCCTCAGGGTCAGGGCATTATTGAAAGAGCAAACCGAACACTGAAAATTATGTTATTAAAACAAAAAGAAGGAAATTGGAAAAGTCCTAAGGACAGATTGGCAGTTGCCCTGTTTACCTTAAATTTTTTAACTTTAGACTCTAATGGTTATTCTGCTGGAGACAGACATTGGAATCCACACCAACAACATAAACCTTTGGTTTACTGGAAGGATGTTCTTTCAGGTACATGGAAGGGTCCAGATCCAGTATTAATTTGGGGAAGAGGATCTGTTTGTGTTTTTCCAAAAGACGAATCCTCTCCAATATGGATACCATCTAGATTAATAAAACAGGTACCACATCAAAATGATCAAGATGAAGTTATTGAAGAATCAAGATTAATAATAAAAAAGGTACAAAATCAAGAGGACCAAGATGAAGGTACAGAATGATTCCCTCAAAAGAGTCCTTCAAAATATTTCACAACTTAAGTGTCATTTCTCCCGGCCGGGACAAGGAGATCTCTCTTTAGTGTGCACACAATTGTATTTTTTTTTTCTTTTTATACATGTCTTTATGTCTGTACATTTGTCTACATTTCATGTTAATGTGACGTCACAAATATATGTTTGTATGCTTGTTCGTCTGTCCAGTATGACGTCACAAAGAACAAAGCGCTTATGAAAAAGAAAAAAAATATATATATATGGATCCAAATAACTTTAATTCATTTTAGGTTAAGAGTATTCAATTTAGGTAAATAATTTTATAAATGAAGGTACTTTCAATTTTGATTTATAGGTGTCCCTGGGACTTCTCTTTAGCAAACAATATGACTAGTGCTATATAACCTGATATTTTGGTGTTTTGACATAAGATTGTTTATTTGTTATTAACTTTATTTGTTTAATAGCTCATTAATTTCAATTATCTCAACAGGTAAAAAATTGCTCTGTATACAGAGACTCAAGGGTTCCAGCTAACAAATTATTTCTCTAAAGTGCCTTTACCTTTTCTTTAATCTATCTTTAATGCAGTAATTACCCTCAGTCTTTCTTTGTTTTGTTCTAAATATGATATTTTTCCAACTTATGTTTGTAGAAGCTCTACCAGCAATGTGTGTGAACAAAAATTAACTTTAATTTTCTAATCTAATTATTCTATTTTGTAGTTTGACAACTCGCCTCTTGACTCAGTGCTGGAATAGCACTGCCTTTCCTTTAATAATTGATGCTTGAGTTTCTAGGTAGCGGGCCCTGAAGATTTGCCGGTGGCATTGTCTAAACATAAAAAAGACGTCTGCTGCTACAGCTGCAGGGATCGCGGCCGCCGCAAGCATCCCTGCTGCTCAAACATCAAACAACCTCACCAACAGTGTGGCCTCTGCTCTACATGCATGGGGCCTCCTACATCAACATGTTACAACAAATGGACATTTTGATCTTTCATTGTTTGGGACTTTACGGGACAATGCCTTGCGGGTATTTGTCTAGAGAATTCAGTGTGTTACTTGATGGAACTTAGGGCAGCTGATTTGTTTAAACAATTTGATATGCTATGCAATTTGGCTCATCACCAAAAGGCTTGTCGCCTTAAAGCCGCAACATCTCCTCACAATTGGATGGCTGTTAGTCATCATATATAGTCGATCCTAAAGGGCTCCATTGGATGGCTGGTTAGCCAATGACGGGTAAGATCCCCAGAGGGGGACAACCTAAGACAGGCACAGTCGCACGGGACAGTCTCATGTGGCCGACATATCAACCTAAGACAGGAGTCAAGGGCACAGCCTTGATTATCCGATGACGGGTAAGAATGTTGGTTGCACATAGACGTCCTAGAGCATTACCTCTTTTAAAACAAAAAGGGGGAAATGCAGGAGCCCTGTTTGGGGATTGGCTTGAATTGCAGTTGACTATGAGCCGTGGAGATTTGGCCTTTGTCGCCACCCGTAGTCTCACGGGATTGTTGCGGGATCTTGAGTGACTTGGCCGAAATTGCTGATCGGGTCAGCGCCATTTTAGGGTGTGTTTTTGGCGTGTGTTAGTCGTTGTTAGAACCAGAGAGAAAAGTTATCAGAATAAAAAGCTGTTTGTCTCCAGTTTGCTTCTGAAGTTTTTCCCGCGGCTCCGTTCCTCCAAGCGCTTCAGGCGGCAACAATAGGATACATGCCTGAATGTTGGGAGGATTGGTAATAGGGAGAGGTATGTATTTTCTATTAAATTGTGTCAACCAGCACTTCTTTGAACTTAAAACCGTAAAACCATAGCTAGTTCTCTTGTACCTCCTCCAGCATCTACTTATTTGATATTTACAATATAGAGATTCAAAATAACCATTATCTTTATATAAGATTTCTGTTATCTCTCCCTTTTAAATTGAAAACATCTTGGGATGTGAGACCATAAACAATGGTCTCACAAAGTGCAGTGCACCCCCATATGTATTCATTCACTCATTCAGCATAGTTGATATATATACACATGTGTGTGTTCTTCATTTATTTCTTTGAGGAATGAAATATACATATACATATATATACATTGTATATATATACATACATGTATATATATATATATATATATATATATTTAAATACACACTTTCTTCATTCATTCCCTGCTCCCTTGGAGTTTACCATCCAGAGTGAAAGGGGCAGACTTTCAACAGGATATTCTGTTATGGCTGAGGATTACAGGAGGTGGGAGGGGGCAAAGAGGTGCTGCCTAAGCTAAGAACTGAAGGAAGAGGAGGAGTGAGCCAGGTGAAGAGAAAGACTGAATGTCATTCCTGATAAAATGGACAGCATTAGCAAAGCCCCTGAGATGGGAAGTAGAATGGCACATTTGAGTTAACCAAAAGAAAGCCATGGGTAGCAGGAGCTGAGGGCAAGGGGGAGTAGAAGACAGACAAAGGCAGAAAGAAAAGACCCACCAGCCATAAGATGATGCAGGCTCAACTTGATCCTTGTTGTTGTTGTTCGAGATGAAGTAAGTTGCTGAGGCTAGCCTTGAACTTGAGATCCTCCTGCCTCAGCCTCATGGTTCACTTTATTTTTTCCTTTAAGAAAGAATGCTCTGAAGCAGGTCATGGTGGCACATGCCCTGTGGTCCAACATCTCTGGAGGCTGAGGCAGGAGGATCCCAAGTTCAAAGCCAGCCTCAGTAAATTAGTCAGATCCTGTCTCAAAATAAAAATTAAAAAGGGCTGGGGGTATAGCTCAATGGTTAAGCACTCCTGGATTCAATCCTTGGTACCAAAAAAAAAAAAAAAGAGGTAGTGGGGTGGAGAAAGAATGCTCTGGCTTTGGCTGAGACTGTAGGGAAATCAAGGGAGGCTCAATGGTCTGCTCTTCCCAGTAGGCTAGAAGCTAGCCAGGAGCTGAGTTGTGCTCATCCCATTTATACCTCCCTACCTTCTCCTCTACTCAGATCCTCTTCTGCACAGCTCTGGCCTCAGCTGTAAGTGCTTGTGGTTAACAGGCCAATCTTTCCCTCATCAGAGAAGAAAAGACCAAGAAAGACTCCTGCAGAGTAATAGGAGGACTGTTGGGGATTTGAAGGATTCTTCTCTCCATGCCCCAACTTTTTAATTTAGAAAACAGGACATTCAGGGTGCCTATGTAAAAGAGTTGCTTTGAGGGCTTAATTCATAACAAAGTCCTCAGATACTACCTGCCAAAATGGATAGTCACAAAGTGTTAGCTTTAGGTTTTGTTCTTCCTGAAAGATAAGTGGAACCCTGTAGACATGGACTTTATTCCCACAGGTCTGAGAGGACATCTGACCATCCCACTGAAAGTTTGAGAACCCCTTGGGCCCTCAGATCTCAGGATCACCAAATGATCAAAGTTTGAACAAATCTTAGGTATAAATTTGAGCCTAGATTGCTAGTGTGTGGGTGCTTCTGTTAGGATTTAAAAGAACCCCAGGCGGGGGAAAGGGAGCGATCCATAGCACTCCCTCGAAACCCGAGCCCCGAGTCTGGTCTCCAGCCAGGTCCTGAGAGCTCCTTGTTTGGGCAGCAGCGGCGGAGCACCGGGAGTGGAAGGCTGGCTGGCAAGACGGAGAGGCGGGGCCTGCGCGTCAGCCCGCAGCCCCACCCCCAGCGGAAGTGCTTCTGGGCCCGCCCCTCCTCTGGAGACCGGTTCCCCTCGCCCCTCCCCCTGCCTGATCTCCCCAGCGCTATTCCGCTCCCGGAGCTAGTCGGGCCAGGGCCCCAGCACCCGATCCAGAGAGAGGGTCCTGGGTCTGCGCATCTGGCTGTCTCGGGCGGTGCTCCCAGTCCCTTCCACTATCCTGCCCTCCCTACCGTTTCTCTTGTTATCTGCGCGGCCGCAGACGGCGCTGGGGACCGCACAGGTAAAGTCTCGGCAAGTAAGGGCGCAGGTGTGGACGCCTCCCGGGCCAGACTCACTAGGGAGAGATCGACAGCACGTGTCCGGCTTTTTTCCCCCAACGCGATCATATTGACCGTAAGGGATTGGGGAGGGCGGATGTGAACCCTGGGGACGCTACAGTGCATTGGGGAGAAATAAGGGGCGGAACTGAGCCCTAGAGCTTGGGGCCGAGTAATTTGTGTCCCCGGGTCTTGCGCAGTCTCCGTTGTAACTGGGAGATGGTGAGCTAGATATGTGTGAGTAGATACCGAGGTACCGAGGATTGTACTCCCAACCACCCCCCGCTAAGACTGGGTTCTGACGGCTGCCCCGCCCGGGGTGTTCACATTCCCAGGTTTGCAGAATGAAAATCAATAAAATCGATGCAATGGCAAAGAACACGAAACATGTTGGATTATTATTATTTGCGTTTGTTAAATTCTTTCTATGGTTTTGTGTTTGGTTTTGTTTTTGTTTTTGTTTTTTTGTTTTTGTTTTTTTTTTTTTTTCTTTAACTTCATTCCTGGAAAAGGTAGCTTCAGCTTGGATCAGGGCCTCGGAGAAGGTGGCAAAATATCTCCTGGCCTCAGGGCAAGAGACGAGGGCTTGTCCTCCGCCCCAAGCCTCACAAACTTCCCCTGGCAGCACGGCGTGGTCGGGCAGCAGGAGGGAAGCCCCGGGGCGCACTCGGCTTTCAGACACAGCTTTTCCCCCGCGCCTCTCCGTCTGCCCTTTAGGGAGACGACCCCCTCCACCGACATTTCCCCGGTTCACCACCCCCACACCCCGGGGGCCGAGCCTCCTCCCCTCCCCCGCGCTCTCCCTAGCGCTTTAAATAATGATATTTGCATGCAGGGAGCGATTCATAAATATGTCAGGGCCAGTGAAATATAGGCAACATTTCAAACTTTCTATTTAAAAAACATGAATTATGGCCGCGGAAAATGTGTTCCCATTTAAAGGCGATACGAAGTATTTGGTGTCTCGTCCCCGGGCCCATCCATCACGCAGACAATAAAGAGAGTTTTTCGCCCTGACACCCGCGATTTATGGGCGCCCTTCTCTGCCCTCATCACTCACCCGCCGCGGCCGGCCCGGCGACAGGCCCCGCCGAGAGACGAGAGGCCGCCCCCGCGCCAATCCGCGCGCGCACTTTGCGCCCTAGCGCCCCCAAAACGCAACTCCCAGGGGGAAGCGCCCACTGCCGGGAGTTGGGGGATCACCACGAGGGTCTGAGGAGACTAGTGGGAGTGGGAACCACGTCCACCCTCCCACCTCCGCCCAAGCCTGTCTCCCCGCTGGGGCCGAGCCCTCCCTGAAGTGGCCTTGCGGATACCCTATACGTCCCGGCACCCTGTGCGTCCGGGCCTTGTCGTTGGAGCGTTACGCGGAGCTGGGAACTTTTTCGGCTTCGGCATTGGAAGGTTATTTAATCGCTGATTCGAGGTGAGGGCCGAGAATTGGGCAAGGGGCTGTCCAGGCAGATTTGCCCCAAGGAAAGAGAACTGTTCTAAAGTTTCTTGAGCCCCGCGGGGTTGACGCTCAGAGCAAAGCTTTCTCCAACTTTTACAATGCCGTCTCCCCCACCTCCCTAGTGCGATCTCAAAATCAAGCTGTTCGTCCTCCGCAGCTAGAAAACTCTTTACCATCAGGAACCGAAGAGTTGTGGAGAAATGAAGGAGGGGGCTTCCCTGACGTTTTGCCTCCAGCCAAGCTCAGACACAAGGTGGCCTCCACGCCCCTGCCCCACCCCACACTCGCTGGCACTGGCCCGCTGTCCTCTCAAAACTGCCACTGAATCTGTTGCAAACTTGCCTCGAGGGATGTTCGGACTACTTCTGCAGGGGTTTGCTTTCAGTTTCACCACGGCAGGACAGGTTTCTGAAGCCTGGGAAGAAGTGGGGTCTGTCAGGCACAGCTGGTCAGCAAGAGGCCGCTCGACCTGTGGGCGCCGTTTGTCCAGCCTACTTCAGAGTAGACCCATAGCAGCCCAGACACAAGGAGCCACCTCGCGTCCCCGGTTGGGCCAAAGCATACGCGTTCACTCCAGCGGGAAGCCGTTTCCTGCTGGATGCCTGCGAGTCAGATTTATTCGGATAAACGCAGCACAAGCGACAGCCAGAGAAATCCCGTCGATTCTAAAAATGACAAGGTTGAATTTATTAGATCGAGATTCATGTGTAAGTGCAGAGAGAGAAAAAAATTGTACAAACAGCTCCATGTCCACTGCGAACACCACTGATAGCTTCTGGCTTCAAGGGCATGTAACAAAACACATCTGAATACTTAGATCTACAGAAGGATACAAAACAGTCTTAAATTCTTGGTGTATGCACATATATTAAGTTGGAAAAATCTAGAGCAAGTGTCTCTTTGCAGCTGCTTGGGTGTCATTTGGGTCCGAAATAGAACTTACGTCCAAATAACCGCCCAGTGAATATTTCCTATAGCCAGAGTGGAGGGGTGCCGTTATCTACAGCTTTTTAAATATTTGTAACATGGCAAATGTGAAATATATACATTTAAGAAAAGCAGGCGGGCAGATAACTGCACCACTGCATCAACAGAATATTTCTGGGTGTGGAAATAAATAGTTCCACAAGGTCAGCTGTGAAGAGGCAAGACATAGAGGGGCTTTTGGGAACCCTGTGTGGGGGCCACCCTCCTGCAGCCCAACGCACCAAGCAGGCTGAGATGGGTTCTATTGGATAATGGCGACCTCGAACCGGGGGTGACTGCTGGGAGAGGCTTGGCCTGGACTCTAGGCATTGTAGAGCCTTGGGGTTTCCGTTCTCCCAAATGCAGGCCCAGAAAGAAAGTCTTTTGAGGAGTACTGAACCTGGCATTTAAGGGCCTGGGGTCGTGTGGGCAACCTTTCTTCCTCAGACATTTCAGCCAGTCCTCCATCCTGGTTCCATCCGGCTCTGGCTTGGACGATTGGCATTTGGAGCAAAAGTGCAGAAAAGGGCCAGTCGCACTTGACGCCAAGACGTCCCAAAGCAGGAAGCCAAAAGCCACCAAGAAGGCCAGGATTAAAGCCAGACCCCAGCCAGCCCTAGGACTCCAATTTGAAGCCATAGAAGCTGTTACCTGAATGAATTTACTTATGAAATACTAGGCACCCCTCACATATTCAGGGCTATTGCCGGGCCGTAGGGCTCCGCCATCTACTAGCGAAGTCCAGGCAACACTAATAGCGAGTTGCAACTGTGAAATCCCAAGACCAAATACTAATTCCAGAGCAGGGCACATGCAACAATCCACCCATCCAAATTGCCCTGTGGTCGCGTTCGCTCTCTCCCCTCCTTCGAATGTACTCCTTCGAATGTACTCAGCCTTTAAACAAGCACACAGCTTCTAAGAGTCCCTGTTTGATAAGAAATTAGGAAGGACTTTGTCACGAAATCTGGGGAATCGCACACTCTTGAGGCAACCCTGCCGCTACCCCGACCCAGAGAATGCCCTACTCCAGAAAGTGTGACTGTACATTAAATGGTTGTACGGTACGCTACGAGAGGAGGAAAATATCCCTGGCAAGTAGAAAAGGGGGAAAGGAAGAGGAAATGAAGAGAAAAGAATGGGTCAAGAAAGAAGCTGCAGTGAAAACAAAAAGGAGAAGGGATGAGGGGAGAAATGGGGAGCAAGTAGAGGCGAGCTTAGAAGAGGGCAGGCCAAGGCGAAGGCCCCAGGACCTAGACAGGTCGCTGCTCCGGCAAGTCTGGCGCCTTCCCGCCCCGAGAAGCTGTCAGGGTCGCGCGAGGCCCACTCCACTGGTCAGGTGAATTTGAGCCCCTCTCCCGGTGGTGTGGGGCTGGCCTGGATCCTGCGGCCTCGGCGTGCTCTTTCTTTTGCCCCTCCCCAAGGTCTGCAAGGCGGAAGAGGACGAGGGTGGGGAGGCCCCTGGGGGCGCACGCCAGTCCCGGACTGTTTGGACGCTCTGGGCCAGGCTTTCCAGCTCGCCGGGCCTGACCTGTCAGGCGGATTATCTTCGAGGGAGATTAATAGGGGAGGCGGGCTGCAATAATAATCGTTTTGTTTGATGTGACAACTCTGATAGGCGTTGATTTACTTACAAACTGATAGGCTTTTAATTGAGCGCCTCCGCCGAGCCCGAGATGAAAGGGAAGCGGCGGTGAAAGGCGGCCCGCCTGCCCTCCGGCCTCAATACTGATTAGCCATCTCGACAGTGAACAGTTCAAGGCATTTTCAAACTTTTTTCCTCAGCTCTCTCCCCTTCCTTTTCCTCCTCCCACCTCGTCCTTAAGTATCTGCCATGCCCACTCGGTTTTTTTTTTTTTTTTTTTTTTTTTTAGAAAACAAATCATTTCCATTGTGTGCAAATAAAACCTACAGGACATCCACGCCAACCGCTGCTAGTGGTTGAAGGCTTTAGGCTCAGCGCGGAGTAATTAATAACCACCCCCAAGCCCCGGCCTTCGCGGCCTTTGGGGATTTGGCCTCCGGCGTAGGTGCGCAGGCTCTGTCCGACGCTGACGCCTACCAAAAAGACCCGGGCGCGCAGGACCCCAGGCGCCCCCGTGCGCTCGGACCTTGGGAGTTGAGTTTTGAGCAGAGTGAACGTTCAAGGCCCAGGACCCGCGCCCACAAAGCACAGCGCATACCTATGAGGGTCTGAGGCTACACCCGAGAGCGTAGGAGCCGCTCAAGGCTTCCCGGGCTTTGAATGTTGGGGTGGCTCCCCCTGAGATTCACGGTGTAATAAGAAAGCTGCTGGAATCAGAGAAGAGGAGAAAAACTGCACCTGGATATGGATGGGAGGGTAGGGAAGGACGCCCCGGGCCTGCAATCACTCCTAGCTCTGGCCGCAGCCCCATTCAGTGTCCAGGCCTGTTTGGGAGGCCTCGGCGACAAGCAGTCCAAGGCCGAGCTCGCGACGTTGGGAGCACTGCAGTTGGCCCCAGTTGATACCTAGACTACCGTGCGGTATCGCGGGCAGACACACCCGCAGAATAAGAGAAGCTTTACAGACACGCTGCCCCGCAGAGACAGCTTAGAACCATTGGACCTCAGAAACCAGCACCTGGGACTCCCACTCCAATGATCCAACAACCTTCACAACCTCGCTTGTGATTTCCCCACCGTCTCACCGACTTACCTTCCTCAGTTTCCGAACAGAGACACTACAAAGCCTCTTGAGTGCAGGTGTGTTCTTACCTGCATACAAACCCAGTCCCAAACGCACACGACCTCACTCTCTTCTCTCGTCTCCAATTTAACTTTAGTCAAGTTACCATCTCATAAAGTTGACCAATCTAAAGGATCAAGGGATAAAATTAAAACGCAGAAAAAGAAACCCTGAGAGGAAATTCTAAAACTCACCCCAGAAAGTTCTCGGTACCCGTGCGCAGTGGGAGACAGAGACAGGAGGGAAGGGGGTAGGGTGGTGAGAGAGGAAAGGGGGTAGGGTGGTGAGAGAGGAAAGGGCAAGCACGCCGAGGGCAGGTCCCAGACCCGACCCCCACGCGTACCCTGTTCAGCTCCGGGTGCTGCGCAAGTCTAAACCGGGTCTCCAGCCTCGGCCCCCGCCCCTTGTGCGGGCACAGACGGGCTCCAGGCTCCCAGCGCTCCCAGCCCGACCATTTATCAAAAGGACTTGACAACAAAAGAAGAGCCAGGCGGAAAAGTGGGGGAGGGGAGATTCAAAGTCTTCCAAGTCCTTCCGAGGAAGGGGTGTGTCTTCCTTTCACCCCCTTCTAGTTTCCACGAGTTTCTGGAGGTGACCCTCTAACTCGCTCCAAACGCTCCCAAAGCCCTGAGAACTCACAGCGGTGCAGGCTTACATATTCACAGTGCACCCAGATCCAGGTACTCAGCGGCACGCACAGCGCCTCCCCTCTTCTTTCCAAACAGCCCGACTGACAGTGCAAATCGAGGGGAACGCCGCAGTCCCGCTCCGCTTCCCTGGAAGAACCCGTGTTCCCACAGGCAGCCGCCCCCCCCCTCTCTCGCTCCTTCCCTCTGCTCTCCAAGCGCAGGTCAGTCCCAGCTCGGCGTTCCATTAAATTCGGGCAAGCGGCCCCACCGTAACCCCAGCTCCCAAGGCTGCGGGGATGGCGGGGGACGGATAATGGGGGAGGATTTAGGGGCTGGGAAAGAGTGAACCTTGAAACCTGCTTCCCCAAACACCCACGTTATGGTGTCTTTTCCGCAGCCTTTCAATCCTAGCTGCGATCCAAGATGGGCAAAGAATTGAGGATGTGTTGCCCCACTATTGACCTCCAGGACTCAAGGTTACGTTGGTGGTGTAGCTCTTGGAAAGAAGTCTCCGAGTTTGGGGTTGGGCACCGTGCAACGTAGTGTCCAAGGCAGGATGGCAGCCTGACAGCACGCTACACACCCCCGAGGGATTTTCCGGGGAGGCGGGAAATCTCCCGTGTTAGACGTCGCCACCGCCGGTCTGGGTACCCAGAGTGGTCCCGAACTCTGCGACCCCAATGGATGGAAGCCCCCAAAGGTGGAGGCTGTATGTGTCTCTCCGACACATAGAGGAAGGCGCACATCCCGGGCCTGCGCGCCCCTCAGCGCCCTAGGCGCACCTGCGCACTTTACTCTCACAATACATTTTCCTGACACTGAGCGCCCCCCCCCCGCATTCTTTTTCTTACTCCCACCTCCCCCGCGCATCCCAGGAGGCCGCTCCTCTTTTCCCCTCCTCCGGTTCCTTCGGTCTCTTCCTTCCTCTGTCTCTCTCTCCCTCTCTCTTTTTCCCTTCAAGTCGCACCCGCCTTGTAATCAGCAACAAAAGCTGACATAAATCACGGGCGGATTGACAAGAGCTGACAAATAACTGATTGATTGCGGTCGAGGCACATTGACAATTGATGGAGGGGTGGAGATGCCCAAAGAACTGGGGAGGGGGGGTAGGAAAAGAGAGGGTGGAAGGGGAGAGTAAGAATGTAGGGGGGGGGACTGAGAGTGAAACAGAGGAAACATGTGACCCCCGCTCCTGCCCCAATCTGCGCGTCCTCGGGTGTCACGTGGCCAAGAAGGGCGGAGAGCCCAGCTCACGTCGCCGGGATGAGCCACCACCGCCTCCGCTGTCCCTCTAGCTTCTGGTTTCTCTGCTGCGGAATCTCAGGAAATCAAAGCGGGCGGGCGGACTTCCTCCAGAACCCTCTCTCCACCTTTCCTTACCCTGGTGGCCGCGCTGCGCGGGATCTCAATTACTAAAAAGAACATTTGTGTCCCGGCCCTCTGCACGCCCCTGGAGTTGACAGTCCAGCTGATCCACACTCCCGCCGGAGCTTCTTCTGGACGCCCCCGGGGTTTGCCAGCACACGCACCCCCACAACTCCAAAAGGTTTCAGCTTATTTTTTGAGCTGGGAAAAGAACGACCGGGAGAAAAAAAGAAGGAGGCGGCGGATGGCAAACGTAGAATAAATGTCCATCTCGTCCTCCGAGCGAAATCGAGGGAGGGGACTCGCTGGGGGGTGGCAAAGAGGGAGCTGCCCATTAAAACCAGCTCTGAGAGTCCTGGCGGCGGCGGCGGTGGCGGCGGCGGCGCGGGACGCGTCACATCCCCTTGACCCTCCAATCACCTCGGGCTCCCATTTGATTGGAAGGCGGCAAAGGCTTTAATCTCCCCCTCGGTGCAGCTGCTTTTGAAGTGAGTTTCCTCGCCAGAGCCCCGGCTGGACAAGCAGCAGCTCACATCGTAGAGCGCAGCGCCGGCTCGGGGCCGCCAGAGCGCAGCGCAAGGGCGCAGCCGGAGGCGGACGCCGCTAACTGCTCCGCGCTCCCGCAGTCCCGCCGGCTGCTCCGGCCCGGCCACCGTTCCGCTGCGGGCCACCCAGGATTATTCGCTTCTGGCTCCAGGCGCCGAGAAGGCGTACTGGGCGCCTGAGGCCGCCGCGCCAGCTCCTCCTCCTCCTGCTGCTGCTGCTGCTGCTCCTGCTCCCCGGGCGAGCGCGCAGCCCCGAGCCCGCCCCGCGCCTCCGGGAGCCCTCCCCCCGCTGTTCCCATGCGTGCGGGTGGGTCATGAGCACAGCGCCCTCGCTTTCTGCCCTAAGAAGCAGTAAGCACAGCGGCGGCGGCGGAGGCGGCAGTGCGGACCCTGCCTGGACCAGCGCTCTCTCTGGAAATAGCTCCGGCCCCGGCCCAGGCTCGTCCCCGGCCGGCAGCACCAAGCCTTTTGTGCACGCCGTGCCCCCCCTCTGACCCCCTGCGTCAGGCCAACCGCCTGCCCATCAAGGTGCTGAAGATGCTGACGGCACGGACTGGCCACATTTTGCACCCCGAGTACCTGCAGCCCCTGCCTTCCACTCCCGTCAGCCCCATCGAGGTAAGGACTCTCTCTCAGGGTTGACCTAGGACCACTACCCTCGCCGCTCCCTACGGGCTTTCTTTCTCTTGGGATCTGAGAGTGGGGGTGGGGTGTCGGAGTGATTCAGCTCCGGGATGAGATCGAAGACAGTGTTTCAGCACCTCAAAACTAGGGCGCAAAGGAGGAAAGAGGCGGAACGGAGTGTGAATGCCAGGGAGCAAAGAGGCCCAAACTTGTTTCTCTCCTTTTAGTATTTAAAACCTCTACCCCAACCCACACCCCTTCCCACTCGGCCCCGAAGTCGGGCGGGGACCTGAATACCGTCCCAAAGTCTGGTCCTCTCGCTGCCCATAAACTAGCGTATGTATACAGTCTCTGAGGCGCCGACTGCCCAAGCCCTTTGAAGAATTAAGAGATGTGTGCGGGGAGTGGTTACAGTTCTGGGTCTAGGAGGCGAAAACCAAAACATCTTGTAAGGTGCCCCCCCCCTCACTAAGAAACTGCAGGAAAGATCTTGACAGAGGTTTTGAGTGGGTTCTTCCGCCTTTCCCAAGGGCGAGAATCTTTGCGGTGGCTGTGGAGGTAGTGTCTCCGTTCTGAAATGCTCTTAGCGGGCTGTTGCGCAGGGGCATTATAAACCAGGAATCTAAAGGGTTTCCCCCTTTTTTTTCTGTGATCCCCCCCCCCCCCACCTTCCCCGTCTGACTCTGCAGCTTGATGCCAAGAAGAGCCCTCTGGCACTGTTGGCGCAAACATGTTCGCAGATCGGGAAGCCGGACCCCTCGCCCTCTTCCAAACTCTCTTCGGTTGCCTCCAATGGGGGCGGCGCGGGTGGTGCAGGCGGCGGCGCCGGGGGCGACAAGGACACCAAGTCGGGCCCCCTGAAGCTGAGCGACATCGGCGTGGAGGACAAATCGAGTTTCAAGCCGTACTCCAAACCTGGCTCGGATAAGAAGGAGCCAGGAGGTGGCGGCGGAGGCGGCGGCGGCGGGGGGGCGGCGGCGGGGGTGTTTCGGCGGAGAAGTCTGGATTCCGGGTACCGAGCGCCACCTGCCAGCCATTCACGCCCAGGACAGGCAGCCCCAGCTCCAGCGCCTCGGCCTGTTCGCCCGGCGGCATGCTGCCCTCGGCCGGGGGCGGCCCGGAGGGCAAGGACGACAAGAAGGACGCTGATGCGGGCGGTGGCGGCGGCAGCAAGGGCGCGGGGGGCGCCTCGGCAGAAGGGGGACCCACCGGGCTGGCGCACGGCCGGATTAGCTGCAGCGGCGGAATTAACGTGGACGCCAACCAGCACCCCGACGGGGGCCCCGGGGGCAAGCCCCTAGGCTCCGACTGCGGCGGCTCCTCGGGTTCCAGCTCGGGCTCGGGCCCCAGCGCACCCACCTCCTCCTCGGTGCTGGGCTCTGGGCTGGTGGCTCCGGTGTCTCCCTACAAGCCAGGCCAGACAGTGTTCCCTTTGCCTCCCGCGGGCATGACCTACCCAGGCAGCCTGGCCGGGGCCTACGCCGGCTACCCACCCCAGTTCCTGCCACACGGTGTGGCACTGGACCCCACCAAGCCCGGCAGCCTGGTGGGGGCACAGCTGGCTGCGGCAGCGGCCGGCTCTCTGGGCTGCAGTAAACCGGCCGGCTCGAGCCCTTTGGCCGGGGCGTCGCCACCGTCGGTGATGACAGCCAGTTTGTGTCGGGACCCGTATTGCCTCAGCTACCATTGCGCCAGTCACCTGGCAGGGGCGGCAGCCGCCAGCGCCTCTTGCGCTCATGATCCTGCTGCTGCGGCCGCAGCGCTCAAATCCGGATACCCACTGGTGTACCCCACGCACCCACTGCACGGCGTCCATTCCTCGTTAACGGCCGCTGCCGCTGCGGGCGCCACGCCGCCTTCCCTGGCTGGCCACCCCCTCTACCCTTATGGCTTCATGCTCCCTAACGACCCGCTCCCCCACATCTGCAACTGGGTATCGGCCAATGGGCCGTGCGACAAGCGCTTTGCCACGTCCGAAGAGCTGCTGAGCCACTTGCGGACCCATACGGCCTTCCCCGGGACAGACAAACTGCTGTCGGGCTACCCCAGCTCGTCCTCTCTGGCCAGCGCCGCGGCGGCAGCCATGGCTTGCCACATGCACATCCCCACGTCTGGAGCCCCGGGCAGCCCAGGGACGCTGGCGCTGCGCAGCCCCCATCACGCGCTGGGACTCAGCAGCCGCTATCACCCCTACTCCAAGAGCCCGCTCCCCACACCCGGCGCCCCAGTGCCAGTGCCCGCTGCCACCGGACCCTACTACTCTCCCTACGCCCTCTACGGACAGAGAGACTGACTACCGCCTCCGCACTGGGGTATCAGTGAGGGCTGCCGGGAGGGTTTCGAGCGAAAGGAACTGGGGGAGGGGAGGAGTCCAGGGAGGGGCGGGATCACGGCGGAGGCTGTTGACACCGCGAGTGGGGAAGACCCACGCTACCGAAGGAAAAAAAATATATATATATACCGTATGTATCTATCTACCCATCAACAGCGAACGAGACCCGGTGGGAAACTCCCCTTTTCCCCCACCTCTTACCTCCCCACCCAAACTTTATAAAAGTTGAAAAAAAATATCATTTGACTTTTTATAGAAAAAGAAGGAAAAAATAATTGAGAAGGTGTTCATCTGAGGACTTCATCGGTGGACACTGGTATTTATTTATGTTAGCTCCAAGCGGACCCGTGGTTCAAAAGTGCATTATTTAGTTTGAGCTCCGTAGGTAAAAAGGAGGAGGGAAACATTTTTTTTTTTAACTTGAGGGTTAAAATGTGGAAAACAAACCCTCCCATCCCTTGTAGATTATAAATAAAAACAAAACCGCCACAGAACTAGAGGTCTTCTCTTTAATGTTACTTTAAAATTGCTATGATTGTATCGTACGTTCTTATTTAATGTCTGACTGAAACACAAATTTACATGCATGTTTGTTACAAAAATGAAAAGGACGAAACAAGTCACAATTTGTCAGCTCTAATTTCAAATTGCAATTATTTTTAAGGTGTATACCATCAAAAGAGAATGGGTATTTTTTTGTATGTATTCTGGAAGAAAACAAAAAAAAAAAAGGAGAAACAATTCTATTCCAAAACCTCATTTGCCTTATTTTGTTCTTTAAAAGGAACACTTAACTATTTTTAATTTTTAAGTCCACCCGCTGAGAAGGGGACAAGGTTTACGTCATGTACTAAAATAATAGACAATGTATCGCTTTAAAGATTAAATTCCGTATATTTGATGTATTAAAAGGTTTTACTTCTTCTTATCATTTTTATTTTTTGGTTAAAGAGAAAAGCCTGGCAGTTTCAGCTGCTGTGCGTTCCCGGGGCCTCACTGCTACTCTTCCCAGGATCCGGGCCGAATTTCCGATTGCTTTGTTGTGATTTTCTGAAACAGGCAAAGGCTTCGGAAGGGCCAGCCAGCCGCGGGGTTGGCCTTCAGAAAAATGTTCTTAAGGGGGAAGTCTGGTGACCTTCGCTATTGCTCATTTCGTTTTTATTTAAATCTTCTCTGAGCAGCTGGCTTGTTAAAAGTGAAAGGGTGGAGGGGGGAGGCCTTTTTGTTTTTTGTTAAGTTCCCCACTCGAGATTTTTGGGCATTTGGGTTTCGTTTTGTGCAGAGAGCGGAGCAGGCTGGGACTCGCCGTCCAGGCCTGGGCTTCGAGGACCTACAGCCACTCGCTGTCCCTCTCTTCACTTTCTAAGCATCCCCCGCCCGGGGCAAGAAGCCCGGATAAACTGGGAGATCGAAGGGCTCTTGGGGAACCAGTTTTCTGGGCCTAGAAAGAGCGCGCGGGACCTCTTGTCCCTCGGGAGTAAAGTGAGTTCGCTCTGCTTTTCTTCTGGCAGCCTGGGGTCACTCAAATACCACTACCCGATCCCGACGCCCACCCCACCGGCTCCTTCCTGCCGCGGGAGTACCGGCCCGCTGCAGGCCAGTGCCGCCGCTGCTTTTCCCTGTCGGCATTGCTCCACAGCCCGCACTCTATCCCGGTCCGCGCCGCCGGAGAGCGCGCTGGGGCAAGGGACCCGGAAGTCCCTTTAAATTCGGCCCCGCGAGGGCCTTAGTGCCTCTGCTCCGCCTCTCCGGGGCGACCAAGTGGGCGCCGAGTGCGGTTCTGGACGGCGAGTTCTTCTGGGCTAAAGCGCGGCGGGAGCCTGGGTCCCCGCGCAGATCCCCGCTGTGCGCGCCGCTCCCTTCTCCCCAACTTGGACCGCGGGACAGAGCTGCCAGAATTGCTGATGGAACCACGTAATGTCCCAATCGCTTCTGGGCGCGGGGGAGGGGTTCCGACCCTCTGTGCCCGCTCATATACACCCCAGTCCTGGGCGCAAGCTCTGGTCTTCTGGCGGTTTGGGAGCTCTGGGCCCCAGGAGCCCTTTCTTGGGATCCTGGACCAAAGTTGCGGCGCTGAGCGAGCACCTCTAGTTCTTGAGTTTTCTCCGAGTCTCGGGCTTCCCGCGGTGCTCAGCTCCCGCCGGTGCCTCTGGGGGCTGCGGAGAGTCGGCCTTCAACCTCGAGCCGGGGTGCGACAGCCGCCGGGCCTCGGCAGCCATTTGCACGGGGGTTAGTGACTTTGAGATTTCCCACCCTCCTCCCAGCGCTTGCCTCGCGGCTGTGGGCCTTGCCCGGCTTGCACGCAGAGCAGCCCCAGGCGACCTCTGGGACTCCGCGGGGAGCTCTCAGGCCGCTGCCCGAGCAGAGTTGGTGGAAACTCAGGCCTCGCCGCCCCTTCTCTGGAGATAGTCTCGGGCGCCTCTGAGAAACTGACGCAGGGACGCCTAGAGACCCGGAAACGGGAACTGGCGCCTGAGAAGGATCCTGGCCCTCAGCGTGCGGGGACGCTGCAGCCCGGCTCCCACTATGGTCTGGCCTAGAGAGGCTAGGCTGGGCCTGGCTCTCGTTCCCAGGCTCTCCGACAGATACCCCCACCACACTCACACACACACACACACCACCACCTCCACCACCATTATCACCACCAGGGGGGCGAGGAAGATGTTCACCGAGCGGTGCGACCAGAGCCTCCACACTCCATTGCCTGCGGCTAGGGACCTGAGAGCCGCTGCTCATCCTCTCACCAGCACTAACCAGGCGGCCCTGGCCACTGTGACCCGCAAGCTTTGTCCTTTGGCTTTGGCGGGATCCCTGGGCCGCAGACGCCTGGCTCGCCAGGACCTGCTCGGGCAGGGAAGTACCTAGAAATTCCACCGCCCTGAGATTCAGGCCTGGGACCCACAGGGAGACGAATGGGACATTCGTGCCTTCATGCCCCCTCCTGGTATTTTATTAACAAAAACCAAAACCCTTAAATTTTTTTAATGAGACTCTTTCCGGAGAAGCTACGCAACGGCAGGAAAATTCCAGTGTTGCGGGGGCCGGGGACTGAGGGCAAAAAGGATTCCCCGACGTGTTGGACGTAGCCAAGTCACCCCTGTTGCCAGTTAGTGAAGGGAGCGTGCCAGTATGTACTGCGTGTCCCGGCAGAGGTTCGAGCCTCCTCCTCGGGGAAATCAAGGCCCCTCCCCAACCCCACCCCCACCCCACAGTCGACCCCTCCGGCGGACCTCTGCTCCTTTCTCCTGAACAGCCACAGGAGCCCCTGCTTGGCAAACCAGCGACAGGAGCCCAAGCGGAGAGCGGCGCGTCCGCCAGGCGGCGCTGCGGAGCCGGACGGACGGGAAGGAGAGGAGGAACCCCAACCTGCCATCAGGTAGTCATCCCAGGACCCCGCGCCGCCTCCACCTTCGCGTGGCTTTCCGAGAGTCCCCCTCCCTGTCGATCCTCGCTTCTTCTTAGCTACTGCGAACCATCTCTCCTGTCCCTCTTCACCTGCTCCAGCTCTGCCATTGTTTTCTCTTGCTTTCTCCCTATCCCTGAAGGGCTGGCCCAGGTGAATGGGTTTCCTCCTCACCTTGTGGAGCTCCCACCACCACCCTCAAGGCTCCAGCAGGTTACAGTGTCTACCATACTGAGGTGGTCCCCACACACATGTGCATCTATTCACTCCTTCATTCACAGATTATTTCATAGCAGGGTGGTACATCCCTTGACTGGCACTCCACACTGATGGAGAAACTGAGCTAGGTCCTGGAGGCCAATGGCAAGGTCAGGGCTTTTTCTCCATTCAGTCCTATACCTGCTTGTCTCACCAGTGTTCTGGTGCTGGATGACTCAGAATAAATACAGATGAGGAATGTGTGCCTCAGAGATAGGAAAAGATCAGGGGCTGAAATCTGTCACAAGGCTGTGCCCCCCACCCCCAGGTAAGCACTGCCAACACAAATACAGATGCCTTTAACACATGGTTCACTCCTGGCTGCCAGTGTGTTACGAATTCACCCACATTCACAGCAATGGTCTGCCTGCTCAGACAGAGGCACACCTGGATCTGTGTGGCATACACTTAGGGTCCCAAGCAAATGGGAGAGGAAGGGAAGCAGGCATTGTGTTTGATCTGTGAGGAAAGGCAAATGAAAATGCCCTTTCTAGGTGATGAACCTGTGCTTTGAAAAACTCATAAAAGTCACCCAGGAGGTGGGATCTGTCCCCTACTAGGCTCTGCACTGGCCTCTGCTACACATATTGGCTTAGGGTTGATTACCCCTGTGGCTAGCAGTCTCATGGTGCTTGGAAAGACTGCAAAGCCCTGATGGCCTGCTCACCTCTGTTATGGACTACTTCCAGTCCATATTATCCTGTGTTACCCCATTTAAACTTCAAAATAACCCACTACTGCACAAACGTTGACATATCAATAAATAAAATAATAAACTTCACAATAATTCCATAGAGTCATTAGTCTTTGTCCCATTTCTCAGATGAGAAACTGAGGCTTGACAGGGGAAACACACCAGCTTGAGAGCCCATAGCTAGTGTGGTAGAGTATACAAGCTGGATTCTCACCTAGACTGCTTACCTGAGGAGATATGAAAGCAGAACATTGCTGGGAATCAGAGATTCTGCTTCCACTAGGGAAGGGGGGGTGGTGGACATAGTTGGCTATTGTTTTTCTCAAGAATTCTGTGTTACTATTTTTTACTTATGAAGATTTTCAAACACACAGAGGTAGGAGGAATAGTGTAATGGACCCCCATAAGCCCATCACCCAACCTCAACCATTATATCAACTCATGGGTAATCTTATTTCCTCTCTATCCTCCAGTTTGCCACCACTCCCATTATTTTGAAATGAAGACAGGCATCTTACCCTTTCACTTCAGGTGTTTTGTCACTTCCAGCCTGGACTGGTTACCAGCCTAAGGCTCATACCCACTGCCCCACCTAAGTTGAAGCGAGGTGAGGTTGAGGATTTTGCTCAAAGTCTCCAGCAAAGCTGGAATTGGAGCTCATTTCTATTAGACCAGAGACCAAGCACTTACAGCTTTCCAGTGCTGGGGGTACATAAAAGGCCAAGGAGGACTGAGCCCTCTGCCCAGTGTGACCCCAGAGTATGCCCTGAGGGCATCTGCCCTGTGAAAAGATTTCACAGTGCAGTGCCTGGTGGAAACACTCAAAGTACAAGGGACATTCCAAGAGTGAGAACAGCTTGAAAGCATATGAAGCCAGGCACAGTGGTGTACACCTGTAATCCCAGTGGCTTGGGAGGCTGAGGCAGGAGGATCCTGAGTTCAAAGCCAGCCTCAGCAACTTAGCGAGGCCCTAAGCAAGTCTGCGAGGCCCTGTCTCTAAATAAAATACAAATTTGGGCTGGGAATGTGGCTCAGTGGCTGAGTGCCCCTGAGTTCAATCCTCAGTTTTCTCATCAATAAAATGGGAAACACTGATACCAACCAACAGGAGTTGCTGTGAGGCTCCAGTGAAATAATAAATTTGAGGGCTGGCTGTGTATCTCAGTGGTAGAGCAATTGCCTAGCATCCAGCTTTCCTCAGCACTGGAAATAATAATAATAAATTGAAATGCCCAACATACTGCCTATCCCATACTATCTTTTAAATATAGGTATTTTCTTTCTTTTCTCCCCAATGTCTCATTTCATTATCACCAACCCTCTTGCTCAATAATTTTCTGTGACTCCCTGTGGCCCAACGACTCTCCATTAGGGTGCCTGTAATCATGGTTCATCTTCTAATCTGACCCATCTTTGCCTGTTCTACCTTGTGCCTCACCTCAAAGTTTAAACCCTCTGCCAGCCAGCTAGCCCTCCAACCTACCCCCAACACCCTGCCCAATCATGCCTATCATACACTCCTTCCCTGAAATATCTCTCCTCTCCCCGCACAGCAAAAATCCCTCGATACTCACCTCTTCCAGGAAGCCCTCTGGATCTTTCCCCTCCATGCACTGCTCTTTCTCTCACTTTGCACTCCCTCAGCACTTAAAGCAAAGGCAGAAGTAGAGGTGTAAAGGCCACTGGGCCAGGGACAAGGACACTTGGTTTTGAATGGTGCTTCTTCATAGTTGTGTGGCCAGGGACAAGTCACTTATCTCTTCCATGAAGTTTGTCTTCAACCCAAACTGACACAGGCCTATGCATACATGGGCGAACCATACATCACTGACACCACGAAAGCAGTAAGTAGCGTGGGTTGCACACTTTACTATTCTGTGCACGCATTTATTCATATCACTATTACTATTTCCGTTTCACAGGTGAGGGTGCCCTCTGAGGAGTAACATGGCAGTATGACACTATGCTGATCCCTGTGCCTGGGATTTTGCCTTTCACCCTCTTTTTCAACTCGCAGTTCTTACTTTGGATCTCAGGCCAAGTGTCAGCTCCCTCTGGACACCCCCCCTGGGCCTTTTCATTGGAGTTAATGCTCTTCCCTTTGCTCCCATAGCTTCTGTCCCTTCCACCATCACACTCACTTTATATTGCCCAGAAAGTTTGGATGAGTTACTGGGGTAAAGGGACCATCTCTGCACCTATGTCTAGTCCCAACAACTAGCATGGCACCTGGAACAGAGTAGGTGTTTGATAACTGTTGGGAGGGGGAAGGAGAAAACAGGTGAAATAAAATAAAAACCAACCAAAGGGAGGACAGATGCAAATAAATTTGGTCCTCTTGGGGGAGATTATGCTTCTATAGAAGGGAGGAGAAGAATAGTAGTAAGGGCCTTAGAGAAACTTTGAATGTTTCTGTTCAAAACTCAGGGTCAGTTGAGCTTCGATGCATTAGTTAGATGTTGCATCTGCTGACAATAACAAAGACCCCTGAACAGTGGCTTAAGGAAAATAAATGTTCTCTTAGTCTGGAGGTGGGCAGTCCAGGTTGGGGTAGCCCCTTGGTCACCAGAGACCAAGGGTCCTTCTGTCTTTGGCTCTGCCAACTCAACCTGGAAGCTTCATGCTCACATCATCTGAGTCCAAGATGACTGCTCAAGCTCAGCTACTATGGCCCAATGCCAAACAGTAGGAGGAAGAGCAAAAGGGGGTGAATGGTCCCCTTCCCATTCTATGGGTCTTTCCAGAATCCACACAACTCTTCCATTTGCCTCTCATTGGATAGAATTTTGTCACATGGCCACCCTTTGTCATAAGAGAGGCTGGGGAATATAATGTGTAGTTGGGCACACTGCTCTCTCAAATAAATTCAAGCTGCTTTGGACAGAATTGTGTCCCCACCTCCCTGCAAAAGCTCATTTGAAGTTCCATTCCCCAGTGTGACACTATTTGGAGATGGGGCCTTTAGGGAGGTAAAGAAGGTTAAATGAGTTCCATGAGGGTGGAACTCTAATCTGAGAGGATATGTGGCCTCATAAGAAGAGGAAGAGACCAAATCAGCCAGTGCCTTGATCTTGGACTTCTAACCTCCAGAACCATGAGAGAAATTTCTGTTGTTTAAGCTGCCCAGTCTGTGCCATTTTGTATGGTGGCCCAAGCACACTAATATGGACAGTGCTGTTACTAGAGGGGTGAGAAGGGGGAGCTGGAAAAGAACATTGGCCAACTCCCCTGCAACCAGTAAGTGAGATCACCCAGAACCACAGTGAGGACAGGTGTTGGCCTTCCACAGGGCCACTGCATGACAACTTCTACCTCTAAACCATAGGTTCTTAATAAAGCGGGCAGGGGACCTGACAGGCCCTCAGTAGTTGTCATTCAGGGCTGGTGCAGCTCAACTGTAATTTTAGAAGCCTGTTGCTTTATAATGCAATGCTGCAGAGTGGGATTTATTAAAAGTAGCTTTTACTCTCATAAGAAACTTTGTAGAGACCTGTTCATTTTGGCCCACACACAACACCAAGCCAGGGAGAAGGGATCTTCTTTTTAAAACAGAAAAAAAGGTTGGGTGAAAAGGGAATGGCGTTGTGAACCCACCTGCCGGCCCTGCCCTGTTATCACTAAAAAACTGAACACAGCCTCCAAGTCAAAACAGGCAGACCCATGTTCAGTCAACTTTGAACTGAACTCACCTTAAATAATTATAGTATAGTTATGGAAACCTAAAAGAAACAAAACACAAATCAGAAGAAGACTAATGATACCATTGATCATAGCAAACAAGTGTTCTAATCCCGCCTGTATAGAGGCGCAGGGCTGAGCCACTGTGCACACCCATGCTAGGCCAGGAATGCACAGGGAGTGTGGGGACAAGTGGAGAAGAACAGAGGAGACTCCTGGGAACTGCAAGGGCTGAAGAGAAAGCAGGAACAGGGATACCACCAGTCTCTTGAGAGGGCACTGATAAATGTGGACTTTTTGGTTGCCCTGTTGCTAGAAGATCGGCTAGCCTTGGGTTTCAATAAGGGAGACATCTCGTGAGTCCTCAGTTAGCTTCTGCCTCCCAGGGTCTCTGCCATTTTTCTTTCACACACTTTACAAACATTCCCTCTCCTCCAGAGTCCTTTAGGGGCAGTTCCCATGGTGGGGATTCTATGCCCGCCACATCAGTATCTCTTAGGCCTGTGGAGCAGGAGGAAGGTTGATGGAAGGGTGCAGGCTTTTTTAGAGAATCCAATAAAAGTGAGGACCTCCCCCCTTCTTAACAATGAGGACACAGACATGATATAGGAAGAATTATTTCAGATCATTCATGGACCTTCAGATTGCAAACCTTCAATCCTGAGGGGAAACCTGTGACTTAAATATGAACATGCCCTAGGGAAACACCCTGAGGAATGCCGGGTTTTCCTTTCCAGATATTCTGAGCACCAATGACTTGGTGTGATCAACTATAACAAATAACTTTTACCACAGGCCAGTGTTAACTCATGCCACCATTATTAGACTCCAGGAAGTGTGCACTATCATTGGCCCAGCTTTATAGATGAAACACAGAAGAGGGGAAATGACTTGTTCAAGGTCACCCAGTCCAGAACTGGCAGTGCTGGGGTTTTTCTAGAGGCTGTTAGACTCCATAGCCAATTGTGTCCAACCTTTACTTCTCTGTACTCTGAGGTCATACACATCTGCCCTTCTCCCCAACACAGGTGTCAGCCCTCATCCAGCAGTGTGCTGGAATCAGCTCATTAGAGGCAAAATGTGCACATCTCTTCCAAGCTCATCATACAAGCTACATTATGTTGGTAGCTTGAAACCAAGCCAGGAGTATTTACACTATGGCAATTGGCAAACACTATAAAATGAAGTTCCCTCTTCTCCCAAAGAGGGATTTGCTCAACTTTTCCTGGCCCATCTCTTCTAATCGGAATAGTGGCAATCTGCAGTTCCTATCAAGGCCATGAATTGGCAGGATCCTCCTCCCTGCCAGTGAGGAAGACCTGGACATTGTCTGCTGCTGCCCCAGGTTTCATGGGGTATTGGAGGAGAGTATAATTTTCCCCATTTGAGCCACTGTGTGGAGTCATCTTCTGACTGCCCTCAGTACTTGGCATTTCCTGCAACCTGAGCTTGGTCTTCTGGAGGCCTGGACCCTTTCTCCCACATAGACTCCTCACACTAGAGCAAACTGACCACTGTGAGATGATTCTGGCAGCCTTCCTGATATGGACAGCCCTTGGCTGCCCAGTTCTGTGCTTCTGACCTTGATCCCTTAGCTGTTTATTGATGCCAGTTTTATCAGGTAGCCACCCCTCCCACCCACTCCCTCAGAAACAAGTCCTACTCCCCTATCCTCACCTTCCCAGGAGTACCCAGAAAAATGCTTAGTGGGGCCAACCAGTAGTGACCATGCATATTCTCTGATCTTTGTCCACAGGGAAACCCCCATCCAAAAGTAAGGGCTCCAGTGAACCAGGCCCAGAGTGGAGCTTCCCCTGTGTCCTCTCACCAGTCTCAGGATTATGATTGTTATTGCTATTTAGTGAGCACTTTCTTTATGCCAAGTACTATACAAAATGCTTTTATACATTATTTTTTAAATCCCCATAAGATATCTAGAAAATAAGCATTATATTAATCTCATGTCTTTTTTTTTAATATTTTTATTTATTTGCTTTAGTTGTACACAATGTGTTTTATTCAATGCATTTTATTTGTACGTGGTGCTGAGGATCGAACCCGGGTCGCCCGCGTGTTAGGCCAGCGCTCCACCACTGAGCCACAATCCCAGCCCCTTAATCTCATGTCTTAAAAGAGAAACTGAGGCTCAGGAAGGTTAAGTGACATGGCTGAAGTCACATAGCTAATAATTAATAGGGCTGAAATGCAAAGCCAGGTCTGTTTCACTCCAAATACCTTGCCTATAAAACTGGTGTACTTCCACTCACAGGTTCTGCCCTCAGAGTCAATAGCATGGTTACAGTTGCTGCCACCCCAGACCTCAGGGAAGTTGTATGAAGGTTAGCCTCCCTTAGGAAGCTTGACTTGCCACCAAGTCAAGAAGGAAGACAATTTGTTCACCTGTGGCAAGACAGGGGCCCAGGTGGAGTTATAAGCCTTCTATGAGTGTGCACTTGCCAGCATGTATTGGGCATCTGCTGCATACGCAGCACTATCTTAGGCATGGAGACAGTGGGGAGATGACCAGTTCATGGTCTCTGACCTCAAATAACTTTCCAGTCCAGTGGAAACAACTGCTATGTTAAGTTAAGGCAGGCTTGGTGGCAAATAGAACCCACGGAGGCCCAGGATTCTTTCCAATAACAAGAACTGGCAGGGAGGGGGCAGCACTTGGCATGGGCTTGGAGGATGAGTTGGCATTTGATGTGTATAAAATGGGGAGTTTGGGGGTTTGAGAGGGAAACCAGCAAGAACAAATGTGTAGAAACAGGATAGATGGTGTCCTGTTCTTTGTTAAGCAGTAAGGAGCCATCAGGGGTCTTTGAGCAGTGCTGTGTGAGGAACATTTGTCAAACTGGAGAGAAAGGGGTGAAGGCCTAGAGGAGCTGGGATGGGGAACAACACCTGGGGTGGGACAATGAAAGACTTGAAATAAAGACCAATTTGAAGGTCTGGTGGTTCAGAGAGGAACAGGACAGGGGAGAGCCTGCAGGAAAGGCAAAGCAAGTATAGACTGTAGTTGGAGAAGGCAGGAGTGGAGTGGAGAGATAGAAGCCAAAAGAGAATTTTAAGGTCTTTGGCCTAGGGTACTGGGCTACACTACTTAACAAAGATGCCCCCACACACAGTGACATCAGGTAAGCTTCTCTCTCAGGTAATTGCCGTGCTGGTGAGACTGTTCTGCTCCAAGATGTCACTCAGGGACTCAAGCACCTCCCATCTTGATGTTCTCATCTTGATGTTCCCCTAGTATATCATGCCCATTCATGTGGTGAGTTATGGACAGAACCCAGCCCATGGACAGTGAGCAAGCAATCCCAGGATAAGAAGCATCCCTTCAAATAAGCGAGGAGGAGGTTGCTCAGTTACATGGCCATGCCCAGCTGCAAGGGAGGCAGTGAAATGTAGTTCCTGGCTGGGTGGCCATGTGCCAGGGAGAAGGGGAGAATGGATTTGGGGTGGAGTAGAGTCAGCTATATCTGGATTCATGGAAGAAACTCCAGAGGGGAGCAGGCCTTGGCAGGGGATGGAGCTGCCAACAGGTTGAGTTTCCAATAGCTGCATTGGGTCAGAGTCAGAGATGTGAATTTGTGAGTTGTAAGCAGAGAAGAGAGAGCAGAAATCTCCGGTATGAGTGATATGTTCCCTAGTGGAGCAAACCAGAAGAAATTTGGACTAAGGGTGGAGCTTGAAATTCATGACAAGTCTTACACAGAACAGTCATTTTGCTGGTTGCATTTTCTAATCCATTGGTGGCGCCAATAAATCCCATCCCATGTATTTTTCTCATCCTGTGAAGTTGACACTCCTTCCTAGATAGGTGGGATCTCTGTTCCCTGCCCTGAAATCTGGACAGGACTGTGCTGAGCAGAAATGTGTCATATGACTTCCAAATCTAAGTCATAATAGGTGATTCGGCCTCATCTGGGGAAGCCAACCCGTGGGACCCAGTTGCCATGTGGTGATGAAGCCAAGGGCCACATGAACAGGCCACATGGGGGTGTCCTAGCAGAAAGCCCCAGCTGTGGTCCTGGCCAACAGCAGCCTCTACTGCCAGCCATGTGAGTGAATTCCTCCCCTGCATTCAGGCTGCCCCAGCTGATCCTGAACAGAACCAAACTGAGCCCTCCCTACCAAGTTCCACCCCAACTGCTGATTCCTGAACAAAATAAATGCTGATGTTGTTTTTAAGCCACAAAATTTGGGATTCTTTTTTTCTTATAGCAATATATTAGTGATATGGGCTAGAATGCCTTTCCCATCCAAACACATAGAAAAAGGGTGACCTGGGTTAACTTTATATTCCTTCACACCTCTCTTCCTGTTTCTCTCCTGCTTGTCTTCCATCCAGCTGTGGCATGACACTTTAGCTGGGTTCCTATCCCCTAGCTCTATGCTTGGACCAGCCTCTGGGACCCCAGGATGGGCATCTCTCTCTCTCTCCCTCCCTGGGCTCAGGCCTTGGCTTGGTCCCCGAGTCCACACCACCAGAAGGATGTTCCCAAGCTCCAACCCTGCCTATCTCCATTCCCAGAGAGCCAGGCTGGTGGCAGAGAGGTGAGAGGAGAGCCAGAGTCTCAGCACCAAGGAATGGGAAGGTCTCCACATTCCCTCAGACACATTTGTCTCCCTTTTGAGGATCTGTGTGAGGAACTGGAGAGAAAGAGGTGAAGGCCCAGAGGAACTGGGATGGGGAGGTGGCCACAGGCACCACATCCTGTGTGAACAAGAGGCCTCAGAGGAAAACTGGCTCAGATGATGTGGCTCTGGGGCTGGGACTCAAGGTTATTCAAGCTCTGGGCATGCCACCAACAAGGTGGGACTCTGGCAAGGTGCACATGGCACAGCCAGTGTGTTATCGGGATGCTAGGTTCCAGGGCCTGTGTCCCATCTAGGGCATGGCCAGGTAGTAGTTACCTGGGTGGAGGGTAGGAGTGAGGATGTGACAGGGAGCTGTGTCATATAGCACTGAGACTTTCTGTAACAGCATTACTCAGACACTTGTTTAAGTGTGGCATGGGGGCATCCGTCGGGACCTGGCTGCGGTGGAGGGGAGACCTACCTTTGAACAAGCCCAGATAACAATGTGTGTATGTGTGGGTGGGTGTGTACTTGTACCTATGTGAATTGGCATGTGTGTACAAGTGTGTATTTCTGTTTGTGAATTCATATGTGATTGAATTGTGAGTTTGTGAGTCTCTGTGTGCTGTGTAAGTGTACCTGTTTGTACCATCACCAGGAGGTGATGGAAAGGGGGCCTGGGAAACAAGATCTTCAGTGTCCTCAGACAGGAGGCCCACCATAAAGAGCAGACTATATCCTCCACCCCATGCCTCCAAGGGCCTGAGCTGAGGCCTCTCTGGAGCAAGCCCCATAGGTTCTCTAGCCCCCACAGGAACCAGGGTGATCCTAAACTGCCAGGTTTCCATTATAGCTCATGGGCAGCTCCCCTGGACTGACAACCAGGTACCTTGTGCCTGCCATGACAAAGGGCTGGCCATCAATCAAATAGCTGGCATGCTGATCCAGTGATAGATCAATAGGTTGACAGATCAATGAATGATGGACAGACCAGCAGCCCACGTGGCTGAGGACAGAGCTGGCAAGTTCCTTGTCTTTACTGCCACTAACACTGTGCATAGGGCTGGTTCAGAGTAAATGCTCAACAAACAGCTGACAGATGAGCAGAAGAACCCATGATATGTCAGGGTGATGATGTAGCTGAGTATCTGGCCAAGGATCCAAGCATGTGAGAGGCTGATTTAATGACCAAGGACCTGATTGAGTGACCAAGTGATTGGGAAACTGAATGAGGGGCTAAGTGTCTCCTAGACTGCCTGGCAGAGGGCATGACTAGGTGGTTTTCAGAGTTCAGAAAATGTTGGGGTCTGGATTGCAGAGTCAACAGCTCCTGGCATAGATCTGAATGGGCTGACCTCTGCCCTGGAAGACCCTGGAGACCTGACAATTCCAGAAACAGCAGAAGTCAGGGCAACTGGGGCAGGGAGGAACTGGGTCATAGGGTAAGGAGACTGGGCCTGTGGACAACACTGGGAGGAGGAATGGAGCTGAGGAGCACTCTAGGAAAGAGATTCTTGCAGAGCCGTTCACAGAGTTCTGGTCTCACAGCCTGAGACAGGTGGGCTGCATCAAGGTGCTGCAAGATCTGTGCTGGAATGGGGAGGAATCTTTTGCAGAAAGATCACAGAGATTCATGTGTGAAAACCCAGCTTTCTCCTGAGACACAGGACAAGAACCATGGCCCCTGAATCTTCCAACCCACTAACCTGACATCAAGAGCAAGTTGAGGACTGCAGTCACCACTGACCCTTCTACTGCAGAACAGTGCATTCAGAAGCCCAGGGGAAGACAGATGCCAGCAAGGAGTCAGGTGGAGGAGTACTTGTCCTGAACTGCCATGGGAGAGATGTCATGAAACCCTAGAACACAGGGTCAGAGGAGGGGGCATCCTGGGTGGTATAGGACTCCTTCATACTTTCAGGGAGGATCCACCTGCCACCATTTTGGCTTATGGCTGAATGATGAGTTTGTCTGTTAGGATTAGGTTCTGTGGCAAGTGACAGACTCAACTAAAAAGCTAACTCTCTCACTCCTCTGCTGTCCAATTGAAATCTAGAGGCAGACAGTCCAGGACTGGCATGGGGAACCTGTTATCAGAGATTTCTGGTCCTTCTGGTTTGTTATTCCACTATACTTTTCATGCAGTCCACGATGCATGCTTGAGTGCCAGCTATCACATCTAGACTCCAGCCAATAGGAAGAAGAGAAAAGCATACCTTTTCCCTTTAGGAACACATCCCAGAAGTTGCCCATGATACATCTACTTATATCTTATTGACCAGAACCTGGTTATATGACCGACCTAGCTAAAAGAGAGGGAAATATAGTCTTTATTTTATTTAGCTCCATTACAAATCAGGGTTCTGGGACTGAGGGGGCGAGGGAGAGAGAACAAAGATTGAAGGATCATTAGTGGCCTCTGCTGGAAGGGACAATGATTGGTTTTGTGTTCTAGTTGAGGGACGTATGCACTTGAAAGCCAAGTCTCAAGTGCAGAGGTGAAACTGCACAGAGCTTTGGAACACTATCACATCTGCAGAATTTTCTGAGGGCCGTGTTTTCCCCCTTTGGCCCCTCAGCGTCCTACGGAGAAACTGAGCTGAGAAGCAGAGAGGCCACCTTCGCCCTTTGAAATGGTTGCTTTCTATTTCCAAAGGCCCGGCCTTGAGGAAGTAACGTCTTATGTCCTCCTTGAGTCTGCTCATGGCAAAATCTTACTGACGTGCCCACTAAGACCTAGTCCCTGTGCTCCTCATCACTGTGGGTCCCAAATCCTTCCTAGACAGGGCCCATCCAGAGCCACAACTTCGATTCCAGAGCAAGCACAAATTCTGAAGATCTGCCCTCCTATGCCTGAGTCAAATGGCAGGTTCTGCATCAGGAGCAGACGGGTGCTATGGAGAGCTCTGGGGCTCCAGGACTCATGTTCCAGCTGGGTCACTGGCTGGTTCTGTGGCCATGGCACCTCATGGATACACACACACACACACACACACACACACACACACACACACACACAGCATAATTTCCTCATCCGTAACATGGGACGAGAGCAGTGGTCCAACCTCACAGTGTTATGTAAGTGGTGAGAACAGGACCCGCCAGGTGGCAAGGGCTCAGGCCCTCATAGTGCTCTGGAAACAGCGACAGTCTGTGTTACCTGCCACCACAGCTTTCCAAGGGCAAAGAGCCCTACCTTTTCCGTCCCATGAGGCCCCCTCTCTCTCCCCCGTGCTCAGTGGAGCATCCCCACAGCTGGGTGGGTCTGGGCACAGGTTGGCATGGAGGGAGTGGATCTGTGGCTCCTCTTCTGCCTCCACAGCAGCCACTTCCCACCCAGAGGAGCCAAAGGGGCTGTGCTGTGGCCATGAGGCATACACAGCTCCCCCTCCACGTTGGAGAATGCAGCAGGAACGGGGACCCCCACACGCCCCTTGCCTTCACATAGCCCCTCTCCCAGAACAAAGGATAATGGGCAAAAATGAAATTTGCTTCCCCACTTCCCTCTGGTTCCTTGAGTGCCACTTTTCTGCGTATTTATGATAATCATCCCTGCAACAAAAACAGTGACTTCACTGTCTAAATAATAAGGTAATTTGTTACAGCTAATTACTCAAGGACTTCCTTAATCTCAATTAAAAGATCCAAGAGGATTCCTGCCCCCTCTCATTCTGGTGTTCCTGAAGATCCCCCTAATGTATTCTGGATCACAGATTAGTGGGGAGCCAAGAATGGTCCGTGCTGGGCAGAACTGCTAAAATCCATCCCCGCAACGTGAAGCAGTGATTTATTGTGACATGGAATGTGGGACATTTCCCCAGCTTTTGTGATTGTGGTAATGAAGCTGTAAACCAAATAGCATGAAATGAGGCAAGGCCTTACAATTTAATCAGCTCGTAAACAGATCTACTGCATCAAGCAAATGACATTATTATCCATCCGAAGTAAATCATGCTAATCTCGGGAGATAAAATCAACATCGTTAATGGTCACATGTCATATTCATCAACACTAAACCATCCCCTTTGACAGATTAATCCTAACTACAGCTCCCAGGATGTATGGTAATAGGGCTTGTAGCATGCATTTCACTCCGCGCCAGGCTAACCAGCACTCTTAGGCTGCTATTACAAATAATTTTTTTATTGATTTACATATTTTAAAATGCATTTAAGGTGAGGCACCATTAAAAACCCTGTCACCCACCCATATTTCTTCCCTACATTCCCAGACTTTATTAATAGGAATGGGAAGACAAACGCAGTAAACCTTATAAATACTTTGTTTAGGGCACTGTTAGGGGTAATTAAGATCAGGACTGGGGTTTGGGAGGCGAGACAGGGACAGGTGAGGAGCAGAAGGGGTAACAGAAAGAAGGGAGGACCCTCTGGTGGCTCAGGGATAAAGGCTTTCTGTGCTTCCTGTTTTCTTGAGAGTTGTCAGGAAGAACGGGCGCAAAGCCTTCCCTGAGCCTGACACAACGCCCCCCCCACACACACCCTAGCTTCACCTGGTCAACTTGGCCTACTGCATGTGCATCTGCGCTTGTGCTTTGGTCGCTGTGTCCTGCCTGCTGACTTCAAATGCCAAATGTATTTATTTATCATGAGGCTGACCTAGGATGAATGCTCCCGGAAAAGTGTCCACTATTCAAAATGTCACTTCCCCTCAACAAGCCGCGCATTATATTGACAGGCCTCTGAATGACGAGGGTGGATGGAGGTTCCACCAGGGCAGGCACTGCTGCCTGGGCTGAGGGACAGAAGGAGGAAGAGAAGGGGAGAGGAACTACATAGATGCCCAAATTATCTGCACCCTCCTCCAGGATCACAGAAGCAGTGCGAGCCAGGACCGTGACAAGAAGTGCAATCTGGAGACTTCAGGGGCTGTGTTGCTCAGTAGCAAGCAGACAGTGACCCACCTTATCCTAGGCACCTTTCTTTTTTTTTAATATTTATTTATTTGCTTTAGTTGTACACAATGCTTTTATTTGTACATAGTGCTGAGGATTGAACCCAGGCTGCGCACGTGCTAGGCGAGCGCTCTACTGCTGAGCCACAATCCCAGCCCCTAGGCACCTTTCTGATGGGCACCTTTGAGGGGCTTCCTATCCATCTGTGAAGCCAATGGAGAGCGGGAAGGAGGCAGTTGTCCTCCAGTGACAGCAGAGAGGAAGAGAGTCCCAGACTCACCAGGAATGACCATGTAGACCTTGCACTGCACAATAGCATCCTCTGGAATTACTCAGTACAGAAACCCTGAGATCCCCATTTCTTCATGATTCATGTCCACATCTACCTGGATAGAAATCCAGGAAAATGTACCCAAATCAAGCTATTGAACTCAACTGAGGCACCCTCTGTGGATGAAAAGACCCACCTCAGCAGGCATATATGGACTGAGGTAAGTCACAGACACTTCCAGACCCCACATGGATGCATTGTACAGTCCTCCTCCTGCTGGGAATTACTTCAGAGATGGCATGTTTGATAGAAACAACAGGAGCCTGAAAAACTTCCCATCCCAGGTCTACACTTTGTAAAATTCTGTCTATTGATTAGGCCAACTAATGAAATGATGCAAAGAGCAAATTAACCTCAGGGCTTAGGTGGCACCAAGTTCAAGCAGTCAGAACCCACTGAGCTATGAGCATCTCTATAAATATTTTGTCCTGGGTTTTCCTTGATCCTTACTAAGGACCCTGGGGATGGCCTCTGTGTTGGGGGCCCTGGGCAGCCAAGACGAGTCCTTTTTCTGGAGCTGCTTGGTCTGAATTAGTATGCTTTAGGAGTGATTCCAAAACTGGAGCATGAATCAGAATTTTCTGGTTGTTTGTTAAAACAAGATTGCTGCCAGATGTGGCATTACACAACGAATCCCAGTGACTTGGGAGGCTAAGGCAGGAGGGTTGCAAGTTTGAAGCCAGCCTCCACAATTTAGTGAGGTCCTAAGAAACTTAGTGAGTCCCTGTCTCAAAATAGAAAAAAAAAAAAAAAAAAAAAAAAAGATCTAGGGATGTAGCAATGTAGCTCAGTGGCAAAGTGTCCCTGGGTTCACTCTCTAATTCCCAAAACAAAAACAAAACAAAACCCCACACACATATTGCTAGGCCAAACTCCCACCTCCCAGAGTTTCTTATTCAGTATGTATGGGGTGAGGACTGAGAGTTTGCATGTCTAGCAAGTTCCTGGGTGATGCTGATGTTGCTGGTCTCAGAACCACACTTGGAAAACCAGGGTTTTGAGGGTAGGAACAGCTAAGCCAGGGAGGGGTAGAGGGAACAGTGGAGAGGCAGAGGTTAAAAGCTCAGTTGGATCAGCCTCCTCATTTCAGAGAAAACATTCAGCCTTCGGTTTTTTTTGGGGGGACTAGCTTATTTTGCTTAGCATAATATTCTCCAGCTCTACCCAGTTACAAGCAACGGCCATAATTTCATTCTTCTCTAAGGCTGAGTAATTTTTCATTGTGTATATACAAAACATTTTCTTTATCCATTCATCTGTTGAAGGGCACCTAGGTTAGTTCCATAGTTTGGCTATTGTGGTCCTTTGTGTATTGCCAAGGAGTGGGATACCTGGGTCAAATGGTGGTTCCACTGCAAGTTTTTTGAGGAATCTCCATACTGCTTTCCATAATAGTTGCACCAATTTGCAGTCCCACCATCAATGTATGAGTGTACATCCTCACAAACATTTATTGTTATTCTTGATAATTGCCATTCTGACTGAAGTGAGATGAAATCTTAGTTTTTTGGGTGTTTTTTTTGTTTGTTTGTTTTGTTTGTTTTTTGTTTTGTTTTTTGTTTTTTTGTTGTTGTTGTTGATTTGTTTTTGGTAACAGGGATTGAATTCAGGGGCACTTGACTACTGAGCCACAGCCCCAGCCCTATTTTGTATTTTATTTAGAGACAGGGTCTCACTGAGTTGCTTAGTGCTTCTCTTTTGCTGAGATGTGTGCCACCATGCCTGGCTAGAGTAGGTTTTTTTTGTTGTTGTTGTTGTTTTTATATTTTCTTAGCTGTTGATGGATCTTTATTTTATTTATTTATTTATTTATATGTGACGCTGAGAATCGAACCCAGTGCCTCACACATGCTAGGCAAGTGCTCTGCCACTGAGCCACAATCCCAGCCCCTGGCTAGAGTAGTTTTGACTCACATTTCTCTAATTGCTAGAGATGTTGAACATTTTTTCATATATTTGTTGATCAGTTCTATTTCTTTCTTTTTTTTTTTTTTTTTTTTTTTTGGTACCGGGGATTGAACTCAGTGGCACTCGACCACTGGGCCACATCCCCAGCCCTTTTTTGTATTTTTATTAGAGACAGGGTCTCACTGAGTTACTAAGTGCCTCGCCATTGCTGAGGCTGGCTTTGAACTCGCGATCCTCCTGCCTCAGCCTCCCAAAGTGCTGGGATTACAGGCATGCGCCACCGCGCCCGGCTAGTTCTATTTCTTTTTCTGTGAAATGTCTGTCCAGTTCCTTAGCCCATTTATTGGTTGGGTTATTTGTTTTTTTTTTTTTTTTTTTTTGTTGTTGTTGTTGTTGTTGTTTTTTGGTGTTGAGTTTTTTGAGTTCTTTATATATCCTGGAAATTAATGCTCTATCTGAGGTACATGTGGTAAAGATTTTCTTCCATTCTGTAGGCTCTTTCATCACATTATTGATTGTTTCCTTTGCTGAGAAGAAGCTTTTTAGTCCCATTTATTGATTCTTGATTTTACTTCTTTTGCTTTAGGAGTCTTGTCAAGAAAGTCAGTTCCTAAGCTGACATGGTAAAGATTTGGGCCTACTTTTTCTTCTATTAGGAACAAGTCTCTCTTCTAGTGCCCAAGTTTGATCCACTTTGAGTTGAGTGAGAGGGGTTTAATTTCATTTTGTTACATACGGATTTCCAGTTTTCCCAGCATCATTTGTCAAAGTGGCTATCTTTTCTCTAATGAATATTTTAGATGTCTTTGTCTAGTGTGAGATAACAGTATTTATGTGGCTTTGTCTCTGTGTCTTCTATTCTGTACCATTGGTCTACATGTCTGTTTTGGTGCCAATACCATGCTGTTTTTGTTACTTAGACTCTGGAGTATAGTTTAAGGTCTACTATTGTGATGCCTCCTGCTTCACTTTTCTTGATAAGGATTGCTTTAGCTATTCTGTGTATCTTATTTTTCCAAATGAATTTCATGATTGATTTTTTTTAGTTCTATGAAGAATGTCATTGGGATTTTAATAAAAATTGCACTAAATGTATATAATGCTTTTGGTAGTATGGCCATTTTGACAATATTAATTCTGTCTATCTAAGAGTATGGGAGATCTTTCCATCTTCTAAGGGCTTCTTCAATTTCTTTCTTTAGTGTTCTATAGTTTTCATTGTACAGGCCTTTCACCTCTTTCACCTCTTTTATTAGATTGATTCCCAAGTTTTTGTTGTTGTTGTTTGAGGCTACTATTGTGAATGGGGTAGTTTTCCTAATTTCTCTTTCAGTGGATTCATCACTGATGTATAGGAATGTGTTCGATTTATGAGTGTTGATTTATATCCTGCTACTTTGCTGAATTCATTTATTAGTTCTAGAAGTTTTCTGGTGGAATTTTTTGGATCTTCTAAATATAGAATCATGCTGATGGCAAATAATGATAGTTTGATTTCTTCTTTTCCTATTCATATCCCTTTAATTTCTTTCATCTGTCTAATTGATCTGGCTAGAATTTCCAGGACTATGTTGAATAGAAGTAGTGACAGAGGGCATCTTTTCTTGTTCCAGTTTTTAGAGGGAATGCTTTCAATTTTTCTCCATTTAGAAGGACTTTAGCCTTGGGTTTAGCATAAATAGCTTTTACAATGTTGAGGTATGTTCCTACAATCCCTAGTTTTTCTAGTGTTTTGAATATGAAGGGATGCTATGGGGAGCGGGTATGGGGATAGGAGGGATAGTAGAATGAATTGGACATTATTACCCCGTGTACATATATGATTACATGACCAGTGTGATTCTACATCATGTACAACCAGAAGAATGAGAAGTTATACTCCGTTTATGTATGATGTATCAAAATGCATTCTACTGTCATATATAACTAATTAGAACAAATTTTTTTAAAACTTAAAAAAAAAAAAAAAACTCAGTTGGGTCATGGCAGGAAGCTGAGGCCAGAACAAGAAGTGAGGTCAGGAGTGGGCTTCCACATCTCTGTGGCCTTTCCTCTTCTAAGATTTTGGTTCTCTACATGTGAGTGAGCAAAAAGGCCTAATAAGCCAAAGTCTAGAACCCCAGAGGTCAAATTCGAAAGTAGTTTGTGTTGTAGAGGCCAGAGGTGGCTGGATTCTAGCTGCAGCCCCTGACCTGCTATAGGACCTGCAGTGTTACTCTCTTCCTGCAGTCCCCTCTCCTCCCGGAGACATTCAGCACAGAACTGCCCTGCTTGAAGGGTTGGGAAGAGACAAGGCAAAGGCAATTGCTAGACCTGTTAAAAATTAGTAAATAGTTCAAACATCTCACTATAAAACAACAGGAATTTTTATTTATTTCATTATTTATTTATTTTGGTACTGGGAATTGAACTCAGGGGTGTTTTACCACTGTGCTACCCTCCCAGCCCTTTTTATCTTTTGTTTTTGAAACAGGGCCTTACCAAGTTGTTGGGGCCATCCTTGAAATTGCAATCCTCCTGCCTCAGCCTCCCAAGCCACTGGGATTACAGGCATGCACCATTGTGCCCAATGCAAGCAGCCTTACCCCTCCCTCAAGGTTAGATCACTATAAGGTTGCCATGGAGGATACAGGCTGTTGCATGACCACATGAAGTCCACACTACAAGAAAAAAAAAAAAAAAAAAAAAGCCTTATTTCTTTGAAACTCTGTCTGCTTTCACTTTAAGGAGCACATGACATTTGTAACATATGATGTTTCTTATTTTCCTTTTTCGCTTTGACCACTAGGAAGCCCAGAGCCAAATTTTAGTAATTATGTAAGATTGGTATGTATATCTGCTTGCTGCCCCTCCCCAGCCCTTTCATCTTATCCATCTAGACTTTTTCTATTTCTTCTGGGCCTTGAATTTTAAAGATTATACTTCTTTATTTTTGAAAAAAAAATTCTATGTTTGCAGAGATTTGTTATTCTTTTTGCTACCCTTGAAAATCAACTCATTTTTTAAAAATGGCAGAATGGGTCAGAGCATTAAAAAATAATTAAGGAAGATGATTTTCTGACATACCCTTTCTGCTCAAACGCCTGCTTCCCCATGCCTTGTTGATGTGGAGAGGTTCTGAGGTCCATGGATACCTCAGAAGCTCCATGGGGTGGAGCTGATAGGAATGATTTTTCCATGGGTGACCTGAGTCACGATTTTCAGCTCAAGAACATGGGGCCAAAATTCATTCCAGCTGCCTGGCCTCCCTTCCAGAGAGTTGTGGGAGCTGCCAGCTGCTTAGCAAGGCTTACTGCCCCGACTCCAGGTTTGCTGGGCCCCTCTCAGCCCAAGGAGTGGCTCTTCCCAGTATAACTGCGGCTCCTGGGATCAGTTTGGAAACTGGCAGGGCCAAGAGGCACTAGCAATGTCTTCCAAATCAGAGTTGGGAAGGACCCTGGGTCTCCACTAAGGGGAAAGGGGGGGGGCAGTCTCCAGAACCCAGAGGGTTAGATGCTGTCCCGTCACCTTACATGAGAAATGGCTGTGATAAAATAATAACCAGGAACAGTAGGTGACCCAGTTTGAACAAAGGGGCTGAGGATCGATGCTCCGCAGCCACTGCCCGCTTTGTGGGCCCTTTTACTACAACATTATATATTATATGCAAATTGTGGCACAAAGTTAAGGCTGCTTTTCATGTCAAGAGGCTTCTTTGAGCCTATATGTTATATTTTTCAGATCTTGGACAGTAACATTTTTCTTTTTAGCACGAAGTTGCTCAAGGTTCATCTGAGACTCTTTTAAATTGCTGCTTTCAGAGAAATAACAATGTAAAATGACACGATGATGTATGGCCCCGTCCAGCAGACCGGGGCTGCAGCAGCCGCAAACACCACCAAACCTCTGGGAATGAAGCGGTCTCTGGAGCGCCATTGTGCAATTGTCCTAACCGGATCATTTTTAATTAGTTGCAATTAATTTCAAGTGACAGCGTCCTGCAATATCAAGTCAGAGAGGCTCTGGTGCGTGGGTGGGGTTATTAGGAACAGACGGCTGGTGAGAGAGAAGCCAGAGGGAGGTCGCATCATGAGGCCCTTACCTACAAGATTCTCCGGGTGGGGGTTAGAGAGATGATCATTTCCTGAGCTAGGGGAGAGAACATCTTCCTAATGTTGCAAATGTTCTGATTCTTTCTGGGCTGTGTGTGGGCTTTGCTAAGTGGATACTTATTACATCCTGTACATATGCTCTTTTGGTGGGCTGCAGGTTGGCAATTATCTCACTTCGGTAACATAAAGTGGTTTGGCCACCTGACCTCTGCCTTAGGCAGGCAGAAGCAGGCCCTGAAACCAGGATTCGGGCAGGTAGTTTATTTGAGAGGTGGCCCCAGGAGTGAGGAAGTGATCAGGAAAGAAAAGGAAAACAGTAAATGGTGTTTTGTTGTTGTTGTTGTTGTTGTTGTTTTATTTTTTTATTTATTCTTTTTGGTTATGCATTACAGTAGAATGTATTCTGATATATCCTGTATACATGGAGTATAACTTCCTATTTTTGTGGTTGTACATGATGTGGAGTTACACTGGTCATGTTATTATATATGAACATGAGAAAAATTATGAGTAAATGGTGTTTTGTTTTGTTTTGTTACTAGAGATTGAGCCCACTGAGCTATATCCCCAATCCTCTGTATTTTTTATTTTGACATAGGGTCTCACCAAGTAACTGAGGCTGGCCTCAAACTTGAGATTCTGCTGCCTCAGCCTCCCCAAGTAGCTGGGATTATAGGAGTGTGCCACCACACCCAACAAGGAGTGTGTTTGGGGGTAAGTCAACACTGTGGGTACCTGGAACTCACTCCTACTGGGGAACTTGGGAGACAAGATAGAATGTATCCCATCCAGGGGGTCAAGGAGCAGGGATATTTATGCAATGATCCTGTGGGTCAGTGGTTGGGGACTCCTTCCTGCCTCTGTGTAAAGACACACAGGTAGCTGGAGAAAGCTCTCAGGCAAAGAAATGCAGCAACTGGCAACTGAAAGTCAGGTATAGAGTAATAGATACGGTGAAGGTGAAGGGGATAAGGGGGCAGTGACCGTGTCTGTCATATCCTCTATGACATTTTCCAGTTCAAAATTCCTAAAATTTACCCAATACCTCTCCATGTCCCTCTAAGGCTCTTGCACAGAGAGTTTAAATAGAGTGACATGCCCAGGGCCACTGAGACTGGCAAAGGAGAGCTGAGAAATCAGGTTTCCTGCTCCACAGTAGCAGGAAATCCCACCCTGCCACACTATAGCTCAGCACAGGGCTACCACATCCAGGAACCCAAGCTGTGTTGGCCCAGGCTGACTGGGACTTTTTTCTCCCAGTCAGAGTGGGCACTTCCATATCCTGTGTTCCTAGCAGACATCACTAGTTGATTGATCTTTGAACTCATTCTCCTGCATCCAGATGTGGATTTAGAATTCTTTCAACAGGATGCAGCAGGGAACTGCATTAAAATTGCTTTGCATTAAGCAGTGGTATATACAAAAGATATAAATCCTGTTTTCTCCCCTGGCCAAGAGAGACTCTCCTTCTGAGCATAGTGTTCTCTAATCAAAATGTTTTGGGGCACAGATTGACTGTATAGTTTACTTCCATAGTAGCAAGATCACTCTTTGTCTCCTACCAACTGAATCTTTAGGGCCAAGTGGCTAATCCCCACTTCAAATGCACCTGCTGTTCTGAACCAGAACCAGGGCACTTGGCCTCCATCCTGGCTTCTCTGGGAAGGTAGAAGATAAATATATCTCCTTGGACTCCTTCTTTTTGTTCCCAAAGCCACCCTTCATTGGTTAATCAGCAGAAAGGGACCAGGAACTAATAAAACCTAGCCTTTTTTGGGGGAGTAATGACAACTACAAGAAAGATTTTTTGTTTTAGGGTGTTCTGTTTTGTTTATATGGTCCTGGGGACTGAAGCCTAGGGTGCTTTGCCACTGAGCTACAGATTCAGTCCTTTTTATTTTGAGAGAGTATCTAAGTTGCTGAGGCTGGCCTCATACTTATGATCCTCCTACCTCAGCCCCCCCAAATCGCTGGGATTATAGGCATGTGCCACTGTACCCGGCTCAATGAATGGTTGTGGAAGCTAATCTATAGAACCAACCTAGGTGCCTTTCAACAGATGAATGGATAAGGAGAATGTGGCACAAATATAAATGGAATATTACTCAACTATAAAGAAGAATAAAATTATGGCATTTACCAGTAAATGGATGGAACTGGAGACTATCATACTAAGTGAAATAAGCCAATCCCCCAAAATCAAAGGCTGAATGTTTTCTCTGATATGTGGATGCTGATTCATAATAGGCTGGGGGGTGGGGTGGTGTCTGGGAGAAGGAGTGGAAGTTCACCGGATTGGACAGGGGGAAATGGAGGTAAGAAAGGGGGGATGGGAATAGAAAAGACAGTAGAATGAATCAGACATAACTTTCCTATGTTAATATATGAATGCACGACCAGTGTAACTCCACATCATATACAACCACAAGAATGGGAAGTTCTATTCCATGTATGTATGATATGTCAAAATAAATTCTACTGTCATGTATAACTAAAAAGAACAAATGAAAAAAAATTTTTAAAGAACAGCTATCGAGCACTCCCCTTATGCCACACATTGCTCTAACATTTTCCTATACCATATTATCTCATTTTACTTCCAGAACCCAGTAAAATGATATTACTATCCCCATTTCAGAGGGAAAGAAACCAAAGCCCAGAGAGCTTATGTAACTAACTAGGGACTAGGATAAGAACTCAGGCAGGCTGAGCCCAGGGGAACCCCAGGGATGGAATTCTGACACCCGCTATGTTTCCATTGAATTTTGGTTCATTCTTCCTCAAAAGTGAAACACACACTCTAAAAAGTCATCCTCCCCAAAATGCAGCATGTATCTGACTAACCACTTCTTTTCTTCTCTCTTTAGAAAACTAAATAGATAACATTGAGTCTATTTGGGGAATGCCTAGAAATAACTGGAGACCTGGGACTGCCTCCTTCCTCCTGGGTCCTAGGCCCATTGCTGCCTCAGGTTAGAATGTAAGGACTCTGTCTTGGGAATGTGTGTTGACCCCAGACATTACAAGTGCAGCTCCCAAGAGGAACCAAGTCCCCCCTCAGAGCTCTTTCTGGTGCTACCATCCATTAACTTACCAAAACCCTGTTCTCTGTACTGGATCAATTTTCCCATCTATGAAAGATGTATCTTTGCCCCAGAAGTGTCTGGGGGTTTGTCAGATTTTGTTTTGTTTTTATGGTGCTGGGCATCAGATCCAGGCCTTGCCCATGCTAGCAAGTGCACTACCACTGAGCTACATCCCCAGCTTACCAGTGACTTTGAAGTCACCATCTTATCACATTAAAAAATTTTTTTTTTATTCCTCAACATCTCTTGTCTTTGAAGTTCTCATAAGCTGATCTTAAATAGTTCCAGGCCTTGGACAGTTTGTTTCTTCAGTGATTTTTTTTTTTAAACTACTTCCTTCCCCCAATCAGTCCTTACTTTGCCAAGACTATGGTGAAATTCCTCTTCTTGGGTCTTGGGGCTCTCCATTTTGCCCCAGCTCTCTTGAGCCGAGTCATGGGGTTTTCTGAACTTTGTTACTCTGCTGTGGAAGCCCTTCTCTGGAGCTTGCCCACAGAGGCCCTGTTGCCCCTGGACTTGTACATTTCAGGACCATGAAAAGCTACCACTTCAAGGCTGTCGTTGGGGAGCTTATGAATTTATTGGAGGCACAATTGACATTATTGTTCCTGAGATGATTGAGGAGGAGAAAACGTGGAAAATTGGAATAACAAAGCACTTCATTTCAAGAAGGAAGAAAGGCAGGCTTTGGGTGGGGTGTGGGCTGACAGCCGTCAAAAGGGCCTTCCTAGAGAAGGTGCCGCAGAGTGGCTTCCAGCCCATCAGAACCATGGCCTTCTTTTATTATCAGGTTCGTCACACCCATTTACTATCCTAGAATGGAAAGCAGAGATAATATAACTAACCTATCCACATAATTTTTAAAAAATCAATATATTGACCCAACTGTAATATAAAGGAGAAATTAAGGAAAGTACGTTATAATATCATAATACATATTTCAATATGTAAATGTTTAGGAATAATGAAGAAGTGGAAAGCTAGCACCTACACATAAAACCGCCCAATGGGGCAGCTATCCGTGCCACAGCCGGCCACAAGACATTGTGCTGCAGACAGGAGCCACAGGGGGTATGTCCCATCCATGAAGAGTAGTTTCAGAACCAGTGAACAGCTCTAGATAAGGTTCTATATACAACACAGGACAGTTCCCCCTCAGTTGATCCAAAAACTACATTCCCAGAATATAAAAAATACAATGTATGTTAACAGCCATGCAAAAATTCTTGGAGTCAAACAAAGCTAGGTTCCAAGTCTGGCCACTGTAAGTCACGCCTTTCCACGGGGATCACTGTCAAGCCCAGGACCTCTCCCATAGCTATGTAGACTGTGCTCTGCACAGTCCTTTACTTCATCACTTAAGTGAATGGTGCCCCCTAGAGTTGTGGAGAACACAAAGACCTGGGCGGAATTTTCAAAAGTTGCATGGGACACAGGAGAGTTATTCATTGCGTGGGACTGTCTTATAGGTTGCAGCATCCAGAGAGCACCCCTCTTGCTCAGACACACACACACACACACACACACACACACAGTAAATGCTAGCATATACAGGTGGAAAAACAAAGCAGAGAGGTTAAGTTACTAGTCATCTCCTGGCCACACACCTTGAAGTAGGCGCAGCAGGGTGCAGTGACACACGCCTGTAATCCCAGCACTTTGGGAGGCTGAGGCAGGAGGATCGCGAGTTCAAAGCCAGCCTCAGCAATGCCGAGACACTTAGTGAGACCCTGCTTCTAATAAAATATAAAAAAGGGCTAAGGATGTGGCCCAGTGGTCGAGTGCCCCTGAATTCAATCCCCGATACCAAAAAAAAAAAAAAAAAAAAAAAAGAGGTAGGCGCATCCATAGCCCAGGACCACACAGAGAATCACAACAACCCACAAACCGGAATATTCCCAGGGCCTAGCCCCAGAGACTGCCCCAACCAAAGCAGCTAAGGCCACAGAGGACCCACAAAGCCTGTTCAGCTCACACCCTGGACCTGTGTCCCTGGTAGGAGCTATGATTAGGCCTAGCTGTGGGGTGAAGGTGGACTCCTGTACTGGGCTTTCATGGGAGGCTGAGTGAGGCAGGCCTAGCAAATAAATTTCTTAACAGAGAAGGGGTGTGTGGGGGGGCACGCATGCGCATGCCCCCTGCTATTGCAGTCACCTCTACTGCTGTCTAGCAGGAAAGCAGGCATTTAAACCCCTGATGGCAGCTTTCACAATCTTTCACATTGCAGCTTTGGGTGGGGACTTGCCCAAAGCTGGGGGCGAGTGTGACTGTGGAATGGGGCATTGAAGAGCAGAATGCTGAAATTTCACTCTCAGAAAGACCAGGTAGCAGGGCGGAGAGGAGGAGACTTGACTCCCTCCAAAGCCCAGCAGTGATTCCCTACCCTCATGCAGGGCCTGATTCTAATGTCTTCTGATGGGACAAATTGGTGAGCACAACTATTAGCTGGGTGACATCAAAAGGCATTAATCTCTGGTTCCCGAGCAAGACTAGCACCACATTAGTGCCTTGCACCCAGTCATTATTAAGACTTTAGCCCAAGGGTGTAATAAATGTTTTATGGCATGCAAACCAAGGTAATGGAATGCAAATCCCATAATATAGCCATACATTTATTTTCTAATGGAGCAAATGATGATGTATTTTATCTGAGAAGAGCTGCCAATAGGACCTGCTAGGGAAATGTGAAGTTAGATACCCAAAGGGAGAGTGGGTGGCCCTGCTCAGGTGGGGGCATGGGTGGACCAGGGTGGGAGCCACGGTGGGACTTCCCAGCAACGTTCAAGCTTTTGTGCGTGCAAAGCTTCTGGACAAGCCCATCGTTCTTGCTCTCGCACCCCTGAGTACCCCCCTTTTGGGGCATATATTGAACATTCTGAGGCTTAATTACATCCCCTTTCCAGAATGCCCCCCTCCCCAGAGCCTCCACCCCCAGCCAGAGCTGCATACCAATAAGCTACTCAGCTCATATTGGCTTTCCAAAAATATGGCCGCATTAAGGTGTGAAATGTTAATGGGATTGAGGGGCGCAGGGCTATTTCTCCAGTGGAGTTAGGGCTTGGCATTGGTGCTGATTTTATTAAGAAGCCGACATTGTTCAGTCGCAGCCCTGGGGCTGGGAGGAAGGCTGAGCTGGCTACCCAGGGCCACTGTAGCCTTGGGAAGGGCTCTTGGTATAGAAGTGCCCTAGGTCTTTTTGACTGCCGCTACTTCAGAAAGAACTTTCTGATTATTCCAGTTGTCCAAAAAGAGTAAGGGTTTCCTGCTGCAAGTGGAAATACTCTTCATTCCCAGTAAAGACTTCAATGCTTTCTATGTTGTCCCCCCCAGGCACACAGTATCCAGCCAGGGGAGCAGCTGTCAGGCTCCTGAGCCCGAGACTGATGTTCTGTTCCTAGATGTGTGAAGGCATCAAGAAGTCCAAAGCTGTCCCTGTCTTCAAGGTACCGATGATCCAACCAGAGAAAAGGATGTACATCAGAAAAGAAATTAACATTGTAATGGTTTAAGGGTCACCCCAGTATATCCGAGGGGTACAAGTTTCCTTGCAGAATTTTTAGAAAAGGCATCCATTGAGAAAAAAGAGAGGGAAGAAATCAGATGAAAAGGAATCCTGATGGAGCTGCTGCTATCGTTGGATGAGTGGAAACCCCTTAAAACTGAAAATGCAGGACTTTGCTCTTCCCCCTTCAGAGTTGGTATTGAATTCACATTGGTTTTTGTTGTTGGTGGTGGTGGTTTGTTTTGGTTTTGGTTGGGATTTTTGGTTGGTTTGTTTTTTTGGTATCAGGGATTAAACCCAGGAGTGCTTGATCACTGAGTCACATTCCCAGCCCCTTTTGTTTTCTATTTTGAGGCAGGGTCTCACTAAGTTGCTGAGGCTGGCCTCAAACTTGTGATCCTCCTGCTTCAGCCTCCCAAGTAGCTGGGATTACAGGTATGCACCACATCCAGCTCCACATTTTTTTTTTCGAATGCCCTGAAGACAACGACTATCAGTTCTTTAGAGGGTTGGGACTGGATCTAGAATGAGTGTGGCAGTATTTTTGGTCTTCTAATGTGCTCTCTTGTTTGATAGAACAATATTAACAATAATGATTCATTGAGAATTTACACCAGGCTCTGTGCGGAGCGGTTCATTATCTCATTCAATCTTAACACAATCTAAGAGGAAAGTATCTTAATGATTCCCACTGAGGAATAACAATGAGGAAACACTCTCCGAGTGGGACTTGCCCAAGTTAGTAAGAGCAAGGATTGTGACCAGATCTCTGCCTCAGAGCCCATCCTACATCACATGGAGGTTAATAGGGGTCAGGGGAGTAGAGTCCTATTCGAAGATAGAGCCAGCTGGTGCTATTGAGGGGGCGCTCTGACTTCTGGCCCCAGCTTCTCCTGCACCACAATGAGCACAGCTGGGTTTTCAGGAATGTATATTATCCCAGGAGGGGTCCCCCAGGTCCATGGGCCTGTCTCTCTGCCCTTCAACTAGTCCATAACCAGGGAAGGTATCTTCTTATAAAACAAATCTGATCATGGAAGAACATAAATGAATAATGATAACAGTAAATATAGTGTCCCAAATGGATCCTGATCCCACTCTAATTTGAAGAGTTTTCATTGGTTTGATTTCTGTGTGCCTGAGCCTCTTCTCAAACATGGATGCTGTAGGTCAACTACCCTTAAAGGACACTTGGGCTGGAATGAGTGGCATTGGATTCTGCTCTGGTTTGACTTTGTAAATCCCCAGAACAGCCCTCTATGGACCATTATCTTCCAAGGTTCAGAGAATGAGCCAAGTCCACTAGTGTATGTGTGCAGTGGGGGGGGGGGGATAGAGGGAGACAACAGTTGTCACCTATGATTTCCTCAGGCTGGGTTTAGGAACAGATAGGAGTGGACCCCTAGCATCTTGAAAAGGGCCAGGACTAGGGAGAAGCAAGAGGAGCCCAAGGTGTAAAATTTAAGGAGGACTTACTCTCAGAGTCCCACAAAGCAGTAGTGCCCCCTCAACTCCTCAACTTATATGCTCAGGGCACCTCTCTTTTGCCAGACCCTGACCCTAAAATGCCCTGACTCTACCATAAATGAGAAAGTGGACAGAAGCCCCTATCTCCTTGGCCCACCCTAGAGTTGTGGGAGGAATGGCTTCCAGTTGATTCCTATACCTAGAAATCTTGGAACCCAGGGGCTGGAATGCAACAGAAATTCAGAGAAATCTGACTCACTCAAGCGTAAACCAAAGAAGAGAGCCCACGCTATTTTCTGGATCAGTGCAATCAAAGTTCAAGAGCTGTCTGGCCCTAGGCAGGGCTGGATCCAGCTACCCAGCCTCCTCAACCATCTTCGTATTTCCATCACTCAGCTCTGCTTTCCTTGATTTTCCTGGGCATAGACTAGTTGAAGGTGGACAAAGGGTCACCTGGACATGAGATTGTATACACACTGGAAAATCTACTCACAGTGGCACCGGAGACAGCCAGGGCCTAAAGCCATAGCCACCTCCTCAGGAGAGAATGAAGCAATGGCTTTGCTCTGGGGTCCAGGAAGCCTCCCCCAGGTGAGGGTTAAAATGGGCACCAGCATGCCACTGCTGTTTACTTGTGACCAGCCCCACTGGAAAGAGCGTCTGCTTCCCGGGAGTTGAGAGATAGCAACTCCTGGCCAAGCTCCAGTCCCAAGCTGGTAGCTGAACTAATCTGTCTGTGACCAGGGGCCAGCTGCTCTGATTGACTAGCTGTACTCATGGACTGACCCCTGGGCACCCCAACATTCAGCCCCATTTGGAATGACAAAGTTAGTGAAAAATGTGAGTTCCCCAAAGGAGAATCTGGGTGTTCTTGGAGGAGGTATAGGTGCTGGGTGGACCAACTCAAGAACAGGAGACTCTTCTAGAATTCAGGCTGCACCCAGGCCTTCCCTGACAGCCCACAGCATCTGCTGCCCAAGTCTGTGTTATTTGTGGCCATCCTCTGCAGGCCTTCCTAAGGCATGGAATGCTTCTCGCTCGTCTTTAGATGGCCACTTAATCCTCCCCCTCGAAGGGTCTGGCCAGTGACTTGTGCATTACACTCACTCAGGAAGAATGTGCTGACGTTATGAAAGAATGAATGAGGAACTGTGCTGGGACTGGGCCCCAAACTTTTATTAACTGCAAGGTTAAAAGCTATCGAGGGTCAGGGGCACCACAAAGGGGCAAAGGGAGTGAGTCAATTAACACCTGCCTTTTTATTTCCAAATCGAATTGTTGCATGAGGTTTGGGGATGATGTAAGTGCTCGGCAGTGTTGGGGCAGGATTTATGAGCCAGGGTATCTGGAGCATGGTCTGAGCAGGCAGCTGGTGAGAGGCACTTACCCTAACTGCCCTCACTTGGAAGTCTCCCGAAAATAATAGTTGTAAGACATGAAGGCATGCTGGCAGTTAAAAACCCGTCCCCCTGTGCCCAGGGTGGATCTGAGTTGAGTCACTTTTTCCTGGGCTGGTTTAGAAGGGTGTCCAGTTCATGCCTGGCTTTATACTGACAGGAATAGAGTAGAAATGTTGAGGATTAGAGAAGGAGGGGGCAGGCTGAGTAGGACATTAACTCAGTCTTGGGTCCCGGTAATGGGGACATGCTCCATTGGACCCATCTCATGTTGGTTCACACTGGAGTAGGGGACAGTGTTAGCCGGCGACACAGGGAGTCCATTAGTTAATGTCCATTCATTGTCTCCTACTTAAAATGAGCAGGATTAAGCTCTGCTGGAAGTTTCTGGGAATGTGGCTGGCATAGTAGGGACTCACTGACTTGTACCGGGTATGAGAGGGAGGGAGAAAGGCAGTCTTCCCCTCCAGGCCTTCCCACCAGCTTGGGTCTGAATGATGAATTTTCGACTGGGTCATTAAATGCTGATTAAAGTACTGGAGGAAAGAACAGGAGGGGAAAACCAACATCAAGTGTTGTACATACATACATACTCCCACCCCAGCCCCCCTTCCCTTTTCTCAAGCTGCCTCGAAGTTCGTTTCAACCCTCCATTGGAAATGCTATAAAAGGCCAGGTTAATTAAGTCCTATATATTACCAGCACAAACACTTCCAACTTTATTCTGGCGGCTCGGTGAGTGAGGAGGAGGCCAGGCAAGGTCCAGGCAGCTCAGGGTAATAAAACAGAAGACTCAATTACCTTGTACATTTGCAGTTTTTATAAAATCATTTAAAGTTCTCCCAATGAAAATCACAGTGAAAAGGGATTGGAGTCCTGAAATCCAGAGGGAGTTCAAAGAACCAGAGACTTTAGAGTGGCCATCGACAGCAAACTCGTCCTGGCCATCTCCCTATTTCCCTGGGTAGGGAAGCCCCCTCCACAGGGTGGCTCAAGGCAAAAAATAGAGGAAGGACAAAGAGAAGGGGACTCTTTAACCATGCATGTAGCACCCACTGGGTCTGGAGTACTGTGCTAGTGCTTAAGACAATTCATTCCAGAAGGTATGATCCCTGTTTACAGATGAGGAGACTAAGGCAGCAGAATAAATCTCTGGTGTCCAACCAGGAGAGATCAACACCCCAAACCTGTGTGCCTCCCATGCTATACTGCAACTCCTGACCCTCCTTTTAAGCTACGAAGTCTGCTGTCTACAGATCATGGCTCCATGTTAAAAGAACAGGGTCTGGAGCCCATGGGTCTGGAATTCAGTTCCATCACTTCCTAGCTGAGTACTCTTGAGAAAACTACTTACCCTTTCTGATCCTTAAAGAAATTACTTTCCTCATCTGTGAAAACAACATTAGCACCTTCCTCACAGCATTGTTAAGCAGATTAAATGGGACCATGTTGTATAAAATGCTAAGGCTGGAGTGTAGAGTGTGGGGTGTATTAATTATTATTGTACCAGGTGCACCTCTGCTTGTCATGGTCAGCTCATTACATTTTCCAGGGTGACAGCCAGTGAGCCAGCTGTGCGAACCATGCTCCTGTGCCAAAGAATAGGGCAGAGAGGCTCTCCCACCTTCTTACTCAGCACCCCAATGATGGAATTCACAAGTCAGTTCTCCCATTTCTGAGAACTTCTTCCCTATGGAAGAACCCCATTTTTTTCCCCATGGGATCAACAAAAACAAGAGCTACATATAAGGAAAAACAGGACTTCTTGTTTTCTTCTTCCATATAAAGAAACTGTTCAATATACCCACTCTTTAAGAAAAGAGAATATAAAACTTCAATTCAATAGCAGCCCCCAGAGGGAGAAATTTTTCTCTGGGCTCAAGCCACAGTGACCCAGAGCAATGTTCCCAGAACGCTGGAGAGAATTGAGCCCAAAGTTCCCTCATCTTGATCAAATCTCTCAGGGCCTCAAGGGGAGAATCTGAGTGGAGGTGGGGTCCAGAGGCTGTGAAGCTGTGGACAGAGAGGGAGGTAGCACCTAGCATGTGGTAGACTCTGAATGGATGACATTACAACATCCTGGTTGTTGCATATCTCAGGTCCCCCTGTTGGAGAGCTTCCCCTGGGCAAAGATGATGAGGCACACCATATTTTTAAAAGGGACCACAGTAACATTTCCAGTCTTCCCTGATTTTCTAGAACCTTGACACTCCCTCATCAAGAAGTGGGGTCTATTTCCTTTCCCCTTGAAACTGTAGCTACATCAGTAAATGAAATGTAGTAAATGTGATGGTGCATAACTAAGTCATACAAAGTAACACAGCTCTCACCTGGCTCTCTTCCTAGGAAGCTAGCCACCATATTGTAAGGAAGCCAAAGCTGCATGGAAAGTCCACATATAGATATTCTGGTCACAAGGCCCACCCAACAGTCGGTACCAGCCACCAGATGCATACAAGATGCATCAGATGATTCTAGCCCTAGAGGATGAGCCATCTTCTGCCTTAGAACCTTCCACTGGAGGCCCAAGCATCATGGAGCAGAGGTAAAACACCTCCAGTGTGCCCTATTGGAATTTCTCAATTCCCAGCAACACAAAACAGGAAGTTCAAGTCCCCCTTCATCCCACAGTTGGCCACAGAATGTAAAGCATCAGTGATTGTTTATACCATTAAGTTTTTGTTTGTTTGTTTTTGTTTTTGGTACTGGGAATTGAACTAAGGGGCACTGGACCACTGAGACACATCCCCAGCCCTTTTTTGTATTTTATTAGAGACAGGGTCTCACTGAGTTGCTGAGTGCCTCACCATTGCTGAAGCTGGCTTTGAACTCGTGATCCTCCTGCCTCAGCCTCCCAAGTGCTGGGATTACAGGTGTGTGCCACCACACCTGGCTTGTTTATACCATTAAGTTTGAGGTAATTTTTAACTGAACACTACATAACCAGAATAGCCAACCATAGCTTTCATTGGCAGGTTCAGTTCTGGGGGCTGCCATGTTAGAGGGTCATAGACCAGCTCAAGAAATTCCCAAGCATTGTAATCAGGGGCCTGGAACTCTGGCCTAGATGGTGGAAGCTGGAGATGGGGGTGGAGGGTGGACTCAGTCATGACCTTTCTACCCCTGAGGGAGGAGTGGGATTGCCCTGGGATGGCAGCATGCCACAGAGGGAAAGGACAGGCTTCATTAGGTGGTCGCCTGGGCTCCATCTTTCCTTTCTCCTCTCTCACTATCTTGTGCCTTGAACAAATCAGTCCATCTCTGTGGACCTCACAAGGGGACAACAACATCCTTCTTGCAGGAAGCTTGTGCAGATTAAATAAGAATATAGGTGGCTTGCTTGACACAAAGACTCTTAATGGATATGCTCATAAAAGGCTTTGGCTACTGGTTCAAACTTGCAATAAAGAGGAAGTGTCGGTGGGAAAAGTGATACAGAACACATCTTCTTCTGAGGTACGAGTGGGAAGAAGGACTGGCATGAGACTTGCCTTATGTCAAGGTTTGAATGTGTAGAAAAGAGGCTTCAGGAAGTGAGAGTAGATGGGAGTTTCAGCTTTATTAATAGCAACAATTGTCCAATGGCTGCCAAAAGAAGGACTGCGGGACTGGACTCTTCTCTAAGAGGAGATCTTTATTTATTTATCTGTTTATTTATTTATTGTATCAGGGTTTGAACCCAGGGGTGCTTAACCACTGAGCCACATCCCAGCCCTCTTTTATTTTTTATTTTTACTTTGAGACAGGATCTCTCTAAGTTGCTCAGGGCCTCCCTAAATTACTCAGGCTGGCCTCAAATTTCAATCTTCCTACCTCACCCTCCCAAATCACTAGGATTACAGGCATACAGCACTGTGCCCTGCTAAGAGGAGATCTTTAATTAATGATTCATGTTCTTTAATAGTTATAGGATTATTCAGGATTTCTATTCCTTCGTCAGTTTTGGTCACTTGTGTTTTTCTAGAACTTCTGCATTTTATGTATTTTGTATATTCAAATGTATTGATATAAAATCATCCAACTGCCTTTTTAATCAGCCAGGAAGTTTACTTTTGTATCAAACCCCCCAAACTGTGCTGTGAGATGACGGCATGTTCTCTTGCCTACTGGTTGTAGAGGTGGTGTTCTGCCAGCCATTACAGCCCCAGCTATAATACCCCAGGCCTCCCAAGGCAGAGTGGAAGATGCATTGTGCACACTGCAAGTTAGGAATGCTGCCCATAACTCAAGTTCAAGGGAAAGCCAAGTTCTTATATCCTCTTAAAGAGAGCTCGAGCTGGGCACAGTGGCACACTTATAATTCCAGCAACTTGAGAGGCTGAAACAGGAGGATCACAAGTTCAAGGCCAGCCTGAGCAACTTAGCAGGGCCCTGTTTCAAAATAAATAAAAATGGTTGGGGATGTAGTTCAGTGGTAGAGCAGTCCTGGGTTCAATCCCCAGTACTGCCAGAAAACAAACAATTAAAAAAAAAAAAAAAGACATCTCAAAGTGCCCCTGGATAATTGGGGTTTGGGGTGGCCATCTCCCCCAACCCCTACAGTAGACAACTCCTTTTCCTTTCTTCCTCACTGGTTTCCCAAGCCCAGCAGACCCCAGGAACCCCACTTTGGCAGGAAGTCATGATGTTCCACTCTCCTGTCTATTCCTGGTTTATTCCTGCTGAGAACAAGCAGCATCTAGCAGGCTGGGCTAAAGGCTGGGATCTGGGTGAGGGGTTATCTGTTGTCTCAGCGTGACCTCATGTGTGCCAATGCTGAACTGAGAACAGACAGTGGACTCTCTGCAATGTCCAGTGAGGTGCCCACTTGGATGTACTGTGCTTCTGGCCTGTCCCAGTGGGGCCACCTTCTTTCTTGATGGTTTCAGAGAAACCATAAAGAATGGGACTGTGGGTGGTATTCTTGAGTGCTTACCTCCTGGGGAGTCCCAGCTTGTAGTCCCCACCTCCATCTGCCTCTCCCATTGGGTCCTCCTTGCTACCCTGCAGCCCCTCCCTCCCCCAAAGAGCAGCCATCCGGAGCTCTGCCTCCCTCCAGGGGTGGCTGCCAGGAGGGTCCTGGCAACATGGCCCTGCACCTGGACACCCCACTGAGGAGAACAGAAGACACAAGCTGCTGCCAGGACTGTCTACCAGGGTCAAGGTCCCTGCAGACTGAGGAAGGGGCTACTCAGCCAGCCCTGGAACCTGATGCTTGGGGGTGGGCAGGGAGCCGGGTCCAAGCAGCACAGAAGGGGTTAAAGGAGCGGGTGGAAGATGGGAGCGCAGGGCGCACAGCACTGCTGGAAACCAGCTAGCCGGGTGCATGGATAATTAGAACTGAACATCAGTAAACAATGCCTTTTCCCCTCATTAAGGACAAATCTGTATGTATAATGTGCCTATTTTCTCTTTCATTAACTTATAAATGGCCACTACTTTAAAGCCATTTAACCAGCAGTTTTGACTTGCCCGTCAGCTGAGGGTCTGACAAGTCTTCTCACCTCTGCGGCTGACAGAGGTGGCCCCCTCAGCACATGTTCCCACAGGAAGAGGCCATGTGGGTGCTCCTCTAAGACTCAAGGAGCTGCAGCACCTTCCAGAAGGGGATGCAAGGGGACGTGGAAGGGCAGGCAAGGTCAAGTGCCCAAGCCGGCCTTCTGCCCTGGGCCCAGGTGACCCCTCACCAGCCCCTCCTCCTAGGCCTCTGATGATCACCCATGCTCTCTAAACTGCTCTTTCTGTGCCCTTGAGTAGTAGAGGACTCTGATTCTTCCTATAAAAGAGGAGCCCTGAGAATGTGCCCAATCTACACACATCCTTCAGGATGCCCAGCAACAATCTGGGACCAGAGATCCCAAAGGTGAGATATCATATCAGCCCTCACAAAGCTCACAGTACAGTGGAGAGAGCAGCATGCATACATATGTAAGGAAATGAGGGTCCTGCCAAGGGAAAGTTGGGAAGGCTTCCCAGGTGAGAGTATGCCTCTTCCATCAGTCTGGAAACTTTCCAGGAGTAAGTATGAGGTCTCCCTCATCAGGCTAGACACTTCAGAGGCTACTGACCAGTCCCTCCCCTGGGACTTTGCCTAGAGGCAAAGCCTGGAGACGCCTGAGTTAGGAACAATGGCTCCTATCAGATAAAAAAACACCCACAAGGGAGGGATCTGTCCAAAAGCAGGGCTTGTTTCCCTGTCTTTTTCTAGGTAGCCCAGGACCCTGGACAAAGATGAGCCCAGCCCTGGAGCAGCCTCCTTATATCCCTGCCTCCCTCCTGGGGCCCAAAATGTTTACCAGCCCTGTTCCAGGACTTAGAGGTGGGGATGGTGCCAAAGAGGAAAAAGACATAACCTTTGCCCATAGGAGCATCCATAGGCTTTCTGGTTTTGCAGTGCCACTAATACACACAAAGCAATGGTAAGACAAGCGAAAGGGGACAGAGATGAACACTTATGGAGGGCTCACTTTGTGGCAGCAGGAGGCGTGTACATTACCAGCTCCGTTAACCCACATAAGTGCTCACGGTTGTGAGGTCGATAATATTTTCCCTATTCTACAAACGAAGAACTGGAGTCCCAGAAAGGTAAAGCAATTTACTCAAGGTCACATAGCCGGTTGGTGGTAGAACTGGGAGTTAAACCTAATCTGTCTAGTTCTAAAACCTAAGCTCTTCCCACCACATCCAGCTGTCACCTGGGGTGAATTTTTTAAAACCTCATAAACAGCAGAGTAGAGAAGAGGAAGAACATCGAGAATGGAGCAATCGGTCCTCCTGGCAGCGGCCGAACCTCAGATGCGGGAAAGATCTGGAGAAGCCAAAGATGTTCTGAAGGTCTTCTGATGGTAAAGCTGGGGAGAACCCCACTTCTGGACCCCTGTCCTGTACCCTCCCTGGATAGGAAAAGTGAAGAATCCTCAAGCCTGGTGAGGAAACATGCTCATAAATTCAGTTGTTCCTTAAAATACCACCTCTTGGGCTGGGGTTGTGGCTCAGTGGGAGAGCGCTCGCCTAGCACGTGCATGGCCTGGGTTCAATCTTCAGCACCACGTAAAAATAAACACATTGTGTACAACTACAGCAAATAAATAAATTTAAAAAAAAATACCACCTCTTGGTAGTATTTTAACATTAGATGGACTTCTGATGGATGCTAGGTTTTTCCACTGTTGGGACATGTGGACATCATGATCATTAGCCTTGTTATTAATTACAAATAATAGGAAACAAGGTGAAATTCCATCCACAAGGAAAAACAAGAGGGTCTGTTCACATGCAGAATGCTATACAGCTGTTAGTGAAAATAGGTCCATGCAGGCTTGACATGGCTAAGTCTCCAAGATACACTGTTGAGTGAAGAAAATACAATTCGCATGCATGATATCACTATGGAAAAAGAGCTATCACCAAATGAAGTGCTTGCAAGGGCTACATATTGTACTTATGAGATCTGAAAAAATACACATCAAACTGATCACAGCAGTTACCTCTGGTTGGGGGTGGACATAACCAGATGGAAGGATCAAAGGGGAATTTGGTTTTCACAGGGTGACCACCTGTCCAGGTTTGCCCAGGAGGCCTCTGTTTTCCCTGTTGCAAGTGTAACTAATAATAGCGCTTGCTTTTCACTCTCAAAAGTGTTCTGTTTCAGTGATAAATTATATAATGGCCTTACTTATCTGTGGTGTTAATTTTTTACAATAAGAACACATTAATTCAACCCTGTGACATTTCTGATGATACATAATGTAGAAGGGACAGTCCTCCTCCCACCCTCCAGGCCCCGGACCCACTCCTCAGAGGTAGGCATGGTAACAGTTTTCTAGCATCCTTCCTGAAACTGTAAATCCATATCTAACCACATCACCTTGACACACAGAGAAAGAGATATATTAAATTAGGCAGTACACACTGTTCCTAAACTTGCTTTTCTCACTTAATTTTGTCTCTATCAGGATCATTAAGAAAACTGATTAACACAGATCCTCAGGTCCCACCAACAGAGTTGTGAATTCAGTGGATCACAGTGGGGTATGTAGACACATATTTCTGACAAGCTTTCTTGGTGATTCTGATGACACTACACTATAGACTCCTGAAGGAGCCCCAATTAGGGAGATGGCTATTGCGGTCAGCTGGAAGCCATAAGTTCCACCTGATAATAAGTATGTATGTGACGCACCTGTAAATGCACGTGAGGCACCCGCAAAGCTAAAGGTATATAACCGGGTGAAAGCGGTCGGAGTCATGAGGAGAAGAATGAATTCATTCAGTCAGTCATGCAGTCGCTCGGTCGGAAGAAGAGTTCGGGTCGGAGAAGAAGAAAAGAATCAGAGCGGCCAGAACGTAGGCAGAGCGGTTACAGAAGAGAAACCAGATAGAAGACAGAAGAGAAACCAGATAGAAGAAGTAATTCCTGGTCAGAGTCAAGCCGAGGCTCCCGAGGAAGAAAGAAGAAAGAACAAAGAAGAAAGAAGCTCTAAAAGCTAAGCTCTCTCTCTCTCTAAAGAAGAAAGCTCTCTCTCTTTCTCTCTAAGCTCTAAGAAGATGAAGAAGAAAAAGCTCTATCTTTCTCTCTAAGCTCTAAGAAGATGAAGAAGAAAAAGCTCTATCTTTCTCTCTAAGCTCTAAGAAGAAGAAGAAAAAGCTATCTCTAATCTTTCTCTCTAAGCTCTTTCTCTCTCTCTAAGCTAAGAAGAAAAGAAGAAAGAAGAAAGCTCTCTCTAATCTTTCTCTCTAAGCTCTTTCTAAGAAGAAGAAAAATCTTTCTTTCTCTCTCTAAGCTCTCTCTAAGAAAGTAGAAGTAAAAGTAGTAATAGCTTTACTCTGCCTCAGAGTTTTCCTCCCGCGGCGCCGTGGCTGGCCATGACAGGCAGCTTACAGACTCCATTTTGATCTTTGTCCACAGAACAATCATCCATTCCTTTATTCAATAAACAATTATGGACACTTGCTCTGGGCTTGGCCTTGAAAAATCTTGGACTTTAACAGAGAACATATGCAGTCCCTGCCCTCCTGGGCACATCCTCCTTCTCTTCCCAGCCAGACCTGTCATCACCAGTGGTTGGTTGTAGTGGTCATGAGTATGGTACTGCAGCAAGAGACAATCCTAGTGCATCTTGTTCTGACTTCATGGCCTTGGGAAAGTACTTAGCCACTCTCTGCCTCAGTTACCTCATTTGTAAAATGGGCACAATAATCCTCACATCACATGAAGGATGCTCAATAAATTGCAGTTAATATTAATAGTAAATTAATTATAAATAATAAATATATCATTAATAATAAAACTCATATAGTGTTCCTGACAAGTATGGTTAAACTAAGTCCAATCATGAACAAATAATGAGACAAATTCTGAACTATAAATCCATAATACACCCATATAACCTTAAAACACAGATATTCTGCAAAAGTAGCTGGTACTCTTCAAAAATATCAGTCTCAGGCTAGGGATGTAGCTCAGTGGTAGAGTGCTTGTGTGAGGCCCTGAGTTTGATCCCTAGCACTGAAAAAAAATTTGTGTGTGTCAATATCATAAAAAGCAAAATTAAGAAACTTTTCTAGATTTTAAAACACAAAAGAGAATATACAACTAAATTCAAAATGTGTTTCAAGTTTGGATTGTTGATTTTAAAAATATATATCCATAAAGAACATTATCAAAATAACCAAGACATGACTATTAATTTATACAACACTGTAGCAATGTTAAATTTCTTCATTTTAAAAAAATTTTTAGAGGTAGGACATAATACCTTTATTTTATTTATTTATGTGGTGCTGAGGATTGAACCCAGTGCCCCAAGCATGCAAGGCAAGCACTCTACCACTGAGCCACAACCTCAGCCCCTGCAATGTTAAATTTCTTGAGTGTGATAATTGCACTGTATAAATACCCTCATTCTTAAGAGACATATGCTGAAATATTCAGAGATAAAGCATTGCTGGGGCTAGCATGCATGAAACCCTGGATTAAATCCCCAGCACCATAAAGAGAGAGAGAAAGATAGACAAAGTGTCATGGTGTCTACAAACAACTCTCAAATGGTTCAGAAAATTGTGTAAGGATAGGGAGAAAAAAGAGAGAAAAGGAGGAAGATGAGAAGAAAGACAACAGAGAATATGCAGCAAAATGTTAACAACTGGTGTGTTAAGTGAACATGCAAGCATTCCTTATTCTATTCTTCCAATTTATTATATAGATTTGGAATTTTTAAATAAAAAATTAGGAGAAGTGAAATCTAATGGTTTTTAAAAACAATATGTAAAATAGTGTTTGAATTGGGAGGGAGGAATAACTTAGAGGGAAGCTTTCAGGATGCTGGGGACGCTGTATTTCCTGAACTGAATGTGTTTGTTTTAATAGGATTTTTAAGCTGGACACTTAAGATCCTGCTCTTTTTTGCTTGTATGTTATATGTCAATGATTACAAGTTTATTTAGAATAATTCTCATATTAAAGCATTCTCCACTACACCCTACCCTGATCCAGGTCTTTGATGCAAGATAGCCTCTAGGCAAGAGTGGAGGCTGGAAGGAAAGCTGGGGTTAAGATCCCCTTCCCTGACTGTTATGCCATCTCCAGTGGGAGGAGAGGAGGCCTGAGTCTGAGGACAGCTTGGCCCCCAGCCTGGCTCCTTGGGGAGGACTCAAACTCTGTCCCGGAGGTGCCCCAGCCTGCTCCTCTGAGCCATGCCCAACTTCTGCTGTCAGACCCTCAGGCAGGAGGGTTAGCCTTGACTCCACACTGCTCTGGTCTCAGTGTTCTTCTCTTCGTCAGCCCTGTGGGCCCAGATGGATGTGGGATTAATGAGGCATCTCATCTGGTGTGAGAAGTAAGTCGAGGGGTCACATTTCCCACTCCTTGCATTGTTCCCTATGTGCTTGATCTGATCAGCTTCACTAGCTGGAAACAGGGATGTAGTCACATCTCTGTGCTTTACAGATTAATTGCTGGAGTCCTCAGCTGCCTCAATTAATAAACATGATAGCAATGGCTAACACATACATGGAGCTAGCTATGTGCCCAATCCTGTTCTAAGTATTCAATGTATATAATTCACTAATACAACAACTCTCTGAGACAGGTAATATTTTTACCCATTTTACAGACAGGGAAACAGAGGCATAGAGAACAAAATCATTTGCCCAAGCAGACTTACTTGGATGTATAATTTGCAGGGCCCAGTGCAAAATTAAAACATGAGGACCTTGTTCAAAACATATCAAGACTTTCAAGACACCAAACATCAAGCCGAGTATAAAGCCTATTTAAGGAGGGGGTAGTGTGAGACTGCCCAGTTCTGCATACCCACGGGCCAGACCTATACACTACTGTAAGTAGCAGAGTGGGAACTTGAACCCAAGCATTCTGACTGCAGAGTTTGTTCTCCTAACCACTATGCAATACTACCTCTCTAACTCACTATTCTCCAAACTGTCCTAGAACTAGAGAAGCTTACTTGATGCATCAGGACCTGTTCCATTTCTTAAAAGCCAGATGGACACAGGGTTGAACAGACTTACTTGTTGGCCGCTACAGAGGGCAACTGTTGAAAACTGGTCCCACACATTTCAACACCTGCATAATCATAGTTGCTGGTCCACACAGAAGGACGCACAGAGTAAAGCACAACCAGAACTGCAGGGCTGGGAGGACCAGCCTCTCTAACAAGCTTCTAAGTCTGCTATTAACTTGGTTCACCAATTCTAACGCCCTAATTCCTGATGGTGAGTTTCTTCTCTGGTGTCCTTTCATCCCTTCCTGTCAAAGGATCTCAGAGAGGACCAACTTAGTTAATCAGAAAGGCTTCCATTAACCTTAAACCCCAAAGAAAAGGATGAGTCAGGGTCTTGAGTTCAGTCCTCCCAGGAAGCTGCATGGCCCTATGCAAGTATCTCTACCTCCATGGCCAGCTCCAAACATCAAAACCTTCTTTGAGGGCTGGGATTGTGGCTCAGCGGCAAAAGCGCTCGCCTCGAACGTGCGCGGCCCGGGTTCGATCCTCAGCACCACGTACAAATAAAGGCATGTGTAAAACTAAAGCAAATAAATAAAATTTTTTTTTAAAAAAACCTTCTTTGAATATTCTTGTTGCACCCTTTTCCAGAGCAATGTGTTTGCCTACTTACCTCAAAACTGCATAATAAGAGGAGAGATGTTACTTATTTTCCAGAAAATCTAGTTTTGCCAAAGTGCTCCATTACACAGTTTAACACCATTGATATATCAATGTCACACCCAGATACTTTCATAATGACATAGGTGGCCTAAAAGGCATTGGATAATGAGACTTTAAAGGATGAAGGACTGGAACTGCTGTGTGAATAGGAGGAGCAGAGCCAGTGACACTTGGGTTATCGTTACCACTATAGCATCACTTGTGCCCATTAGTTGGCAATGCCTGGGAGTGCCTGAATTGCTCTCTGTACACTGGGCATCTCTGCAGTCAGGCTTAAGTCATCTCCATTTTAGAAATGTGTTCAGTTGCAGAAAACAGAATACCCAACCAACAGTGCCCTAAACAAATAGAGATGTACTCTTTTCACATGACAGAAAGGTAGGATGGATACTGGCATTGATTTACCCGTTCAACAAGTCAGGGCTGATATTGTTATAATTCTTTTGGTCTTTCTGTCATAGAGGCTGACAGCTGCTGCAGCTCCAGCCTTCAAGTCTTCATTCAAGAGGGAAAAAAGGCAAGAAGGGGCAGCACCAGCAGCATCTGGTGTCCTTTATAGGAAAGAGAAAGACTTCCTAGTGCCTCCAGAAGATTTCAGCTTATGCCTCATTGGGTTGAACAGGGTCACATGGCCTCCCTAGCTGCAAGGGAATCCAAGACGTTATCTTGTTTGGGGCTAGGCACATTTTCACCAGGAACAGAATTGGAATGTTGAAACAAAGAGGGACACAAAGGTGCCACACCCTTCCACCAGCAGTTCTCTCAGCTGCCCTTGTGCACCTTCCCGACCACCCTGGAACCCTCACAAAGAGCCCCCTACAACCCTGTGGTCCTTCCAGTACCCCGGGCAAGAGAAGCCCACCCAAGGAGTCAGGATTTCCCCTGAGCTGGCAGGCACCGCAGTCAGCTTTCTCCAGTGGTGATTAATGATGCTCCGCTGAGCCTTGGAAGAGGCGGCTAATTAGCTATAGACTGATTAAGGACAAAGCAGGCAAAGCCCCAGACATAATAAACGTGAACTTTCCATCCTCCTCTCTCCCTCCCAATCCTGCCACCACCAGTACAAACCAAGCCTGAAGTGCCCCTCACAGTCTGCCTGCCTGGGGAGACCTAGCAGTGTCATCCACATCACAGTTCCTGTGGCCTGGCACAACCACGGCACGGTGGCAGAGGTGGGCATACTGGGGTCTTCTTTCAGGGTTTGATATCCCTGCCAGCATTTTCCAACCTCTGTGCTCTGGACTAGGCATGGTTAGACTCAAACAAACTGAGTCTTTGCCCTAAAGAATCTGCAGCTGAGGCCTGCAGAAAGCCAGGCAGGGCCGAGTACAGCATGACCTGGAGTTACCAGACAGGGTTCCATGCAGGGACTTTGTGAGTGGAGAGGTGGCCCTGGAAAGAGGTGGCCACCTACACAGGTGTGGAGGAGAAATGAGCAGAGCACCGTCGTGGGCAGTGAGGAGTGTGGGTGGGGCAAGGGGTGGGGAGAGATAAGGACAGATGAGAAACAGGAGGCTTAGTCGTGATGCAGCCCAGCTGCGTCCAGCCCCACTTCTCCCACAGCAACGGGCATCCACATATAAGACACCCCCTGGTGACCCAGGGCCAGCCCACTCCACCTCCAGCTAGGACACTTCGCCTGTATCTCCCACAGCAGAAAGTATACCCAGGTGCAGATGAAGCCATCCACAGCCGCCCAGGCTAAGGATGGATGAAAATAAGCTCTCTGACACATGAATCTTGTACAAGATAAGGCTGTGATAAGGACAAAGGATACACTTTGGCCACAGATAACAGGAGAAATTCAATGAGCATGACTTCTCAGGTTCTCTCATTTCCTCCAAGGAGATATTTACAGAGCGACAAAGGTGAATGCCTGTCCAGGCATGACTTGTGAAGCAAGCCTTCCACCTTGCCTGGTTCATCTTTCCCATTCCTTGAGTCTCAGCTCAAGTGCCACTTCTTTGGGAAGCTTCCCCTGACTCCTCGGATCAGATCAGGTTTTCTGTATTTCCCTTTGAGAAGTGTTTCATAGTTTATACTAATGCATTTAAGTGATTCTCTTTACAACTATGCATTCAACCAGAAAATATTAATGGAGCCACAAAATGTGCTAAGTTATGGGAATACAATGAGATGTGCTCTCATAGAACTTATGGTCTATAAGTCCTGTGGCACCTAAGCAAGCATCCACCTTAATGCCAAAAGTGAGACTACCCCCCAGCCCCAGGGGAACACTAGGACAACTCAGGCATTAATGCCATGCCAGAGGAAACCACACCCCTCAGGCCACCCCCAAAAGGGCCTTCATGTGCAGTTGCTCAGGTTACCCATGACAATAAAGGGCTGTAGTGGATGCAGGGTGTGTTGCCCATACTCTTCCTTCAGAGCTGAGACACTGGCTGCTCTAGCTGCAAGGAGTGTCAGCTGTTAACAGTTGGCAGCTAAGTCCCTCTCCAGGAATTAGCCTCAGCCAAAGAGAGGCACATTATTCCCCAGAGCAGCTCCCACCTGATGTCTGAGCATTTGAGATGACAAAGGCCGCCCCACCCCTAAACCAGGGCATTTGGGCATAATTGTTCCAGCTTCAGAGCTTCCTGTGGGCTTGTTCAGCACTCCCCATTGAGACTTCTGCATGCAAACCTCAAATGTCAGAGTCTCTTTCTTGAAGAACTTGACCAAGGAACAAGTAGGAGTTGAATCTACTCAGCTGGGTGACTGCCTCAGTCTAGAGAAAAGGACTCCTTTTCTAAGCTGCGTGACTTAATAGCCCAGCCCACCCCCACCCCCACCCCCGTCCCCGCCCATCCCGCCTGAGAGGTGAACCAGGAATCCAATCCAGTGCCACAAAGGCCTTGGCAAAGACCTGGGGAAGGAACCAGATCTTGCAGCTAAGAAATTTAGAAGACTCCAGAGAAGATGATATCTGGGATAAGAAGCCCACCATCCCCTGGAGTCTGATTTCAACTGATTTAACAGGTCTCCAGGGACATTATTTCAGCAAGACAACCGGGAACTTCTTAATCTCTGTACTGAGGATTCCCAACAATGTGGAAGGGTCAAACCAGCCACTGACATCCTAATCCAGGCCCAGTGTGTGGCAACTTGCCTGGGTGGGTGCAGGGGTGGGGAGCGGCGGAGGCAGCAGGAAGGAATGAGGCTTGCACAAACTTAGTAATTGAAATCATTAATAGCAGTAAAATAAGTTGTCCATCCTACATGTAATTTGTAGTAATGTTTGGTTACTGAGATTAATTTCTGGTAATGAAATACTAATTAAACCATTTATTGAGTAATGTATTTGCTTGGTGGTATTTTATGGGTGTTCACTTATAAATATTTTAATTACTTTTGCTAAGTAATTAGAATTTACTAAATAATTTCCAAACTATTTATTAATTTCTAACAATTCTCAGCCAACCAACAAGTAATTGTTTTACTTTATATCATTAATTAAAGTCTTTGAAAAAAAAAATACTTGGAAGAGAAGGGCAGTTTTGAAGACATGAGATTGAGTGTGTTAAAGCCAAAAAAGACATAAAATCACTGTTGATCCAATATTACTCAAACGCTGTTAAATTTTTAACTATTATCTTTACAGATGTCTTTTATGGGTGCATGTACTATTTTTTCAAAATTGAGATACCAACTACATGCTTTCTAGACAACAAACAATGCCAATTTTTGTATCATACATTCTGTTCTATTAATGCCAGGAGGCTAGAGTGTAGCTCAGTGGCATGGCATGTACTTAGCATACTCAAGGTCCCCAGCACCCAAATAAATTAACAAGCTAGCCAAGCCATCCTAGAAAAAATGCTTTCTTTAAAAGTTTAAGAGACTTGCTGGAAGCAATACTCTTTCCACTTCGACATACCCACTCTGTACCAGACACTATGCAAAGTAATGTGCACAGGCTACCTATGATCATCACAACATGGGACTGTAAACCACTCTGTGGCAGTAACCTGTGTGCCTTCAGGCCTCCACAGGGCCCATCGCAGTGTGAAGTCACATCAGTGAAATAACAGTTCAGGACAAAAAAAACCTGAAATAAGTGTAGATCTATTTTTAATCTGTGAAAATAAGATCGTAGTGAATATATTGTTCTGTAGTTCACGTTTCTCATATAAAGTGTTATAACCACATTTTCATAACAATAAATATTAAAGAGCGGCAGCAGCATCCTTTTTAGCAGGTGCATGGTATTCCATGAAGTGACCTCCATTTATTATCCAATCTCTAATTGCTGATATTTTGCTTGTTTTAGTTGTTCACTGTGGTGAACAAAACTATAATGAATGTCACTGTGCATAGATCTTTGTGCCCTTGTCCATCAATTTAATTAGAACAGGTTCTTCAAAGTAGAATTGCTAGATCAAAGTGTTACGAGCATTTTAAAGACTTTTGTTACTGCTCTAATGCCATAAGAAAGACTGAACAAACTTACACTCCCACCAGTAGGGACATAAGTCATGTTTCCTGCACTGCATACAATTACTTTTTTTTTTAATTTTTAAGTTATAGATGGACACAATTCTTTTATTTTGTTTATTTGTTTTTTTAATGTGGTGCTGAGAATGAAACCCAGTGCTAGGCAAGCACTCTACCACTGAGCCACATCTTCAGGCCCCAATTACTATTATTTTAAATCTTGTGTCATTTATTTTCACTCCTTATCTATACAAAAAGGGGGCCCAAGAGGGCTTTTTGACCCACAGAGCTTCACAACCCACCTCCCCACTGGCTTAGAAGAAATACAGAATGATCAACTAGTGAAGACTTCTGGGCTCTTTATAATTTAAATAGCATCAAGATGTTTAAAACTTTTTTCCACCACACTATTCATCTTTGCCCCCTGGTCTCCGTCTTTCCACCCAGAGACTGCCTCCCTAAGGACATCACCAGGTGTGGCACAAAAGGCTTGGCTCATCACTGGCAGATGCCTGTCCCATGTGTGAGCAGAAGAGATACACCTCTGTGGACACTCCCCTTGGCTGCTTGGTTTTTCAGTACCAGGGGTCAAACCCAGGGGTGCTTTACCACTGAACTATATCCCCAGCCCTTTTTATGTTTTATATAGAGACAAGGTCTCACTAAGTTGCTGGGGATGGCCTCAAGCTTGTAATTCTCCTGCCTTAGCCTTCTGAGTAGCTGGGATAGTAGGTGTGTACCACAGTGCCCAGTTCTCCTTAGCAAATATCTCTCCTATCAGCACATTGCAGTGCCTCAAACTTCTACCACCAGTAATATACATTAAGCAGCTTTTTAAACACTCAGAGGTTAGCTTGGGAGGCATTTTATGATATGATTAGTTTTTCTGAGGCTCTCCCAGCTTCTTTTCAATGCTTCTTTCTCACCTATAGCCAAGTTACTCAGTACTTGACATCCCAAAATTTGAAACCCCAATTTTAGCCCCTTTTCCCCTCCTCTGACAGGTTTTCCTGGAAGAACTTTTTAGTAAGTATATGGCTTAGTCTATTTCGTGTTGCTATAACAAAATACCTGAGACTAGATACTTTATAAAGAGATAAAGTTTATTTTGGCTCAGGGGTTTGGAGGCTAAAAAAGTCCATGCTCAGATGGCCATATCTGATGCAGACACATGCTGTGTTACAACATGGCAAATGGTATCACATGGTGGGAATGCATTTAAGAACAGCAAACAGCACAGGAAAGAGGCCAAAACACCCAGGGTGACATTGCTTTACAATTACCCACTCTCACTGTAACTAATCCAACTCACTCCTGGGAGACCTAACCCACTCTCCTGAGAAAGACATTGATCCATTCATGAGGGTTGATTCCCTGTGACCTAATTATCTCAATAGGTCCCACCACCTCTCAACACCATCACATTAGGAATCAAATTCCAACATGAGTTTTGGTGGGGACAAACCATATCCTAACTAGAGCAATGTGAGAATCACCTTTCTTCTCCAAACAGACCTAACTTTCCTAGCTGGAGGAGACACTGGAACAGCTCTTGACTAAAGAAAGGGAGGCAAAGGACAAGAGTGACTTGAGAGAGGTCTTGGAATGGAAGCAGGATGGGGACCACTGAAGTTGTCTCGCCCTCTAATGAGAACCTCAAGGCAGGGTACAAAGCTGGTACTCAATCTGTTTGTTGTTTCTCCAAAGAATAGATAATTCCCACAGGCATATCCCTATGATGACACTTTTGTTATTTTTTCTTTATTCTCTGTATCTGTTTCCTCTCTCTTTAGAAAGTGCCAGGTTTCAGGCATCTCTCCAGACCCTCAAAATTCTCAGAAAAGAAGAAAGGACAAGAGCCCAAATATTGCTCCTCGCTACCCAGAAAGGTCAAGGGAAGGAAGGCCTGGCTCTCCCTAACAAAGTCCCCTCTTCCGCTTGGACCAGAGTAGAGCTAATTTTAATCATCACTAACATTTATTTATGTAATCCTTACAATGTGACAAGCCCTCCATTAAGCACTTTATACACATTATCTCATATATTTATCCTTACTGAACTGATGAGAAAGGAAGACTTAATTTTCGATTTTGCAGGGTTTCGTCTATAGTCTGAAGGAAAAGTGAATTCTGTGGACTTTGGGTGCATGGGTAATAAAATGCTAAGAGTAGGTGCTGAGTCTTATTTATGGCTATATTCTCCACGAGCATTTAGTGTAGTATCTGGCCCAGGAAAGATAACCTATGAATTCTCTTCCCCTCTCTGGGTTTTAGTGTTTTCATCAGAAAGAGAAGAAGGCTGGACTAGATGACCCCAAAATGTGCCTTTTGTTCTGAAAGGCACTGGTCACTGGATCTAAGGTGCCTGTTCCTTAATGGTTCTCTGGCTTTCTGCTCCAGCACTCTTGGGGTTGGCAGAATTCTAAGGATAGCTCTCCAAGATTCGCACCCCCAATTATTCAAATACTAATCTAGGTACTGCTGTAAAGGGATTTTCCAGATAAGGGATTTCAATTTTGAATTTCCACTGTGTTCCCAGGTTCTCCATTAGAGGCCTGGATATAATTGGGAGACAAATTGTGTAGAACAGACAAGGTGAGCAGAGTGTGGGGAAAGTAGAACAGTGGGCACTGGAGAGGCTGAGTAGTTATCATGGAAGAACTGGAGCCTGGAGGCTGGACAGATTAAAACTGGCAGAAGAAGGGGAAGGGGTAGAAATGTTCTAGGTAGATGGTAGCACAAAGGAACAGAGGTAAGAATGAGCATGGTGTTGCCCACTGCTGAGGGAAGCCCAGGTTTCTCCAGACCTATGACTGGAAACTAGCTACTGTGCCAAGCAGCCAGCTTAGATACCAAGAAAATAGGTTAAAAGTATATGTCTTGAAAGGAATGGGGGCTCTTAGTCCTGGGAAAAGGGAAGTAAAAGGGAGGATCTTGTGGAATTATAAGGAGGAGGACGGAAAAAATACCTGAAAAAGTTTGCCATGAACAGATCCAAGTTAAGGTAAGGGAATGAAGCGCAGGGGAGGGAACAAAGATAGAAACTCTTGCCTGTGTCCCCACTCATACCACCATTGAAGGGAGGGCTAAGAGATAGCCCATCAGTGTCTGAGCCTTGTGTGATCTGCCAGGAGATTATTTAGGCCTGGATTATGAAGTCTGGACCTTAGATAGATAGGCTTGCTACCAAGGAGTGCCCACATGGAATGCAAGGGCATTGTGGTTATAAAGACAGGTTGGGGCTGGACTTCAATTGATTTTGAAAGCCACAGTGTAAAGCAGTGGTGTTCAATCTTGGCTGAACACTGGAATTACCTGGTGATCTCTTTAAAATACTGATATCTAGATCCCACCTCAAAATTTCTGATGAAGTTGGCCTGGTCAGCTGTGGTCTCAAGAGTTTTAAAAGCACCCTGGTTACTCTAGCATTCCACTAAGGCTGAGAACTACAAATGTAGGGTTTGGACTTCATCAGTCACCAGGAAAAGTCCATTAATGAGATACATCATACAATGGAAAAGAAATGGAAGGAAAACATAGTCAAAGTGAAGATAATAATAGCAAACACCAATAGAAAAAAAAAATTTTTTTGTATTCGAGTTTTTCAGGCACTTTTCTAAGTACACACACATGCATACACTTTCTAAATCACAATATCCCTAGAAGGTAGATTCTATAAGTCCCCCTTTAGAAATATGAAAACTGAGGCTCAGAGAAGTTAACACTTTATTCCCAGTCACACAGCAAAATAATGGAACTGAAATTTGAACCCTGAAAGTTTGACTCCAAAGTCCATACTCATTAATTTTGCTTCTGCCTGTGGTAGACTGACTTGTATCAGACAAACACTTTTGCCAAAAACAACTACAAAAGAAAATTTAAACACGAAGAGAAGTTACCAGGACAATGAAGATTTGAGAGGCCAAGAATACAAAGAGAAAATAAATGCATTCATATGAATCAGACATCAGATGGCATGTTTCTCTAGAAGGCATTTGCAGATATGTATACAGTTAAGGGATTGAGAAGCTGATAAGAAAATTCAGCAGTTCCCTGTAACTCAGAGGGGAAAAAGGTTGAGTTCTGGGCCATTGTAAGTGAAGGAAACTGGAAAATAACCCTGGTGTTAAGGTGGGACCCTTGATGAGTTATAGCTAAAAAAGAAGGCCTAACCTTATTTCTAGCATATGAATAGTCATTATAAAAGCTAAAATCCAGATTTAAACCAGTTCAATCCAAGAAAAGATCAAGGTAATATGGCCTTGATCTAGTTGAAACAAGAGCAAATCCTCTCTAGAGGAAGATAATATTATCTAGAGGCACAAATCTTCATGATAATTTTTTATTCATGATGTCAATCATTCAATAAAAATTATCAGACTTATCAGGAGACAAGACCAAATGACAAAACACCAGAGAAATACCAAATAATACAAACAGATTTACAGGCGATTTATACATGGGAATTATCAGATACAATTTTAAAATAAGTAACTTCACTGTATCTTTAAAAATTAATTCCAACTGGAGAATATCAGCAGAGAACTGGAATCTATTGAAAAAAAGGGGAGCAAATACAGAAAACCTGAAAAATACAATAACTAAAATTAATAACTGGATAGGTCAGTTTAACAGTAGTAGACACAACTGAAGTGGGGACTAGAAAACTAAAAGATACATCTGTAGAAAACATACAGACTGAAGCAAAATGGAAAATAAAGAAAGGAAAGTAAAGATTTATAACAGAGCAAAAATGCATAACTTATGTGTAGTTGGAGTCCTAGAAGAAGAAGAAAGAAACTAAAGCAAGGGCAATGTTTGAAAATATTTTTAACTAAGAATTTTCCAAAAGGAAAAAAAAGTAAGCCACATATTTAAGAAGTGTTAGAAAGTCCAGGCTGAATAAATTCAAAGAAAACCACACCCACACATTTGGTACATTAGGGTAAAACTGCTAAGAAAAACTTTTAGAGAGAGGGTGGGGAGGAGAGAAAAAGAGGGCCTCCAAAGTAGTAATAATAATTCACTTCTCCATAAAAACAATGGAGGCCAGAATAATGAGAGTATCTTCAAAGTTCAGGGCAAAAATAATTGCCAACTTGTTATATCTTTCAAAAATATCCCTTAAAATAAATAGAAAACAAATATACTTCCAAACAAAACTTGGATCATTTACAAAACCAAAAAATAAGAAGAAGAAGGAATACTGAAGAAAGATTTACTGGAAGAAGGAAAACATTACCAGATAAAATATCCAATATTCATGAAGGAATTAAAAGCAATAAGAATGATAAAAATATGCATAAAACTAAAATGAATACATTGTATACATGGAAAATTCCAAAGAATCTACCCTCCAAAAATCTCCTACAACTAAAAATTAAGTTTAGTCAATCACAGGATATAAGGTCAATATAAAAAACTCAAATGTATTTCTAAAACTTAGTAATGAACATTGGAATTCACACTTTTAAAAGCAATACCAATTACAATAGCACCAAAAATGATATTAGTTAAATCTAAAAAAATATGTTGAAGATCTGCATGTTGAAAACTACAAAATATTGATGGAAGCAATCAAAGAAAACCTAAATAAATACAAAGTATGTCATGCTTGTGAATTGAAAGAATCAAATTGTTAAGAATAAAATTCCTAGCCCAGCGCACGCCTGTAATCCCAGCACTTGGAAGGCTGAGGCAGGAGGATCGCAAGTTCAAAGCCAGCTTCAGCAATGGCAAGGCACTTAGCAACTCAGTGAGACCCTGTCTCTAATAAAATACAAAAAAAGGGCTGGGGATGTGGCCCAGTGGTGGAGTGCCCCTGAGTTCAATCCCAGGTACCAAAAAAAAAAAAAAAAGAAGAAGAAGAAGAAAATTCCTTTCAAATTGATCAATAGATTCAATATAATTCCAATCAAAAGCTCAATATATTTTTCTAGACTCACTAAATGGACTCTGGGATGTATACAGGAAAAGCACAGGAATCTAGAATTAACAAAATCATTTTGAAACATAAGAACAATGTTGAAGGATTCAAACTACCCAAGTTTAAGAATTACTCTAAATCTACAGTAATCAAAACAGTGTTTTATTGGCAAAAGATAAACACTTAGATCAATGGAATAGAATAAAAAGTCTAGAAACAGATCCACATAGAAACAACTGATTTTTGGCAAAGGTGAAAAGGCCATTCCGTGGAGAAAAGATAGTCATTTCAGCAAATGGTTCTTGAACAACTGGATGTTCATATTCAAAAAGGAGGAGAAGGAAGAGAAGGTTGAATATGAAAAAATGGAAAAAGACAAAGGAGAAGGAGAAGGAGAAGAGAAGAAGGAGGAGAAGAAAGAGGAGAAAGAGGAGGAGAAAAAGCAAGAGGAGGAGACAGGAAGAGAACCCTAACTCATATCTCTCACCTTATATACAAATTAACTCAACACTCCTAGGTAAGCCCAAGATAATTTAAAGCATATGCTCACAACAAAAACTCGTACATGAATATTCACAGCAGTATTACTAATAACAGCCAAAAAGTGAAAACAACTGAAATGTCCATCAGATGATTAATAGATGAATAAAATGTGTATATCAACATAATGGAGTATAATTGTATTCCAACCATAAAAAGGAATGGAGTACTGACACATGCTACATAAGAAATGAATCTTGAGCGCCAGGGTGCAATGGCGAACACTTGTAATTCCAGAGGCTCTGGAGGCTGAGGCAGGATGATCGCAAGTTCAAAACCAGCCTCAGCAAAAGTGAGGCTTTGGGGGCATAGGGGTAGGAAAGACAGTGAAATGTGATGGTCATCATCACCCTCAGTGCATGTATGAAGACATGAATGATATGACTCTACTTTGTGTACAACCAGAGATATGAAAAATTGTGCTCTATATGTGTAATATATGTTATATATGACACATTCTGTTGTCATATGTAACAAATTAAAAATAAATAAATAAATTTTTTTTGGGGGGGAAGCAAGGCACTAAGCAACACAGGGAGACCCTGCCTCTAAATAAAATACAAAATAGGGCTGGGGATGTGGCTCAGTAGTTGAGTGTCCCCAAGTTTAATCCCTGGTATCCCCCCAAAAAATGAATCTTGAAAATATTATGCCAAGTAAAAGGATCTACAGAGACAAAGACAAAGATGCTGTCTGTAGTGGTTGCTTAAGGCTAGGAGTAGGGAGAATAGGAAGTCACTGCAAAAGGCATGGGACTTCTTTTTCAGATGATGAAGTGCTCTGGAGTTAGTGGTAATGGTTGCACAACTTTGTGAATATGCTAAAAACCAATGAGTTTTGGTGGGTGAATTTTATGGAATGCAAATTCTATCTCAAAACAAAACAAAACTAAGTCAATTCAAAATGTATCACAAGCCAGAAAGTACAATGAAAAACTAAAATTTCTCAAAGAAATACAAGAGAAAATCTTTCTGACCCTAGTTTAAACAAAAAGTTTCTAGATACTAAAAACATAAAAGCATTATTCACAAAAAGACAGAACTTTATTAAAATTAAAAACTCTTGCTTTGCAAAAGACATTGTTAGGAAAATGCACAAGCAAACCACGGACTGAAGAAAACAGTGGCAAATCATATTTCTAACAGAGACTTGTGTATCAAATGAATAAGGTATGCTCAAAACTCAACAATAAGAAAACAAGCAACCTAATTTGTAAAATGGCAATAGTTCTCAACACACACTTCACCAAAGAGGATATATAGATGACTAATAAGCACATGAAAAGAGTTCAACATAATTAGTCATTAGGGACATGCAAATTAAAACAACCAGGAGATTCTATAACATACATATTACAGGGACTTAAATCAAAAAGACTGACTGACAATACCAAGTCCTGACAAGGATGTAGAGTAATTGGAAGTCTCAAATATCACTGTGGAAATGCAAAATAGTACAACCTCTTTGGGAAACAATTTGACAGTTTCTTTAAAAATTAAACAGACACACAATATGAAGGAACAATCCATTCCTAGGTATTCACTCAATATAAGTGAAAACTTATGCTTATGATAAATGAATGTTTATAAGAGTTTTACTCACAATTTCCCCAAACTGGAAGCAACTCAGATGTCTTTCAGCTAGCAAATTGATAAACACTGTATGGTACAACTATACAGTTGAGTACTACTCAGCAATCAAAGGAACAAACTATTGATTAATACAATAACATGTATGAATCTTAAATGCATTTTGCTATGTGAAAGAAGAATGATAAGTCTACATTAAAAAAACAGAAATGTGATTTTCAGGACTTAGAGCTGAGGAGAGAGTTGACTATATGGCGATAACACGATTAGATGACTAAATTAGATGACTCTAATTTAAGGTAGTGGTGGTATGAGTTTGGCAAAACCCACAGAATAGTATGCAATGACAAATGAAGTTCACTCTGAATTTTCAAAAATCAACCAGGATATAGGGACAGCCCAAACTGAAATATCAAGTATAACAAATGAAAAATTAATATCATTTCTATAGAAAAATTATGTCACAAGGGGCATAAAATGTGGGAATAAAACTAAAATAGATGAAAACAGAAGCATAAAAAGTTGGAGGTGATAAATGGACTAAAAGTACTTCAAGATCCTTGCATGGTAAAAGTGGTAAAAGTACTATTTCATATTAGACTTTAATAAATCAAAAGTATATATTGCATGCTCTAGAATAATTGCTAAAATAATAGGGTTTTTTTTTTTCTTTTTTTTTTTGTGGTACCGGGGATTGAACTCAGGGGCACTTGACCACTGGGCCACATCCCCAGCCCTTTTTTGTATTTTATTTAGAGACAGGGTCTCACTGAGTTGCTAAGTGCCTCGCCATTGCTGAGGCTGGCTTTGAACTTGCAATCCTCCTGCCTCAGCCTCCCAAGTGCTGGGATTATAGGCGTGCGCCACCACACCCGGCAGCTAAAATAATAGTAAAAGACTATATAATTAACAAAATAATAGAAAGGAAATGCAATAATAAAAATACTTGCCTAATCTAAACCAAGAAAAGAAATGAGAGCAAAAGAAATACAAAACCATGGGAATAAACAGAACAAATATTAAAATGGTAAATGTAATCCTAAATGTATTAGTGATCACATTAAATGTCAGTGAGCATTACAGCTAGGATCTGGAATGTCCCCCAAAGTCTTGAATGTTGAAGACTTGGTCCCCAGCAGAAGTGGCACTATTGGGAGGTTGTGGAAACTTTAGAAAGTGAGGCCTAAGCCGAGCGCGGTGGTGCACGCCTGTAATCCCAGCACTTTGTGAGGCTGAGGCAGGAGGATCGCGAGTTCAAAGCCAGCCTCAGCAATGGCGAGGCACTTAGCAACTCAGTGAGACCCTGTCTCTAATAAAATCCCAAAAAAGGGCTGGGGATGTGGCCCAGTGGCTGAGTGCCCCTGAGTTCAATCCCTGGTACCAAAAAAAAAAAAAAAAAGTGAGGCCTAGTTGGAAGAGATGGGTCGGTAGCAGCGTACCTTTGAAAGGTGTACTTGTCCCTGGCCCCAGCTATCTTCAAACTCTTTTTCGTTCTCTCTCCTCCCTTCCCCCTTTTCTCTAGGTCTCTTTTCCCTCTTTCTCTTTTTGCTTCCTGGACACCATGAGGTGAGAGCTCTGTTTCATCATGCCCTCTCCACCATGATGTTCTGCCTCACCAAAGGCTCAAAATGTTGGGGCCAAGTATCAGGGGAAACTGAATTGAAAACTCTGAATCTGTAAGCCAAAGTAAATCTTTCCTCCTTTTCAGTTATTTTTCTCAGGTTTTTTTTGTCATCGTAACAGAAAATTGATTAACACAGTGAGCAAGATATGCCAATTAAAAGACAAAATTTTTCATACCATATTAAAAACAATTGCAGGTAGTTTATAAGAGACATCCTTTAAACATACTGATATGGAAAGTATAAAAGTAAAAAGATAGGAGGGAAATTTCATGCAAATACTAATCAAAAGAGAGATGATATCTCTACACTAAAATTAGAAAAAGTAGACTTTAAGGCAAAATAAGCATCACTATAAATAAAGATTAAGAGTTCATGGGCTGGGCCGGGCGCGGTGGCGCACGCCTGTAATCCCAGCACTTTGGAGGCTGAGGCAGGAGGATCACGAGTTCAAAGCCAGCCTCAGCAATGGCGAGGCACTTAGCAACTCAGTGAGACCCTGTCTCTAATAAAATACAAAAAAAGGGCTGGGGATGTGACCCAGTAGTCGAGTGCCACTGAGTTCAATCCCCAGTACCAAAAAAAAAAAAAAAAAAAAAAAAAAAAAAAAAAAAAAGAGTTCATGGGCTGGGCTGGGGATGGGGCTCAGAGGTAGAGCACTTGCCTATCACGTGCGCAGCCTGGGTTCGGTCCTCAGCACCACATAAAAATAAAGGCATTGTGTACAACTAAATAAATAAATAAATATTTTTTTTTAAAAAAAGTTCATGGGCTGGGATTGTGGCTCAGCAGTAGAGTGCGCGCCTAGCATGTGCAAGGCCCTAGGTTCGATCCTCAGCACCTCATAAAAATAAATAAATAAAATAAAGGTATTGTGTCCAACTACAACTAAAAAACAAATATTAAAAAAAAGTTCAGCCGGGCGTGGTGGTGCACGCCTGTAATCCCAGCACTTTGGGAGGCTGAGACAGGAGGATCACGAGTTCAAAGCCAGCCTCACCAATGGCGAGGCACTTAGCAACTCAGTGAGACCCTGTCTCTATTTAAAATACAAAAAAGGGCTGGGGATGTGGCCCAGTGGTTGAGTGCCCCTGAGTTCAATCCCGGTACCACAAAAAAAAAAAAAAAAAAAAAAAAAATTCAATCAGAGGATTGGATAATTCCAAATATATATGTATACTATAACATGGTCTCAAAATACATAACACTAAAACTGACAGACATAAAGATGTAAACCTTCTACACCATAATGAAATGTTGTTGTTTTTTTAATATTCATTTATTTGCTTTAGTTGTACACAATGTGTTCATCTGTACGTGGTGCTGCGGATCAAACCCGGGCCATGCGCGCGCTAGGCAAGCACTCTACCGCTGAGCCACAACCCCAGCCCCAATGAAATGTTTTAACATGTCTTTATTAATAATTGATTAAAAAAATCAATGATTATATAGATTTTAAAATTGATTATAAATATTTTATTAATTCCTATATAATATTTGATATTCATAGTGATAATTATAAGATTTCAGATTTTGAAGCCAGATGCAGTAGCACACACCTGTAATCTCAGCTACTTGGGAAGCTGAGGCAGGAGGATTGCAAAAGTTCAAGGCCAGCCTGGGCAACTTAGTGAGACCCTATCTCAAAATTTAAAAAAGTAAAATAGGGCTGAGATGGTGGTCCAGTGAGAGAGGACTTGCCTACCACTGGATTCAATTCCAGTGCCATCTTAAACAAACAAAAACTGTCTTTGAGATAGAACAGAAATTTGTGCATTCATAACCCAATTTCCCCAAATGGTAAAACTTCATAAAACTATACCACAAATAGATGTTGAATTTGGTCAAAAGATTTTTCTGCATCAATTCCTATAATCAAGAATTATAAGAATTATTTTCTTCTTTATCCTGTTAATATGGTAGATTACATTAGTTAATTGATTTTCAAATATTGAACCACACAAAGTAAGTGTAGCATATAATTATTCTAGGCAGCATATAATTGGATCATACTAGTTTATCCATTCAGTGACTCTCTGATAACTCACTTCATTGTGGTGTATGACTCTATTTATATATTGCTGAATTCTATTTGCATAATATATATACATATGTTTTATATATGTATAAGAGATTAAACCCAGGGGCACTTAATCACTTAGCCACATCCCTAACCCTTTTTGTTTTTTATTTTGAGACAGAGTCTCACTAAGTTGCTTAGAACCTTGCTAAGTTGCTGAGACTGGCCTCAAATTTGTGATCCTCCTGCCTCAGCCTCCCAAGTCACTGGGATTATAGGAGTGTGCCACCACACCATTTTTGCTAATTTTTTTTTTTTTTTTTTGTGGTACCAGGGATTGAACTCAGGGGCACTCGACCACTGGGTCACATCCCCAGACCTTTTTTGTATTTTATTTAGAGACAGGGTCTCACTGAGTTGCTAAGTGCCTCACCATTGCTGAGGCTGGCTTTGAACTCGCGATCCTCCTGCCTCAGCCTCCCAAAGTGCTGGGATTAACAGGCGTGCGCCACCGCGCCCGGCTTTTGCTAATATTTTAAAGCTTTTTTGATTCGAGTTTGGATAACAGGGGAATACTAACTTCATGAAATGAATTCCTCTGTTATCAAAACTAGACAAAGACCATATGAAGAAAGAAAATTATAGACCAACATCATTCGTGAATACTAATGCAAAAAAATTTTTAAATGTTAGCAAAAGCCATTTGGTCAATCTCTGCCTTTAAATTGTATTTAGCCAATTTATATTTGACATAAATTTATACTTGTATTTGGTATAAATATAATTACACATTAATATGTGTAAATAAATATACTTGATGTAAATATATTTGATATGTTAGGACTTAAGTCTCTCTTTTGTTGTGTTTTTATTCTTTCTGTTTTTCATTTCTCATTTCCCTGCCTTCCTGCAGTTTATTTGACTTTAAAAATTTCCTTTTTTAAATTTATCTATGGCATCTTTGAGATTATTTCTTTTATAGTGTTATTAACATTACATTATACATACGTAACTTGTTACAGTTTCCTTGTGTCCTCACTTTACCAATCAAGTGAAATTTAGAGACTTCCTTTCTTTGTGATCCTTTTCTTTTTCCTGTTTATAATACAGTGGTTTTATTTTTCTATATTCATTTAGAACCACTAAGATAGTAACAAACAACATTTTCTTTCTATTTAAAGAATTTTATGTACACATTCTTTTGGAATAGTTCTGCTGGAGACAAATTCTCTTTATTTTTCCATCATCAGAAATTGTCTTGATTTTTCCTTCACTCCTGAAGAATATTTCTGCTGGGACTAGTACTCAACTGTTTGTTTGTTTGTTTGTTTGCAACACTTGGAAATATTATGCCACTTCCACTATGTCTTTTGTTTTTCTTCCCCGGGTATATTGAGGTATAATTGACCAAAAAAATCATATAATTTAAAAATTAAAAAAATATATAATTTAAGGTATACAACAATAGGTTTTGATATATGGATACATCATGAAATTATTACTACAATCTTGTTAATTAACTAATCTATCACCTCATGTAGTTACGTACATTTGTGTAAAGAATTCTTTCTTACCAAATTTCAAAATATAAAACATTATTGTTAACTATAGTCACCATGGTGTATATTAGATCTACAGAATTTGCTGTGGTTTGCCCTATGACCAAGCCATCCCACTCCTGGGTCTATTCCCAAAGGACTTAAAAACAGCATATTACAGTGACACAGCTACCTCAATGTTTATAGCATCACAATTCACAATAGCTAGGTTGTGGAACCAACCTAGATGTCCCTCGGTAGATGAATGGATAAAAAAAAATGTGGTATATATACACAATGGAATTTTACTCAGCAATAAAACAGAATAAAATAATGACATTTGCAGGTAAATGGATGAAGTTGGAGAATATAATGCTAAGTGAAATCAGTCAATCTCAAAAATCCAAATACCGAATGTTTCCTCTGATATAAGGAAGCCGGTTCACAGTATTGTTGGGTCGGGGTACATAGGAGGATTAGAGGAACACTATAATGGTCAAAGGGAAGGGAGGGGAAGGGAGGGAGCAAGGGGGGAAGGGGGAAAAAAGTGGTTGAAAAAGACGTATATCATTATTCTAAATGCATGATTGAAGACTTGAATGCTGCAAATATACTTTGTATACAAACTGTTTTGTGTAGAAAGATGCTATATATGTATAGTATGAACTGTAATACATATTACTATAAATAAAAATTTTTAAAAATCTTTAAAAAAAAAAGAATTTGCTGTGGTTTGAACGTTTGTATTTTCCAAAACTCATGTTGAAATTTAATTGCCCATCATAACAGAATACAGAGGAGGGATATTTAAAGGTGATTATCCCACAAAACTCTGCTCTCATGGGTGGGATTAACGTCTATTAAAAGGGGTTAATTTGGCCGGGCACGGTGGCACACACCTGTAATCCCAGCACTTGGGAGGCTGAGGCAGGAGGATCCTGAGTTCAAAGCCAGCCTCAGCATGGTGAGGCACTTAGCAACTCAGTGAGACCCTGTCTCTAATAAAATACAAAAAAGGGCTGGGGATGTGGCCCAGTGGTCGAGTGCCCCTGAGTTCAATCCCAGGTACCACAAAAAAAAAAAAAAAAAAAAAAAAAAGGGTTAATTTGTTCTCTCTTTCTCTCTCTCTCTCTTTCCCCCTTCTCTCTCCCCTCCCTCTCTCTCTCTCTTTCCCCTCTCTCCTCCTCCTCCCCCCTTCTCTTTCCCTCTCTCTCCCCTCCCTCTCCCCCCTGACCACCCCCCCACCGACCCTACCATGTTGCCCATGGCATGCCTTCTGCCACGTAAGGACTCAACATGAAAGTTCTTGCCAGATGCCTGTGTCTTCATCTTGGACTACCCAACCTCCAGAACTGTGAGGAAATAAATTTCTGTTTTTTACATATATTACCCAGTCTCAGTCTCAGGTAACAAAATGAACTAAAACATCCATTCTATAATAAATGTTTATACTCTTTGACCAACATCTCCCCATTTTCCCCCATCCCTAGTCCCTGGTAACCACCCTTCAAGTCTCTGCTTCTATCAATTCAACTTCTTCTTTTTTTAATATTTTTTCAGTTGTAGATGGACACAATATCTTTATTTATTTATTTTTATGTGGTGCTGAGGACCAAACCCAATGCCTCATGCATGCAAGGCAAATGCTCTACCACTGAGCTACAACCCCAGCCCCTCAAGTCAACTTCTTTAGATCCCACAGATAAGTGAGATTATGCAGTATTTGTCTTTCTGCATCTGGCTTATTTCACCTAACAAAATGTCCCCCAGATTCATTCATTTTGTCACAAATAACAAAATTTCCTTATTTATTTATTTACTTAAGGCTGAGATGATCATGGGAATGCAGATGTCTCTTTGAAATAATAATTTATTGCCTTTGGATATAGACCTAGAAGTAGGATTGCCATATTGCCTAATAGTTCTTTTTTTTTTTTTTTTTTTTAGTTGTAGATGGACACAACATCTTTATTTTATTTATTTATTTTTATGTGGTGCTAAGGATCAAACCCAGTGCCTCACATGTATGAGGCAAGCGCTCCACCACTGAGCTACAACCCCAGCCTCTTGTAGTTCTATTTTTAATTTTTTGCAAAAACTCCATACTGTTTTTCATATTGCTGAACCAATTTACATTCCCATCAACACTGTATAAAAGTTCCTTTTCCTCTACATCCTCACTAAGCCTCCATCTTTTGACTTTATGATGATTTAGCCATCCCAACAAGGACAAAGGTCATATATCAATATGGTTTTGATTTTAATTTCCCTAATGATATGGCTATTTGATATTTCTTCTATGTCTTGTTTGGGGAAATATCTCTTCATGTCATTTGCCCATTTTAAAAACATGTTATTTGAGCCGGGCAGGGTGGCGCACGCCTGTAATCCCAGCACTTGGGAGGCTGAGGCAGGAGGATCATTAGTTCAAAGCCAGCCTCAGCAATGGCAAGGCACTTAGCAACTCAGTGAGACCCTGTCTCTAATAAAATACAAAAATGGGCTGGGGATGTGGCCCAGTGGTCGAGTGCCCCTGAGTTCAATCCCCAGCACCCAAAAAAAAATTGCTTTCACTATTTGGGGTCTTTGTAATTTATACTAATTTTACTATTTTTTTTCTATTTCTATGAAAACATGTCATTGGAATTTTGATAGGAATTGATTGAATCTGTAAATCACTTTGGGTAGTATGAACATTTCTTTAAATATTGATTTTCTGATCCATGAAGATAAAATATCTATCCATTTATCTATTCTTCAATTTTTTCATCAATGTTTTATAGATCTTTCACTTTTTAGTTAGATTGATGCCTACGTTATTTATTTTGTTCCTATAATGAATTATTTTTGAATTTCTTTTTCAAATAGTTTATTACTAGTGTATAAAAATAAATCTGATTTTTGCGTATTGATTTTGTATCCTTTTGTATCACTTTGCTGATTTTTTTTGTTAGTTCTGATAGTTTTTTAGTTATGTTTATAGGGTCTCCCATATATAAAATCATGTCATCTGTAAACAGACAATTTTACTTCTTCTTAATTTAGATGCCTTTTATTTCTTTTTCTTGACCAATTGCTCTGGCTGGGACTTCCATTACTATGTTGAATAGAAATGGTGAGAGTAGACATCCTCACCTTGTTCCTAATTTAAAAGAAATACTTTCAACTTTTCACCATTTGTATGTTAGCCATAGGTTTGTCATATGTGGCCAATATTATGTTGAGGTAAATCCCTTCCATACATAATTTTTAAGTTTTTTCCTATCATGAAAGAATATTGAATTTTTTCAAATACTTTTTCTACACTTAGCGAGATAATCATATAATTTTTAACCTTCATTCTGTTAATGTGCTGTATAATTTATAATTTGTGTGTGTTGAAGAATACTTGCTCATAGGGACAAATTTCACTTGATCATAGTGTATAACACCTTTAATGTGCTGTTAAACTTGATTTCCCAGTGTACTATTGGGGATTTTTCCATCTATGTTCATCAGGGAAAATAGTTTGTATTATTATTATTATTATTTTGTATTTTCCTTGTCTGGTTTTGGTAACAAGGTAATGTTGGCTTCATTACATTAGTTTGGAAGAGTTTCTGCTACTCAATTTTTTTTGGAAGAGTGAGGATTGGTATTAATTTTTCTTTAAATGTTTGGTGGACTTCACCAGGATAGCCATTAGTTTCTGACCTTTCCTTTGATGGGGGATTTCTTTTAAGATTTGTTCAATCTCCTTTCTCACTATGATATAATGAAGAAATAGATATTCTGTTTCTTCACCATTCACTGTTGGTATGATGTGTGTTTCCAGAAATTTATCCAATTTTTCTAGTTTCTGATTTGTTGGTATACCATGCATTGTTCATAGTAGATTCTGTGATTCTCTGTATTTCTGTGGATTAGTTATAACATCTCCCCTTTCATATCTTATTTTATTTGCATGCCCTCTTAATCTAGATAAATTTTATTACTCTTTTCAAATAACAACTCAGTTTTATTGAATTTTCTATCATTTTCTAGTCTCTATTTCATTTATTTCTGCTCTAAGTTTTGCCATTTCCTTCCTTCTATGAATATTGGATTTAGTTAATTCTTCTTCTTCTTCCTAGAGGTATAACATGAGGTTGTTTATTTGAGATCTTTCTTATTAATTCATGTAGAAGTTCATCCCTATAAAATTTCCTCTTAGAACTGCTTTTGCTGCATAAATTTTGGTATGTTGTTTTTCCATTTTCATGTGTCTCAAGATTTTGGGGGGGGGGGGTTGGAACTAGGGATTGAACCCAGAAGCACTGTACCAGTGAGCTACATCCCCAGCCCTTTTTTATTTTTTATTTTGTGATAGGGTCTTGCTAAACTGCTTAGGGCCTTGCTACGTTGTGAGGCTGGCCTCAAACTTGCAATCCTAGCCGGGCGCGGTGGCGCACGCCTGTAATCCCAGCATTTTGGGAGGCTGAGGCAGGAGGATAGCGAGTTCAAAGCCAGCCTCAGCAATGGCGAGGCACTTAGTAACTCAGTGAGACCCTGTCTCTAAACAAAATACAAAAAAGGGCTGGGGATGTGACCCAGTGGTCTAGTGCCCCTGAGTTCAATCCCCAGTACCAAAAAAAAAAAAAAAAAAAAAAAAAAAAAAAAAAACTTGCAATCCTCTGCTTCAGCTTTCAAGTTTCTGGGGTTACATCAGTGACCCACCACACCCAGCTGTTTCAAGATATTTTACATTTCCCTTTTGATTTCTTCATGGTTTCTTCATTGTTTGTTTAATAGTTGTAAATAGTGGGTTAATTTCCACATTTTTTGTGAATTTTCAAGTTTTCTTCCTGTTATTGATTTCTAGTTTCACAGTACTGTAGTCATAAAAAGATGTTTGATATGCTTTCTATCTTGTTAAATTTGCATAGATTTGTTTTATGACCTAATATATGATCTATCCTGGAGAATGTTCCATGAACACTTGAGAAGAATGTATATTCTGCTGCTTTTAGATGGAATGTTTTTGTGTTGTGCTAGCCTATATTTTTTTCATTTCATTCATTATGTTCTAAACCCTCAGAATTTCCATTTGGTACAATTTTATGGTTTGTCTCTACTTTTTCTGTTTGTTCTTGTATTGTTTCTCATATTTGTTGTCTATATGTACTCTTTAAGGAAGCTCACTGAGCTTCCTTAAAATGATTATCTTAAATTCTTTGTCAGGCAATTTGTAGATCTCTATATCTTTGGGTTGATTACTGGAATATTATTGTGTTCCTTTGGTAGTGTCTTTTTCTTTTCCCTTGAGTCTTCATGTTCCTTGAAGTCTGGCATTGTTGTCTTCACTGTGTGTGTGTGTGTGTGTGTGTGTGTGTGTGTGTGTGTGTAGTTGTAGAGGGACACAATACCTTTATTTTATTTATTTATTTTTATGTGGTGCTGAGGATCAAACACAGTGCCTCACATGTGCTAGGCAAGTGCTCTACCACTGAGCTACAACCATAGCCCCATGTTTTCTTCACTTTTGAAGAAATAATCATCTCCTCCACTGGCCTTGGGAGAAAAACACCTTCATCAAACCACCCAGCTATGTCTTCTGACCTTTCTCAGAACTTTTCTCATCTCACTCCATTTAGTTCCTTTCTAAAGAGATTAAAAGATTCTTAAGATTGTATGCCTTCTCTCCACCCCCCAAATCCAGGTCAGGTGCTGAGAACTTCCTTTTTCTTTCAACTAGGGCAATACCCTGAAAAGCTCAAATTTGTGTGCTTTCTCCCAATACTACAGTTTGAACCAGACATCCATATGAGATACTTTCACTTGCTACCTTCCCAGGAAAGCTCAAGAAGACAGCACGGGAGAGTGGACATTTGGTTTGCCCAGGGACCCATTTGGTGCCACAGGCAAGTAATCTCAGTGTCCCCTGGTCAGGATTCCTGATGGGGTCCACAGAATGTTTACTAGAGTCAACAGCCTCTCTTTCATGCTCCCAGCTTTTCCCAACCATTCACTTGTGATGATCACTTAGTGTTCTGGGTGGAACAAGAAGTGGGCCTTTCGGGAGGCGTACCACATAGCTAAGGGAGATAGGTACTCATTCACTGGGCTCTCACTTTTCCCGATGGGAGAAATCACAGGCCTCTGGTGTCTCTCTTTGGCACGGAATTGTGGCACTCTGGGGAAGGTGTGATATGTGTAAAATGAAACTGTTCTTCTTACACTTTTCAGTGGCCTTTTCTTTAAGTTTTTGATCAATGGAGTGCTGGAACTTCTCCACTGGACACCCAGACTTACACAGCATGGGATAGGTTGTCAAAATCCATGCTTCTGTGAGGGAATGACTATAGAAAATTCTGATGCTGTCATCTTGCTGATGTAATTCTATTTCCATGGCTCCTGATGAGAAACCTACCACCATTTAAATTATTTTCTCTTATAGGCTAAGCGTTATTTTTATCTGTTTTCAATATTTTTTCTGTTATTTTGAGTTTTCAGTAATTTGACTATGGTGTAATTGATTAGCATAGACTAATTGAGGTTTATTCTATCTGGACTTCACTCAGTTTCCCAATTGTGAGCTTATGTCTCTCTCCTATCCATGTTCCAAAAAAATGTCATACCAAAAACCAGGAATGTTAGGCTGGGGTTGTGGCTCAGTGGTCGAGTGCTTACCTCGCATGTGTGAAGCACTGGGTTCAATCTTCAGCACCACATAAAAATAAATAAATTAAATAAAGGTACATGTCCATCTGCAACTAAAAATTTATTTTTTAAAAAAACAGGAATGTCTCCAACTGAATTCTTTAAGAGGCAAACCAATCAATGTCAATACCAATGAGCATAAATGCTAAAATTATGCTTTTCATATTTGAAAGCAGTCATGATAAAAATGCTTCAATAGGCAATTACATGTTTTAAACAAATGAAAACAAAATAGAAAATCTCAGCCAAGAAATAAAAGTTATAAGTAAAAACCAAATGCAAATATTAGAACAAAAAATATAACTGAAATAAAATCTGAGTTGATAGAATCAGTAGTGGAATGGAGGGCAGAGGAAAGAATCAGCAAACTGGAATATAGAACTATATAAATTATCCAACTTGAATAACAGAAAAAAAAAAGATAGACTGGGAAAAAATGACCAGAGCTTCAGGAACTTCATACAAAAAGATAACTACTATATGATTTCACTTCTATGAGGTATATAGAATAGTCAAATTCATAGAAACAAGAACTACAATTGTGGTTGCTAGGGACTTGGTGGGAGAGAATAGTGGGGAATTACTGTTTAAAGGGTACAGAGTTTGTTTTGCAAGATGAAAGGAGTTCTGGAGATGAATGGTGGTGATGGTACACAATAATATGAATGAACTTAACACTACTGATCTACATACTTTAAAATGGCTTAAGATGATAATTTTTCTGCCAAAATATATACTGTCAGAAAGGAAGTATGCCAAATAATATTTACAAAATTTTTAATAAAATGGAGCTTTATACAATAGAAGTTTTCCTATTCCATACAAATTGGACTTATATTTGGTTAGTTTATCAAAAAAATTAATTCATGTCACATAATACAGAGGGTAATTTTTTATTTTATCTGAACAATGATTCTATGGAAAAAATATATGGGAAAATGACATCATTCACTTTCTCTAGGAAAAGGAATAAGAAAGACTCCTACTCAAAATAATAATTTATAATGTTGGGGCTGAGGTTGTGGCTCAGCGGTAGAGTACTTGCCTAGAACATGCGCGGCCCGGTTCAATCCTCAGCACCACGTAAAAACAAAGGCATTGTGTACAACTAAAACAAATAAATAAATACTTAATAAAAATAATTTATAATGTTGTGATAGAGATAGCATTTAGATATTTTTAAAAAATATTTTTAAAATTTAAAGCAGAAAATAATAAAACATAACCATACACATTTTAAATTAAAATATGCTGTTATTCATTTATTTAACAATCTTGTCATCTAGAGCCAATGCCATGTTTTTCCTCTCATAATTTCACTGTTAGGACTTCTACATAGTTTTTCCTATTGAAAACTAAACTCAACTAATCACTCATCTATGATAGTAATTTTGGATTTTTTAAAATAGTGAGAGTTCTAAAATAATTTTCAAGCAAAATCCTTCACTTGGAGGATATTTTTTGGTTATTTGAAATTTTTCTCCTCAATGTTTTCTAGGTTTCATACCCCCCCCATTCATTTTGCTACTTGTATTTATTTAGCTTTGCTAAAACATTCAATTGTGTTAATATAAAAAAAAGTTTGTGTCATAGTCATATTTTATTGGTTTGTGTTATACTTAAATAAGTTATGTGATTAAAATCACAAGTAGGGGGGCTGGGGCTGGGGCTCAGAGGTAGAATGCTCACCTGGTATGCTTGAGGCACTGGTTTCCATCCTCAGAACCACATAAAATAAAGATATTGTGTCACCTATAACTAAAAAATAAATATATTTTTTAAAAATCACAAGTAGGCATAAACAAGTTTGGGAGCACACACAACTGATTTGTAGTAAGCATCAGCAGAATTGCTAGATGTATGAGAGTAACATATCACTTACAAGAGCTTATTGCGCTATAGGCAATGACTTTCTCAGTGGGACCCTAAAACTCAGGAAATAATGCCAAGAGCTAATAAATGGATGGTATCAAATTAAAAGCTTCTGCAAAGTGAAAGAAATAATTAAAAATGTGAAGAGAGACCTACAGAATGGGAGAAAATCTTTTCTAGTTACTTTTCTGACAAAGTATTAATATCTAGACTATATAAAGAACTCCAAAAAATAATATCAAAAAGATAAATAATCCAATTAATAATTGGGAAAATGAATCAAAAGAGACACTTCTCCAAAGAAGAAATACAAATGGCCAACAAACATATGAAAAAAAAAAATATTCAACATCTTTACTGATTAGGGAAATGCAAGTCAAAACTACACTGTGATCTCGTCTCACACCAGTCAGAATGGCAGTCATCAACAATACAAACAATAACGAATGTTGTACAGGATGTGGAGAAAAAGGAACACTTTTACACTGGTTGTGAGATTGTAAATTAGTACAACCACTGTGGAAATTAGAATGGCGATTCCTCAAAATACCTGGTATAGAACCACCACATGACCTAGCTATACACCATTCCTTGGTATTTATCCTAAAGAACTGAAGTTATCATACTATAGTGATACATGCAAACCCATGCTTATAGCAGCACAATTTATAATAGGCAAACTATGGAACCAGCCCAGGTGTCCATCAACAGATGAATGGATAAAGAAAATGTAGTATATATACACAATGGAGTTTTATTTTGTGGTAAAGAAAAATGAAATTATATAACTTGCAGGAAAATGTAACATAACTTGAGAACATTATTTTAAGCAAAATAAGCCAAACTCAGAAGGTCAAGGGTCATATATTTTCTCCCATATGTGGAAGCTAGAGAGGAAAAAGGAAATGAAAGTTGGGGGAGTGGTCATGAAAAGTGAAAGGAGATAGGTAGAAGAGAGGAAAGGGACCAGGGGCAGGGGGAAGAGGGTAGGGAAGGGAGAAGTGCTGGGGGTAATATTAGTTAATATTGTTATATTATATGCAAGTATGAATATGTAACAACAAATCCCATCATTATGTGCAACTATAATACACCAATAAAAATGTGGAAAGAAAAAAAAGATCTCATAAGAAGGGAGTTTATTGTGCTAAAGGCATCACTCCATATGTTTTATAAAGAGAATGAAGAAATATTTAAATGAAAGTCAATTAACAGAACTTTTACTGTACATTTGAAAACCACATTTTCACTAATAACCAAGTTTACTAAATGGGATTCTCACCTGGCTTATATTAATGAATAATCATGCACATTAGTAACTAGCAAGATTAATCTGAAAGCAGACAAAATCTGAGGTGTTAGACATACTAAGTTATTCTAAGTAGTTCAAACATATTCTCCACAATCTGGTTTATACTGTTCTATCCAATTGGTAAACCGAACACTTTTTTCCCCAGAGACCTAACAATAGCAACCCAATCTGTCTATAAAGATTTAGTCATACTCATTCTCTGTGGCAAACAGATCCTTTGCCTTTAATAAACTAATCTTTGAGGGTAAGAAAGTGTGCCTTGACCATTCCCAGTAGGCACACCCTCTGACACAAGTGAGTGATCAAATATTGCTTGGATGCATTTGTAAATAAATGAATGAATGCTTGCAGAAAAGAATGTGAAACTTATACTCAATACTAGAATATCTACACTCTTCAGACAGAGGCAGGGTGAATCAAAGAGTCAGAATCAGGAAGAAAGAAGACAATTTATAACATCTTAAAATAAAAAATAAATAAATTTTTTAAAAAAGAAAGAAAGAAAGAAGACAAGAGCAGTTTATTCTGGTCACATCCCCTTACTTTGACAATGTAGACCAAACAGCCTTGCCACCCACCTCCCCAATCCTCTCTGACACATACCCTCACCCACCCTACACTCACAGCACTAAAGTTGTCTAGAAGCACTTTCCAACTATACCTGGGGTCAGTTAGACCTAGACTGAAATCACAATGAACAAATTTGTGGTGCACACTTGGCCCTAGATTTACACAGCTGTTCTCTCACCTGAAATTCTCCCCTAACTTTCTCACTTCTTTCAAGGGAAAGCCAGACAGCTACTTATGAAATGTCTTAGATAAGGGACATTACCCAAGCCTATTTGGACCAATCAGATTCCTTGTATTAGAAATTTGAACTGCAAGTGTAGAAGACAGGGATGTTCAGCAAACAGAAGCAGAAGATCAAAAAGCAGGCCAAGGGGCTTCTGACTTCTGGTATAATGGAGTTAGAAGGCCTTCAAAACCTCTTCCCCCCCAAAAAGAAAAACATAAAGTTGGACAAGATTGTCAAAAATATCTATTGTAGCACCCTGGAATTCTACCAAACATATATAAAACTAGAGAAACATTTATTAATAAAAACTGCTGAAATTTAGTAATAGCAGCATGTATCTATGGCTGCTCATATCCCATCTCTCTTCCCCCAGCTCTTTCAGTGCCAGTACAATCAACAGATTTGCCACCAACACTTGGGGGTGGGGGGCAGTGCAAGGGCAGTGCACCTGATTTAGAGCATAATCAATTGAAGTGATCTCATTGGCTAACAAAGAGAAAAAAAAACAATGGTTCCATTAATCTATGGTTGCAAATTCATGTCAGATAAGCAAAGAACTGATGGACTAGCAGGGATTTATTAGAAAGTTTCAAAAGATAAGACAGCATCAGAGTATTCCTCACATATTCTGGCTTGGCCAGAGGTTGTAAGCATGTATTGCAGAGATCAAAGAGGACCAAAAAAACCTGCACACTCCTGGCCTGTGCACATGTGCAGAGATGAGAGGCTATATTAATGGTATCAACGTATCTGTAGTTGGATTCCTAGAAGAATATAGAAAGAGAGAAGAGCAGAAAAAGTAATCAAAGATATAATGAACAAAATTTCCTCAAATTTGATGAAAAATTAATGATGAAAATTAATCTACATGCCAAGAAACTAAATAAACCTAAGTAGGATGACTACAAAAAGATCTATACTTGAAAAAAAAAAGAAGATCTATACTTGAACCCACATAGTCAAACTGTTGAAAGCATATGACAAAGAAAAACCCTTCAGAAGCAGCAGGGAAAAATCACAACTCACCATGTATAGAAGAATGACAATATAGTGAACAGCTAACTTCTCATCAGAAAAATGGAGGTCCAGAGGCAATGGAACAACATAGTCAAAGTACTAAAAGAGAAAAATGTTCAACTAAGAACTCCATATCCAGCTAAAATAATCCCTCAACATGAAAATAAAAAGACGTTTCCTGATAAACAAAGATTGAGAATGTGTATTGCTAGCATGTCTGCTAATACAAAACCAAAGTCCTTCATGTTAAAAGGAAATAACTCCATATGATAATTTGAATGCAGAAAAAGAAACAAAGTACCAAAAATGATATTTGCATAAATATAAGACACTTGTACATATTTTCTCATTTATTCTCTTAGCTTCTTTTTTCAAATTTTATAACTTCATTTATTCTAATTAGTTATATATGACAACAGAATGCAATTCAATTGATATTACACAAATAGAGCACAATTTTTCTTGTCTCTGGTTGAACACAATGTAGAGTCACACCACTTGTGTTTTCATACATGTACTTAGGATAATGATGTCTGTCTCATTCCACCATCTTTCCTACCCCCCTGCCCCTCCTTCCCTCCCCTCCCCTTTGCCCTATCTAAACTTCCTCTATTCCTCCCATGCTACCCACCCATCCCCATTATGAATCAGCATCCTTATATCAGAGAAGACATTTGGCATTTGGTTTTTTGGGATTGGCTTACTTCACCTAGCATTATATTCTCCAACTACATCCATTTACCTGCAAATGCCATGATTTTATTCTCTTTTAATGCTGATTAATATTCCATTGTGTATATATACCACATTTTCTTTATCCATTCATCTACTGAAGGGTATCTAGGTTGGATTCACAATTTAGCTATTGTGAATTGTGCTGCTATAAACATTGATGTTGCTGTGTCCCTATAATATTCTGTTTTTAAGTCTTTTGGTTATAAACCGAGGAGTGGGATAGCTGGGTCAAATGGTGGTTCCATTCCCAGTTTTCCAAGGAATCTCCTCTTAGCTTCTTTTAAAAACACAAGTTTGGCCAGGCTTAGTGGCACATGACTATAATCCCAGCAACTCAGGAGTCTGAGGCAAGAGAATCACAAATTTAAGGTCAGCCTCAGCACTTCGGTGAGGCCCTAAGCAACTTAGCAAGACCCTATCTCAAAATAAAAAGGGCTGGGGATGTGACTCAGTGTTAAAGCACCCCTGGGTTCAAACCCTAGTACCAAAAATAAAAACACAAGTTTGTAATAATAAATAATTATAACACTGAACTGGGCACAGAGGCACACCCCTGTAATCCCAACTACTGAGGAGACTGAGGCAGGAGGATCACAAGTTCAAGGCCAACCTGGGCAACTTAACAAGATCCTGTCTCAAAAAAAGGGGGAACATGCTCAGTGGCAGAGCACCTCTGAGTTCAACCCTCAGTACTTTAAAAAAAAAAAAAATGTTATAACATTGTATTGTTGGGTTTATAACACAGGTTATGTGTGTGTGTGTGTGTGTGTGTGTGTGTGTGTGTGTGTGTGTGTTAGAGAGAGGAGGGGGGGAGAAAATTATAGTACAAAAAAGAAGGGAAGAAAAGGAGATGTATTTGAGCAAAGTTTCTACATTTTACCAGAATGAAGGTATTATTATTTGGAAATAGATTAAGATAAATTAAATGCAACTGTAGTCTATGGAGCAACCACTGAGAGAATTATATGAAAAAATATAGAAGAAATATTTTCTTTCTTTCTTTCTTTATTTGCTTTAGTTGTGCACAATGTGTTTATTTGTACGTGGTGCTGGGGATCAAACTCGGGCCGCGCACATGCTAGGCAAGCGCTCTACCGCTGAGCCGCAACCCCAGCCCCAGAAGAAATATTTTCTTATTTTTAAATAAAAATATAATTATTTAACACAAAATAAGGCAATAACAAAGGAACAGAAAAACAAAAATACATGAAACAAATAGAAAAATGGCATGTATAGATGCCGCCATATCAATGATCACATTAAAAGGGAATGGACTGAAAACCCTATTCAAAAGGCAAATTGTCACACTGAATCAAAAAGAAAGATCTTGGAGACAGGCACGGTGGCACACACCTGTAATCCCAGCACTTGGGAGGCTGAAGCAGGAGGATCCTGAGTTCAAAGCCAGCCTCAGCAAAAGCGAGGCTCTGAGCAACTCAGTGAGACCCTGTCTCTAAATAAAATACAAAATAGGGCTGGGGATGTGGCTCAGTGGTCGAGTGCCCCTGAGTTCAATCCCTAGTACCAAAAAAAAAAAAAAAAAAGAAAGAAAGATCTAACCAAATGTAACAAGATACACCACAGATTCAGACATAAATAGACTGAAAGTAAAAAAGTGAGAAAAGAGATCACAAGCAAAAAGTAATCATAGAGAGCTCAAGTGGCTCTGTTACTATTAGATGAAACAGACTTTAAGACAAATATTGCTAGAGACAAAAAAGTACATTTTATAATGATAAAATGGTTACTAGGAGGGGCTGGGGTTGTGGCTCAGCGGCAGAGCGCTCGCCTCGCACGTGCGCAGCCCGGGTTCAATCCTCAGCACCACGTAAACATAAATGCATTGCATTGTGTGTACAACTAAAGTAAATAAATAAACATTTTTTAAAAAAGGTTACTAGAAAGCAATAATAATAATAATAATAATAATAATAAATATATATATACATCTAACAACAGAGCCCCAAAATACATAAAGCCAGAACTGATGGAACTGAAAGGAGAAATGGATAATTCAACAATATTAACTAGAGATTCCAATACCTCACTCAGTAAATTCAGAAAAAGCATTTGGCAAAATTCAGTGCAATTTATGATTTTTTTATAAAAGTAGTGCTAGCCAGGCGTGGTGGTGCACGCCTGTAATCCCAGCACTTGGGAGGCTGAGGCAGGAGGATCGCGAGTTCAAAGCCAGCCTCAGCAATGGTGAGGCACTTAGCAACTCAGTGAAACCCTGTCTCTAATAAAATAAAATTTTAAAAAAGGGCTGAGGATGTGGTCCAGTGGTTGAGAGTGCCCCTGAGTTCAATCCCCGAGTGCTAGGATAACTATATATCCATATGCAAAAATAAATAAATAGACTTTTCTTTCATGCAATCTGCATAAATTAATTCCAAATGGATCACAGTCAAAAAGTTAAACATACAGCGAGGCGCGCAGTGGCACACACCTGTAATCCCAGGACTTGGGAGGCTGAGGCAGGAGGATAGCAAGTTCAAAGCCAGCCTCAGCAATGGCGAGGCACTTAGCAACTCAGTGAGACCCTGTCTCTAATAAAATACAAAAAAGGGCTGGAGATGTGGCCCAGTGGTTGAATGCCCCTGAGTTCAATCCCCAATACAAAAAAAAAAAAGTTAAACATAGAGTTGGCACGTGACCCTGTAATCCCACTCATAGGTATAGACACAAGTAAAAAAGAAGAAAAAAAAGTATGTCCACACAGAAATCTGCACACAAATAAGTATTTACAACAGCATTATTCATAATAGCTCAAAAGTACAAGCAATCCAATTGCCCATCAACCAAGAAATGGATAAACAAATGTTGTGGATTCATTCCATGGAATACTTTTTAATATTTATTTATTTGTTTTAGTTGTACACAATGCCTTTATTCTTACGTGGTGCTGAGGATCAAACCCGGGCCGCGCACGTGCTAGGCGAGGGCTCTACTGCTGAGCCACAATCCCAGCCCCCCATGGAATATTTTTATTTGGCAAAAAAAAGAATGAAGTTTTCACACATGCTACAACATGGATGAATCCTGAAACCATTATGCAAAGTGAAAGAAGCCATACAAAGAGCCACATATTGCATGGTTCTATTCATATGTTATGTCTAAAATAGGTAAATCCACAGAGACAGAAAGTTATTACTGATTTGTAGAGATCAGAGGGAGGGAGAAATAGAGAGTGATTGCAAAAGGGTATGAGGTGGCCAGGTACAGTGGCACACACCTATAATTCCAGGGGCTCCAGAGTTCAAAGCCAGTCTCGGCAGTTTAGCAAGGTGCTAAGTGATTCAGTGAGACCCTGCCTCTAATAAAATACCAAATAGGGCTGGGGATGTGGCTCAGTGGTCAAGTGCCCCTGAGTTCAATGCCCAGTACCAAAAAAAAAAAAAAAAAAAAAAAAAGGTATGAGGTATCTTTTTCTTGATGAAATGTTCTGGAATTAGATAGTGGTGATACTTGTACAATTTTGTGAATATACTAAAAATGACGTAATTTTACATTTTAAGTGTAGTCCTTATGATATATGAATTTTATCTCAATAAAGTTATATTTTTTAGTGGCCCACACACCTAAACATAAAACCTGGTTGCCTGATACTGGGACTGGCTGGCTCTGAGTACTGACTGAAAAGGAGCTCAAGATGATTTGGGGGGATGATGGAAATGCTCTAAAACTGGTCTATAGTCACAGTTGCGATTTATTTTGTTTACTTATTTTTATGTGGTGCTGAGGATCAAACCCAGTGCCTCATAAGTACGCGGCAAGTGCTCTACCACTGAGCCACAACCCCAGCTCATAGTTGTGATTTATAAATTTACTAAAAGTCGTTGGATTGTTTATCTACAATGGATGATTTTATGGTATATAGGTTCTATTTCAATATAGCTGTTTAAAAATGAATCCACTGAAAACAAATCAAAATATTATAGTAAATAAGTGAGGCAAAGGTGGGTGAGAATTAACTTTAAAAATGAAACAAAGAAGGTTGGGTGGTGAATATTCTGTTTCTTGACCTTGTTGTAGGTTACAATTTGTGAAAATTCATTGGCCTGTACTCTTGTTATATGCACACTTTTCTCTGTATTTCATACCAAATAGAAATTGTTAAATGGCATTAAGAAATGGGGGGGGGGCATGAATAAGCCAGTTACAAGTTACAGAAGCTGAAAGACTCAGTTGTACAGTTGATCTTGGATACCTATGGAATTTCTGCCACCATCTTACAATAATCCCATTCCTAGAGCTGGCATGAGTAAGTTTGTTTCTTACTATTGAAAAGCCTCACCAATATACCCACACATACAGCTACCAAAATGTCACCCCCAGGAGGTCAGGGAATTTGTACATTGCTAAATCCTCAGTGCCTAGAACAATAGCTGGCACAACGTAAGTTTTTGAATGAGTAAACATGAATGAACAGAGAAGTAGTTGTGGAAAGGAGTTGAAGAGGGAGAAACTTGTAAATATAGACATTTTTAGTGCACCTTGACAAACCTTTTCATATTTTACAGATATATGGATAAAAACACTGTTGAGAGCCCAGAAGATGAATAATGCCTTCTGGGAAATGTCAGGAAAATGTCAGAGAGGAGAGACATGGAATCTGGGTCCTGAAGGATGAATAGGAGTTTGTCAGAGAATGAAGGCAGGAAAATGGGATAGACAGAGATAATTACAGGCAAAAGCATATTGTTCTGAAAGAGCCTGGTATTCTTGGAGAAATTCTGTGCTCACAGTTGAGGCCAGGTGAGAAATGAGGCTGGTAAGGTAAGCTGTGGGATAGATGGAGAGGGTTACCTATTACCCGTCAAGACCAGAAGCTGACTCTTGTAGGAATCATAGCCAAGACAGAATCTTAAGCAGGGGTCAAATCTGCCCTGTAGGAAGCTCATTTTAGCTAGGCCCATCTGAGCTCAGAGGCCATTTACTTCCTTAGTGTCTGCATTTTCTCCCCTCTTTCTCTTTCTCTTCCCTCTTTCTGTCTCCATGTGTTTTCATGTATGGATTTCTCTTCTGCCTGTGGATTTCTTCCCATTTTTCTCACAAGACACAACTCCTTGGAGATGTCCCAAATATTTTCCATTTTAGCTGTCCCCAAATCACTTTCAGATTCCATCTCTGGGACTCATTCTTCTCCAGGATGTCATCCCCACATGGCTTGGGTCCTTCAGAAATAAGTAACTCAGGATTTCCTCTTGAACAACAAACTCTTTGGGGTCTCCCCAGTGTATAGAAGTCTGGAGGAAGGGGGTGCATTTGAGTCACCCTCCACTGAGCCCAGAGGGGCTGAGCCACCAGCTTCAAAGGCCTACATGAAATCAATGAGCTGGAAACACCATGTTTTCCTCTGGGGCATCTGATGATGGGGCCAGTGGCTCAGAAGCCACTGCCCCTCCAGCCTCATGCAGGAAAACCTAATGCCCATTACTCATGCCTCTGACCTTCTGCTCTGAAATGCTTCAAGGCATCTGCCCACCCTCCCTCAGGGCTAGACAACTGGGTCAGGGAGGAACAGCCCCTCCACCATGCCGCTCCTGGGACACCTCTCCAGGACAATTCTCTCCCCTGGGACAAGAGGGTCAAGCCGCTCTTCTGGATGTGACCTTAGAGATGTGCAGCAAGGCCCAGGCCCAATTTATCACCATGGGGCTATAATTAGGTTTGTTAACATACAGTCCAGTGTAGTCTTGTTGACTAGGAACTTAATCACGTTACTATCGAGTTCCTGTACGCATTGCTTGGGGTGACTGTTTTACTTGTAGAGTTATAGCCAAGCCCAACGGGAGGAAATTAGCTTTGGACACAAGTTTGGAGGGGGGTTCTTTTTCCTCCTGACTTTCTCTCCCTCCCCCCACTTCCATGTGAAAATATTTAGCAAACAGTGACAATGATGAAAAACAGTAGGAAACAAAATGTTCTACATTAGTATAAAACATGAAAAATGCAGCAAGAACCCTTAGCGGTACAACATGTGTTATGCTGGCTGGCAGTCCATTAGCTCTGATAGACATTTCACTTACCTAAGTCAAATATAACAGTCTAGTATTCATTAATATAAGAAGGGGCTGTGGAATCAGAGCTACCATCTGGCTGGGCCGACAGAATAATCTACAACTCATGATTAGGTCTAAGGAGTGGGGTTTCACTTTAATCTTTCTCATTGCTCGAAATTTCCATCTGCGCAGTTCGGCACATCATTTTTCTTCAAGACAAATGTGCTGTTTTTCATGTTCCAAAATTAGATCAGAAGAAAACGATTAATCATGTCACGGCCTGGGAAAGGAAACAAAGCTCCGATATTCTCGGGCTCTCCCCGCCACCTCCCCACCCCCAAGCAAGTCCACCCCTCCCGGACCCTGGAGGGTTGCAAGTTTCGCTTTTTTCCCCAACCTCTGGGTTTTCAGCACAACTTCGGGAGTCACCACCACCAGCCGAGAGGAGGAGGGCAGGGCTGCAGGGTGAAGCGTTTGGGGTTCCCTGAGAGCCCAGCAGGGCTGCCCTGGCGTTGCCTCAGCCCTCCTGCCCCCAGCCCGGGGGTCACCCCTGGAGTAGGGGCACCAGGGCGCTGCCGTCTGCCCAGAGTGACAGCAAGGGCTGGGAGCCTGCCTCCCGCGTCCCCCTCCCGGGCCGCCACAGCCCTGTCTGTCAGCCGGCTCGCAAGTCATAACAAATCCCTGGCGCGGAGCTGAAGCTGAGCATTTGCCGGAGCGTCATGGGGATGATGAATGACCCGCAGGCCTTTGAAGTGCTCTGCCAGTTCAGCTGGGTCCGCGGTGCTGACAGAGAAATATACACAACAGCGTAACCAATAATGAGAACATTAAACATTCCTGCGCCGTGACAGGCTGACAGAAAAACCCAGGCTCGCATCAATCACGGCACAGATAGAACCTTGACAACTGGCCCCTCACTGATGCCCTCCCCCTCGCCCTGCCCGGGGCTCCTCCTCTTCCTCTTGGGGTCTCCCCTCTTTCTTCCTCTCCCGCTCCTGCAGCCCCTCCTCTCCCATTCCTTTCTCTCTTCCTTCCCCACTTCCCTCCCTACCCCCCATTCCCTCCCCGTGTCCCCTGCCCTCCGGTGACTGCCTTCAGGGCCTCTCCGAGGTCAAGTGAGGTTTGGGCCACTTCCATTCTGTGAAGCTGCCCGTGTGTGAAACCATGAGATGTCACATCAGAGTGACAAGAAGTGTGAAGGCTTTAAGTTCACAGTTAGCAATTGGTGGCTTTTAGCCAATGCGAAAGAATATTAGTGCGATCACTGTATGTAAAATCTCATTTGGAAATATTATCAAGTCTAAATCGAGGCACTTGGGGAAAGTGAGACTGGCATGAGCTCCCTCCTTCCTCCTCTTCTGGAGAGGGTTTCCCTGGGCATCTACCCGTGTGACTCTGGTAGGAGACCTTTTCTTTGTGCCTCAGTCTCTTTCTGCTCTGATGGACTTATCTGGTGGGATCCGATTTCTGGTGTGTCTCAAAGGGGAAAAAACAGCAAAGAAACACAAAGATCTCTTCCTCTTCCTTTTCCTTCACCAGGAAATGAAATCTGACCAGATAAGACACATTTGATGGCCCTTCAGCCCCTTCCCTGAGGAAATGCTATGACTTCTTAGCCACTCTCTGGACTTGATTTGAGCCATACTTCCATGAGCTGAGCATCCACTCCTTCCCTATGAGGGGGGCTATCTGCACCCCTTTCACAGAGATTATCCCTGCCAGGCCCTCTGCCCACTAGCCAGCAAGGGCACAAGGAAGAGCCCCACGCTGATGGTAAGAAGCTGGAGTTCTAGTCCAAGCCATGAAACCTTGAGCAAGTCCAGAACTTAAGAACAGATGGGGCTGTGGTTGTGGCTTAGTGGTAGAGCGCTCACCTAGCACGTGCGCGGCCCAGGTTAGATCCTCAGCACCACATAAAAATAAACGCATTGTGTACAACTAAAGCAAATAAATAAATTAAAAAAAAAAGAATAGAAGTGCCACACCTGGAGGGTCTTATAGATTTCTTTACATCCTCCTTTTATCCTAGGAGGATTTTTTTTTTTTTTTTTTTTTTTTTTTTTTTTTTTTGGTACCGGCAATTGAACCTAGGGGCACTCAACCACTGGGCCACATCCCCAGCCCTTTTTTGTATTTTATTTAGAGACAGGGTCTCACTGAGTTGCTAAGTGCCTCGCCATTGCTGAGGCTGGCTTTGAACTCGCGATCCTCCTGCCTCAGCCTCCCAAGTGCTGGGATTACAGGCGTGCTCCACAGCTCCCAGCCTTGGAGGATTTTTTTATTTTGCTTTTTCTCATTCTTAGCTTTCTAAGAGAAGTTCCTTGATTTTCCAAAAAGTAATAACCCTCACACAGAGATAGGTACACATATGTCCAGAGATGGTGGGCAGAGGAGAAGGAAGACCACTCAGGGGTCATCCAAGGACAGAGGTGTTATAAGAAGTCTGGCAGGAACCTGAGGGAAGAGTCAGGGAGGCCAGAGCTTATGCCCCGAGCAAAGGCTCCATAATGACCATGACCCCTCAAGTGTATTTGCATATTGCTTCAGCAGAGCCAGCTCAAGTGTAAGGAAAGAGCCTCTGTTGAGCATTATCCACTCCGAATTCTAAAGCATCTATTCCTTTCTTTCTGCCCACCTGAAAGTCCAGTCCATTCCTACCACTACCAGGAAGCTCATTCTGTATGTCCTGACCCACATTGACCCCACTCTTCCAATGACCCCCATCTCAGATGAGCACCTGGTAGACTTGAAGCTATTTGAGGCCAGGGACAGTGCCATGTTTTACAGTTTTCTACATCTCCTGGGACTTGAATATCTTGTTCAGAAGTGTCTGCCTCATCCACAGCTCCTTCTCTAAGGAACTACTCCTACCAGGCCTGCTGGAGGGAAAGGCCTCAGAGGCCATGTTTGTATTACATAACCTTACCCCTTGCCACTGCAGATCAGTCCAGTCCATTTTAATACCTATCCCTACAACCGATTGGACTTGAAATGTCTTTTCCTTGAAATGTGAACTCAGCCACAGTTGGTATTGGGCTCTTAAATATTATGTGATGTTTGGGTTGGGGCAGACATTATGAGTCATGTATATATGTGCTGAGGAGGGAAAGAAAAACTGGTATTCAAAGGCAAGCAGGAGAATGAAAAGTTAGAGGGAAAGTAAACATGAGATACCAGGTAGACGCAGAGAAGACAGCATAGCCTCAATTCCTGGCTTGCCAGTTCCTGTCCCAGAAGCCTGGTTGTACTGTTCTTGCCCTTAGATGCCTGTAAGGCAGCCAGCCACTAGGAAAGACATCAAAGCCAGGCCTGGACAATTTCTATCTTATCTTTCTACCTAAGATGATTGGTCTAGAGATAATCATGTGACCCATGTAGCTCAATCAGAGCCCTTCCCTGGGATTTTATGTTGATTCTAAAAGAGATGTTCTTCATTGATTAAGTATTGCAAGGCTGGTACCCAGAACTTCTAGTGCTGTGGCTGCTGCTACCTGTAGGAAACCAATCTTCTGTAGAGCAAATGAGGCCAATCAGACAATGGAGCCCTTGTATCTAGTCAAGCCTGAAGCCTTCTGTATACTTGGCCTTCCCAGCAGGCAAACCAATATATTCCTTGCCTTGCTCTAAGTAAGTTTAGTTTTGATTTCTGTCTCTTGCAACCCATGAGTCTTCAAATTGGTGTTCGAGGGACATGTCAACTTTACAAGGATTCATCCAAAATCAGTAAATCATTCTACCCTTTTTAAGTAAATACACATGAATAAGAACCCACTGAAGCACAAAAGAATGAGGCCCACAGCCAGCCCTCTCTGATCCTCTCCTTCCCCAAATCCCCTCTGTGACTTTACCTAGTCCTCGTGCCAGGGAGTCAGTCTGAATGGCTGTCTCTGCATGGATCTAGCTCTTCCCAGATCAGGACTGAGTGGCCTGGATTCCTGAACCTGGCAGGAATGCTATTTCTCAATCTCTATGATTTGCATCCATTCCCAGACAAGAAGGGGACAGGTACAGAGTTAGTAATGATCCTTCCAGTCTCTGAGTGAAGTCATCTGGCCTGTCCCTCTCCCCCTTCCATCCCAGCAGGAAGCCAGGGGTCAATGTGACCCCTCATCTACCTCAGACAGCCTCAGGTCCCATTTTTCAGGCCTCAGTTCCCCCTACCCACAAGATGGGGTCTTATTGTGGTGCTCAGGTTGGCTTTCAACTCCTGGGCTCAAGTGATCCTCCTGCCTTGGCCTCCCAAGTATCTGGGACTACAGGCATGTGCCACCATTTATCTGGCTCAGAAGATCCTTTGAGGCCCAAAATGGACCTCTGGATATTTGTCCTTATTCTAGTCCTGGTCTGATGACAAGTTTCCTGGACAAACAGGAGAGACCAGGTGCAACAGCAAAATGAAAAATGATTAGGGACTTAACTGCAAGCTTAACATGAGCCAACCTTGTGTGATGCTGCTTCTTCAAAAATAAGTAAATAAATAAAATGATGAGCCTGATTAAGCTAGAGCATGATGTTCAAATGACGTTTTAAGAATTCTAAAGGCTAAGCCAGGCACGGTGGCGCATGCCTGTAATCTCAGCACTTTGGGAGGCTGAGGCAGGAGGATTGCGAGTTCAAAGCCAGCCTCAGCAATGGTGAGGCACTTAGCAACTCAGTGAGACCCTGTCTCTAAATAAAATACAAAAAAAAAGGGCTGGGGATGTGGCCCAGTGGTCGAGTGCCCCTGAGTTCAATCCCCAGTACCACAAAAAATAATAATAATAATAATAATTCTAAAGGCTAGAGTGGGAAATGTTGCTAAGTGGTAGAGCATTTGTCTAGCATCTGCAAGGCCCTGTGTTCAATCCTCAGTACCACAAAAAGAGAAATTTTTAAAAGAATTCTGAGAAACTGTAACATGGGCAAATGTGATGAGTGGTCAAGAAATCATGTCTTCAAGGAACAAGAGAAAGACTGTCTCCATGGACATCAAGAGAATTGGCACAGGTTTGTTCCCCCAATGAAATGGCTGGGAGGCCCCCAGGCACACACTGGCACACAGCACTCAAGAGCATTCGTTTCTTTCTGTCTGGTCTTGTCGTCATTCACCAGGCGCAGAACCAGGGCTAGGAGAGGACCTTACGTGGAAGAGGTTTTTATCACAATCTAAGAATTTTCTGACCATTCCAACATGCATGATACCATTGTAAGGTAGTGATCTCCACATCACTGCAAATATTCAGAGGCTAGATAATTAACTCCAGGGGTGGTATACGAAGGACCCCTAAAGTGAGAGGATATTGGGCTCTTAGGGCCCCTTTTTGATACAGTGACTTTGGCAGCCTCTGCAAAGTCGGTATGAGAAAACTCCTCTCATCTTCCTAAATTTACAGGAATGCTCAATTTTTCAAAGATGTGACTGTATTTTCAGCAGTGACTGCAGCAACTACTCCTATTCCACACTCTCTATAGCTTTGCCTTTCCCCGTGATGAGGAGGCCGATTCCCATCCTGTTCAATCAGAACTAGCTTGTGACTACTTCCACAAACAGAATGTTTCAGAAGTGACACTGCATGACTTCCAGGGCTAAATTAGAAAGGCCATGCAGCTTTGCTAGCTCTGTGCATGCCTGTCCCTATGCCCCAGCTGCCATCCTGTGAGGAAGCCCAAACTAGCCCATACAGAGAATTCCCACAGAGAAGCCCATGGAAGTATCTGATTCACAGCCCAGTCAAGGTCTCAGCTGACAGCAGCATTCAGCAAAAGTGAATGAAGATTTATTCACAGCAGCATTATTCATACTAGCTAAAACACAGAAGCAAGCAACTGTCTATAAAGAGATGAATGGATAAATGAAATGAGGTATATAGATACAATGGAATATTATATAGCCTTTAAAAGGAAAGAAAGACTGACACATGTTACAACATGGACAATTCTTGAAAATATTATTTAAGTGAAATAAACCAGCCAGAAAAAGACAAATATTATAGATTTCACTTCTGTAAGGTTCCTAGAGTATTTAAACTTATATAGAAAATAGAATGGTGGTTGTCAGGGGTTAGGGGAAAGAGAGAATAAGGAGTTAAATTTCAAAGTTACAGGAGTTTCAGCTTTAGATAAAAGAAGTTATGGGATTGGAGACTGTTGCACAACATTATAAATGTATTTAATACCACTGACCTGTACACTTAAAAGTGGTTAATATGGTAAATTTTATGTTACTTATATTTTTATCATAATTAAAACAAGTTGAAAAATAAGCAAATAAAGACTTTTCTAGATGATTCTAGCCCCCATCCATTATGTAACCCCCCAGTCTTTGAGTAGTTCTAGCTGAAGTCCTACAGAAAGTGCCCTATCCAAATTTCTGACTTACAAAAACTGTGATATAATGAACTGGCTTTGAATAGTTAGTTATGCACCAATTACCACTAGAACAATCAAGGCAAAAGAGCCAGGACATTCTCAGAGGCCTGTGACTATGGGATAAGCCAGGGTTGAGACCGACTGATGACTCAGGTATTAATCGCCCTCCACTGGGCACTGGCCCTCCATCTCCTCCAGGATCGCCCTCTCTCCTGCCAGGTTTTATCCCAATTTGAAATCCACGCCTTGCCCCTAACACGACCAGTCCACAGTTCTTTTTTCCCACCTCCAGCACTGGGGATTGAACCAGTGGCACTCCATCACTGAGCTAGTCCTTCTTATCTTTCCTTTTGAGATAGGGTCTTGCTAAGTTACCCAGGCTGGCCCGGAACTTGCAATCCTCCTCTAATTCCTGAGTAGCTGGAATCACAGGCGGGTGCCACCAAACCTCAATACATAAGTGGTTCTTGTTCCCACCCCTCTGGCCTCAGAAATCTGTTCTGACCCACCAAGTAGCAACAAGTATTGAGGGTGTGACAGCTGTACCCATAGGGAAGGCCCAGCCTACACAGACCTCCACTCAAGCCCTCTTTTCAGAGCCCAGGCTCAGGGAGAGCTGGGTGCTAGAGCAAACCACTGTGGGTCTGCTCAGCCAAGCACACAGTTCTTGCTGCCCCTTGTGCGGACAGATCACAGAAAAGACATGGATGCCTGGAAAGGGGGAAAGTTAACATGCACAGTAAAGTTTAAAGGAAAATACTTAATGTTCTATGATTCTCACACAGACCCTGGCCATGAATTCAAACATTGGGTCAATTTCCCCTCTATCTGGACCCCAATTTCCTCTGGGCAAGTGTCCTGCATTATCACAGGTCTTCAGTCACTCCTTTATCCTGAGTTGCCTGAAAGCCCAATTGCCAGAGTTTGTGGAGCAGGCTGGGACTCTGTGGGCCTCAAGCGTCCCAGTGGTGGCATGTCTGTGATTGGCAGGTGGGTGGGGAATTCACAACATAGAGAGCCAGACTCAGCTCCTAGCTGACCCCACTGGAGCCTTTGGGAAGGAGAATTATTTGTTAATGGATGATTTTTTGATGCCACTGTTTAGGAACTAATGGTTCAAGAATTCTCCATGGTAATGGGACAGCATGGAGCTCCTGAAAATGGAACTCAACAGCACAGGCCTTACCTGCAGCTAGAAGCCCACCACCATCTCACAGCTTTGGGGCCCCAGGCCCAGACTCACTCCCTCTGCTCTTTCCTTGTTCTACCTGCCCAGTCCTGGTAGGGGATGTTGACCCGATCTCAGTTGGAGCCACCCAATTAGAATCTGGTCAAATCTCTGCAATAAACACTTCTGGTTCACAAAATATAATAAACAAATAAATTATTCCCTGGTTCAAACATGACTGTGTTCTCTTTATTTTTATATTTTTAGTGTAGATGGACATAATACCTTTATTTTATTTATTTTTATGTGGTGCTGATGAGCAAATCCAGTGTTTCACAGTGCTAGGCAAGCTCTCTACCACTGAGCTACAACCCCAGCCCCATCTGTCTTGAGACAAATCCCTGAGGAGGCAGGATTACCTGTGTTTGAATCTGGTATCCTATATAATATGTTTCATACATGTCACTAATGCAGGAATGTCTGGGCCATGCTTCATTTGTAGTACAGTTACATTTTCCTTGCTCAGCATCATATCTCCCTTCGTCTGGACACTTTACCTAACCATGCACAAAGGTGTGCAGGTAGTACCACCAGATTGTTCTCAGCACCCATCTTCTCTACATAGTAAATGGTCCAGGGTTAAGAAAATGTCCCCAGCTTAGACAACTAGAGCCCTTCTCTAGAAATTCTTAACTGGACCCTGGAATGGATATAAATTACTGGGTAGAGAGAGTGAGGTCAGTACAGAGCAGTAGAGTGACAGGAGGGAAACTGAGCGCTGACTAGGGGAAGGGCTGGTCCACACAGCCCCACCCTGCTCAAAGCTCATTTTGTTTAACCTACTCTCAGGACCTTAAGTCAAATGTCTAAAAATTATCACAAAGCCTAGACCCTAGTAAGTGGGGATGGGAGGGTAGACAACAGGAATGGGTGACTGAGGAAACAGAAGTCCAGGAAGGGGAGAGGGGGAGGTGGAATGCAGGGTGTGAGGGAGAGCAGGCCAGAAAGAGGGTCGGGATAGAGGACAGGGGTTAGGGTATGCAGCCAAGCTGGTAGATGGATCTGTGCCCCAGGATCAGGAGACAGAGGCAGCTGAAGGATGCAAAAGACCTTGGTAAGAGATTGGGAGGAGACTCCCTGGAGTGGAGAGAGGTGTGATGGTAGAGCACCCAACTCTCTGAGGATCAAGGAGCCACAGTATGGAAGGTAGCGGACCACCCCACAGATGGTCACCATCAGAAGCACGACCCCTCCTGCAAGGACCAGAAGCCTGTGCAGAAGGGCATTTCCAACCCCCTGTGGGCAGAGGCAGATTGGCTCGGGGTGAGCACAGGCTGGGGAGTCTAGCAGACCTGTTTGGCATCCTTCCGGCTGACCTGCTGGAAGATTCCAGGGTCACACCCCTTCAGCTAGAACCTCCACATCAGGGGTCCTGAGACACCAGGATGGCAGCTCATCCCCAGTGCTGGGAGCTTAAGGAACACAAAAAGATTCTCAATAGCTGCTGGGAACACTGTAGGTCAGAAAGACCCAAATTAGGAAGACATGGTCCACCCACAACTGTGAGCCTGAGAGGTTTCAACAGAGTTAGCAGAGCAGGAAAGCTGGGCCAGTGCCTCTGTCTCAGTCTGGCTCCCTGTACAGGAGCCCCAGCAGATAGGAAGGCATGTGGGAAACCTGCCCTCCTTCCCACCACAACCCCAAGAAAGAGAAAATACAGGGAGGTCAGCAACACTGGCCAGGAGTGGGGCTCTTCCTGTGTGCTAGTCAGTGCCTACCATCTGATGGGCATTATCACACTGTCTTCACTGCACCCCATGAATAAGTACCACCCATTACCCTTCTTTTACAGAATATCAGGCCCAGAGAAGCTAAGCAACTTGTATAAAGTTGCATAGGTGGAAGAGGAAGCTTTTGTCCTCCTCTACCTTGTCTTCAAAGGTGGTGAAGAAAGCAGAAGGAAGCAGAGGGCACACCTCCCACACCTGTGGAGTCTATGCAGTAAGGGTGGCGTATTGCACACAGACTGGCACCACTAGCCCAGGAGATAGATGCAGGATGGAACCACCTTATATTTGAGCAAAAACGTAATTAAATTCAGTTAAGCTTCATTTTTTTAGCTTGAACTCTTTCTAATGTAATATTGTACTTAGTCCTATAGTTGTGGTGGCACTTAAGAGGCCACATGATACAAATGAGGACAAAGAACTCAGATTCCAATCCTTTGGCCACAAAGCCAGGTCTAGAACTCTATTCTCTACCTCCCTCTGCTGCGCTCTCTGCACATGCCTCTGATGGACAGAGATCACCAGGAGGCTACCCAGAGCTACAGTATACTGTTTTCCTCTTTCCCTTGGGTCTTTCCCAGATTGAGAAATGTTTAATAATCAGTTCTTCAGGAAACACACACACAAAAAAAAAAAAAAACCCTGATTTGTAGCATTTGTCATTTCTCATGGTAGTCATATTCCTACCATGGTCAGTTTCAAGGGTCCTACATCATGCCCTAAAGGGAAGACTCGAGTGCATCACTGGTCCTTCCATGGTCAAGGAAAGATTCCAGAGCAGGTGAGGCTCACTGCGAGGACTGCAAGCCAACCTAACAGTCTCCCTACAATTTAGTTTGAGATCAATGAGTCCACCATTGAAGGAGGCTCAGAGTAGGAAGGATGCTGATGGCAAAAGAGAAACATCTGTCCCTAGGGAATTTGCTGCCAAACAGACCAAGGCACCAATGTCGTTAACTAGAAGTTTAAATGATTTGGAATGAATTGAAGAAGATATGGTGTCAGGGTTTAGAGAATGGACTCTGGAGCCAGGTAGTACAAATCCTAAACTAAGTAGCTATGTGAGCTTGGACATGTAACTTAACTCACCCATAAAGTAGAGACAATATCATCACCATATCCTTCTGAGGATTCAAAGAGAAACATGAGCATGAAGCACCTGACACAGTGCCTGGCACACGATCAACACTAGCCAGATGTTATCTAGGTTTATAACTTAAGTCAGAGTTGTCAGCAGTTATTATCTAAAAAGTGGAAAACCATGATCAATGACCAGTGATTGATCATTGGACTTAAAGTGCCATGACAACAAGGACCTTGTCCATTTTGATCACTGCTGTCACCCCATACCTAGAATGATGCCTAATAGGAATACTGATAGAATGAATACACACTCAATAAATATTGGCTACGTGTTGAGTATCATAAGTATGGCATCTAATGATTCTTAAATATTTATATTTCTTGAGCTCTTGATTTAATAGTATTCTCTGTTTTAAAATAACATCAGTTAAAGCAGGGCACAGTGGCGCACGCCTGTAATCCCAGCACTTGGGAGGCTGAGGCAGGAGGATTGCGAGTTCAAAGCCAGCCTCAGCAATGGTGAGGCACTTAGCAACTCAGTGAGACCCTGTCTCTAATAAAATACAAAAAAAAAGGGCTGGGGATGTGGCCCAGTGGTTGAGTGCCCCTGAGTTCAATCCCCCGTACCAAAAAATAAATAATAAATAAAAAATAACATCGGTTACCCTGGCTAATAGTAATTATATTTTTAAAATTCATTTGAATGGAAATAAGAACTGACCTTCCCCTTTTCCCATGGAAATCTGGTGCTGACTATAATCCAGACACCACATCCACTTGTTGGCAAGATGAGCAAACTGAAGGTGAAGGTCCCAGACAAAAACCTTTTCAGTATTGGCCTTACACACCCACACCAGGAACTGCAGACACAGCTAATCCCAGTCCTAGTCCTGACTCACCCCCACCTTACCCACCCAGCAGGCCCAGAAATGCTGCAGGAATGTCCTGGAGCTGGGTGGACGGAGGAGATTCTTTCTTCCACTTCTGCTCTGCTCTCTTCTTGTCCTCCCTTCCTGTGTCCCCAGCCAGTCCCCTTCCCCACAACCTCCAGAGCAACCCCCAGCCTCCTCCCTCCACAGGCTTCTCCTCACCGCTCCCGGCTCTCGCAGACTGGTTGGTTATGGCATGAAAAATGGCTCCATGGAATAAAGATGTCTCCCCTCTGATGAGCACATTTGCAGAAGGTATGTCAAAGATCCCGGGGCTGGGGTGGGCAGTTTTTCAAGAAAGTTGTTTCTTCTCCCTTCTTGCCCTCCCTCCTCTACCTCTCCCCCCCGCCCCACTCCCCTCCTTGCTTACTTATTGGAAGAGTAATAAATATTGGGCCGACAGGCCCTTCTCACAGTTACAAAGCCTACCTGTAAGCGAGCTCAATAATTAGCAGTCTTGAAGATGATATATGACTTTCATTACCCTTTGGGACTGGAGACTAAATGAGGACAGAGCTAATTGCCGTGCAAAGCAGTTTGGCATGAATGAGAAAAATGCAGGCCCTGTCTCCTGCCAAAAAAAGGGCCCTATTGCTGCTCTGATCGCCGGGCCGGTTTCTGCGCAGGAGTTCACTCGGTGTCCATAAATCACAGGCTGCTTACAGCTGAAGCTGCCCTCAGTCGTCAGCGGGCTGTATGCTGAGTGACAGATCCCAGCCGACTGCATTAGAGCTTCAACTGACTCCTTTCTTCTCCTCCTTCTCAGCTTCTTCCTCCTCCTCTTCACACTGACCAGAAAATTAAACCCAGACCCCTCAGAGAGGGCAGCAGGAAGCCCAGGGTGGGGTGGGGACAGTTGACTCGGGTTGGATTCCCAATGCCATGTCCAGCTGTTCACCCCCTGCACCTGTCTCCTGTCTCAAAACATGTCCTGGCCCTCAAAGCCAAGGGACAACAAGCATCTCTATCCTCAGGAGGATGCAGGCCCCTTCTGGAATGCTTCAGGCTGAGCTTTTGTCCTTGGTTTGTCATTGAGACAAATGTGGCCTCCCTCTGGCCTGCGTGTCTACCTGTTCCCCCCACCTCCCCCCACCACCTCCCCTGCAGGAAACGCTTCACTTCCCTTCAAGGAGAAGGACTGACACCAGCCACATGTGTGTCTGCTACTGACAGATGTGCACAAGCCATGGAAGGTGGGGCCAGCTGTGGCAAGGGGACTCCTCCTGAAAACTTTTTTCTCTCCACACCTTACACCGGCTGCTTGGTCACTCCTCAAGGAGCCTTGGTTCTGAGGTTCCCTGGTGGGAATCACACTGAACATGCAAAGCACATCCTGTCCCCGTCCATCCAATCCCCTGAGGGTGGGGGAGGTTCCCTCCCTGTGGCAGACACCAATTTCACACTTGGAGCTGAGCTCCTTGGCTTTTCTGAGGGCAGTCACATAATTAATTCTTAGTATTGCCAAATTATATTTGACACTTAATTTAAAGCTCAAGCTTCCATAATACAAATTGTCTCCTAGCAAGAAGGATGACAGGCACATTGAGGATGTATGCAACTTGACAGCCAGGGTTGAAGGGGTGGTTCTGTGGTACTCCCAGAGAAGGAAGAGAGCTGACTTTTACTGAACACCTACTTTACATCCAGTGACTTCCACATATTATCTCATTTCCTTCCAAGAACCCTATGAGGCAAGTGCCATTACTGCCTCCACTGTGCAGACAGGAAAACCAACAACCACAAGGTTAATTCATCCACAGTCATCCTATTAGGGAAGAGGCCAGGCTGGGATTCACAATCTTGCAAGCCCCTGTGTTCTTTATGCAATATAATTTCTCTTTTAAGGATGGTGTCAGAGAGTCCCAAAGTGGAAGCTGTAATTGCTCCTTGGGGGTGGGAGTCGGAGCCAGCCCTGACTGCACATCGCAAAATGCCTTGCTACATACAGCAGCTTAAACCAGTGTGTGTCGTGAGGGCCTGGACTTCAATACTCAAGACTTTTTCTGTCTCCCTGCTCCATCTTTCTTGCCTTCTAACTTTTTGTATTTTGGTCACAAATTGGCTGCTACACCACCAAGCATCATGTCTTCAGTCCAGAGAGGGGGAAAAAGGGTTAAGGAGAGGAGGAAAAAGGAACTCTCCAGTCAAGGTTTTGTCTTATTTGGGAAGAGAAAATATTCCCCAGTAGATATTCCCTGGCAAGTCATTGGCCAGAACTAAATTCCAAGTCTCCAGCCTTCTCCACCACCCAGTCATTGGACAAGAGATGGAATTCCCACAACTCACTTAGACCAATCATGATTCATCTTCTGGGGCTCCGGGAGGGCCCAGAGTTCTAGCTGCCCTAACATCAAAGAATTTTCACTTTCTAATAGCACAAGGACGAAGAAGGGTGTGCTATGGGTGTGCAATGGCCTGACAGACCTGTCCTTGCCTTCAGTTACCTCTTGTATGATAGAACAGACCTGAGTCCCAGCTGGAGAAACACACTGATTTTCTGGACACGTGCATGGACAGCTTTGGGATACGTTTGGTTCCCTGCTAAGCCACCATCTTTCCTGGGTTTTGTCCACCCCAAATGCAAGGTAGTGGGAGTTTGTCCCAGGACCAGTCTGAGGAGCTGTGTGTGCACAGACAAGGGTATACCATGATCATTCCCCATGCATGAGTTCCAGAGCCATTATCTGACTGGGCAGATAATCCACTGAGGGGAAACTCCCACAGGAAGATGAGAAACAGGGTGCTAGAGACCACAAACACCAAAACAGACTTGTCACCTTACCCACATACATTTTATACCCTTGCCTCGTAAAGTCATTGTTGATCACATTGACTTGGGCTCTTCTTTGGATTTTTGTTGTTGTTGTTTTGTTTGAGTGCTTTGCAATACTGGAGAGTGAACCCAGGCGCACTGTCCCACAGAGCTACACCTCCAGTCCTTTTCTTTTTCTTATCACTAAGTTGCCCAGGCTGGCCTCAAACATGTCATCTTCCTGCCTCAGTCTCCCAGGTTGCTGGGATTATAGGCGTATGCCACAGTGCCTGGGTGATTCAGACTCTTCTGCTTCCTACCTCCAACTACAGCTGTGGCAGAACAGAGCATCTGTCCCTCCCAGTCTGTGGCAGTTGTGGGGAAGTCCTCATCACTCTCTCCTTCCTATCCAGCCAGGGACAGATGTACTTCCTGGAAGAGGCATCTGTCTGGAACAGGCAGGAAACAGGTGGCACACTAATCAGTAACCAGCTCATCAATCATCCCTAAGGACTACAAAGGCCATCTCTAAGCCTCTCAACCCAGGATTTCTGATATTTCTTAACCCTCCTTCAAGAAGCTCCTCCATGCAGATGGGAAGGATGAGTGGTTCCGAGTGCTATGACCCTCCCCTCTCAGGTTCTCCAGGTATACACTGGATCACATCTCACTTTCCTGGAGATCCCAATGGCTTCTCCTATCACTAAGAATAAATTTTATTTTATTTTTTGGTACCAGGGATGGAACCCAGGGGCGCTTAACCACCAAACCTCATCTCTGGCCCTTTTTTATATTTTATTTAGAGACGAGGTCTCACTGAGTTGTTTAGGGCCTAAGTTTCTGAGGCTGGCTTTGAACTTGTGATCCTCCTGCTTCAGCCTCCTGAGCTGCTGGGATTACAGGATTACCTGACCTTACAATTCAATTCTTTACCTTGGCCTATAAGTAGGGTAAATTGTTATTCCAATGTTATTAGTAGTACAGCACCCTTTGAAGTGTTGCTACTCTGGATGGTAAATTACGTGGTCACTTTATCAAGCAGTAGGCTCTGCATGTCCCCAGCCTCCTGGCTTCCTCATCACTCTAGCTCATGTGCCTCACTCCAGCCAGGCGGAGCACTTCCTTGAAGAAGCCAAGGTCTTTCTGCCTTCATGCCCCTCCTGTATACCTAGAACACACTGCCCCATTTCTTCCCCCACCTTATTTCTATTCAGCTCTTCCTCTTGTTTAAATGTTCCATTTTCCGAGGGGTCTTCCTTCATCTGACCTCCATGAACGCTAAATTGAGCAAATGCTGAGATTTACTTAATTACGAGAACCATTAATTATGAGGACATGTTTATTTGTCTAATATTCTCCACAAGACTGTAGGACCATTAAGGTGGAGGTTGCTGTGTCTCCAGAACCTAGCATGCAGCTCTGTCCCATAACTATATGTTTTATGAATTAATAAACATAGGGTGTTTTGCACAAGTGCACATGTCCCCACGCATGCTGCTCCAGAGTACCAGATCCACCACAGTCATCTCCAGGGAGATGTAATTGTGTTCTAGCACAATCTGAGCATCCCAGAAGCATCATGGGTCCATTTGAGCTGCCCATCAGAGGAGGAGTTCAGAGGCCACCCAAGGAGATGGAACGAGGGACGTGACACTGTGAGGCTTCTACAGGCCTGATTCTCATCCTACCATAGTCAAAAGATCAGACAGATTGCCTCTAACTCCACACCACCACATACAATGTCACAAAGAATACCTTTCTACCTGTCCCCCTGTGGACTTGTGGGAAGATTTCCCAGGTAGCTGAGTGGATGGGATTGAACTCTGGGGCACTTGACCACTGGGCCACATCCTCAGCCCTTTTTGGTATTTTATTAGAGACAGGGTCTCACTGCTAAGTGCCTCACCATTGCTGAGGCTGGTTTTGAACTTGCGATCCTCCTGCCTCAGCCTCCCAAGTGCTGGGATCATAGGCATGCAACACCGTTCCCGGCATGTACTTCTTAATTGGATTAATCCTCCTCCCTCTTCTTTTCTTTTTTAATCTGCACAAGTTCTAGAATTCTTGGAGTGATTTTCTATCTTGACAAATGGAGCCTTGGATTAAATTTGATTTTTAAAAATACACCTTTCTTAGAATGGTCAAGGGAAGGGAGGGTAAGGGAGGGAGCAAGAGGGGAGGAAGGGGGAGAAAAAAAAAAGGTGGTTGAATGAGACGGATATCATTTTCCTTAATGCATGATTGAAGACCTGAATTGTACGACTATACTTTGTATACAAACAGTTGTATGTAAAAAGATACTAAATATATGCACTATGAGTTGTACATATTAAAAATTATAAAAAAAAAAAAAAACGAAAAAAAAATACACCTTTCTTGGGCTGGGATTGTGGCTCAGTGGTAGAGCGCTCGCCTAGCACGTGGGCGACCCGGGTTCGATCCTCAGCACCACGTACAAATAAAATGCATTGAATAAAATGCATTGTGTACAACTAAAGCAAATAAATAAAAATATTTTTAAAAAACTACACCTTTCTTCTGTCCTGCAATAGACTGATGGCATGCATCCTCACAAAATTCATATGTTGAAATCCAAACCCCAAGGTGATGACATTAGGAAGTAGGACATTTATGAATAGGATTAGAGTCCTTATAAAAGAGACCCCAGGGAGATACCTCACCCTTTTGTCCTGTGATGTTACAGTGAAAAGATGGTTATCTACAAAAGAGCAGACCTTCATAAGATACCAAATCTGTAAGCACCTTGATCTTGGACTTCCCAGTGAGGATTATGAGAAATAAAATTTCTATTATTTATAAGCCATGAAGTCTATAGTATCTCTTTATAGCTTAAATGGACCAAGACAGATCCCAGCATCTTGAGAAATTTGCCAACTGTTATACCTGATTCTTGTATGTGCTATTGTCCACCCTTAGACATAGTACCTCAGAAGAACTGAGCACTACGGAGGTACCCATTCCTGGCACTGATGAGAAGTGCCAGAGAAAAAAAGGAGAGAGTTTTTGGTACAGACTGGATCTCCGGGATGATCTGATGGCTTTCCTGAAGGCCCATGGAAAATCCACCATGTAGAACATCACGTTGTGCTTTTCCAAGACCAGAGCTGGGCTTAGAGCAGTAACTAGACCTCGCTCCCAGTGCTCAGAGAGACCTCACCCAATCCAGAAGACATGAAAAAGGGTCATAAAGCCTGTGGGGTTGCTGGGGAAGGAGAAAGGGAAGCAGGGCCCCAGATCAGGACAGCAGACTCAAAATGAAAAGGCCATTCTGCTCCCACCCTCTCTTCTCAACCAGAACTCCAAAATGTCTTCTTGGCTCATTGTTAGCCTGTCCACAGACCAGCCTGGGCCTGATGGACTTGGGTGTGTGTAAGAGCCCTAACAAGGAGATAGCTAAGATGGTGGCTAGCTGAGAGCCATAAGAGGTGTTTCAATATTTTCACCTGATATTCATGCATTTATCTAAGAATCTTTCTATGCCCATGAAAACTATGACACACCTGTAAGTTTGAGCTGTTGACACGTGTATACTCTTTAAGGCAAAAAGTATTTAACTGGGTGAGGTTGGCTAAAGAGGTGGTTGAAGTTGGAGAGGTTGTTGGAGCCGGAGAGAGAAGTTGGAAGAAGCAAGAATAAAGAGCCTATTCATTTTCCAGTCTGCTTCCGAATTTTTTCCTGCGGTATCATTGCTGCAGACGGCAACAAGTGGTGGCCCATACAGGGAATTCAGAATCGGCAGGTAAGAACTGAGAAGTCTCTAAAGATGGGTTTGAAAATAACCAAGACCTGAGTGATAAAGGCTATGGAAGAATTCTTTGATATAGCTGATAATGAGGAGGAAAGTGATCATGAAAGCATAGCCTCTGCTGAATCAGATAGGAACAGTAAGGATAGTATTGGTGTGAACTCAAAAATGACGAAGATCCGAGCTGCTAAAGCTATCCGAGAATTATTAGAGATAGCCGAGGAATACGTGCTCTCAATTGAACCTGGGAGTCAGGATGTTACTACTGATGAAAATAATAGTAGTGAGGAGGAGTCAAATAACCATGAAACACAGCCTCCTCCGCTGAGTCAGTTAAGACCAGAAAGGACCGTCAAGTAGAGGAACCACTTGTGCCCTCTGCTCCCTCATGGATTGAATCAACTACAGAAACCATGAGGGGTATTTCTGAGCATTTGTGTGCCCTTGAGGCAGAGATTAACGGCCTTTCTGAGTGTTTACGCGCCCTTGAACTTCAAAACCCGCAGGGACATTGGGAGCTGCCGGTATTTGAAAATGAAAATGGGCAGAGGTACCACCAATCCCTAGACTTCAAAACAATAAAAAAATTTCAAAGAAGCAATAATGACCTATGGGCCCCAAGCACCTTTTACGTTGAGTATGCTGGAGTCCCTTAACACTTTACCTTTAACCCCCTCAGACTGGAAAGGTTTATGTAAGACAGTATTGAGCGGGGGACAATACTTGATTTGGAGGTCACAGTTCCAGGAGTTTTGTGTGGAAACAGCTAGAAGAAATGCGACTGCAGGATTTCCAGACCGTAATGTAGACATGTTAACTGGAGAAGGGCAGTTTGCTGACTTACAGATTCAAATTCAATATGATCCTGGAGTTTACACTCAAATATATGCTGCAGCTGTTAAGGCATGGAAAACTTTACAAGGAGCTGGTGATTTACAGGGTAGCTTGTCTAAAGTAATTCAGGGACCTAATGAGCCATATGCTGACTTTGCTGATAGGCTATTGCGAACTGCAGGTAGAGTGTTTGTAGATGTTGATCAAGCTATGCCATTAGTCATTCAGCTGGCATATGAAAATGCCAACAAATATTGTCAAGACGTTATCAGACCTTGGAAATCTAAAACGGACCTTTCAGTATATATAAGATTGTGTAAAGATATAAATGACGCCTTTGTCACAGGAAATGTGATTGCAGCAGCAATGAGAGGTGCTTCCCCTCAAAATTTCACAAAAAGGGCTCAACTTAAAAATTATTATAATCAATCAAGTTGTTCTAGACAATATCCCCAAAGAGAAATAAGACCAAGCTCATATCATGCCCCAGGCCGCTGCCGCAGGTGTAAAAAAAGGAAACCATTGGGCTAATAAGTGCAGATCTAAATTCGATATTTATGGAAACATTTTGTCTAGGAATTCAAAAAACGGGGCACAGGGTCCAGTGCCCCGGGGCCCACAAATGTACAAGGCATTAGAGGAAGAGTATCCTCAAACATCCATCCAAATGATTCCTAGACACAATCCCTCTTACCCATTGACTCCCTCGTTAGAGGAACAAGAGGAAATGCAGGATTAGACCTCTGTTCCACCACCCAAATAGTGCTAACACCTGAAATGGGGGTTCAACTGATTCCCACAGGAGTCAGGGCCTCTTCCTTCAGGAACTGTAGGACTTATCCTCGGAAGAAGCTCTAAAAGCTTATCAGGTTTTCAAGTAACTCCAGGTGTAATAGACTCAGACTACCAAAGAGAAATTAAGATTATGCTTAGTTCACCTAGAGGCATTTGCTCTGTTAACCAAGGAGATAGAATTGCTCAGCTGCTTCTCCTTCCCAGTTTACATGACTCATTTAAGAGTATGCCTCAAAATAGGAATAATAGAGGATTTGGTTCCACTGGCTCAGGACCTATGGCTTGCTGGGTTCAGGATTGTTCACAGAGACCTATGTGCAAATTAAAAATTCAAGGTATAGAGATGGAGGGATTGATTGATACTGGGGCTGACTCTTCCATCATCAATCTACGACAATGGCCCAAGCACTGGCCTCTGCAGAAGGCTTCAGCCAATTTAACAGGCCTGGGATATACTAACACCCCAGCACAAAGTGCTGCAGTTTTAAAATGGGAGGATAATGAAGGGCATCAAGGAACATTTCAGCCTTATGTTTTGTCCAGCTTGCCAGTTACTTTATGGGGAAGAGATATTTTGCAACAAATGGGACTACACCTCGCAACCAAGCCTGCAGGTGTTAAAAATAAAAATGTACAGGGTAATCATAACCCTAAAGGATATTTTTTTAGGGGCCACTGAGAAAACAATTTTGAAAATACCATGGCTTTCTGATAAGCCAGTTTGGGTTCCTCAGTGGCCCCTATCTAGAGAGAAATTACAAGCAGCCCACCTACTAATCCAAGAACAACTAGAAGCAGGACATATAGAACCTTCCACCTCTCCCTGGAATTCCCCCATATTAGTGATCAGGAAAATGGCAATTGTTAAATGATCTTAGAGAAATCAATAAAACCATGCAAATTATGGGCCCTACCCAACCTGGACTTCCTAATCCTGTAGCTATTCCTAAAAATTTCCATCTTATAACTCTTGATATAAAGGATTGTTTCTTTTCTATTCCTCTACATCCTCTGGATGCCCCCAGGTTTGCTTTTTCAGTTCCTTCTATCAATAATAATGGCCCTGATCAAAGATTCCAATGGAAAGTTTTACCCCAGGGAATGGCTAATAGCCCCACTATATGTCAAATCTATGTAGATAAAGTTATTCAGCCTATCAAGAACAAATACCCAAAGCTTATGTGCCTCCATTATATGGATGATGTTTTGTTTGCTCATCCTAATCAAGAAGTCATATTCACCATATTTAGCAATATATCAGAAAACTTGAAACGATATGGACTAAACATTGCTGAAGAAAAGGTTCAAACTAGATCTCCAATATTATATCTAGGATTCCAAATTATGGATACTTTTATTAGGCCTCAAAAAATTTTAATAAATAAGGAACATTTGGCCGCTCTTAATGATTTCCAAAAATTGCTGGGAGACATTAATTGGCTTCACCCTACACTAAGCCTCACCACTGGCCAATTAAAACCCTTATTTGATATCCTTCGCAGGAACCCTAATCCATCTTCACCGCGAACATTGACTCCTGATGCTAGGGAAGCTTTAAAGTTGGTAGAAAAGGCCATTGAAGGATCCCATTGTGATAGAATTGATTTTGCTCGACCGCTGATATTAATCATTATTTCTTCACAATATACACCCACAGAGTATTTTGGCAAGAGGGGCCTTTATTATGGATACATTTGCCCATCTCTCTTAAAAGTACAATTGAGTCTTACACCTCCATGGTGGCTAAACTTATTCTTCAAGGACTTAAGACTTCTACTAAAATATTTGGCATTCACCCCACTACTATTATTACTCCCTATTCATCATCACAGGTTGAATATTTATGCTTCAATGATAATGATTGGGCTATAGCTAGATGCTCTACTTCTGCAAATTTTGATAACCATCTTCCTAAGTCTCCTATACTATCTTTTTGTATCAATCATTCCATTATATTTCCACAGGTAATAAAAAAATCAACCTATTCCTAAGGCATTAAATGTATTTACAGATGGGTCCTCTAACAGTACTGCTGCAGTAGTCACTCAAAAAGAAAATATGATTCATATTACTGCCCATAAATCAGCTCAATTAGTAGAACTAGAAGCTATTATTATAGCTCTTGAAAGTTTTAAAGAACAGCCCATAAATATTTTTTCAGACAGCCACTATATTGTACATGCTGTCCCTAAATTGGAGCTAGCAGGTCCAATAGCACCTCATACTCCAGCCTTTAAATTGTTTTTTCAAATTCAAAACCTTCTATGGGAACGTAAAGAACCTTTGTTTATTGGACATATCAGAGCTCATACTAATTTGCCTGGTCCTCTCCATGAAGGTAATCAAAAGGCTGATGCCCTCACTCAAACAATCTTTATATTTTCAGCTGTCCAACAAGCTACCTCATTCCATTCTCAATTTCATATTAATAGTACTACTTTACAACAAAGATTCAAAATAACTAAAGATCAATCTCAAACAATTGTGAAGCCTTGTCAATCTTGTGTGACACATTTGCCCAATCCACATTATGGGGTTAACCCAAGAGGATTAATGCCCAATCATTTGCGGCAGATGGATGTCACTCATGAGCCAAGTTTTGGAAAATTGCGATTTATTCATGTGACCATAGATACATGCTCAGGCATGATTTTTGCTTCCTTACATACTGGAGAAAAAGTTAAAGATGTTACATCTCATTGTTTACAAGCTTTTGCTGCACTGGGCATTCCCAAAATGCTTAAAACAGACAATGGCCTTGCATATACATCCTCATCTTTCAAACAGTTTTGCTCCAAATTCAGTATACTTCATAAGACTGGTATCCCATATAATCCTCAAGGCCAAGGTATAATTGAACAAGCTAATCGCACACTCAAACTTATGCTTTTGAAACAAAAAGAAGGAAATTGGACAAATCCTAAAGATAGATTAGCCGTTGCCCTTTTTACTTTAAATTTTTTAACTTTGGATTCCAAAGGATATTCGGCTGGAGACAGACACTGGAATACACACCAACAACATAAACCTTTGGTTTACTGGAAGGATGTTCTTTCAGGTACATGGAAAGGTCCAGACCCAGTATTAATTTGGGGGAGAGGATCTGTTTGTGTTTTTCCACAGCATGAAACCTCGCCGGTGTGGATACCATAAAGATTAATAAAACAAGTGCCAAATCAAAAGGGCCAAGATGAAGTAGTTATGGAATAATTCCCTTAAAAGAGGTATCAATCCACGCACCTGCGTGAGTTTGTCTCTTTTCCGACAAAGGAAACTCATCTTTGCTTTTTCAGCTAAGAAATTTTTAAGATGCATGCTTTTTCCTTCAATAAATTCACAACTTAAATCTCATTCCTCCCGGCCGGGACGAGAGGATCTCTCTTTAGTGTGCACACAATTGTGTTTTTTCTTTTTTATATATGTTTATGTCTGTGCGCTTGTCTAGATTTCATGTAAATGTGACGTCACAAATATATGTCTTTATGTTTGTGTGTCTGTCCAATGTGACGTCACAAATAACAAAATCCAAGCACTCATGAAAATTCATAATATTAAAAAATATATATATATATATATATGGATCCAAATAACTTTAATTCATTTAAGTTAAGAGTATTCAAATTGGGTAAACAATTAAAAAGTGAAGGTACCTTCAATCTTAATTTATAGGTGTCTCTAGGACTTCTCTTCAGCAAAGAATATGACTAATACTTATATAACCTGATATTTTGGTATTTGACATGGGATTGTTTATTTGTAATTAACTTTATTTGTTAAATAGCTGATTAATTTAAATTGTTTCAACAGGTATATTCATGGAAGGTTGCTGTGTATGCAGAGGCTCAGGGGTTCCAGCTAACAAATTATTTTTCTAAAAATGCTCTTTGCTTTTCTTTAATTTATCTTAAATATAATATTTTGTCAGCTAAATACCCTCAGTCTTTCTTTAATCCGTTCTGAATGTGATATTTTGCCAGCTTATGTTTGTGGGAACTCAAGCAGCAATGTGTGTGAGCAGAGATCAACTTCAATTACCTGATCTAATAATTCTATTTGTTAGTTTGCCAACTCGCTTCTTGACTCAGTGCTGGAATGGCACTGCCTTTCTTCTAATGATTGATGCTTGAGTTTCTAGGTAGCGGGCCCTGAAGATTTGCTGGTGGCATTGTCTAGACATAAAAAAGACGGCTGCTGCTACAGCTGCAGGGATCGCAATTGCTACAAGATCCCTGCTGCTCAAGCATCAAACAACTTCACCAGCAGTGTAGCCTCTGCTCTGCTAGATTTACGTGTTAGCAAATGGACATTTTGATAAATCTTTCTATGTTTGGGACATTGCACGGGACAATGCCTTGCGGGTATTTGTCTAGAGAATTCAGTGCGTTACTTATTGGAACTTAGGGCAGTTGATTCATTTAAAGAACTACACTATTTAATGGAACTTGGCTCGTCAGCGCAAAGCTTGCCGCCTTAGAACCGAAGCATCTCCTCATGTTTGGTTGGCTCGATTGGACAGCTGGTAGTCAATGACGGGTAAGATCCCCAGAGGGAGACAACCTAAGACAGGCACAGTTGATCCCGATGAGGTCGTCACCCATCCACGGGAAAGTCTCATGTGGCCGACATATCAACCTAAGACAGGAGTCAAGGGCACAGCCTTGATTATCCGATGATGGGTAAGAATGTTGGTTGCACATGTAGACGCCCTAGAGCTATCCCTCTTTTAAAATGAAAGGGGGGAAATATAAGAGCCCTAACAAGGAGATAGCTAAGATAGCAGCTAGCTGAGAGCCATAAGAGGTGTTTCAGTATTTTCACCTGATATTCATGCATTTATCTAAGAACCTTTCTATGCCCGTGAAAACTATGATGCACCTGTAAGTTTGAGCTGTTGACACGTGTATACTCTTTAAGGCAAAAAGTATTTAACTGGGTGAGGTTGGCTAGAGAGGTGGTTGGAGTTGGAGAGGTTGTTGGAGCCAGAGAGAGAAGTTGGAAGAAGCAAGAACAAAGAGCCTATTCATTTTCCAGTCTGCTTCCGAATTCTTTCCCGTGGTATCGTTGCTGCAGGCAGCGATAGCTGCAGGCAGCGACAGGTGTGGACATCCGAGTTTGGCAGGATGACTATGTAAGCAGCATGGAGTTTCACTGAGCAGGAAAAAGGAAGGCCCCTGTCTGAGAGGACAGCCACAGACAGCTTTCCAGACTCCAGTAGGATGCATTCAGACACACAGATTTGCAGATAGACATGCAGACAGACATGTAATTGAGGATGACAGATGCATAGCTATGGACACAAAGATGCACATTCGCTCATATAAACTGACCCCTCCTCTTCCCACCAGTCCCATAAGCAACATACAGTCTCCTCTAGAGCTGCTAGCTTCCCAGGTTAGTGGTGCTACAGCTGAAAGCACAAAAGCACAAAGAACCTTCTATTTCTACCAAGGAAGAATAACAGACCAGATTCCATCCCTCCTGAGATAATTAAAACATCCTACAAAATATGTGAAATAATTTTCAAGACAATGAACATCAAGCAACAAAAATGGGATGTCAGGGGCTGGGGATGTAGTTCAGTTGTAGAGAATGTGCTTAGCATGTGAGAGGCCCTGGAGTCAATCTTCAGCAACCCCCTCCTCAAAAAAGGAAAAACAAAGAGGTGAATCATATTCTTTTCCCAGCTTATGGCCTAGAGAGATTCCAGGATGCAAAAAGAAGAAGAATCCCAAGCAGAGCTTCTTAAGTAAAGGAGATGTGTTAAGGAGATGGAGACAAGAGTCTGAGGAGACCAAGGCATCAAGTATTTGCAGGATAAAGTCCTGGAGAAGAAAGAGTGTACAGAGAAAAAACCCAGACATGTTCAGTTCCCCTCAAGTTTTCAGCAAAGTATCATTCAGTGCATGGTGTGTGAGGATGCTAGCCCAGGCTGAGGGAAGACCTACCAGAAAGGATTCAAGGGCCAAGAATGGGGTCTGTTTCTACTAATCAAACTGGAAAACCTCATTTTTCATTTCCAGAAAAATCGAGGAGAGAACACTTCCAAACTTATTCTATGACACCAGCACTACTCTGATATATATTAAAAAAATAAAAGCATTAAATAGCATCTTTCATAAACCTTGAGGCAGAATTCTAAACAAAATTTTGCAAATCACCAAATATAGAGGGAGACACCTGTAATACCAGCTACTTGAGAGCCTGAGGCAAAAGGATCCCAAATTCAAGGCCAGTCTTAACAAATTCATGAGATCTTGTCTAGAAAAAAAAATAGGACTGATGTGTAGCTCCATGGTAGAGTACTAGCCTAGCATACACAAGGTCCTGGGCTCAGTCCCCATTCCCCCCCGACACACACACACACACACACACACAAGTAGCAATTCAAACTAACAATATACAAAAAGGGCAATATGAAGAACAATTTCCAAAAATCAATTGTATTTCTATATCCTAGCAATGAACAACCAAAAATTTAAATTTAAAAATCATTTAAAATACCATCAAAAATATGAACTACCAGAAATAAATCTAACACAAGATATGCAAGATTCATACAACAAAAACTATAAAACATAGTTGAAAGAAAATAAAAACCTAAATAAATGGAGACAGATACTGTATTCATAGGTCAGAAGATTGTTGAAATGTCACTTATCAAATTGAAACAATCACAATTCTTTTTTTTTAATATTTATTTATTTGCTTTAGTTGTACACAATGCATGTATTTTTACATGGTGCTGAGGATCGAACCCGGGTTGCACACATGCTAGGCAAGCGCCCTACCGCTGAGCCACATCCCAGCCCCAAACAATCACAATTCTAACTGTCCTTTTTGTGTGTGTGTTTTTGTGCACGCACGTGCATGTGTGTATGTGAACACACACTTGTGATTGAAACCAGAGACTCATTATTAGTTTGTCAATGTCTACAAAAAAAGCCCGTTAATGAAGCATTAAGGCTTCATTAACAGGCTCTTTTTTTTTTTTGTAGACATTGACAAGTTAATTCTAAAATTCATATTGAACAGGCAACAATAAAAGTTGGCGAGGAGCCGGGCGCAGTGGCGCACGCCTGTAATCCCAGCACTTTGGGAGGCTGAGGCAGGAGGATCGCAGGTTCAAAGCCAGCCTCAGCAATGGCGAGGCACTTAGCAACTCAGTGAGACCTTGTCTCTAATAAAATACAAAAAAGGGCTGGGGATGTGACCCAGTGGTCGAGTGCCCCTGAGTTCAATCCCCGGTACCACAAAAAAAAAAAAAAAAAAGTTGGCGAGGATGTAGGGAAAAAGGTACACTCATACATTGCTGGTGGGACTGCAAATTAGTACAATCACTATGGAAAGCAGTATGGAGATTCCTCAGAAAACTGGAAATGGAACCACCATTTGACCCAGCTATTCTATTCCTCACTTTATACCCAAAGAACTTAAAGTCAGCATACTACAGTGATGCGGCCACATCAATGATTATAGCAGCTCAATTCACAATAGCTAAACTATGGAACCAACCTAGGTGTCCTTCAATAGATGAATGGATAAAGAAAATGTGGTATATATACACAATGGAATATTACTCAGCTTTAAAGAAGAATGAAATTATGGCATTTGCCAGTAAATGGATGGAGTTAGAGAATATCGTGCTAAGTAAAATCAGCCAATCCCCCAAAACCAAAGACTGAATGTTTTCTCTAATACACAGATGCTAATTCACAATGGGGGGGGGACACTAGAGAAGAATAGAGTCACCTTAGATGAGGTAGACGGAAGTGAAGGGAAGGGAAGGGATATGGGGATAGGAAGGATAGTAGAATAAAACAGACATTATTACTATATATATATATATATATATATATAAAGAATATATATATACACACACACATATATGCATATATGTGTATGTATATACACACATATATGACTGCATGACCAATGTGATTCTACAACATGTACACTCAGAAAAATGAAAAATTATATCCCATCTATGTATGATATACCAAAGTGCATAAACACATTCTACTGTCATGTGTAACTAATTACAACAAATAAAAAACTAAAAATTTAATAAAATTCACATTGAGATACTAAAGATTTATATTAGACAAAACAACTTTGACAACAAAGAACAAAATTTGACTTCTAACACTATCTTTATGAGAGTTGAGACTTATAAATCTAAACTTATCAGGACAGCTGGGGCGGTGGCTCAGCAGTAGAGCACTCGCCTAACACATGCACGGCCCTGGATTCAATCCTCAGCATCACGTAAAAATAAATAAATATAATAAAGGTATCATGTCCAACTACAACTAAAAAATAAATATAAAAAAATAAAATTATCAGCTGGGTGTGGTGGCGCATACCTGTAATCCCAGCACTTGGGAGGCTGAGGCAGGAGGATCACGAGTTCAAAGCCAGCCTCAGCAATGGCGAGGCACTTAGCAACTCAGTGAGACCCTGTCTCTAATAAATTACAAAAAAGGGCTGGGGATGTGACTCAGTGGTTGAGTGCTCCTGAGTTCAATCCCCAGTACAAAAAAAAAAATTAAATTAAATTGTCAGGACAGTGTGGTATCGACATCAAGATAAACAAGTAAAAGCCAGGCATGGTGGCATGCTTTTATAATCCCAGTGACTCAGGAGCAGGAGGATCACAGGTTCAAGGCTAGCCTCAGCAACATAACAAGACCCTCACCAGCAACTTAGTGAGACTCTGCCTCAAAGTAAAAAGATTGGGGATGTATCTCAGTAGTAGGGTACCCCTAGATTCAATCCTGAAAACCAAAAAAAAGGATAAGCAAATAGATTGATGAAACAGAAGTAGACCTACATATATTGAGATAATAAATTTTCAATAAATATGCACAGGGAATTCAGTGTAGAAAGGATACTCTTATCTACAAGAGATGCTGAAATAAGTGATTATATGTACATAAATAATAAAGTTCCATACCTCACACCATATACAAAATGTTAGATCGAAATGGACTCTAGAGTTTAAATGTAAAACCTAAACTATAAAGGTTGAGAATATAATATAGTGGCAGAACACTTGTCTAGCATGCACAAGGCTGAGTTTGATCCATTGCACCATACAAAAACAAAAATGAAGAAAAAAATCCTGGAAAACTATTAGACTTCTAGAAGAAAACTGGAAAAAACCTGCATGTCCTTGAGTGAGGCAAAGGTTTCTTAAAGCCGGGCATGGTGTTGCACCCCCTGTAATCCCAGCTACTTGGAAAGCTGAGGCAAAAGGATCATAAATTCAAGGCCTTCCTGGGAAATTTAATAAGGCCCTGTTTCAAATTAAAAGGGTTGGGGATATAGCTCAGTGGTGGAGTGCTTGCCTAGCATATGCAAGGACTTGTGTTTAATCCCCAGCACTTCAAAAGAAAAACAGGAGGGAGGGTTTTATTTATTTATTTATTTATTTATTTATTTATCTATTTATTTATTTATTTGTACTGGGGATTGAACTCAGGGGCACTCAACCACTGGGCCACATCCCCAGCCCTTTTTTTGTATTTTATTAGAGACAGGGTCTCACTGAGTTGCTAAGTGCCTCACCATTGCTGAGGCTGGTTTTGAACTCGCAATCCTCCTGCCTCAGCCTTTCAAGTGCTGGGATTACAGGTGTGTGCCACCACGTCCCACGAGGGAGGGTTTTAGATATCCAATGAAAGCACGGTACATAAAGGAAAAAGTGATAAATTGGACTTCATCAATGTCCTATTGTTAAAATAAAACACCATTAAGAGAATGGAAAGATAAGTCATATATTGGAAAAATATTTGCAAACCATGTATCTGATATACGACTTGTATCCAGAATATAAAAAGAATTCTCTAAATTCACTAATAAAGCAAAGAACTCAATATAAACATAATCAGAAAAATACGTGAATAAACACTGTACAAAAGAAGATAATGCAAAGAGCAATTAGTAGTCATTAGAGAAATGTAAATTAAAAACAAAAGTAGATACCACTATGTGCCTATTAAAATAGTTAAAATTAAAAAGACCAATCACACCAAGCATTGGAAAAAACAGACCAAGTATTTAACTCTTACAACTGCTGCTAGAAATGTAATATAGTACAACTACTTTTGAACAGTTTAACAGTTTCTTTAGAAAGTTAAACATAGATCTAGCATACATTCCAGCCCACCCCTAGAGATTTGCCAAAAGAAATGAAAAGTACACGTCCTTACAAAGACATGTAATAGCAGCTTGATCTGTATTAGATAAAAACTTTAGAAACAACCCAAATTTCCATCAATAGATGAGTTAATAAACAAGTGTATTAAAAAGAACAATTCATCAAAGAGGTATCTGGGCATGTGTGTTCACAGCAACACTGTTCATAATAGCCAAAAGGTGTCAGCATCCACAGGCAGTTGAATGGATAAGCTAAATGTGGTATACACATATAATGGAATATTATTTAGTCTTTAAAAGGAAGGAAAATCAGGAGTGGGGATGTAACTCAGTAACAGAATACTTAACTAGTGTTCACAGGGCCCTGGGTTCAATCCCCAGTACTGGGGGGGGGGAAATAGAAGGATATTCTAACACATACCACAGCATAGACAAACCAAATTTTGTGTTGTATACATTTTACCATAATTAAAAATGCTTTTATAAGATTTTTTTAACTACCAGAGGAAGGAAGAGATTCCTTACACCTTATGATTCACATCTTGAAAGAATCCCAGGCAGATTCTTGGAGGAGGTATCACTTGGATAGGGTCTAGGAAGGATGAAAGGATTGACCCAGAGAACAGGAATTGGGCATTCCATACAGGGGATAGCTTGGGCAAGGAACTGGAGCGGGCTGGAGGGTAGGGTCAGAAAGCAGGCATCAGAGGACCAGCAGTTGGAGGGATGAGGTTGAAAAGTAGTCTGGGCTTACCCCCTAGAGCCTCCCAGCCTCTGTTGGGGGAGAGAGCCATTTGTAAACATCAGCTCTGAGTGAACCAGACCCACAGCACCATGGCTCCATCAAGACGACCGTTCTGGAAGGAAAAGACTTGGGGCTGGCTCTGGATAGCCATCAAAAAATAAACATGTCCCTGGACATTCAGGAAACACTTGGCTGAGGCTGTGTTCAGGCGGGGCTGTTTGCTTATTTGTGACTTTCCTGCTTTCTATCACCCTGTCAGCGGTCACCCTGGCCCTAGCCTGACCCTGACACCCGGTCCAACCTGGCCTCAGTCACTCACTTCAGAAGAAAACTGATTCCTGGGGTGGGGAAGACTGGCAGGAGAGGAAAAAGCAGAGTGCAAACAGCGTCAGCGGGTGAATGTGTGTGTCAGAGTGCACAGGCATTAAGTGTGAGTGGCAAAACATTTGTGTGCCAGTGTGTTTGTCCCCATGTACTGGGCATGTGGGTCTGTGTGCTCATGCAACACATGCACAGATAGGGTGTCTTTAGGGCATTTGTGCTGGGATTCTGGAAAGAACCACCATAACCAGGATGTCCCAGTCCCAAGACTCCAGGCTCAACCTCCCCACAAAGGAAAGCCAGGCCTGTGTCCTCCGTCCTTCTGCCCCTGCTGTATGGAACAGGGCCCCAGGTGCTGGGCTGATTTCTTCCTGCCTTGGGCTGCTAGAGTCTTTTATTGTCTTTCCATTTCCTGGGGTTGTAGGAGTGTGGCTCTTTTTTTCCATCAAAGACTGCTGACCCCCAAAAGAAATCAAGCCAGGGTCATATACAAAAATCAACTTAATCTGGGAACTGTTGCTCCTTGAAGAATAACAAAGGGACCCAACTCCTCTGCTTTTTAAATCAGGAACAGTAAGTGGCACCAATGCCAAAAGAAAAAAGAAAAAAAAAAGAGTCCCATATTATGTAAAATTGCTTTATAAAAGGTAAAGCACTTTACAGATGTGAGGAATTATTCTCCTTTTAGAGGGAAAGCACCCAGCTAGTGTAAGGGAGGACTCTGTAAAGGGGAAAAGAGAAACTAAAATAAAACCTGTAAGTATGAAGCCAAGTGGTGGTTTATGAGGATATGACCTTGAGATCCAGGCTTCAAATATGGATAAATGGACATCCATGGCTCTCAGTAGATGAACTGCTCTAACTTGCAAAGTTTTAGAAGTTAAATTATAGAAAGAAACACAGTAGGGTTTGAACTAAGATCCAAGTTCCAAGATTCAGAGTTAGATTAGAGTTTCAACCCTGTCATCACCAGGGGGGCCACTGCATTAAACACCAGGTCCTGGAATTGTGCTCTGTGGGGGCTGAGAACCAGGTATTTGAATTGAGTTGTGACAGGATAAATGGTACTCTTCCTCCCCACCCACCCCCCAAAAAAGATATGTCTATGTCCTAATCCTAGCATCTATCAATATTACCTTCTGTGGCAAAAGATGTAAGTTTAGGTTCTTAATGAGGAGCTTATCCTGGTTTGTCTTTGTGGGACCTAAATCCAATGACAAGTGTCCTTTTAAGAGGAGGCAAAGGGAGATTTGAGGCAGACAAGAGAAGATACAGACACACAGAAGAGAAGGCAGAGACTGAGTGATGCAGACACAAGCCAAGAAGCCAGGGCAACCAGAAACTGGAAGATGTTAGCGAGGGATTCTCCTTCTATATTCTCAGGGAGAGAGTCCATCTGACTGGCACGTTGATTTAGGACTTCCGGCCTCCAGAACTGTGAGAGAACACATTTCTGTTGGAAGTCACCCAATTTTTGGCCATTCGTTACAACAGCCACAGGAAATTAACACGTAGACAAATTACTGAACTTCTCTAAACCAGACAATAGTGGAAACTCCTTCCTCTCAGATTTTCCCCCTTGGGATTAAATAACGAAATGAATGTAGAGTTAGCCAAGGAACTTGGGGTCCTGCTTTAAGATTCGGGCGGGAATGTTAACTCCTCAGTGTGTCCCACTGTGCTCCATGTTGGGGATACCTGGTAACCAGGACTCGAGTTCAGCGCCACAGCAAGAGTCTGAGCTTCTGGTCTATCTGCCTTTGAGGACCCCAAGCCCGATTCTCTGCCTTGTAGCCCCGTCTTCTCAGAGAGACACCAACATCCACTCCCCGCTGTCCTAGCAAAGACAGCTAAGAGCCAGCTGGAGAAGCCAACGGAGACCTCACTTTCCAGACTCCCTTGCAGCTGGGCGTGGCCCTCTGCATAAGTCCCGGCCAATGGAGTCTGAGAGGAAGTGACGCGCTCCCCAAAGGAACACGGCTTGCCCTCACTTCCTCCTTTCCTTTCTGAAGGCTGTGAAGTGGGGGCAGTAGTTCCTTTTGGCCTTGCATGTAAGGATAATGCACTAGAGCTCCAGTACCGAGGACTGCAGCCATTAGCCATATATAGCTACTTAAATTAATAAAAAAAATTAAATTCAAAACTTAGTTCCTCATACTCCACATACCATGTCCTCAATAGTGGCTCTTTTATTGGAGGGTGCATATTGAAAACGTTTCCATCGTCACAGAAAAGTTCAACTGGACAGCTCTGTGCTAGAGAAATGAGCAGCAAGACAAAAGGAACTTTGGTCCTTGGAGACAATCCTTAGAGCCTCCACTGCCTTAACTGCCCACCACTTTATATTTTACAAAAGAAAAATAAAGCGTCTATCTTTATCTGTCAATCATTACAACCAAGCCAGTATCCTAACATACTTTTTTTAAAAACTCAATTCCTTTAGGATTCGTTAAATTTTTAAAAATAGGACTGGGAGTGTAGCTCAGGGACAGAGCATTTGCCTAGCACATGCAAGACCCCTGGGTTCCATCCCCAGCACCACTAAAAAAAAAAAAAAAAAAAAAAAAAAAAAAATTAGAATTATATTGTAGAGCTGGATGTGGTGGCACATGTATGTGATCCCAATGACTCAGGAGGCTAAGGCAGGAAGATTGCAAGTTGGAGGCCAGCCTCAGCAAATTAGCAAGACCGTGTCTCAAAATAGAATTGCCATGCGATCCCACAATTCTGATTCTGGGATATATATACTCAAATGAATTGAGAGCAGGGACTCAAAGAGACATTTACACACTCAAGTTTACAACAGCATTAAAAAAGAGAAACAGCTGGGCGCGTTGACGCACGCCTGTAATCCCAGCACTTGGGAGGCTGAAGCAGAAGGATCACGAGTTCAAAGCCAGCCTCAGCAATGGCGAGGCACTTAGCAACTCAGTGATACCCTGTCTCCAATAAAATACAAAAAAGGGCTGGGGATGTGGCCCAGTGGTCGAGTGCCGAGTTCAATCCTCGGTACCAAAAAAAAAAAAAAAAGAGAGAGAGAGAGAGAAACAACCCAGGTGTCCCTTGCAGATGATTGGATAAACAAAATGTGGTGTATATGTATACTGGAATGTTATACACCTTTAAAAGGAAATGAATTTTGCAATATGCAACAACATGGATGAACCTTGAGAAATTAAGCTAAATGAAACAAGCCAGTCACAAAAAGGAACCTATGCCTTTTATGAGGCACCTAGAATACTAAATTCATGGAGACAGAAAGTAAAATTGTAGTTGTTAGTTGCAGAGAATGTGGAGTTATTGTTTAAAGGGTTGCAGAGATTCAGTTTTGCAAGACAAAGAAAATTCTGGAAATAATGATGGTGATGATTGCACAAATGAATGTACCTGGTGCCACTGAAGTATATAGTTAAAAATAGTTAAGATAGTACATTCTATGTTACATGATTTGTTTTGTTTGTACTGGGGATTGAACTCAGGGGTACTCGGCCACTGAGCCACATCCCCAGCCCTATTTTATATTTTATTTAGAGACAGGGTCTCACTGAGTTGCTTAGCACCTCGCTGTTGCTGAGGGTGGCTTTGAACTCTCGATCCTCCTGCCTAAGCCTCCAGAGCTGCTGGGATTACAGGTGTGTGCCACTGCACCGGCCTGTTATATGTATTTTAACCACAATAAAAAAATACATAAAAAATCAACCTCTTCTCCATTTAAAGTTACCAGAAGCAGTTTCTGTTGCTTGCACCTAAGAATTCTGATTATTAGAAAAATGGGTAAAACTGAAAATAAAAGAAAGGTTGCTGATCCCGCCTAGGAGAGAAGGAAGGACTTTCAGTAGCAAGTGCCACTTATGCTGAGACTGTGCTGCTCTGTCTAATGCAATGGGACTGGACTGAGCTCCTGCAGCCACTTACTCTTCTGCACCTAGGTAGAGTACAGTGTCTGGCTCAGAGTGGTGCACGAGAGTTGAGAGAGGGGCTCCTCCCCACAAATTTATTCATCCATGAAAATGGCTAATCCCAGTTCTGAAGCAGGAAATGTACAAGATGAACAGTGTCATACCAGTTAGCAAGGAGTCTTCAAAGACCAGGGTAGTGTCAAAGGAAAGTGTTAGAAGAACTCAGGAACGAACCTAAAGAGGCTCCCACTGGGCAAAGACGGGACAAATCAGGCGTCAATAATATAACTAACTGCAATGAATTGAAGTGAACCAAGTATGTTTAAATCTATAGTTCATACTGACACTAAAAGCAAACAGACAAACCAACCTAGAAGGATGACAGGAAACTAAATTGTTCTTTTGAAGACTGGTAAACAGAAGGATGAATGCAGTTTTTTCCTGCCTTTCCTATATGAACGGTACCACAGGGTGTCCAAAGGGTGGATAAAAAGAAGTTTCTTTTCACTCATAAATTGAGACAGAATTGTGGCTTTTGTGGCCCCTCGTGAATTTATGGATCTAGGCATTGGGCATCAGTGGTCCCTAATATCACAAAAAGAGACACATATGTGTCTCCAGGGAGAAGGACACACAGTCACCACCATGGTTGCCTTGCCAAAAACAGGGGGACAAAACCTCAAATCTCATCAAACCTCTAGATCCAACTTCTGATTTACAGGAAAATCAGAGTACCAAAGATCTTATTAAATATACAACTAGAAAATTCAGACTCTGCAAAACTCTTGAACAAACCATCCAGTCTCTTCAACAAATCAAGTCCAAGAAGAAAAACAAAAAACAAAGGAGAAACCTGTGGATTAAAAAAGACTTAGAGCCAGGCGCAGTGGCGCACGCCTGTAATCCCAGCACTTTGGGAGGCTGAGGCAGGAGGATCGTGAGTTCAAAGCCAGCCTCAGCAATGGCGAGGCACTTAGCAACTCAGTGAGACCCTGTCTCTAATAAAATACAAAAAAGGGCTGGGGATGTGACCCAGTGGTCGAGTGCCCCTGAGTTCAATCCCTGGTACCACAAAAAAAAAAAAAAAAAAAAAAAAAAATTTAGACAAGCCGGGCGTGGTGGTGCACGCCTGTAATCCCAGCACTTGGGAGGCTGAGGCAGGAGGATCATGAGTTCAAAGCCAGCCTCAGCAATGGTGAGGCACTTAGCAACTCAGTGAGACCCTGTCTCTAATAAAATATACAAAAAAGGGCTGGGGATGTGGCCCAGTGGTCAAGTGCCCCTGAGTTCAATCCCCGGTACCAAAAAAAAAAAAAAAAAAAAAAAAAGACTTAGACATATATGAATACACATCCAGTGAAACTCCCCATCATGTACAACTGCAAAACTGGATACTAATTAGAATAAGTTATACTCCATGTATGTATAATATGTCAAAATATGCTCTACTGTCATGTATATCTAAAACAGCAAATAAAAAAGACTTGGAAATTTATTAACTAGCAACATGAATCTTAGATGTTGACTCAGATTACTTTTTTTATATTTATTTATTTACTTTAGTTGTACACAATGCAATGCATTTATGTTTATGTGGTGCTGAGGATCGAACCCGGGCCGCGCACGTGCGAGGCGAGCGCTCTGCCGCTGAGCCACAACCCCAGCCCTCAGATTACTTTTTTTGAAGAGTTTGACAATTATGAAACATTGGGAAATTTGGATAATGACAACATTTGGTGATCTAAAGAATTGCTATTGATTCTTTTAGATGTATCAATGGTATTTTCAGATGAAATGATGTGTGTGTGGAATTTGTTCAATGTAATCAGGGAAAAAGGGGAAAAGCAAATGGGGGTATGAATGGAAACAAGATTGACCAAGAGTCTGGCAATGAGAACACAGGAGTTTCTTACACCATACTCTTTCTATCTTGCAATCTGAATCCTCTGCTATCTGTGGCCATTTAAAATGTTCCAAAACAACTTTTTGAAAATATAGTTCAAGGACTGGGGATATAGCTCAATTGGTAGAGTGTTTGCCTTGCATGCACAAGGCCCTGGGTTCAATCCCCAGCACCAAAAAAACAAAAAGGAAGGAAGGAAGAAAAAGGGAGGGAGGGAAGGAGGAAGGAAGGAAAAGAAAATATAATTCAACACATTCAAAATCCAGGGCACAAACCAAGACAACTGGACCAAGGTAGATGTTGGTTTCTGCTGCCTTCTCACCCCGCCCACCACCACCTTCCCTTCCGCCACCATGGCTCTATCCCTTTCCCATGGTGATTTTATCTCAGGGACCTCCATAGCCTTCCCTGCCACTGGGTCTTTATGTCATTTTCTGCTTTGTGAGACATAATTCACATAGCACACAAGTCACCCATCTGAAGCATACAAACCAGTGGCTTTTGCACGTGCACCACCATCTATTTTATAGCATTGCCCCAGGGTCTTTGTTAGACGCACTCCAAAAGTTCCTGAAACCTTCAAAATCTCATGCAAAACAAGTTGGAGTCTTGACCTTTTCTCTCTCAGGAGGCCTCTGCACCTTTGATGCCAGGTTTCCTCCAGTGAGACAAGTGCCAGGCACCATTCACTCTACAGACAGAGTAAATGCCACCTCACTGGTCACCCCACCACAGAATAATGAATGATGGGGCTGGGGTTGTGGCTCAGCGGTAGAGTGCTCGCCTAGCACATGCGCGGCCCAGGTTTGATCCTCAGCACCAGGTGAACATAAATGCATTGCATTGTGTACAACTAAAGCAAATAAATAAATGTAAAAATTTTTTTTTAAAAATAATGAATGATGGCCACCCCGCATGAGCAAAGGCCTGATACATGAAGCTGTGAGGATGGGACCCACAAGAATCCTTAATCATTCAGAAGTGAAAGGGGGAGGAAACAGGAGATGAAGAAACCCCAGCTGGGCTGAGGACCTGAGTGGGCCTCTAACACCATGGATGCTGCAGGTGCCCCTCCCAGGGGGAATGGACCACTCCCCACTGCCACCCATCCAGAGGGAAAGCCTGTGCCACAAGCTCCCCTTTCCTGTCCCCTGGCCCACTCCTGAAGCCTGCAAATCATGCAGGTCTGGCTCAGCCCACAGCACACGTTTCAAAGCAGCAGTTTTTCCTTTGTTCATAGATGAGATGCCCACTACAAGCAGGCCAGCCCTTTCTCCTTCCCACCCTCCCTTCTCTGGGAATTAAGCTTCTTAAACCTTGTATTCCCAGAGACCATCTGGATGAAAACCGCTCAGGAAACTCTGTCAGGTGTAAGTCCAGAGCCCCCATCCATCTTGCCCTGTCAGAGGCCAGTGCTATGGACATCAAGGGTCCTTGTAGCTGGGGCTGCAGTGGGGCTCTCAGCCACAGGAGTGAGCCATGTCTGTGCTCCATGGATGGTCTCGAGGACTGGAAAGCACCTTGCCACCTTCTCTAGCCTTCACCCTACCTCTAGTCCTATGGTCCTGTTCTTCTAGGGTCACCCAATTGTGATATCTGGAGAAGTCATATGGTAGATTGAGAAGAATTCACAGATACCTAGGACTGGATCCTGGCTCCATTATATGACCTTGGCCAACAGTCTTGACCTCTCTGAGCCTCAGTATCTCAGTCAGTAAAACTAGGGTTGTTAAAATGCACCTTGGTGAACAGTAGTAAGGATAAGGATCAAATGAGATCACGTATTTTAAAATTATTCTTTTCCTTGTTTATTCTGCTCCAGCCACACTGGCCTTGTTCCTTGAACTCACCAACCACCCTCCCACCTCAGGGCCTTTGCTCTTGCTGTTCCCTATGACTGGATACTTTCCCTGCATATTCTCAGAGAGGCTATCTAAGATAATGCCCACCTCCCTCATCCCTCTCTGCCTCTTACCCTGGTTTAATTTTCTAAAAGCCTAACACTAGAAAGTACTGAGTTCATTGACTGCCTATGTTTTCCATGGGAACAGAAGTGCAGATAGGACAGGGACCACATCTGTGTTGTTCCTGCTCTATCCCTGGTGCTGAGACAGTGCTGGGCACATAGTAGGCCCTCAACAAATGTTTAATGAATGGAGGAATAAATGGATGATTGCATGAACAAGTCACCTTGCACAGCACACTCGCAGGTGCTCAGTAAGTAGGAATTATCATTGTTTCTAATATGGAGGTGTTGAGAGGCCCAGAGGGCTGGGGGCTGGACTTCGGTAAATGGGTGGACTGAAGAGAAGACTTCAGATGAGACTCAGAAGGACCCACAGACCATGACCTAGGCCAAGGGCAGGGATTTGCCTTCAGAGAACTCCCAGCCTTTAGGAGACCTTGACCCTACTCATTGCAAGCCCTGCTCCCAGTGTCCTCTGGGACTTTGGTTGGAGCAGGTAGAGGATTCTCAGGAACCTGGCCCAAAACTGGACAGAATCCCCACCCACACCTAGGTAGGGTGCCCAGCTGGCCCCCGCAATGGTATTGAAAAGAGACTCTCTGTCCCCACAGGGAATCCAAGCAGCAGAAAGAGCCCAACACAGGACCGAGTTTGCAGTAAACCTCTAGGCCAGGTAGAGAATGAGACTGGGCCCCAGTCAGGGGAGCCAGAGGACAGAAATGTGAGTGTGTAGCCCTGAACTGCACCACCAGGGGCCAAGTGCTTCCCAATTCAGGAAAGGTTGAACCCCAGAGTTATGGAGGAATTCCCAGCTCCATCCCTTTAATTGTGTGACCTGTGGAAAATCACTTGCCTCCTCTGATCCTCAATTTTCCCATCTGTCAGGGGGAAATAATAATAATATGCTGTACAGGGGTTGTGGCTCAGTGGTAGAGCGCTCGCCTAGCACATGCACGGCTCGGGTTTGATCCTCAGAACCACGTACCAATAAAAGCATCATGTAAATATATATTAAAATAATAATAATAATAATATGCTGATGGGATGATCATTAAGAATTATAATTGTTACCATTTACCATCACTGTTTGATGTGTGTGTTGAAGGCAGGGGGTATTATTTCATTTGATCCTCAAAACCTCCATAACATTAGATATTTCTATTCCAACTTGACAGAGGAGGAATCCAAGGTTCAGAGAGAGTAGTGACCAGCCCAAAGTCACACAGTTATAAGGATCAGAGTGAAATTGGACTCAAGTCTGCTAGTTGCAAAGCCCAATTTTCACCACCATCTAGAAAATGCTCTTAAAGCCCTAGTACCTGGCCAGGCACAAACAGATTCCCAATGAATGTGATTTTATTTTTTCTCTTCCCCCAAGTTTTAGGTCTTGGGGCACATGGGGGTGGCTATGAAGCCTGAAAGGGCAGGGAGCCAGGTGGCTGTTACCAGGATTGAGGCTGCAGCAGTGGGTCCCACCCCACTCCCAGCCACGCACAAGTGGCCTGGGCTGACTTTCCCAGCCCCAACACCTCCTCCCCAGCCCGAGCAGGCTGGGGTCATCCTCATAGAGGAAGTTCATCCAGGTCAGGCCTGCTCCTTTCCCACAGCCCCGAAGTGACCCTCCACAGCTTTTCCACTCATCATTGAATGCAGAATTCCCTGGGGCCCCTGCCCAGGGCCATTGGCATTGTACCCTCAAAAGGGGACAGCCTAATTCATATATGACCCACACCCATGAATCAGGGAGGGGTAAGAGGTGGGAACATTCATAAATCCATATCAAACAGCCCCCAAATTATGACAGATGACATGGCAGTCATAAAATTGCACAAGCAAAACTCACCAAGTCATTAATTTCATGGCCGTAGAAAATAAACAGACACATTTTTTCGCGGCCCTAATAAATTTTTAAAAACTCAAAGAATGGTCCATCTGCTTCGAATAATTTTTAATTTCCTATTCTGTCTCATTCCCATTAGCTATTCCACTGAGATATTTGCTAAATTCTTTCATTTACCTCCTCCCATCTGTATTCAATTACCCTATTCCCAAATAGAGTGAGTTTTTGTTTCTCCTATGTGCGGGACAAAATACCCCCACCTGTACCCTAAAGCAAATGTTATGTGTGTTTTATTATCTGCTAGACTGTATGAGTCATTCTAACTCGATTGCCTATACAGAAAGGCTTGGAGAGCAATGTGATTTTGATGTTTTCTGGCTTGGGTGGAAAACACCTGCCCGATTCTCAAAGCTAATCTATTAACGTGGTAAATGCTGTAGCAGATGTTCCTGAGTGAGCGAGGGGCCGCGCTGGGCTGCGACCAGGCCCAGTGTCGGGCGCATGGTGGAAATGCTCAGAGATCAGAGGCCAGCAGCACCACTGGGGGCCAAGCTGTCACAAAGTCACATTTTCTGGCTGAGCCTTAGGCTTTGGCTGCCTGGAGGCTCCCTGCTACCTCCCTGGGCTCTCAGCAGCCACTCAAGTCACAAGGACGTTTCAAGGTCATCTGGTCTACCCACCCCATCCCATTTTTACAGAAGAGAGACCAAGGGCCACAGAAGAGATGTGCCTTACCCAAAGTCACACAGCACACAAGAAAAAGAGAACATCCTTTGAGGTCGCAGGTGTGTACAGGCAGCTGAGCTGATGTAGGGCATATCCTTCCCCTAATGCCTTCTACCAGGGAAAACCAGATCATATTAGGAAATTTTCAGTCTCAAATTCTAGGTGGCCATTTTTCCTTATTCTTCAGGAGTTGGGCTGAGCCTATGACAGGGCAAAGAACTGAGAACAGAACTGAGGGGCCAAAGCCTTGCCCCAGGGTACACCAATTCCTACACTGTATCTACTCTGGCTCCTGTGAAGGTCCTTTGAAAAGCCCCAGGAACATGAGCTTCCAGGCAGAGCTGCAGATCTAGGGAGGACCTGGAGTCCCCAGAGTCACACAGGGCAGGATCCATGTAGCTGCAATGTGGATGCCCACCTCTCCTTGGCCCTTGTTATTGCCACATGTACTGGTGGCTTCTTACCCTGGGCCCCTGCAGTACGACCCAAGAGCTTTCTCCAACCTGGAATCATATTTAGTTGACAGTCTGGACAGGCCAGAGTGCCAGGGACTTTATGAGCAGTCCTAAAACCACAATGAATGGGAATGGGGGTGGAGGTGGGGTAAATCCCCCAGCACCCTTGCATCTTGGATGGGATGATCCTGAGACACATCCTCCACAGTGGTTCTCAACCATCGATAATTTCGCCCCACAGGAATATCCAACAAAGTCTGGAGCCATTTTGATTGGATGGTTGCTATTGGCATCTAGTGGGTAGAGGCCAGGAGATGCTGCCAAGCATCCTGCAATGCCCAGGACAGCTCCCCACGACCAAGACTCAACAGCCAACAATGCCACGATTGAGCAACCCTGTCCTAAAGCCTCTCCCAGAGGTCAGGTCACCAGCAGGATGGAGCCCCAGATGACCACATGATATGTAGCTCATTTAGACACAATCTCCTGCCTTCTCTCCCTCCTTGGCTCACCTCTGTGCTTCCCTGTCAGTAATGTGGGATCACCTCCCATATAACTGCTTTCACTCGGATCCTCTTCTCAGGATCTGCTTTTTGGGACACCAATCTAAGATCGCCTGTGACTACAGTCAGCCTGAGAACCTCAGGAGGGTCTTGAAACTCATGATTCATTTCAGACATTTAGACTCCTACCACACACATTCAATCCCAGTGACACCCACAATGATGGGGCCACTAGAGGACACACATGAGACACACAAGACCACATGGGCAGCATGCCCTTTGGTCCTACTTGAATGGACCAGCCAACTGGAGCTGTGCTCGCTCCACAGAGTGATGTAAGACTGGAGCATAGACCCAACATGACCCTGTCGGAACCCAGCTGACTTCTTTGCAGCAATTGACAAACTGATTCCAAAATGTGTATGAACTTTCAGGAAAATAGCACAGGCAAGACAGTCTTGAGAAAGAACCAAGCAGGAGGATTCCTAATTCCTGATTTCAAAACTTGGGGCAAAGCCACAGTAATTAAGACAGTGTAGTACTGGCACCAGATACACCTCGCAGAGCAATGGATGGCAAAAGCTAACTCAAAATGAAAAAGCTAAAACTATGAAACTCTTAGAAGCAAAAATGGAGGTAAATCTTCACCACCTTGGATTTGCCACAGGATTCTTAGATGTGGCCCCAAAAGCATAAGCAAGAAAAGAAAAAATAAATTGGACATAAAACCTTTTGTAGGCTGATGATATAGTTCAGTGGTGGAGCACTCGCCTGGTGTACGTGGTTTGATCCACAAAAACACAACTTTTGTGCTTCTAAAAACACTATCAGGGCTGGGGTTGTGGCTCAGTGGTAGAGCGCTCGCTTAGCAAGTGCTCAGCCCAGGTTCAATCCTCAGCACCACGTAAACATAAATGCATTGCACTGTGTACAACTAAAGCAAATAAATAAATATTTAAAAAAAAAAAAAAAACTATCAAATGTAAGAGCCTTAACGAGGAGGTAGCTAAGATGGCGGCTGACTGAGAGCCAAAGAGGAGACGTTTAATTGTTTTCTCCTGACCTTAATGTAATCTACTAAGTCTGCCTCCGAATTCTTTCCCGAGGTATCGTTGCTGCAGGCGGCAGCAGTTGCAAGCGGCAACAATCAAAGTGGAAATACAGGGGCTGGGGTTGTGGCTCAGTGGTAGAGCGCTCACCTAGCATGCATGAGGCACTGGGTTTCATCTCAGCACCACATAAAAATAAAATAAAGATATTGTGTCCACCTAATACTAAAAAATAAATATTAAAAAAGTGGAAATACAGCAGAATGAGAGAATATATTTGTAAATTATATATCTGATAAGGGATTTATATATGTTGAAGCTATATTATTAGGTATCTGTGGGTTTAGAACCATAATTTTCTCCTGGTGAATTTAAATTTTATTATATTCACCTTCTTATCTCTAAATGATACCTTTTTATCTTAGAGTCCACTTTTTTCTGATATTAATATGACTATCTACTCTTCTTTTGGCAAACCCAGGATTTCTTTTCTTCTTCTTTGCTGCATGCTTTAGAGTTGATTGCAGTGTTCTCTTGTTCCACATTTTCCCCATCTACTAGTTTGGAAAATAGGCATTCTATCTCTTATTTTTCATTAGTGACTTGGCATTGTGAAATGATCATATAACTTAACATAATCTATCTAACATTAATCAATGGCTTACCCTTCTCCTAAACAATGCAAGGCACTCTGAAAGCTTTAATTCCATTTATGTAAAGCCTTTTAGCTTCACCTTTTGTTTAAGTCTATGGAATAGATATTGCCCTGGACTGTACATGGGTTTATTTGGATTTATCCACATTTTTATCACTTTCTGTATTCATCATTGTTTCTTATATCTTGTACTCTCCTCACAATATTAATTTTCTTCTCTTCAAGTTCATCCTTCAAAAATTCCTTTGGTTGGGGGTCTGTATATGAACTCATTTTCAATATAAATGAAGATGTATTTATTTCTACCCTTATTCTTTTTTTTTTTAACTCGGGGGTACTTGACCACTGAGCCTCATCCCAGCCCTATTTTGTATTTTATTAGAGACATGGTCTCGCCGGGCACTGTGGTGCACACCTGTAATCCCAGCACTTGGGAGGCTGAGGCAGGAGGATGGCGAGTAAAAAGCCAGCCTCAGCAATGGTGAGGCACTTAGCAACTCAGTGAGACCCTGTCTCTAATAAAATACAAAAAGGGCTGGGGGATGTGGCCTAGTGGTTGAGTGCCCCTGAGTTCAATCCCCAGTACCGAAGGAAACAAAAAATAGAGACATGGTCTCACTGAGTTGCTTAGAGCCTCGCTATTGTTGAGTCTGGCTTTGATCTCAAAGATCCTCCTGCCTTAGCCTCCCAAGCTGCTGGGATTACAGGCATGTGCCACTGCGCCAGCTCTACCCTTATGTTTATTCTTGCATTTGATTTGGCATATTCCTATGCCATAAATTCACACTGTGAAATATACTATTCAGTGACTTTTTAGTATATTTATAAAGTCTTGCACACATCACCACTATCCAACTCCAGAACATTTCATTACTCAAAAAAGAAACGCCACACCCATCAGCAGCCACTCCCCACTGCCCTCCCACCCTCCTACCCCCTGGAAGTCACTCTTGCACTTTCTGTCTCTATGGATTTGCCTATTCTAGACATTTTATATAAATGGAATTATATAATATATGACCTTTATGTCCAACTTCTATCACTTAGCACAATGTTTTTAAGGTTCATCCATGATGTTGCATGGATCAGAACTTCATTCATTTCCATGGCAAGTAATACTCTATTATATGGACATACTACATTTTATTTGTTCATCAGTTGATAGACATTGGGTGGTTCCAATTTGGAGCCAGTATGAATAATGTTGCTAAGAACATTCATGTAGGGCTGGGGTTGTGGCTCAGTGGTAGAGCACTTGCCTAGCATGCATGAGGCTTGGGTTTTATCCCCAGTACCACATAAAACAACTAAATAAACAAAATAAAGGTATTGGGTTCATCTACAACTAAAAATAAAAATTGGAAAAAAAAAAAGAACATTCATGTTAAGTTGGGCATAGTGGTACATAACTGTAATCCCAGTGGCTCAGGAGGCTGAGGCAGGACGATCGCAAATTCAAAGCCAGCCTCAGCAATTTAGAGAGGCCCAATGCAACTTAGACCCTGTCTCAAATTTTAATAAAATTTTTAAAAAGGGCTTAGCATGTGGCTCAGTGGTTAAGCGCCCCTGGGTTCAATTCCTTGTATAAAAACAATTCACGTACACTTTTTTGTGGATATATGTTTTCAATTCTCTTGAGTATATACCTAGGAACTATACTTATGCTTAAAATATAGTTTTACTGGGGTACACAGTCCTTACTTGGTGTGACTTTCTTAAAATTAATATATTTGTACTTATTTATGGAGTGCAGTGTTATAATTCAATACTTGTGTACCATGTGTAATAATCAAATCACAGTAGTGACTGAGGAGGCTGAATCAGGAGGATCACAAATTTGAGGCAGGCCTCAGCAACTCAGCAAGACCCTCAACAACGTAATGAGACCCTGTCTCAAAATAAAAATATATATTGATAAAAATATAGGAGATATATATGTGTACATATATGTGTGTGTATATATACAAACATACATATATATACACACAAAGAATATTAGATATAAAAATATAAAATCTTTTTATTTGTATCAACATGGAACAGGAGGACAAAAATGTTAAATATAAGCCAGACACAGACAAATATTGTATATTCTTACTCATTTGAGGAAGTTAAAAATGTTGATCATACAGAGGTAGAGAGTAGAACTGGGGACACTAGAGGTGAGGAAGGGAAAATAGGTGTGAGGGAGTGGAAATTATAAACCAAAACACAGAGGGGGAAGTAGTTTTAATGTTATGTAGCACAATAAGGCAACTATAGCCTACAACAATTATGCTTCCTAAAATGACTAGATAAGAATGTGAAAGGTGGGCTGGGATTGTGGCTCAGCGGTAGAGTGCTCACCTGGCACATGGGCGACCCGGGTTCAATCCTCAGCACCACATACAAATAAAATGCATTGTGTACAACTAAAAGCAAATAAATAAAAATATTTTAAAAAAAAAGAATGTGAAAGGTCCCAACATATAAAAGTGATAATATTTGAGAAGATAAACATGCTAAGCATCCTGACTCCTCTTTTTTTTTGGGGGGGAGGGGTGGTACTGGGGATTGAACCCATGGGTGCTTTATCACTGACTGAGCTACATCTCTAGCCCTTTTTATTTTTTATTTTTAGACAGGGTCTCACTAAGTTGCATAGGGCCCAGCTAAGTTGCTAAGGCTGACCTTGAACTTGTGATCCTCCTACTTCAGCCTCCAGAGCAGCTGAGGCTACAGGGATGTGCCACCAATCCCCTGGTCATTTTCAGTTTTCTTGAGAAACTTCATACTGTTCTCCATAACAGCTCTACTAATTTACATTCCTACCAAGAGTATATGAGTTCCCTTTTCTCTACATCTGCACTGGAATTGTTATTTTTCATCTTTTCTATAATAGCCATTCTAGCTAGGATAAGTGGAGATCCCATTATGGTTTTTATTTGCATTCTACTGATGATCAGTGATGTTGAACATTTTTTCATATACTTACTTGTTGGTATTTGTACATCTTCTTTTGAAAAATGTCTATTCAGATCGTTTGCCTTTTTTATTTGGATTATTTGATTTTTTGCTGTTGAGTTGGTGTCCTTTTTTTTTTTTTTTTTTTTTTTTTTTTTTTTGGCAGTGCTGGCAATTGAGCCCAGGGCCTTGTGCCTGTGAGGCAAGCACTCAACCAACTGAGTTATATCCCCAGCCCATGGTGTTAACTTTTTTTTTTTTTTTTTTGTAGATAGACACTATATCTTTATTTTATTCATTTATTTATTTATCATGTGGTGCTAAGGATGGAACCCAGTGCCTCACATATGCCAGGCAAGTGTTCAACCACTGAGCTACAACCCCAGCCCTGGTATCAACTTTTTAAAAGCTCTTGGAAGTTAATAGTTGTTTTAGTCAGCTTTTTTGCTGCTGTGATTAAAATATCTGACCATAACAATTGAAGAGGAAGAAAAGTTTATGGGCTGGGGTTGTGGCTCAGCGATAGAGTGCTTGTTTAGCACATGCGTGGCCCTGGGTTCAATCGTAAAAATAAATAAATAAAATAAAGGTATTGTGTCCAACTACAACTAAAAAATAAATATTACAAAAAAAGAAAAGTTTATTTGAGGGCTCACAGTTTCAGAGGTCTTAGTCCATATCCATTCCTGGGGCCCGGTAGGGCAGAGAGCCAATGGCAGAAGAGTATGGCAGAGGGAAACAGTTCACAAGATTGTTGCTGCCTGAAGCGCTTGGAGCAACGGAGCCGCGGGAAAAACTTCAGAAGCAAACTGGAGACAAACAGCTTTTTATTCTGATAACTTTTCTCTCTGGTTCTAATAACGACTAACACACGCCAAAAAACACACCCTAAAATGGCGCTGACCCGATCAGCAATCTCGGCCAAGTCACTCGAGATCCCGCAACAAATCCCGTGAGACTACGGGTGGCGACAATGGCCAAATCTCCACGGCTCATAGTCAACTGCAATTAAAGTCAATCCCCAAACAGGGCTCCTGCATTTCCCCCTTTTTGTTTTAAAAGAGGTAATGCTCTAGGACGTCTATGTGCAACCAACATTCTTACCCGTCATCGGATAATCAAGGCTGTGCCCTTGACTCCTGTCTTAGGTTGATATGTCGGCCACATGAGACTGTCCCGTGCGACTGTGCCTGTCTTAGGTTGTCCCCCTCTGGGGATCTTACCCGTCATTGGCTAACCAGCCATCCAATGGAGCCCTTTAGGATCGACTATATATGATGACTAACAGCCGTCCAAATTGTGAGGAGATGTTGCGGCTTTAAGGCAACAAGCCTTTTGGTGATGAGCCAAATTGCATAGCATATCAAATTGTTTAAACAAATCAGCTGCCCTAAGTTCCATCAAGTAACACACTGAATTCTCTAGACAAATACCCGCAAGGCATTGTCCCGTAAAGTCCCAAACAATGAAAGATCAAAATGTCCATTTGTTATAACATGTTGATGTAGGAGGCCCCATGCATGTAGAGCAGAGGCCACACTGTTGGTGAGGTTGTTTGATGTTTGAGCAGCAGACGTCTTTTTTATGTTTAGACAATGCCACCGGCAAATCTTCAGGGCCCGCTACCTAGAAACTCAAGCATCAATTATTAAAGGAAAGGCAGTGCTATTGCAGCACTGAGTCAAGAGGCGAGTTGTCAAACTACAAAATAGAATAATTAGATTAGAAAATTAAAGTTGATTTTTGTTCACATACATCGCTGGTTGAGCTTTTACAAACATAAGTTGGAAAAATGTCATATTTAGAACAAAACAAAGAAAGACTGAGGGTAATTACTGCATTAAAGATAGATTAAAGAAAAGGTAAAGGCACTTGAGAGAAATAATTTGTTAGCTGGAACCCTTGAGTCTCTGTATACAGAGCAATTTTTTACCTGTTGAGATAATTGAAATTAATGAGCTATTAAACAAATGAAGTTAATAACAAATAAACAATCTTAAGTCAAAACACCAAAATATCAGGTTATATAGCACTAGTCATATTTGTTTGCTAAAGAGAAGTCCCAGGGACACCTATAAATCAAAATTGAAAGTACCTTCATTTATAAAATTATTTACCTAAAATGAATACTCTTAACCTAAAATGAATTAAAGTTATTTGGATCCATATATATATATATATTTTCTTTTTCATAAGCGCTTTGTTCTTTGTGACGTCACACTGGACAGACGAACAAGCATACAAACATATATTTGTGACGTCACATTAACATGAAATGTAGACAAATGTACAGACATAAAGACATGTATAAAAAGAAAAAAAAAAAAAAACAATTGTGTGCACACTAAAGAGAGATCTCCTTGTCCCGGCCGGGAGAAATGACACTTAAGTTGTGAAATATTTTGAAAGACTCTTTTGAGGGGATTACTTTTAGGGTTAAGATTACTCTGTACTTTTTGATAATGAGTTCTTTTATGGTTAAGATTACCCTGTAGGTTTTCACATTTAACATCTGCAGGCTTGGTTGCAAGGTGTACTCCCATTTGTTGCAAAATATCTCTTCCCCATAAAGTAACCGGTAGATTAGGTAAAACATAAGGCTGAAATGTTCCTTTATGGCCTTCATCATCCTCCCATTTTAAAATTACTGCACTTTTATCTGGGAGGTTATTATATCCCAAGCCTCTTAAACTGGTTGAAGCTTTTTGCAGAGGCCAGTGCTTGGGCCATTGGCGTAAATTAATAATGGAAGAGTCAGCTCCAGTATCTATTAATCCCTCCATTTCTATTCCTTGGATTTTTATTTTACACATAGGCCTCCTTGAACAGTCTCGAACCCAGCAAGCCATGGGACTTGAGTCAGTGGAACAAAATCCTCTATTGTTCCCTTCTTGAGGCATACCCATTTTAAATGAATTATGTAAATTGGGAAGGAGAAGCAACTGAGCAATTCTATCTCCTTGATTAACAGAACTTACACTTTGGGGTGAGCTAAGCATTATTTTTATTTCCCCTTTGTAGTCTGAGTTTATTACACCTGGGGTCACTTGCAAACCTAATAAGCTTTTAGGACTATGCCCGATAATAAGTCCTACAGTCCCTGAGGGAAGAGGTCCCCTGACTCCTGTGGGAATCAGTTGAACCCCCATTTCAGGTGTTAACACTATTCGGGCGGTGGAACAGAGGTCTAATCCTGCATTTCCTCTTGTTCCTCTGGCGAGGGAGTGGATGGGTAGTAGGGATTGTGTCGGGGAAGCATCTGAGTGGATGCTTGAGGATACTCCTTCTGCAATGCCCCGTACATTTGTGGGCCCCGGGGTACTGGGCCCCGTGCCCCGTTTTTTGAATTCCTGAACAGAGGATTTCCATGGATGTCAAATTTTGAACAGCATTTATTGGCCCAATGATTTCCCTTTTTACACCTGGGGCAGCGGCCTGGGGCACGGTATGAGCTTGATCTTATTTCTCTTTTGGGATTTTGCCTAGAATTGCCTGATTGATTATGATAATTTTGCCTGGAATATCCTGATTGATTATAATGTCTACGTTTAGCCTTTGTGAAATTTCGAGAGGAAGCACCTCTCATTGAGGCTGCAATCACATTTCCTGTGACAAAGGCGCCATTTATATCTTTACATAGTTGTATATATATACGGAAAGATCCTTTTTAGTTCTCCATGGCCTGATGGCTGCTTGGCACCATTTATTTGCATTTTCATAAGCTAATTGAACAACTAAAGGCATAGCTTGGTCAACATCTGCAAACACACTACCTGCAGTTCTCAAAAGTCGATCAGCAAAGTCGGCATACGGCTCATTAGGTCCTTGAATCACTTTTGACAAGCTACCTTGTAGATCCCCAGGTCCTTGTACAGTTTTCCATGCCTCTAAGGCAGCTGCATTTATCTGAGCATATATATCTGAGTCATAATCTGTTTGAGCCTGTAAGTCTGCGAATTGCCCTTCTCCTGTGAGCATGTCTATATTATAGTTTTCAAACCCTGCAGCCGCGTTTCTTTTAGCCGTTTCTATACAAAGTTCTTGGAATTGCGATCGCCAAACCAAGAATTGCCCCCCGCTTAATGTTGCTTTACATAGACTTTTCCAGTCTGAGGGGGTTAAGCTAAAGGTGTTAAGGGACTCCAGCATACTCAACGTGAAAGGAGCTTGGGGCCCATAAGTCATTACTGCCTCTTTGAGATTTTTTATTGTTTTGAAATCTACTGACTGATGGACACTCTGTCCATTTTTCTTTTCAAATGCTGGCGGTTCCCAATGTATCTGTGAGTTGTCCTCGAGGGCGCATAAGCGATCAGAAAGACTTTTTATTTCTGTTTCTAGGGTATGCAAATGCCTAGTAATACCCTTCATATTTTCTGTAATGGATTCCACCCATGGGGGAGTAGTCACTTCCACAAGTGACTCCTCTGCCGGACGGACCTTTTTCTCGGTCTTTTTAAATTTCTTTTTCCTCATTTTCTCAGGATCACTTTTACTAGATTCCTCACCACTGCTAATTTCACTGACAGCAATATCCTGAGGCCCAGGTTCCAGTGAGAGCAAGTATCCTTCAGCTTTCGCCAATAACTTCCGAATAGCTTTAATAGCTTGGATTTTTGTCATTTTTGGGTCTCTTCTAATACTCTCTTTACTGGTCTCAGTTGGCCCAGTGGAATCTACACTTTTTTGATCACTTTCACTTTTGTCTATATACTCCTCACTGAGAACAGAGTCAGGTATATCAAGGAGTCTTTGCATAGCCTCTGTCACTTGGGATTCAGTTATATTCGAACCCATCTTTAGAGACCTTTCAGTTCTTACCTGTCCGCTCCGAAGTTCCCCGTACGGGCCGCCACCTGTTGCTGCCTGAAGCGCTTGGAGCAAACGGAGCCGCGGGAAAAACTTCAGAAGCAAACTGGAGACAAACAGCTTTTTATTCTGATAACTTTTCTCTCTGGTTCTAATAACGACTAACACACGCCAAAAACACACCCTAAAATGGCGCTGACTCGATCAGCAATTTCGGCCAAGTCACTCGAGATCCCGCAACAAGTCTCGTGAGACTACGGGAGGCGACAATGCCCAAATCTCCACGGCTCATAGTCAACCGCAATTCAAGCCAATCCCCAAACAGGGCTCCTGCACAAGATGATCCAGAAGCACAGAGAGAGACATCTCTATTCTCCAGATACAAAATATATACCCCATAGCCACGCCCCCCATGAACCACTTCCTCCAACCACACCCCACTTGCCTCCAGTTAACACTCAGTAAATCCCATCATGGATTATTTCACTGATTAGGTTAAGGCTATAACCTAATCATTTCCCCTCCAAATCTTATTGGCATTTTCTCATATGTGAGCTTTTCGGGGGTACCTCATATCTAAATCATAACAATAGTCATCTATCTGTCTTTCATTGTTAGAATTATCAATACTATTATTACCAGTCAGCCATTAATCTATTTTTTTCTAATTATAGAAGTTGTGAACACTTAAAAAAAAAAAAAACTTTTTCTGGTTCTTCTAAGATCTTCTCCTAATCTTCTTTGATTTGATGATGATGTATCTATGTATGAATTTCTTTTTATTTTCCTGCTTAAGATCATTGAAATTCTTGAATCTGAGTATTTGTGTTTTTTAATAGTTATGGAAAATTCTCAGTGAATATCTCTTTAAATATTGTCTCTTTCTCATTATTCCTATATTTGCAAAAATCTGATTAGACATATATTAGAGCTTTTCATTCCACCCTTCATGTCTCTTAACCTCTTTTCCTGTTTTCCACTTTTTCATGATGTATTGTGTAATTTTTTTAGATCTATCTTCCAGTTTACAAATTCTATCTCAAGTTGTATCTATTCTGTTTAAATATTTCATTAAATTTTTAATTTTGTATGTAATATATTTAAATTTCTAATCTTCCTGATAATTTTTATAATCTCTTGCTTCTTTCTTCTGCCACAGAAGCTCAAGGTATGGAAGTTGCAGGCTTCCCAATGACACAGGTGTCCTTGGCCTGTGCCACAGTTTCAGCAGCCATTTATTTCCCTGGGGTGATGCTTTTAGTGTGCTCCAGGCCTCTAGTAATTCTCTTAATTCCTTATGGACTCTTCCAAACACTGAAGGGGATTTCAAAAATATTTTTTCTAGCATCATGTTTTATAGCTGATAAGTCTATAAACCTTAAGTCATCATGTACATGTAGGTGTATATTCACATATACACACACACATATATATATAATTCCTTTGTTCCTTTTCTAATGTCCATGCTTTCAGCAAATAATTATTAAGCACCTATTATATACCAAGAACTGAGCTAGGGAAGCAAGACAGAGCCTGTGCCTGCTCTCAGGATTGTCCAGTCTCCAGAGAAACCAGACACTTAGCCAGGTAACTTCACCTTCCACATTTAATCACTGTCCTCTTGGAGTAAAGCAGGCCATGCTGAGATACACAGAGGCCAAAAACACTAATACTTCAACTGATTCTTTTTAAATAAATATTCAACATTTATTTAAGAGGAAGAAATATCCCGCAAAGCAAAACCCAAGTTCTTTTCCTACCCTAGAAGGCATTAGGGAAGCTGCCTGCTGTTAGTCAAGCATGTGTTGTTACTGGAACATACATCTTTTGGGGGAAGACCCACTTCCCACCCCAACCCCAAGCTAAACTTAGAGAATTGATCATTTCAACCACATATAGCAGCCTCCTGGAAATATGTTGTGGTAAATAGTTTCCATCTCATTACATTTACACTGGTGTTTTATAGTTGCTGTCCCAGCCATCCCTTAATTCCAATGTTCCAGTAACTACTGCTACATACCAATCACTCCAAATGATAACTATCTGCTATGGATTGAATTGTGTCCCCCAAGACATATCTTGAATTCCTGACACCCAACATTTCAGAATGTGACCAGTGTAGAAATAGGGTCATTGTAGACATAACTAGTTAAGATGAGGCAAACTGGGGTAGAATGGACCCCTAATCCAAGATGACTGCTATTCTGTAAAAGAAGGGAAATTTTAGACACAGTGACAGTAGACAACACAATTTGAAGAGAAAAGCAGATGCTGATTGACATTTCCCTAAGCCAAGGGATCCTAAGCATTGCCTATAACCACCAGGAGCAAAGGGACAGGCCTGAAACTGATGTTCCTCTGAGCCCTGGGAAGGAAGCAGCCTTACAGACACTTTGAGTTTAGACTCTGGCTTTCGGAACTGTAAGGCAATGCATTTCTGTCATTTCACCCAGTTTGTGGTCATTGTTACCTAGGAAGCCCTTGGAAACTAATGCACTAGCACTTCCTCTGCTTACAAATCCACAGGTTGCCCGGACTCTGGTAGCCAGTTCTCCTCTGCATGTCATGCATTGCAGCCATTTTGGTGGTTGAGACTAGGGACATCTCAAAGCTTCCTCATGCACATGTCTGAGGTCTGGGCTGAGAAGATCCAAGCATCTGGAACTGTATAAGTAAGGGCCCGAGAGTATCTCTCACTCCATATGGTCTCTTTCCATGGCGTCCCAGGAGACGCACTTCTTATAGAACAACTGACAGTTCCCCAGAGAATGTGGGAGAAGCCACAGGGCCTTCTTAACCCAGTCCTGGAAGTCACATAGCATCACTGCTGTTAAGTTCTAGCCACAAAGGCCATCAAACAGAACTGCCTAGGCTCACAGCAGGGACCATTGACTCTACTCCTTAGAGGAGCAGGTAAGAATTCCTTGACACTTTTCAAAACCACAATGAAACCCGAGTTGTGAGATGAAACTCAATTCACTACTTCCGCCGGCAGGTAAGGTCTTCACAAGCTGCAGGCCTCGGCAGCCCGTAGTATTGCAGCTCTTAATGGTGGGCCATGTCCTCCCGCGCTGCAGCAGACCCCGGCTGCACATTTTCAATTTCTTCTTCTTTCAAGGTTCTTAGGTTAGGGAACCGCTAGGACGTACTCAGCCACAAGAACTAACCTCTTACAGCGCAATTTCTCTCCCCATCCCAGTGCACTACTCTAGGAGTTTATATAGCGCCTGGTTTACTGCTATTGGTCCAAATTTATGCTAATTAGGATTTGGAACCGTACTAACGCTATTGGTCAACTTGCCCTCCATTTTCTCCCAGCCTGGGAAAGTGGGAGGTTGGAGTCATTAACTGCGCGTGCTCAGTGGGGTGTCTGGAGCTGCAGCGCTGGGCCGGCCCACTGGGTGCAAGCCAGGCTGTCACTGAGTGACAGGTCGCTAGCTCCGGCTCACCACTGCACTGGCCCCAAGCGCCCAAGGCCCGCAGCACCTGTGTGGCGGGTTCCACGCAGCGGCTCTCCAACCCCTTGGAGCTGCCCCTAGGATACTCCCCTGCCGTTTCTTGGCAGGACCAGTAGGCCGGCTGCGTGGCTTAGCAGCCGGAAAGCCATGTCAGCAACAGCTCAGGGGACATCTGACTTGGGGAACTGAGGAAGGTTCCCTGAGACACCCCACTAAGCGATGCTTGCCTGCCGGATGTCCTTGGCATGAGGAGTTCCAGGGACAGGAGCTGCCCTGGCCCCAGCCTCGCAGCTGATGGCGGAAAACCGCCCCTTCTGTTCTTCACCACCAGCACCAGGCCTGATGGAACCCAGGGCTCAGGAACTCAGCTGAAGGCACCGGCTGTGTGCCAGGCCCTGGATTCAGATAATCCAGATGCTGCCCAGATGCTGCCCAAGCTGGGGGCTCCACCCTGGGCTCCACCCACCACCTAAAGGTGATGGTGGGGGGAAGCTCCGGGGTCTTCTGTGCTTGACGGAGGCTGTTCCTTTTATCCTGAGACTAAGACCATATCTGACCCTGCTTTTCCCGCTAGTCTGGGGCTGGCTGATTGGAGGCCCCTCTGAGAGAAGCCAGAGTCCAAACTCAAGGTGTCCGCAGAGCTACTTTCCCAGAGGTTTGGGAGCTTGGTCTCAGGATCTGGAGTGGTCACTCTCACCCTACCAACCCAGGTTGTGCCCTCTGAATTGTCCTTTGAAATCTTCTCCCTGTCCCCACCCTGCCCTACTCTATTGATAAGGACAAGGTGGCAGAGGTCCCTGTGCCCCAGGTTGGGTATTTCCAGGTGATTCAGGAAAAAAGTGATGGATTCCCCAATGGTCAGAATTCATGTACATGAGGACTACACAGGAAAGGAGACTTTCTGGACCCTCAGGTCACATTTGGAGCTGGAAGGACCCTAGGAGAGCCTCTCCTCACCCCAGCCACACAGATGAGGAAACTAAGGTCCAAGACAAAGATATGATTTCCTCACTGTAACATAAAGGCAGGCCATGGCCAAGGACCTCGTGCTCTGGGCCCTTTTTAGGGTTCTGGGGGCACATTCAGAAGGGAGGACTCAGATCAGGAAATGCAGGTGGGCTCCCTAGAGACAGGGCCTCTATTCACGTGATTTACTGGAGAGGCTCTGGAAGGAGGCAGTTGAAGCAGGGAGGCTGAGGGAGATGTGGTCTCCACTAGAGTGAAGCCCCAACCTGATCACACAGGGGAGGGGAGTTCTGGAACATGAATAGCATCACAGTTAGTCCCACCTGAGGCTTAGGGTCACCTTTTGTACCACCATGTGAGTCTGTCATCAGCCGAGTTCTGCCCAGGTAGAGGGGACTCTTACTTGACTGACCACAAGGCTCCAGGGAGGGGTAGCTGTGAGCCATTAGCAGCAACCCTGCAGGAGAGAAGAAAAATAAGCTGCTCCCCTCCCCAGAGCCTGGGAGTCACCCCTGGCATTTGCAGCACAGAACACAGTGTCCAGGGACATAGGCCTGTCCTCTGCTGCCTCAGTTTACATGTTCACAAAATGGGCATGCAGGCCATGGGGCTGGTGGATAGGTTCCCTTCCAAACCTGCCTTTCCAAGCTCCTGAGATTCCACTTCCACCCCACCCACAAGTTCCAACCAAACCACCCCCTGCCCCAGACTCCCCGCCTCCCAGGGAGACTGGAGTGCAGTCTCCACTCAGCCAGGCCTGAAGCCCACGAGGAGGACAGAGGCAACAGTTTCTTGGCATGCATGAGTCCCGCTGCCTGCCGAGCGGGCCTAGGGAGTCAGTATTTCTTGAAATGTAAGTACCAAGACCACACTGGGTTGTCAGTAAATTCATTATCCCATTACACAGGCCTGAATTATTCAGCGCTCTTGAGGCCGCCTCAGGAACGTGCTGGAGCGCAGTCGATGCGGGCATTAGTGGGATGGATGGAGTCAGGCCCCGGGCATGGTTGGTGCCAGGATGACGGATCTGGGCCCAGAGAGGCTGCCAGGTCTGGAAGGCGTAAGGGGAATCTAGCTAGCAAGGCCCAGGCCCAGGGTATTCCTGGGGGTGGGGATGGGGTTATATAAAGAGGCACAGTCCTCCTCATCCCCTGGGGAATCGGCAGAGTATGCTTGGGGACCCCACCTGCTCAACAGGGCCCAGAACAGAAGATCTAAGCTCCGCCTCCTCCTGGCTCTGTGACCTCCAGCGGGTGCTCACCTCTCTGCGCCTGTTTCTTCATGTGTAAAATGCAGCAATCATGCCAAATGCTCCCAGTAACCATTCTCCCTTTTAACTTTAATGATAATACTGATTTTTCGTTGAGCACATAATTGCTAGAATAAAGTCTGTTGGCTAAAGTGTGGCCAGGGCAAAGGAATGCAAACGGGCCTATCTGTGGAAACTCTAAGGAAGATGTTCAGTTTCCCAAAAGGAAGGGAGGGAGGGAGTCCTGTTTTGTCCTGTCCTTTCCCCTGTAAGTAAGGTTATAATGGTTGGAGCTCAAGCAGCTATCTTACTCAATGAGGAGAAATCACATGAGGAGGATTTCCTTCAGAGTAATGCAGTGTTTAATAATGTTAAGCCCTGAAAGCAGAAGACCTAGGTTCAAATCCCTACTCTGTCATTTATAGGCTGTGCAATTTGGGACAGGCTGCTGAATCTCTAAGCAACCCTAAAGATACTTCAAGTTTCCCATATAGAAGATAGAGATAAAAATGGTACCTCTCCGTGTACAGGGTTGATGTGAGGATTAATGGAGTTAATATGAAGTCATAAGAAGTGACTGACACAGATAAGTGTTATATAAACCTTAGCTGCTATTATCTCATTTCCACATACCTGGCGGGATTCCTTGTTTAACTCAGGAGCCTGACCAACCCCTGTGTCTCCCATAGTTTCCTCTTAGTCTAGCTTTTCCCTCAGGGTGACTGCTCTTGGGCAGCAAGGTCAGGGGAATTCCGAAGTTCAACCAGGATGTGAGCAGCTTTCTCTGAGGAAAAGACCCCCACACACACACCCCCAGCCAGGGGGAGGCAAAGACTGAGCTCCCAGGTTGGAGTCTAAACAAGGAACTGCTCTCAGAGATCCAGGGGAAGGTCTTAGGAAGAGAAAAAGAGAAATAAAGGCTCCTGACTTGCTGTGCATCCTGAGCAGCTTCCACTCCTCTCTGGGCCTCTGGGAAGGAAATCAAATCGGGGGATCAGCTCATTAGCCAGCAGCCAAGAGGCTGGGGTGGAAAACAAGTGAAGTTTGTTGGTTCGGAGCAACAGGGGGTGGTGGGGACTGCAGCCAGGGTACATGAACCATCCAAGACAGGAGGGCACCACACAGCCCCAACCAACCTGCTGTACAGCAAAGCGGGTCCCCCACAGGCAAATCTTCCACTTTTTCAGAATGGAAATCCGATCTGCAGTCTTTGTGCCATCTTCTGCTTGTTTAGTGTTGGCTCCACTAAAACAAAACACTGAGCAAGGCAAACAACACGTGTCCCCAGGCCAGCTCCGGGCTGCCAGATGTAAACAAGAGCTGAGAGGTCTCCGTTGGCATCCTGTGGTGCAGGGCTGATGCCTCCCTGGGGAAGGGGGCACATGCTGAGGGTGGGGGTGACACGGAGGAAAGAGGCACAGGAGGTGCCCCTGAGGGAGCTGGGGCTCCCCCTTCCCTGGGAGTCAGGAGGTGAGCCCTTCCTGCCTGGGCTCAGGGTGGCAGTGGGGCAAAGGGACAGGAGGTCTGCCCTGCAGCCTCTGGCCATCCTCTGACTGCCTGAACATCAGACTCTTCCTCTGAGAAACAAATTTGGAGGATCTGTGCTTCTTCATTGCCACCAAGAGTTGGTGGGAGGTGAGTCTCCCCCCAGGCCTCCTGAGGTCCTGCTCGACAGGGACACTGAGGGTACTTGGGTCCTGACTTCACTCTCCCCACGTCTTTGCCATGTGGCCCTGCAGGCCTCCCCAGAGCGGGGGTGGCCTACCACACTTACCCCTGTGCAGGCTGCCGCGGGCGGGGGCTGCTCGGTTGGCCTCTCGCACCTGTGCTGTGCACTGGGAAAGAGCACCCCCCGGGAGCCCATGGTTGCAGAAAGACCTGGACCCACAGCTCCAGCAGAACCATCCCAGCTGACCCACTGCACTCGGAGCAGTAGGTGGTGATTCGGGAGCCACTGTGGTCTGCGGCTGTTACACAGCCTCGCTGACTGACGTGCCTCGGAGGACACGGGCTGCCCAGCCCCGACTCCAGCTCCCTGCGCAGAAGTGCCCACCCCATCTGGTCATCCACTGTCCCAGAAGCTCCTTTGCCCCTGGCCCTGAGGCAGATGGAGGGACTCTCCCTGAAATGGGGATCCCCCACTTCAGGCCCCAGAGAGCTGCACCGGTCACCACATCCTGGCTGTGAGGCCTTGGGGGCGTCACTTCTCCTACCTGATCCTCGCCTGGAGGACGTGGGGGCTGCACCCCGCTCACAGGGGAATCAGGAAGGGTCCCGTCTGCTGCAGGGTGAGGGTGGGGTGCCCAGCACTGGCATTTGGGCTCCTCAGGTGGGGGAAGGACTGAGTTCTGCATGCATCTGTGGGCACATGGGATGGGGCATCGTTCATGAAAAACATTCACACCTGAAGGGAAGGCGCCACCCCCACCCCAGCTCTCCAGAGGCCACAGATCCAGAAACCTGTCACTCCAGCCTGAAAGAAGCACGGACAGCACCAATACCAAATCGCCCCTGTGGGCACAGGCCAAGGTGTTGGTGGTCTGTTTCAGTTCATACTGCTTTGAGCTTCAACTACAAAAATAGAAAATAATGATAATAATTAATTGCTGCTTAAACACAAAGGGCTCCATCTTCTCATAACAAGGACCCTGGAGGTAGATGGTTGCTAGTGTTGGTGCAGGGCTCAATGATATCTTCAAGGACCAACACTCCATCCTTCCTCTCACTGCCCTCACTTTTTGGTTTTTTTTTGTTTGGTTTTTTTTTTTTTTTTTTTTTTTTTTGTACTGGGGATTGAACTCAGGGGCACTCGACCACTGGGCCTCATCCCCAACCCTTTTTTTTTTTTTTTTTTTTTTTTTATTAGAGACAGGATCTCACTGAGTTGCTAAGTGCCTCGCCATTGCTGAGGCTGGCTTTGAACTCGCGATCCTCCTGCCTCAGCCTCCCAAGTGCTGGGATTATAGGCGTGAGCCACCGCATCCGGCAACTTTTTGGTTTTTTATCCTTAGTCTTGTTAACTCATGGCCACAAAATGGCTGCTGTGCCTCTGAACATTTCATTTTTACAAAACCTTATTCAAGGTAAGAAGAGACTAAGGAGGGAAAGGGAGTTTCTTGTTATCAAAAAGGAAAGTGTCCTGGGAAGCACCCCTTTATCTGTTGCCAGAAATGAGCAACATGGCCAACCCTAGCAACAAGGGACAGTGAGAAAGCAGATATCTTGGGAAAAGGACAGGGATGGTTATGATGGCCTGCAACTAATCACAGTTGATCCCCCAGATTTGGGCATGTTGCTGCCTGTTTCTTCTGTTGTTGTCAATGCAGGAGAAGGGCAGGTTCTGAGATAGACTTTAATGTTGTTGGCTAGAAGTCCAGGAATCTGAGTCACACAGATAACAGTGCACCAAGGCCGGGCTCTTCATTATTAACCACAGAAGCCACCTTGTGGCAAACAGCAGATTCCACTTTACTGCAAACAACAATAGCTAATTCTACTCTGCTGCAAACAGCTGACTCTGGGAGGAACCCCACCCAGGCACACCACAGAACTGTTCTAACTAAAACACAGCAACCACCAGCACCCCTGGATGGAGGCCTGCCACTCCACTGCCACACGGGCTGCCAGAGCATCAATCTCCCCCATGCAACTGCAAACTCACACCGCCCACACTTGCTTGTGCCGTGCATCTGATTGGCAGAAGCCAGGTCATGTGCCTGCAAGGGAGTCTGGGCAGTGTTCCTCTTCTTTGGGGGAAGGGGAGACTCGCTGTGTAGGCCAGCAGCTCAACGTGGAGAGAGAAGAGCTAGAGGGAAACCTCGCCAGTTCTTAAAAGAATTCCATGAGGCGTCGACTACTAGATCAGCCAAAGCGTCAGGTGGAAGCAATGACACACAGGGGTGGCTGTGACTTGGCAGTCCCGGCCATGCCCGGTCAAAAAAGGAGAAACAAGAAAGACCATGTGTCTCACCTGTGGGGACTCCCCAGGTTACCTGAGCACCAGGACTCAAATTCAGTCAGCAAAGTTGCATCCCATGTAAAATTTTGGTACCTGGTGATCCTCCCAAGAGAAGGAAATTACTGGACATGGTGGACAGGCACACACCTGTAATCCCTGTGAATCATGAGGAGGATCACCAAGTTTGAGGCCAGCCTCAGCAACTCAGAGAGGCCTAAGTAACTTAGCAAGTCCTTGTCTCAAAATAAGAAATGAGAAGGGCTGGGGATGTGGCTCAGCAGTAGAGCACCCCTGGGTTTGATCCCTAGTACTTGGGGAAAAAAATAACAAAATTAATTTTTTTTAATTTTTAAATTTGTTTTAATTAGTTATACATGACAGTAGAATGCATTTATGCACTTTTATATATCACACATAGAGGGATATAATTTCTCATTTTTCTGAGAGTACATGTTGCAGAATCATATTGGTCATGTAGTCACATACATACATACAGTAATAATGTCTGTTTCATTCCACTATCTTTCCCATCCCCACATGCAGGAGCCCTGTTTGGGGATTGACTTTAATTGCAGTTGACTATGAGCCGTGGAGATTTGGCCATTGTCGCCACCCGTAGTCTCACGGGATTTGTTGCGGGATCTCGAGTGACTTGGCCGAGATTGCTGATCGGGTCAGCGCCATTTTAGGGTGTGTTTTTTGGCGTGTGTTAGTCGTTATTAGAACCAGAGAGAAAAGTTATCAGAATAAAAAGCTGTTTGTCTCCAGTTTGCTTTTGAAGTTTTTCCCGCGGCTCCGTTGCTCCAAGCGCTTCAGGCAGCAACAGGTGGCGGCCCGTACGGGGAACTTCGGAGCGGACAGGTAAGAACTGAAAGGTCTCTAAAGATGGGTTCGAATATAACTGAATCCCAAGTGATAGAGGCTATGCAAAGACTCCTTGATATACCTGACTCTGTTCTCAGTGAGGAGTATATAGACAAAAGTGAAAGTGATCAAAAAAGTGTAGATTCCACTGGGCCAACTGAGACCAGTAAAGAGAGTATTAGAAGAGACCCAAAAATGACAAAAATCCAAGCTATTAAAGCTATTCGGGAGTTATTGGCGAAAGCTGAAGGATACTTGCTCTCACTGGAACCTGGGCCTCAGGATATTGCTGTCAGTGAAATTAGCAGTGGTGAGGAATCTAGTAAAAGTGATCCTGAGAAAATGAGGAAAAAGAAATTTAAAAAGACCGAGAAAAAGGTCCGTCCGGCAGAGGAGTCACTTGTGGAAGTGACTACTCCCCCATGGGTGGAATCCATTACAGAAAATATGAAGGGTATTACTAGGCATTTGCATACCCTAGAAACAGAAATAAAAAGTCTTTCTGATCGCTTATGCGCTCTCGAGGACAACTCACAGATACATTGGGAACCGCCAGCATTTGAAAAGAAAAATGGACAGAGTGTCCATCAGTCAGTAGATTTCAAAACAATAAAAAATCTCAAAGAGGCAGTAATGACTTATGGGCCCCAAGCTCCTTTCACGTTGAGTATGCTGGAGTCCCTTAACACCTTTAGCTTAACCCCCTCAGACTGGAAAAGTCTATGTAAAGCAACATTAAGCGGGGGGCAATTCTTGGTTTGGCGATCGCAATTCCAAGAACTTTGTATAGAAACGGCTAAAAGAAACGCGGCTGCAGGGTTTGAAAACTATAATATAGACATGCTCACAGGAGAAGGGCAATTCGCAGACTTACAGGCTCAAACAGATTATGACTCAGATATATATGCTCAGATAAATGCAGCTGCCTTAGAGGCATGGAAAACTGTACAAGGACCTGGGGATCTACAAGGTAGCTTGTCAAAAGTGATTCAAGGACCTAATGAGCCGTATGCCGACTTTGCTGATCGACTTTTGAGAACTGCAGGTAGTGTGTTTGCAGATGTTGACCAAGCTATGCCTTTAGTTGTTCAATTAGCTTATGAAAATGCAAATAAATGGTGCCAAGCAGCCATCAGGCCATGGAGAACTAAAAAGGATCTTTCCGTATATATACAACTATGTAAAGATATAAATGGCGCCTTTGTCACAGGAAATGTGATTGCAGCCTCAATGAGAGGTGCTTCCTCTCGAAATTTCACAAAGGCTAAACGTAGATATTATAATCAATCAGGATATTCCAGGCAAAATTATCATAATCAATCAGGCAATTCTAGGCAAAATCCCAAAAGAGAAATAAGATCAAGCTCATACCGTGCCCCAGGCCGCTGCCCCAGGTGTAAAAAGGGAAATCATTGGGCCAATAAATGCTATTCAAAATTTGACATCCATGGAAATCCTTTGTTCAGGAATTCAAAAAACGGGGCACGGGGCCCAGTACCCCGGGGCCCACAAATGTACGGGGCATTGCAGAAGGAGTATCCTCAAGCATCCACTCAGATGCTTCCCCGACACAATCCCTACTACCCATCCACTCCCTCGCCAGAGGAACAAGAGGAAATGCAGGATTAGACCTCTGTTCCACCGCCCGAATAGTGTTAACACCTGAAATGGGGGTTCAACTGATTCCCACAGGAGTCAGGGGACCTCTTCCCTCAGGGACTGTAGGACTTATTATCGGGCATAGTCCTAAAAGCTTATTAGGTTTGCAAGTGACCCCAGGTGTAATAAACTCAGACTACAAAGGGGAAATAAAAATAATGCTTAGCTCACCCCAAAGTGTAAGTTCTGTTAATCAAGGAGATAGAATTGCTCAGTTGCTTCTCCTTCCCAATTTACATAATTCATTTAAAATGGGTATGCCTCAAGAAGGGAACAATAGAGGATTTTGTTCCACTGACTCAAGTCCCATGGCTTGCTGGGTTCGAGACTGTTCAAGGAGGCCTATGTGTAAAATAAAAATCCAAGGAATAGAAATGGAGGGATTAATAGATACTGGAGCTGACTCTTCCATTATTAATTTACGCCAATGGCCCAAGCACTGGCCTCTGCAAAAAGCTTCAACCAGTTTAAGAGGCTTGGGATATAATAACCTCCCAGATAAAAGTGCAGTAATTTTAAAATGGGAGGATGATGAAGGCCATAAAGGAACATTTCAGCCTTATGTTTTACCTAATCTACCGGTTACTTTATGGGGAAGAGATATTTTGCAACAAATGGGAGTACACCTTGCAACCAAGCCTGCAGATGTTAAATGTGAAAACCTACAGGGTAATCTTAACCATAAAAGAACTCATTATCAAAAAGTACAGAGTAATCTTAACCCTAAAAGTAATCATTGTCATAAAGGAAAAAGATATTTTTTTTCGGGGCCACTGAGAAAATAATTTTGAAAATACCATGGCTTTCTGATAAGCCAGTGTGGGTCCCTCAGTGGCCCCTATCTAAAGAGAAATTACAAGCGGCCCACCAATTAGTTCAGGAACAATTAGAAGCAGGTCATATAGAACCTTCCACCTCTCCCTGGAATTCCCCCATATTTGTGATCAAGAAAAAGTCAGGAAAATGGCGATTGTTACATGATCTTAGACAAATCAATAAAACCATGCAAGTTATGGGGCCTACTCAACCTGGACTTCCTAGTCCCGTAGCTATTCCAAAAAATTTCCATCTTATTACTCTTGATATAAAGGATTGCTTCTTTTCTATTCCCCTACATCCTCTGGATGCCCCCAGGTTTGCTTTTTCCGTTCCTTCTATGAACAATAATGGCCCTGATCAGAGATATCAATGGAAGGTTTTACCACAGGGAATGGCTAATAGCCCCACCATATGCCAAATATATGTGGACAAGGCTATCCAACCCATTAAAAAATAAATATCCAAACCTCATGTGTCTACATTACATGGATGATATTTTATTGGCCCACCCTAATCAAAAAATCTTATTTAATATATTCAGTGATGTGGTAGAAAATTTAAAAAAATATGGATTATATATAGCAGAAGAAAAAGTTCAAACCAGATCTCCCATATTATATTTAGGATTTAAAATCATGGATACTTTTGTTAGACCCCAAAAAATTTTAATAAATAAAGAACATTTGACCACCCTCAATGATTTCCAAAAACTACTGGGAGACATTAATTGGCTTCGCCCTACACTAAATCTCACTACTGGCCAACTAAAACCTTTATTTGACATCCTTCGTGGAGATCCTGATCCATCTTCACCACGAACATTGACTCCTGATGCTAGGAAAGCTTTAAAGGTAGTAGAAAAAGCCATCGAAGGAGCTCATTGTGATAGATTTGATTTAACTCAACCGCTGATGTTGATTATTATTTCTTCACAATATACACCCACAGGAGTATTTTGGCAACAAGGGCCTTTATTATGGATACATTTGCCCGTCTCTCCTAAAAGTATAATTGAATCTTATACCTCCATGGTGGCTAAACTTATTCTTCAAGGACTTAAGACTTCTACTAAAATATTTGGCATTCACCCTGCTACTATTATTACTCCCTATTCATCATCACAGATTGAATACTTATGCTTCAATGATAATGATTGGGCTATAGCTAAATGCTCTACTTCTGCAAATTTTGATAATCATCTTCCTAAGTCCCCTATATTATCTTTTTGTATTAATCATCCTATTATATTTCCACAGGTAATAAAAAATCAACCTATTCCTAAGGCATTTAATGTATTTACAGATGGGTCCTCAAATGGTACTGCTACAGTAGTCACTAAAAAAGAAAAATATGACTTACATAACTGCACACAAATCAGCTCAACTAGTGGAACTGGAAGCTGTGGTAAGAGCTCTGGAAAATTTTAGGGACCAGCCCGTAAACATTTTTTCAGATAGCCACTATATTGTACAAGCCGTCCCAAAATTAGAGTTAGCAGGACCAATAGCACCTCATACTCCAGCCTTTAAATTGTTTTATCAAATACAAAAACTTTTGTGGGCAAGAAAAGAACCTCTATTTGTAGGCCATATTAGAGCACATACTAATTTGCCTGGTCCCCTCCATGAAGGTAATCAAAAGGCTGATGAACTTACAAAAACAGTATTTATACTTTCAGCGCTACAACAAGCTACTTTATTTCATTCCCAGTTTCATGTCAACAGCACCACCTTGCAACGTAGGTTTAAAATCACAAAGGAGCAAGCCAGAACAATTGTAAAAGATTGTAAATCTTGTATGACACATTTGCCCAATCCTCATTTAGGAGTTAACCCTAGAGGATTAATGCCCAATCATTTGTGGCAGATGGATGTTACTCATGAGCCAAGTTTTGGAAAATTGCGATTTATTCATGTGACTATAGATACATGCTCAGGCATGATTTTTTCTTCCTTACATTCTGGAGAAAAAGTTAAAGATGTTACATCTCATTGTTTGCAAGCTTTTGCTGCATTGGGCATCCCCAAAATGCTTAAAACAGATAATGGCCCCGCATATACGTCCTCATCTTTCAAACAGTTTTGCGCAAAATTCAATATATCCCATAAAACAGGCATCCCATACAATCCTCAGGGTCAGGGCATTATTGAAAGAGCAAACCGAACACTGAAAATTATGTTATTAAAACAAAAAGAAGGAAATTGGAAAAGTCCTAAGGACAGATTGGCAGTTGCCCTGTTTACCTTAAATTTTTTAACTTTAGACTCTAATGGTTATTCTGCTGGAGACAGACATTGGAATCCACACCAACAACATAAACCTTTGGTTTACTGGAAGGATGTTCTTTCAGGTACATGGAAGGGTCCAGATCCAGTATTAATTTGGGGAAGAGGATCTGTTTGTGTTTTTCCAAAAGACGAATCCTCTCCAATATGGATACCATCTAGATTAATAAAACAGGTACCACATCAAAATGATCAAGATGAAGTTATTGAAGAATCAAGATTAATAAAAAAGGTACAAAATCAAGAGGACCAAGATGAAGGTATAGAATGATTCCCTCAAAAGAGTCCTTCAAAAATATTTCACAACTTAAGTGTCATTCCTCCCGGCCGGGACGAGGAGATCTCTCTTTAGTGTGCACACAATTGTATTTTTTTTTCTTTTCTTTTTATACATGTCTTTATGTCTGTACATTTGTCTACATTTCATGTTAATGTGACGTCACAAATATATGTTTGTATGTTTGTTCGTCTGTTCAGTGTGACGTCACAAAGAACAAAGCGCTTATGAAAAAGAAAAAAAAATATATATATATATATGGATCCAAATAACTTTAATTCATTTTAGGTTAAGAGTATTCAATTTAGGTAAATAATTTTATAAACGAAGGTACTTTCAATTTTGATTTATAGATGTCCCTGGGACTTCTCTTTAGCAAACAATATGACTAGTGCTATATAACCTGATATTTTGGTGTTTTGACTTAAGATTGTTTATTTGTTATTAACTTCATTTGTTTAATAGCTCATTAATTTCAATTATCTCAACAGGTAAAAAATTGCTCTGTATACAGAGACTCAAGGGTTCCAGCTAACAAATTATTTCTCTCAAGTGCCTTTACCTTTTCTTTAATCTATCTTTAATGCAGTAATTTACCTCAGTCTTTCTTTGTTTTGTTCTAAATATGACATTTTTCCAACTTATGTTTGTAAAAGCTCAACCAGCGATGTATGTGAACAAAAATCAACTTTAATTTTCTAATCTAATTATTCTATTTTGTAGTCTGACAACTCGCCTCTTGACTCAGTGCTGCAATAGCACTGCCTTTCCTTTAATAATTGATGCTTGAGTTTCTAGGTAGCGGGCCCTGAAGATTTGCCGGTGGCATTGTCTAAACATAAAAAAGACGTCTGCTGCTCAAACATCAAACAACCTCACCAACAGTGTGGCCTCTGCTCTACATGCATGGGGCCTCCTACATCAACATGTTATAACAAATGGACATTTTGATCTTTCATTGTTTGGGACTTTACGGGACAATGCCTTGCGGGTATTTGTCTAGAGAATTCAGTGTGTTACTTGATGGAACTTAGGGCAGCTGATTTGTTTAAACAATTTGATATGCTATGCAATTTGGCTCATCACCAAAAGGCTTGTTGCCTTAAAGCCGCAACATCTCCTCACAATTTGGACGGCTGTTAGTCATCATATATAGTCGATCCTAAAGGGCTCCATTGGATGGCTGGTTAGCCAATGACGGGTAAGATCCCCAGAGGGGGACAACCTAAGACAGGCACAGTCGCACGGGACAGTCTCATGTGGCCGACATATCAACCTAAGACAGGAGTCAAGGGCACAGCCTTGATTATCCGATGACGGGTAAGAATGTTGGTTGCACATAGACGTCCTAGAGCATTACCTCTTTTAAAACAAAAGGGGGAAATGCAGGAGCCCTGTTTGGGGATTGACTTTAATTGCAGTTGACTATGAGCCGTGGAGATTTGGCCATTGTCGCCACCCGTAGTCTCACGGGATTTGTTGCGGGATCTCGAGTGACTTGGCCGAGATTGCTGATCGGGTCAGCGCCATTTTAGGGTGTGTTTTTTGGCGTGTGTTAGTCGTTATTAGAACCAGAGAGAAAAGTTATCAGAATAAAAAGCTGTTTGTCTCCAGTTTGCTTCTGAAGTTTTTCCCCCGCGGCTCCGTTGCTCCAAGCGCTTCAGGCAGCAACACCCACATCCCTTCCCTCTCCTCCCATCCCTTCCCTCTACCTAATCTAAAGTAATGCCATTCTTCCTTACCTTATTGTGAATTAGCATCTGCATATTAGATGCTAATAATATTGTGAATTATTGACCTTATTGTGAATTAGCATCCGCATATTAGAGAAGACATTCTGCCTTTGGTTTTGTGGGATTGGCTTATTTTGCTTACAGATTGGAAGAAAATCTTTACCACATGCACCTCTGATAAAGCACTAATCTTCAGGATATATAAAGAACTCAAAAAACTTAACACCAAAAAACAAATAACCTAGCCAATAAATGGGCTAAGGAACTCAACAGACACTTCACAGAAGAAGATATACAATTGATCAACAAATATATGAAAAAGTGTTCAAAATTAATTTTTTAAAGAAGCAGGAGTTCTGGACTAGGGCCCAGTGGTAGAAGATAAGCTTTTATATGAAACTGAGACAGATATGGATGGGATCACACCTTAGCTCTGTGGCTGATATTTTCTGGCATGTGAATTTCCAGTTTGCACATCTGGAAAAGGGACATGATGGTTGCTCCTTGAGAGAACTGCTGTGAGGATCATCCCCACCAAGTCCCTTAGTGCAAAAGCAGGGAATCATGTGTTTAAGTATCCAACGACATGGACTCAAGATGGGGGAGGGGAACCAGGTAAGGGCATTTTTTAAAAAATATTTATTTATTTGCTTTAGTTGTACACAATGTGTTTATTTTTACGTGGTGCTGAGGATCGAACCCAGGCCGCGCATGTGCTAGGCGAGCACTCTACCACTGAGCCACGACTCCAGCAGGTAAGAGCATTTAAAAACTGATAACCATTCCAGGAGGCTGGAGGCTGTGCCAGCAGGAGTCTGGCCCTATGCTCTCCGACATCGACATCACTCCTTGGTTGTTAACTTACATGCCAAGGGCACTTTGCAGATGTAACTAAGGTTACTAAACTATTCACCTTAAAAAGAGAGGTTATCCTGGTGGACTTGGGGTAACCACATGAACCCCTAAAAGCCAAAAGGGAAGGCAGGATAATTTGAGGCACCCCAAAAACTCAAAGTGCCTTTGCTGACCTTAAAGATGGAGGGGTTTCATGAGAAGGCACAGAACTCTGTCTACAGCCACTGAGCTTGGAAGACAACCCAGGCACTGAGAACTGCAGCCCCAGCCAATGCCTTGACTTGAACCTGGGGAATGCCTGAGCAGAGAATCCAGTCTGGCCAAAATTCTGGCCTACACAAGTGTGAGATAACATATGGGTGTTGTTTTAAAGTATTAGGTTTGGGGTGATTCATTATACAGCAATAGAAAAACAAGACAGAGGGCTGGGGTATGGCTTAGTGGTAGAGCACCTGCCTAGCATGTGCAAGGTCCTGGGTTCAATCCCCAGCACCACAAGATAAAGACAATAAAACCACTAAGACAGAAGTACAACCCCTGGGTTAGTAAGATGTCCATCACCATGATAAATACCTGAGAAAAATTAACTGAAAAAGAGGAACTGGGCATGGTGGCACACACCTCTAATCCCAGCAACTCAGGATGCTAAGACAGGAAGATCAGGAGTTTGAGTCAGCCTGGGCCACTTTCTAAGACCTGTGCTACTTTGCAAGACCTGGTCTCAAAAAAAAAAAGTGAGAGTTAGGATTTCTTTCTTTATTTTGGGTCACAGTTTTAGAGGTTTCAGTCCATGGTCACTTGGCCCAGTTGCTTTTGACCTGTGGTGGTAAAGTACATCATGGCAGCAGGAACATGAGGCAGAGCTGGGAAGCAAAGAGAGAAAGGGCTGAATTCCCAATATACCCCAAGACCACACCCCCAATGACCTAACTTCCTTCCATTAGGCCCCACCTCTTAAAGTGCCACCATCTCCCAAAAGCACCACAGACAATTCTTCAACACATGGGCCTTTAGAGACATTTAAGATCCACACCCTAACAATCCCCATTAATTATTTAGTTGAGAAACTCTGAGCTCACTCAGAACAAAGGGAATGGTGAAATCAATGTTTGAACCCAAGTCCACCTGCCTCCAGAGTCCATGCTCTTGTTTTCTTTTCCCCTTTGGCTTCTCCAAACGAGGAAACTGAGGCACCAGAGGAACTGTCAGTTGTCCACTCCTCAGTATCTAAGCACAGAGAGGTGGGGCCAGGCTCCCATCCCCCCAGCTCATCTGAGGAACCCTGGAAGCCTCTGATCCATGGTCTATCTCCTCAGTCCTCTTGCTTGAATTGGCAATTTGGTCCCAGGAGCCCCTGGAGCCCTTAAAGACTAAGGTTAAAAGGTGCCATTCTTGGCCGGGCGCGGTGGCGCACACTTGTAATCCCAGCACTTGGGAGGCTAAAGCAGGAGGATCATGAGTTCAAAACCAGCCTCAGCAATGGCAAGGCACTTAGCAACTCAGTGAGACCCTGTCTCTAATAAAATACAAAAAAGGGCTGGGGATGTGGCCCAGTGGTCGAGTGCCCCTGAGTTCAATCCCTGGTACCAAAAAAAAAAAAAAAAAAAAAAAAAAAAATGGTGCCATTCTCTCTGTGGAGCATGGCGGACGTCACCCAGATGTGATGAGACTGTAGGCTGAAAGCTTCTCTGTGAAGAGACCTAAATAGGCCAGCAAGCCCTGGAGAGCAGCCCTGGGGGTGGTGGGCAAAGCTTACTGAATGTGGGAAGGGGCCTGAAGGACCCCAAGGGAGGAAGAGTTCCTGGGGCAGAACGGGGGTGGTCAGCTGGCCACTGAGGGCCTCCTCTTCATGTCCTAACTTCTCTGATCCATACACAGCTGAGAGGAAACTGGCACCCTGTGAGCCAGGACAGACACATCGCTCAAAGAGGGATACTAATTGGCTGACATGGTGTTTTTAAAAATCTGAAAGTCTACCCAACGTCTGAAAGTGTGAGGTTTTACACCAAACACCAGACTTCTAACCTCTCTTGAAGAACCAGAAGCTCTGGCCACACAGGGCCCATCTTCCCACCCGACAGCCAGGGGGTGAAGTTAAGTGGCTGTAGTACCTTCTGATGGAGCCCGAGCTCCGGAGCAGCCGACCCTACAGCCCCATACACCCTGCCCTAGCTCGCCTCACCTGCCTGGCACTGGGGACATTTGAGTTCCAATCCCTGAGGCCCAACTTGATTCTGTGACCTTTCCCTTCTGCCCCTGCCCTGACCAGTCCTGGGAGGCCCTAACGCAGGGGACCCGGCCTGATGTTAGCAAGGCTGGAAGAACTTGGGGGCATTAGGCTAGAAATACAGGGGTCTTCTTCAAACCTGCCTTTGTGGACAACTGTTCCCTTTGACCTAGTTTGGCTAAGAATATCTGAATGTCTGTCTGAGACTATCTGCATCAGTTCCCTGGGTCTGACTTGGCCCTCCACTGCCCAGTGTGGGCATATGGGCATGTATCAAAACCCATTTTTCTAGCCGGGCGCGGTGGCGCACGCCTGTAATCCCAGCACTTTGGGAGGCTGAGGCAGGAGAATCGCGAGTTCAAAGCCAGCCTCATCAATGGCGAGGCACTTAGCAATTCAGTGAGACCCTGTCTCTAATAAAATACAAAAAAGGGCTGGGGATGTGGCCCAGTGGTCGAGTGCCCCTGAGTTCAATCCCTGGTACCAAAAAAAAAAAAAAAAAAAAAGAAAAAAACCATTTTCTTTGCCCTGGTGGGCCTGCCAGTTCCTAGGTACCTAATAGGGCAGCAGCATTTAGCTAAAAGGGCAAGTGAGATTTGTAGAAATGATGCTGCCCTCTCCTGGGGCAGCTGCCCACATCCACATGCCCTTTGGGAAAGCCCATCTCCCCTAGGCACCACCAGGATCACTGCCAAATGGAAGCATCAAACCCCACTTTATCTTCAGCCCCAGCCTCCTAGGAAAAGGCCCTGTAACAGATCCGGAGGCGACACTTTGACTTCATCGTGAGCTGAGAGGCTGGCGCAGCAACGGAAAAGACAAGAAATGAAGAGCCAAGGGGGGAGGGAGGTGGAAAAATTAAATTTTGCGTGATCAGCAAGGTTTCAAACAATCGCTCGCCAACTGAAGTGGGTGCCACGTCTATAAGTCATTCTGTTTTATAGACCATTAGGATCTCCAGAGAGAACCTGCATGGAGACCACTGCTTTTTGTTGAAATTAAAATGTCAGAGAAAAAGAAATAGAACAAAACAGGGAATCTGCAATTAATTACCAGGCCATAAAAATTCAATAATCAGGAGGCAGAGCGGCCGCAGGCCCAGAGGTATCAGAGCCAGCGTAACAAGAATGGAATACATTAATCTTTTCAAATTAGTTTTTTAATCTGACGGGGATATATGGTGACATACCTCCCCTCCCCTCCTGCTCCCCCCACCTCCACAGCTCCGGCCTGAAGCCAGGCTCAGGGAGGAAGGTTCTGGTGTGAGCTGGGAGCCTGCAAGCCACCCAGAACCCCCAGACAGGGCAGAGAGGGCCCCAGCTGAGCCCAGGGCCGCATGCCAGCTTGCCAGGTGGAAGAGTCCCAGAGGTGCCAGGGAAGGTTCTTCCCACTGGGTCCCAGGGCCGGAGGAGCTGGAGATGCATTGGGCCCACGTTTAGAAAGCAAGAGAGAGTTTGGGGCGTGACTTAGAGAGGTGCCCTGCCCCACGAAGACGATGGATGAATTGCGCCTGCCCCAGCAAAGAGCCCCTATAGAGATAGATAGATACTTTTTTTTTTTTTTTTTTGTAACAGGGGCACTCGACCACTGGGCCACATCCCCAGCCCTTTTAGTATTTTATTAGAGACAGGGTCTCACTGAGTTGCTAAGTTCCTCGCCATTGCTGATGGCTGGCTTTGAACTCGCGATCCTCCTGCCTCAGCCTCCCAAGTGTTGGGATTACAGGCGTGCGCCACCGAGCCCAGCCCCCTCTGTCTATTTTAGCCTTCCCTGTGCTCAGGCCTGAGGGAAACAATGAACAGAAGCCGCAGTCTTCACCTGGGAAAAGGGATTCATAGTAAGATCAAAGGAACCTTGTAATCTCAGCGACTCTAGAGGTTGAGGCAGGAGAATCGTAATTGGAGGCCAGACTAGGCAATTTAGTGAGTCCTTCAACAATTTAGAGACTTTATATCAAAATAAAAAATACAAAGTCCTGGGTGATGTAGTTCAGTGGTAAAGGGACGGGTTCAATCCCCTGTAGAAAAAAATTAATTAATTAATTAATTTAATTTTTAAAAAATTTTGGCAGGGTCAAGCAGGGTCATTGGGTGGAGAACAAGGAGCTTGTTTTTGGAGCACACCCGCTGGAGGCTGGTCGCTGGAGGTGCTGGGGAAGGTGTCCTGCGCTGCCGCTGCCGCTGCCGTACCACCACCCAGGAGAGCAAGCTCCTCCCCTGGCCAGCAGCTGAGTCCGGGGGCAGCTTTTGATTGGTCAGAGTCAGTCCCACCCTGTTTCTCATTGGATGCCGGGCTCTTGGATTCCCAGGGCTCCACCCCAAGCCTTGGCAGGGTGAGTCCCTGTCTCTGCTAGGCCCAGGATTCACGCAGCTCAGATCAATCTGATGTGCAAGTTTCTGACCTTCAGCCTCAGCCAAGCTCCCCTCTCACGGACACCCACCACCCAACACATCCATTAGCCCCAGGTGGAACAATACCTGGTCAGGTGTTGTTCCTCAGTGGACTCTAAAAACAATCACCCCAGGGACCTCTGCAAAGCAGCTCCACAATTGCCTTCTTCGGACTGACGCCTTTTAAATGTAACATCTAAAGCTAAGTGCCAGGCCCTGTGTACGTCCTTCAGTTGGATTTTCTCATTGATTGAACTCCCTGAGAGGTCGAGACTATTAATAACTTCATTTTACAGAAAAGGAAATTGTGAAACTTGGGTTGCCTACCAGTTCTGCCAATCTTGTTGTCTCAATACCAGTGCCACTGAGAATATAAACCATGTGTGGTGGTGTATGCTTGTAATCCCAGCTACTGGGGAGGCTGCGGCAGGAGGATCACCACGTTTGAGTTCAGTGCGGCAACTTAGCAACTGTCTCCAAAAAAAAAAAAAGAAAGAAAGAAAGAAAGAAAGGCTAAAAAATGCTGGGCATTTAGTTCAGTGGTACAGCATTTGCCTAACATGTGAGAGGAGGGCACTGGATCCAATCCCCAGCACACAAAAAGAAAAATACAACCGGGCCGCTGGCTCACACCTGTACTCCCAGTGGCTCGGGAAGCTGAGACAGGAGGATCGCCAGCCTCAGCAATGGCGAGGTTCTAAGCAAGTCAGTGAGACCCTGTCTCTAAAATACAAAAAAGGGCTGGGGGGTGTGGCTTAGTGGTCAAGTGCCCCTGAGTTCAATCCCAGATACCACAAAAGGAAGGAAGGGAGGGAGGGAGGGAGGAAGGACGGAAGGAAGGAAGCATGGAAGGAAGCAAGGAAGATAGATACAAACCAGTACTGTGTTTTTCACCTTCCCCAGAGTTTGGCCTATAGAAGGTTTTCAATCGATCAATCAATGGTCAGTGGATATCATTCCATCAGAACAGCCCAGCAAGGAGCTTCACCTACTGTTTAGTCATTAACTCTCCAAAATATCTTTACTCCAGTGATCATAACAGCAGCTGCCATTTATTGAGCACCTACTGTGTGTCAAACTTTGGAATCTAGTGTCTTTTACAGTAAGATCGTGGTTGCCATTTTCCTAACCAGATTCCTTCTTTCCTTCAACTTCTTCCTTTCGACACCTCCGCCAGAACTCTGCCTCCCCGCCCCAGTCCAGTTTCTTTCTGGGGCTTCTTTATTTGTATCACTTGTATTTGTTACACTGTAGTTACACTTGCACTCCACACACTCGTACACACACATCGACATATGCTCTACGGCCTCGACAGAAGCGATGGCGAGAAAACACAGAACGAGTAGGGGCGTTAGATGTTAGATCTGTGCTGCGGAAGCAAGGCGTCTGGACCACCCAAGCTAGTACGTCAGACCCTAGATGCGAGTCCTACTCCCGGTCCCGGCGCAGTTCCACATGCGACCACCAGATGGTGCTGCCCCTCTCGAGCGGAGCTTGTAGTTAGGCTACACGGCCGCCAGGTGATGCCAGAGGCCACGCTCCGCAGGCAAGGCAGGGACAAGGTGGAGCCCAATCTGCCCGCGCGTCCGAGGCTGGCCCGGGTGGCTCCAGCGCACGTGATCTGCCGCTGTCTCCCACCTGCGCCATGACCCAGCCTGTACCCCGGCTCTCTTTGCCCGCCACGCTGGCCCTGGGCTCGGCCGCGCTGGGCGCCGCTTTCGCCACTGGCCTCTTCCTGGGTGAGCTGGGTCGGGCTGCTGCAGCCCCTGCATAGCCCCAGCGGGCGGGCGAGCGGACGGACGCACCCGGAGCGAAGGCGAGGAGCAAAGCCCGCGATTCCGCGCAGAAGGCCGCGCTCAGGTTAACCCCTGGTGCCCCAGAGCTCCAAGCCCTGATCCACCCTCTCTCTGGCAGGGAGACGGTGGCCCCCGTGGCGATTCCGGCGACAGCGGCGCCTGCTTCCCCCAGAAGACAGTCCCCTGTGGCAGTATCTGCTGAGCCGCTCCCTACGGGAGCACCCAGCACTACGGAGCCTGCGGCTGGTCAGTAGGGTCAGGGAGGAGAAAGGGCATCCATCTCGGGCTCGGTGGGTCTCACGTGGCGAGGCTCTGTGACCTTGGGCTGGGCGGTGGCCCTCTCTGGGCTTCCGGGTTACCCCGCCCAGTGCAGAGGACGTTCCCTAAGGACCCCTTCCCTCTGGGCCACGCCCACGGCTGCACCCCAGGGGGCCTGGGGCCTCGGAAACTGAGCCGAGGGTCGGTGACTGGCAGGGATGATGTCACTCTTTTCCCAAACACAGCTGACTTTGGAGCAGCCGCAGGGAGATTACATGATGACCTGTGAGCAGGCCCAGCTTCTGGCCAACTTGGCACGACTCATCAAGGCCAAGAAGGCGCTGGACCTGGGTAGGGATGCGAGGCCCAGATCACTGGGGGCCGACGTCACTGGGTTGTCCCCCACCCTGGGCTGAGCTTGTCCATGTCCACATCCCCAGGAACTTTCACGGGCTACTCTGCCCTGGCACTGGCCCTAGCGATGCCCCCCGCCGGGGCGCGTGGTGACTTGCGAGGTGGACGCAGGGCCCCCGGAGCTGGGGCGGCCCCTGTGGAGGCAGGTGAGTATCCCACACACCTGAAGCTGTGTCAATTCCAGGCAAGGGAACATGCTGGCTCTGACCTCGCTCTTTCCGCAGGCCGAGGTGGAGCACAAAATCGACCTTCGGCTGAAGCCAGCCCTGGAGACCTTGGGTGAGCCCCGGAGCAGGAAAGGCCTTAGCTCCATTTCCTAAATGGGGCCACCAAGTGAGAGCTAGTGGCCAGGTCTGCCGAGCCGGCTGAGGGCACTGACATCCCCTCCCTTCACCCAGCCTCTTGCTATTTGGCCACATGCCGGGGACAGGGGCTGTGTCCCTGAGTAGCTTGGGCAGGGACTTCTGGCCACCCGGACGGCAGACCAGGTGCCATCTGCTCCTCTTTTTCCTGCAAGATGAGCTTCTGGCGGCGGGAGAGGCCAGCACCTTCGACGTGGCCGTGGTGGACGCCGACAAAGAGAACTGCACAGCCTACTATGAGCTATGTCTGCAGCTGCTGCGCCCCGGAGGCATGCTCGCCATCCCTAGAGTAAGGGCTAGACCATGGCGAGAAGCAAATGCCCTCTCAAGGCTAGGTCCCTGCCTCTTCCCATGGCTCCTGCCTGTGCCCCAAAGCGCCCTCAAAGTACATTGCAGGTTCCTCCCCTCCCTCCCCTCTAGCGGGGTACCTAGGTTTTCCCCTACTGGAATCCTGGGTCTGCAGCTCTTGCCCCGCCCCCTGCTCGAGCACCTCCCGGAGATCCCGCCTCCACGGCCTGGTTGGCTCCGCCCCTCCACAGGTACTTTGGCACGGAGAGGTGCTACAGCCTCAGCCAGGAGACACCGCTGCTGAGAGTGTGCGAAACCTAAATGAGCGCATCCGGCGGGATGCCAGGGTTTACATCAGCCTCCTGCCCTTGGGCGACGGCCTCACCTTGGCCTTCAAGATCTAAGGCTGGCCTTTAGCCAGTGAGCTCAGGGAACCTGTTTTAAATCCTGTAATAAAGTGGGGTTGGGACATAACGTACTCCTGAGTTTCCTCCCTATCTCGCACTAAATGGGGGTGGGGAAGAGTTTCAGCAAAAGTAGACACTTCAGTGAAAGGGGTCCTTGATGTCTCAGCCCTTCATTTCTTTTTTTTTTTTTTTTTTTTAATATTTATTTGCTTTAGTTGTATACAATGCAATTGCATTTATGTTTACGTGGTGCTGAGGATGAACCCGGGCTGCGCACGTGCGAGGCGCACGTGCGAGGCGAGTGCTCTGCCGCTGAGCCACAACCCCAGCCCTCAGCCCTTCATTTCTTGCAGTATAGTTTTGCAGGCCACATGCAGTGGCCAGAGGTCCCAGCAACTCAAGCTTGTCTCCCTCAGGGACAAGTGAAATTCCTGGTACAGTGCAGCTGGGACTGGTGGGGAGACCTCATCTGGGATCTGACAGTGTGAGAGGACTTGCAGGGGACCAGCACTGCCACAGGTACTTCTATAAGTTTTACCAGTTCTGCCGGCCATTTGCCCACATTTTCAGAGAAATATCAGCTCCCCTGCCTTACCTCTGAGAACCTGGCCATCCAGCCTAGAGCTGAGAACCTCAAGGTCGGCTTGAATATATATCCTAATGTTCCCCTTAAGTCCTGAAGGTGAGGGGACTGCTGTCCAAGAAGATGTGAAGCAAATAGGCCTGTGGGTAGCAGACCTTCAGTGTGATAATTTAAACACATTTCCCAAAGGACAAAGAGAACTTCAGATTTTCCAGCATGCTGTTTTAAAAGAGAGGTGAAAAGGAAGGCAGGCTTTAGGGACCTTCAAGCCAGATTCTTTGCTTCATTCAAATATCCCCAATCCACAGGAAGATCTTGTCTCTAACACACAAATGAAAGTCAGGTTCTTTCCAATAACCTCAAGGCCTCAGGCAAAAGTGGCATGAGCCTGGAACACAATAGGCTTTTCTGCCACCTGTTAAAGACCTGGTGGTGGAATTGCACCTGAAGACTACTAGAAGCAGTTACAGGAGCTGCTTGAAGCTACAACTGCAGATTTTCATAATCCTGCAGCTTCAAGAATTTACCTTGCATTCTGCACAATCCTCAGGGCCCTAACCTACTCTGTTCTCCCTAACTCATAAGAAAAAAAAAAAAAAAAAAAATGTTTATTAGGATGCACAGAGGTGACCATGTAACTCAAACCTGTGTGCACTGCAGTCCAGATTACAGAACTAGATGAACTCCAACTGTAGCAGAAAGCACAATGATTAGCTGAGGAACAGCAGGTCATTTAGAAGACTTCAGGGGTCAGCAGAACCCTTAACCAGATTTCCTCCCTGCAGGTCTAGGCTGCACCCCAAGTCTAAGTATTGTTTTCATACCTAGCATGTATGGACACCTTTTCATTTTCTTACCTAACAATAGGTCTAACTCAAATTCCAACCTCCAACCTGCTCCCACACCTATATAGGAGAGGCATTGTCTGGGGAGACAGCCTTTTGGAGAATCCATCCTGATTTACATGGGCTACACTAGTTGATTCCTTAGGACAAATACGTGAGACCGATTTTAGTCAGCTTTTTCACTGTTGGGACCAAAAGACCTGACAAGAAAATTAGAGGAGAAAATATTTATTTGGGAGTTCACAGTTTCAGAGGTCTTAAGTCCATAGATGGCTGACTCCATTCTTTGGGGCCTGAGGTGAGGCAAACATCATGGCTGAAGTATGTAGGAAAGGAAAGTGTCTGGGAACGAACCTCACACTAGGAAGCAGAGACAGCTCTCCTTACCACAACAAAAATATAAGCCCTAAGGCATGCCCCCCATGATTCACCTTCTCCAGCTACACCCTACTGGCTGTCAGTTACCACTTAATGCCTATCATGGGATTCACTGATTAAATTAAAACTTTCCACAACCCAATAATTTCACCTCTAAACTTTCCTGCATTGTCTCACATATGAGCTTTTGAGGGATACCTCATATCTAAACCATATCAGACCAGAAGAGGCCTCTTATCCTTTTTAGTCTCTGTACGGAGAACTTGCTTGAATTCTATTCCCATCAGATTCTGCTCAACCTGAAAGTTTTTAGCATGTTATCATCCCAAAGTACTCCATTGTCGTATCTGTTCTCTCAAGCTGCAAAACTGAACTTTAGGTTTTGTATTTCAGATGTGTTCAACAAATTTCCCCTTCTCTTATCTTTTATTTTATCCTTCAAGCTAGCACCTCCCATCACAAAACTTGTTCTTTCCAACTTTCCTAATTAGAATCACCCATTAACATCAATCATTCATGCCCAGATGAAGGCCAAGGGGGTTGCTGTTGATCTCACAGTTAATCCAGATTTCCAGTCAATGTCATCCTGGGTAGAAAAGAGTGATGTGATGACTTCCCACTAGGACCCATATGCTTCCCCTCTCTCAGACCCTATGGTTACCGACGCTGTCTATACCTTGCTGTACTTCCCATCCCACTGATTTAGGGGTGCAGCGCTGGTCACCAGACAACCAGTTCCTCTAGAAACCAGCTAACAAGTAACTGTCTAAAGATTTAAAATACATTTCTCGTTTAGATCATCCTTGATCACCTTCTTGTGGAAGAAAAAGCCTGCAAGTCACAATGGAAATATACTAAGGTCAAATCTTCTAATTCCCAGAGGTTTCTTTAAGTGAATTAAGCCTCCAATTCCAGGGCAAGCCCAAGCAATAGCTCACAGGGGCTCTGGTGTGCATGTATAACCTTCCAGCACAATCCCTACATTCTATCCTACCCTTATTACTTACTTTCTCCCACCATTCCTGGGGTTAACAATGAATCAATGTAATTCTGCACAAACTTAGAAACTGAAGAGTGTAACTGTGTGTATCCTCTTATTTTATTATAGTCTCAAAAAGCTCCTGGATTCTAGAGATACAGGACTTGTGGCACAGAGTTAAGAGCGAAATGCTCACCAGAAAAATAAGTATTAGCTAAATATCAGGGAGATTTGCCCCTAGCTGGCAAATTTTTAACTGCAAATACTTGGAGCCATTAATTATGTATACTTGCTTTATTCATAATTTGTAATGTTCTGGGATACCAAAAGTAATTCTAATGATGGTTGAATTTAACAAAAAAACTTTACCCTCATCTTAAAACATCCACTGATCCATCTTATTCAATGGCAATATTCAATGTTAAAAGGAACATAAAAACAAACATGCACACAATTGCACAGTTTTCATAAAGGTCTATTTCATTATTGGTGGGTAGTGCATTTAACAGTTAAATACATTTAAATAATGTATAGGTGACTGCATGACTGCAGCATTGGTAACTAGATAACCAATTCAACTAGAAACCAGCTAACAAGTAACTGTCTAAATATTTAAAATACAGCTCTTGTTCAGATCATCCTTGTTTTGATCACCTTCTTGGGGGGAAAAAAATGCCTGCTGGTCACAATGGAAATATATTAAGGCCAAATCTGATATCCATTCCCAGAGGTTTCTTTCAGCTGGATTAAGCCTCCAATTCCAGGGCAAGCCCAAGTTTGTGGCCTCCAGCATTAATGCTCTTCCCGTCTACCAGAGCCGACAGTGTAAGCTTCACACCTGTAAACAAAGCAAACCACTATGAGGGGCCTGCAACAGTTCACTTTAATAACCACACAGAGCCAGGCTGCAACTTCCTCGGCCTGTAGTTTAGCTACAAGCACCAGCCACCAGAGGGCGCCTGGAAGTATCCAAGTACTGTGAGAGCTGGGTTAGGTTAGTATAATGCACCTTCATGAAATAGGGTAGCAAGTCACAGGTAACAGAAAACATTAGTAACGAGTTTAAAATATTCTAGAAAATATAATAATTCTCATTATCCCGACCAAAATATGCTGGGAAGACCAAATCATAATGGGACCCTAGAAAGAAAAAACAATAGAGATATTTGAGGATAAGTGGGGAACCTGAACATAGTTAGGTAATTTATAGTCTTAGATGATGATGGTATTATAGTTATAAAGAAAAATGTCTTACTCTTAGACTACACACGTTAGGGTTGTGAGTCTACATGTCTGCTGCAAAACACTATTTAAAAGCACATACAAAAAAAGGGGGGGGTGGTTACATGGTAAATGTCAGTAGCTGGTGAATGCCGGGGAAAGGCAGATAGATGTTCATTGTATCATTCTTCTGACTTTTCTTTAAACTAGTCAATATAAAATTTGGGGAGAAAATCCTTATTGGGAGGGAGAATACAAGCTTTAGATCCTTGGTAGTCAAATGGTCTAAGAGTAGGGGAATCTGGGGAACAGGTTGGAAATACAGAACTCCCCATCTTAGACCTATTGGATCAGAATGTGCATTTGAAGAAGCCTTCCCAGGTCGATCAAGTGCATGCTCAAGTTGGAGAAGTGCTGCTATAAAAAACAGCAAGGTTTGGGGCTGGGGCTATGGCTCAGTCATAGAGCGCTCATCTCGAATTTGTGAGGCCCTGGGTTCGATCCTCAGCACCACATAAATAACCACCTACAACTAAAAAAAATTTTTTTAAAAACCAGCAAGGTATAAAATTCCAAAACAATGATTGAACTTTGACAAAATAAAAATGAATATAAGACATCTCAGAAGCAAGTGATGAAACTGAACAAGGAATGGATATTAAATAATAAGGAGTCACTGCTGTCTCAAATGTGACAAAAGTATTGTGGTTATGCAGGAGAATGTTATTCTGAGGAGCAAAAGAAAGAAATAATCTTTATAGGCTTTAAAGATCTGCAAATTAATTAGAAATAAAAATTAACTTTTAGAATACTATCAAGCTGGGTGTGGTGGCACACTCCTGTAAACTCAGCAACTCACAAGGTGGAGGCAGAGGATCGCAAAGTCTAAGGCCAGTTTCAGCAATTTAGTAAGACCCTCAATAACTCAGCAAGACTTTGTCAGGAAAAAAAAGTGGGTGGGGAGGGAGGGGGGGTAATGGGGGGTGTAGCTTAGTGGTAAAGCACCTGACATGTAGGTTCAACCCCCTGTACCAAAAATAACTACTAAAAAAAAATACATTGATGAAACAATCCTACTTTATCAATAATACTTACCAGGCCTCAGAGTCTGAGTATAGCCCACTCCAATTAAACTAGAGTTGTTGACCTTTGCCTAAAATAAAATTCAAAAATAACTATAAGAAAAAATTTACATGGAAAGACAAATCTCCTATGTTTCCCTATCATGCAGTTATGAAGAGTTCAACTTGTTAATTCATATGTGATAGAAGATTCTATTACTTCACATTCTCACACTTCTCTATAAACCACTGGGTTCTAGCTGTGTTTAACTAGTCTTGTGCCTGAGAGGAGGTTCCAAAGGGCATCTTTTATCAATTCAGGGCCCTGCCTTCCTTGTAGAATCCTAAGGTTCTAGGATTTAGTCACAGACTCTCAAGGGCTGGCAGGAACCGCAAGATAAGGTAAAGAGAAGCTCCTTCTAGCTCCATTCTCTATTTCCATTAACAGTATCAAGCCACACCAGAGGCCTATGGCTAAACTGGCACACTGCCCTGATCTCCAGGTCCTAGACTGTGCCTAGCCAGTTATCTTTGCTTTTCAGCATTCTGAATATAGTATAAAGGTGATAAATAACCTGTGAGCAAAACAGATTTGGAATAATTTGTTGACTATAGGCTTATAATGTGTTACATTGAAACAACACATAATCTGAGAATGAAATGATTTAAGTGTACAAGTAAAAGTCACCACATAGGACTTATACCTATAGCCAGGTCTTCATGGGCCACTACTGACCATGTGAGTTATTTGCTTAAGGAAGATATACCTTCACTAATGACTTTCTTCTGCCCAAGAAATTAAAAGCCTCAAATTGCTGATATAAGTTCCTATTATTTAAAAGTAGGAATTAACCATCTAACTATGACAGGAGGATTAAGCAATGCTTCTAGGAGTTTCTGGACTGGAATGACAGCAGCTCTACTTAAGTGTAAAATGCTATATAAGTTTCCAAAGTAATTTCCAACATTCACTCAATGACACACAGGTCCCAAGCTTTCTTCCCATTTTATACCATGAACCATTAGGAGCTTCTGTTGGATGGCAATTCAATTCATGATGGTGCCACAGTCATACATTTGAAAAAAAAATAGTAATGTAACTATCAGAGAATACTGCACTGTGAATCTTGAAGTTTTTTCACTACAGGGCAATTAGAAACAGTTAAGGGGGAAGGAAAAGGGGCAATCATGAACTGAAATTGACTTCCATGCATGTCTGAGTTTGTCATGATAAACCCAACTACATGTATAACCATAAAATCTTTAAAAAGGAAGGAAGGAAGGGAAGAAGGGAGTGAGGGAGGAAGCAAGGAAGGGCGGGGAAAGAAATGAAAGAATATATGAATTGCCTGGGTGCTTCTCATCATTTCTCTGATCACAACCGGACTAAGATAAAACAAGAATGGGGCTAAAACTTAACTGCCTAAATTATTAAAACCTACTGTCCTTAGGAATGAAGAGCACTTTATATAACAGAAATAACTTTCATGGATGGCTTAACTTTCTTTCATTCCCAGTACATACAGTACAGGCAGTCCCTGACCTATAAGCAACTGACACACAGGAACAGCTGCTAATCTGCCTGAAATTGAAGCCAACCCCTCTACACTCTCACAGTGCACTCTCTTCTACCTTAAACCACTGTGGACTAAAAGCATAAACAGCATAAAAGGACAGGGCTAGGGGTCAACCATCCCACTTGGCCCTTTGAAGAGAATAAAGATGTCTTCAAGATGCAGGACTTTTAGGGAAGGCCCTGGGCAAAGCAAGATATGCTGCACATACTAGACAGGACTGAAATTAAAAGACATGTGGGTCCAGTCCTGGCTCATCTCCCCTTTCCACTCCACCCCACCCCAACAATAGCTTTATGTCCTTTCCCTTGTCAAGCTTCAGTTTCTTAACCTGCAAAACAGTATGTGTACCAATGACCTTTCAGATCTAATCTGAAGATACATCATAAACAATAAAAAAAGTTGAAGAAATAATGCCATTATTCCAGCTGGGCACAGGGGCGCACTCCTGTAATTTCAGCAACTCAGGAAGCTAAAACAGGAGGATTACAAGTTTGAGGCCAGCATCAGCAACTTAGTGAGACCTTGTCTTAATTTTTTTTTTTTTTTTTTTTTTTTTTTTTTTTTTTTTTTTTTTTTGTGGTACCGGGGATTGAACTCAGGGGCACTCGACCACTGGGTCACATCTCCAGACCTCTTTTATTGTATTTTATTTAGAGACAGGGTCTCACTGAGTTGCTAAGTGCCTCACCATTGCTGAGGCTGGCTTTGAACTCGCGATCCTCCTGCCTCAGCCTCCCAAAGTGCTGGGATTACAGGCGTGCGCCACCGCGCCCGGCTGAGACCTTGTCTTAAAATAAAAGGGTTGGGGTATATCTCTGTGGCAGAGCACCCCCAAGGTCAATCCCTAATACTGCCCAAACCAAAAAGTACTATTATTCTCCAATACAAATAAGAACTACTCATGGCCCAAAATATTGGTTACCACTGGGCTCAGACAAGCTTGGAGCTCAGGGTTATTATTTGTCACGAAGTTATAAGGGGTTGGGGTCTTTAACCTCCCTGTACCTGGGATGGACTTCTTTTGTCCAGCAAGAAGCAAGAGAGGCCTACCCCAACGAAAAGGCTAGATTGGGAAAGCGAAGGCTGCCGATATTCCCTCCCCCCGCCTTTAGAAGGCCCAGGAACATACCGGGGAGTCCAGTTGGTGGGTGCAGGAGCTCGTTTATTGAAAAGGTGGACAATGCTTTATAATGGGCCATAGCCAATCAGTAATCAGCAGGGCGGTTCTGATTCTCACAGCCACGCCCCCTGCTTAGCCTAGGTCAGGTAACAGGGCGTCTTAGTAATGTGGCAAGCAGCCAGAAAGCCAGAGCTTTTCCACCCCCTTGGCAGACAGTGTAAGGTCCCGACAATTATTAACATGAATTCAGCATCTTTTGAGGTTAAACAAACTTGTGTGGCTTGGTCCAGAAATCAAACCTCTTAACACTGTCTCCATAGAAAGATCAGCATTCCAAATTCTAATCCCAATCAATATGTAAACTGGGGATTGTTTGCACTGCAATCCAAATTTTCAACACAATTCAATATACTCAAAGACTGATTCCCACAACCCAGAACCCTATTTTAAGACCACAGAAGTACTCACAGAAATGGAAGCAGTGGGATCCAACTGATATTTAGCTGCAATGCCAAAACGAGTGCTGTTGGTACCTGATGTCCAAGCAAGGTTTACTGAAGTGTCAAGATCTTCACATACTTTTTGATAAATGGATCCTCCAAATTCTGTCCCATCATTGCTATAAGATATCTTAAATTAGTAAATCTGTAATAACAGACAATGCAATCATTTCTAAGGCACAGGCTGATACTGTAGGACTACATTTAAACAAAAACCATTACTAGGGGTAGTGATATAGCTCAGTGGTAGAGCACTTGCCTAGTATGTGCAAGGCCCCCGAACCGCAATAAATAAATAAACAAATACATACATACATACAAAGTCTTTTCCTAACCCATATTTCCAATAAAGAAATGGGTATAATAAATCATGGTACATTTACCCACTGAAATTACCACACCACCATGAACAATCATGCTTTAAAATGCATATTGTTATGGAAAAATTATCTAAATGTACCAAATAAGGGGAACAGCCTTTTGAAAAGATATTTTTTTATTTATATATACAAACATATAAAAAGGCAAAATACCAAAACATTAATAAAGATTTTATATCTAGCTTGTAACATTATGGGAAATAGTTTTCTTCTTCATGCTTTTGTTATTTGTCAATAAATTGTTTCTATAATGGAAAAAAATTTAAGTTCTTTCCATGTATCTATCCATACATTTTAGGCAATCTTAACAAATCAGTACTCCCCACATCATTTGTGATTAAATCAAATGAATGCACTGTAGCTGTCTACCAATGTCTGATGATTCTTCTCAAAATATAGACATATCACCCAGCTGTGGTGGCTCATGTCTATAATCCCAGTAACTTGGGAGGCTGAGGTAGAAAGATCACAAATTCAAGGTCGGCCTCAGCAATTTAGCAAGACCCTATCTCAAAATTTTAAAAAAAAAAAAAAACATGTAAAAAGGGGGTGGGTGGGGTATATAGCAAAGCACCCCTAGGTTCAATCCCTAATACCAAAAAATATTGATATATAGATGGATAGGACATCAAGCCTCTTATGAAATGAACATTTATTTTCTCAGCATCCAAGGTAGGACCAACATTTTTTACTCTGTGCTTCTGGTAGTCACCCTAGAAATAGCCAGAATAATTTTGTTAAGAGAAATCCTTGCCAGATACAGTGGCACACACCTGTAATCCCAGAGGTTTGGCAGGCTAAGCCAGCCTCAGCAACTTAGAGAGGCCCTAAGAAATTCAGTGAGACCCTGTCTCTAAATAAAATACAAAAGAGAGCTGGAGATGTGGCTCAGTGGTCAAGTTCCACTGAGTTCAATCCCCAGTACAAAAAAAAAAGAAACCACTTTAGGTTGAAACTAGATTAATAAAAAATAAAAAAAAAAAATGACTGGAAATGACATCAAATACCATCCTGTGAGGATCTATATCACAATACCCTACAAAAGAAATACTTACACATTAGTGTGTAGCTGAAAGTCCCCAGTCCTGTAGCCCACTGCAAAGTTATTCCTTGTCAGCTTTGATTTGGCACTGTCAAAGGTCATCTGGTACCCAGCAAGCCAGCCCTCATAACCAAAGACAGCTGAACCATGGATTGCAGGTCCAGCAAAATCAAAGTCAACATCACAACCCAGGTTTATACATTCCCTCTTGTAAGAGGACTTGATTTTACCACTTTTCTTTCTGGAAAAAAAGGAAAAAAACTGACTTAAAACTGATACTCACAGGAAAAATTTACACACATAACTTATGCAGAGAGAACACAAAACAGAGTAAACTGCAGTAGGACTGGAAGGGAAGTAACAATACAATCACAGGGTTAAAAACAGTAAAATGAACTAAGGACAAGGGCACATGGAGTAACTGGACTCTCACCACCAAAGGAAGACTGCTTTGCAGAACTGACAGTCATGAAAGCCTTAGAAACAAGTTAATTACCCAAGTTCATGCCACAATGAAGAGGCAAACGTTTGAAAGCAAGCCAATGACAGCAACCACAGTACTCCAAAAACAGAAACAGAGGCTTACTACTGCAAGACAGTTTAGCTTAATGTCAACAAATGCACAAATTTCCTAAACTGACAAGAGGAATTCTTTTTAAATTTAATGCAGATAAAAATGTCCATGCTTACCCTGTGTTTGGTGAGAAGGTAGTATCAAATGTCAGCTTCAAACCTTGACATATCTATTTTTGAAAGAAACAGAACTTACATTCAGCTTTATTTCCTTTTTGTAATACAAAAACAAAAATCAATACTAAAACACATCACCAACGTGTTACCTGGTCTTCAATTGCGATTTCTGTTCCCAGAGTGTTATCGGTGTTCCATTTTTCTGTGAAAGTCAGACCATACTCACACCATTTATATTTGGTCTCCAAGGTCCCAGTAACTTTACCAGTGTCTGTATTAGATGAACCAGATGTTGAGAATTCCTAACAAGACAATAAGTAACTTTATGAACCTCTCACAAGCTTGGAAGAATTCACTGCCAACCTTAGACAACACTCATAACTCTTCATACCGTGCTACTCCCTAAGCATATACAAATTAGCCTTTAAGTGACAAATTAGCCTTTAAGTAACTGATTGCCACCTTATATAATTACAGCTTATATTCCCAACCAATCACAATTTAACCTGTAGCTAATTCTCATGGGAACAACAAAATGTTCACCTTTTAAAGAAACTTCAGCCAAGGCAATTTTGAGATTCAAAAATTGATGGGAAAAAAAAGTCTTGTTTTCACACTGTCTCCAATCTACCTGGTACTGAATAAAACACTATGTCAGTAGGGCTCATCATAGATCCCATCACTGAAATCAGAGTTTATAACAACTGAGATTCTATTTATTATGAAATGCTTCCTGAAAATTCTTTTTTTTTTTTTTTTTGTGGTACTGGGGATTGAATTCAGGGGCACTCGACCACTGGGTCACATCCCCAGCCCTTTTTTTTTTTTTTTTTGGTATTTTATTAGAGACAGGGTCTCACTGAGTTACTAAGTGCCTCGCCATTGCTGAGGCTGGCTTTGAACTCACAATCCTCCTGCCTCAGCCTCCCAAAGTGCTGGGATTACAGGCGTGCGCCACCGCGCCCGGCTCTGAAAATTCTTAAAGGGAAAAGCACTCCACAGCAGCAGTCATGAACAAGATATTTTTAAAAATTCTTTGATGATTATTCTCATTAAAAAAAAAAAAAAGGGGGTGGTGGTTTACAGATTTACTCTACAGCTTGTTTATATTATACATAATACAAACTACATTATATATAATAGATATTAAGGAAATTATCTAACAGGGATCAATTTGAAGTACATTTAAACTTGTGTTTGTAGCAAACATAGATAATTTGCCAATCCCTAATTGCCCACCAAATGAAAACAACAGGATGATATGAAGAACTTATCTGAAATTTAAAATCTGCTACAGATAATCTAAGTATCTAATAATCTTAGAGAGTCCAGTATAAAAGCAGGCAACTGAAATCTTCTAAGATAAAATATTAAAATGCCCTGTGAGGATTTGATTCACAAATTTTCCTACCAATAATGGCTCTATACTCTAGCCACTGGAAAGCCAAGTTTAAAGAAGCCTGATCTGAAATAATAATAATAAACTGATCAGAAATGGTAACACCAGCAATTTAGGAAATATCTACAATATCAGTGGGGGAAGACCAGTCATCCTTCACTTAGAAAACAGAACATTTATATAACTATTGCTCTGCAGTTAAACAGATCCAAATCTCTAGGTCTTATACACAATCTCCTGAAATCAGATGGTTTCATTAATAGGAATTTCAAATCAAAGCTTGGTACTCAATCTCATACTAAAATGCTCTGGCTTGGGGCTGGGGTTATAGCTCAGCAGTAGTGCGCTTGCCTTGCACATGTGAGGCACTGGGTTTGATCCTCAGCACCACATAAAAATAAATAAAATAAGCCGGGCGTGGTGGCGCACGCCTGTAATCCCAGCACTTGGGAGGCTGAGGCAGGAGGATCGTGAGTTCAAAGCCAGCCTCAGCCGTGGCAAGGCACTTAGCAACTCAGTGAGACCCTGTCTCTAATAAAATACAAAAAAGGGCTGGGGATGTGGCCCAGTGGTCGAGTGCCCCTGAGTTCAATCCCCGGTACCAAAAAAAAAAAAAAAAAAGAGAGAGAGAAAAATAAATAAAATAAATAAAAATATTGTAAAAAAATGCACTGGCTTATGTTAGGGGAAAAAAATCTGATATATAAAGTTAGGAGTCCTGGTATCCAGTTCTGGGTGTCATTAATTAAATAAATAACTCTTGAGAAACAGTTTACTTTTTGGGGTCTGCTTCCTCAAACATAATAATAAAGTCTACCTCTGGAGGATTAAACTGATACAGAAGGCTCTGCACATTTTTACATACTCTACACAAAAGAAAAACATTATTAAAACAATATATGTGAAGCATATTCATCCAACAGACAGTTTGAATGGGAAGTGGGTATGAATAGCAATTTTTAAACCTTAGGGACAATGATTAATGACTCGAGGCCCCACCCACAAAGATCAAGAGCCAGCCTATAAATATGCTAAGGAATCCTCAAAGACACAATATCAACATCACCTCATGGGAAAAGAATTGACCCAGATGACACCCATTGGTGGAGCTTAAACCCTTCACTCGATCACTACACATTTTTGCTTCTACATTATGGGGTGGCCTGAACATCTCTACTGCTCAAAGGAGAAAGCATGCCTTACTGGAACTTGATTTGGGCAAGGTACACATTACAGCATACACTATTGAAATTATTAAATTATACACATTAAGTGTAAATAAAATCACACTCTTAATTCAGTCCCTATACATCTTTCATGATCTTAAACCTACTTCCATATAACTTCCTAATCCTATTCACAGTAAGTCCTTTCCAACAAAGATCTTGATCAGTCTACTTGATATGATTCTCTGATTATTCCCTGGTTATAGCTTACCTCTGACTAGAAAATAAGTTTTTAAAACACAAGGACTTAATTTCCTACTTTATTAAGAAGGTCTTTTGTGTTTCAACAAATATACAGCAAGTGTTTTTTTTTTTTTTAAATATTTATTTATTTTTTTTTAGTTGTATACAATGCCTTTATTTTTATGTGGTGTTGAGGATTGAACCCGGGCCACGAGCGCTAGGCGAGCGCTCTACCACTGAGCCACAACCCCAACCCCCAGCAAGTGTTTTTAAAGGGCCTCAATAGTTTATGAATGGGAACACACAACCACAAAACAAAACAAAACAAAAACCAGGCTATAATGTGTAGATCAGTAATAAACAAACAACAAAATCCAAACCACCAAATCACTGCTCTGGTAACCTGCTAACTTGACCAAGTAAGTCACCCAACCAGGCTTCCTTGAAGATCAAAGAAACCAAATGACAGCTATAACAAACCCCAGAAACTCAACAAGTCTGGGCATTTTAAAAAAAAAAAAAAAAAAAAAAAAAACACACAAGATTATCTTTAATAAATACCACTTATACACACTACAGCAAGAATTTATCAAAATAACCAAGAATATTCTAACATGTATACATTACATTTAACTCCAAAACAATTTCCAAACATTTTCAGAGTAAGAAAAAAATTACACAAAATTAAATTGTACTTTTACCCGTTTGCATAAGTTTATTAGGAAGGATCACCATTCAAATACCAAAATATTAATCTCTTTAAAAATACTCAATCAGGGGCTGGGGTTGTGGCTCAGCAGAGGAGCGCTTGCCTTGTACAACCTGGGTTCGATCCTCTGCACCACGTAAAAATAAAGGCATTGTGTACAACTAAAACAAATAAATAAAATATTTTTTAAAAATACTCAAATCAGGGATGGGGTTATAGCTCAGTTGGTAGAGTTCTTGCCTCACATGCACAAGACCCTGGGTTCAATCCCCAGCACTACAAAAAGAAAAAAAAAAAAAAATCAGGGACAGGACTGTAGCTCAGTGATAGAGCTTTTGCCTAGCACGTGCAAGGTTCTGGGTTTGATTCCCAGTACCACAAGAAAAGAAAAAGATACTCAAATCAGAACTCAGTTCACAAAATACATGTGGAAGTGTTCAATGCAGGAATACTAGAACATGATTGTTAAATAAAATGATCAGTGTACTCAAATTAATAAGTCACCGAGTATTTTTATACCCAGAATTCTGATAGGCATTAAGAGAAAAGGTTACAAAAGTCCACAGGTTTCCTGCCCTCAAGCTTCAGCAAACAGTCCCATATGACCAGTCTTTCCCCAGTTTCTTGTGCACAGTCTGATGGCAAAAAATGACATGAAAATCAGAAATCTTATCCAAAACCAAAACAAATCAAGTCATATGCAAATTGCTTAAAACAAATTTAACCTATGCCTCTTCTATAAAACAGGTAGACATCTTTCAGTGACAACTATTTTATGGATTGAAAAATTACAAAAAGTTTTGTCAGAACTTATTACATGAGCTCACACTCACCACGCCACTGCATGACTTTGTTTTCACATCCAGTTTCACCAACCCAAAGCCTTCAAAAAGCAGAAAGCAAAAGATAACAAAATGATTCTTTTGTATAAAAGATGCATACCTTATGTTGACAACACTTTTTTTAAAAAAAATGGATACAATCATTTATTTTATTTATCTTTATGTGGTGCTGAAGATCAAAGCCAGGGCCTCACACATGCTAGGTAAGCTCTCTACCACTGAGCTACAGCCCCAGCCCCATGACAACACTTAAAAAAAAAATTTTCCCCCACATATTGGGGCAGGGGTTGGTTTATAAAAATGTATTAATAGGGGTTAGGGTTGTGGCTCAGTGGTAGAGAGCTTGCCTAGCTGTGTGAGGCACTGGGTTCGATCCTCAGCACCACATAAAAAATGAATACAATAAATGCCTATCAACAACTAAAAAAATGTTTTTTAATGTATCAATACACAATATTTAAACAAAAATTTAAAAATTAATTCTACATAAACTAACTTGTTAAAGGACAGGACATCTTTTTGTTGCTTTGCCTAGTGTACTGGTTTATATGTGGTCCGCCAATCCCCCCAAAAAAGTTTCAAAACCATTTTAAACCTAAATATGAGATTAGAAAATCAGTTCAATTTATATCACAGAATAGCTGATAGTATATCGTTACACAGACATTCAGGACATTTATCTTGAAAGGGTATCTCCAATAATCTAAAGAGAAGGGAGTATGTGGAACAAAATCTTCAAGAAAATTCAAATTCAAATTCACTCAAAGAAGCTCAGAACCATTTGAAAGGTATGTTTCAAAACATAACCACAAAAATGAAAAATAAATATCACAACTCTAGTCATCCAAGGCCTAAGCTGGGTGGCAGGGGAGGGGGAATGAAGCATAAGCTACTTTTTCTTTCTTTTTACTGGCAGTACTAGACATTGAACTCAGACCCCAGTGCACTGAGCTACATCCCTAGTCCCTTTTATCTATTTTGAAATAGAATATTGATAAGCTGCTCATACTGCCTCAAAATGCCATCCTTCTGCCTCAGCCTCCTGAGTAGCTGATATTACAGGCATGTGTCTGGCTATAACATCTATTTCAACAGAAGTTTAATCTAAAACATAACTAATAGAATAACTAATGCAGTAAGATATTTACTGTTGAAAGAAATTATTAATTTCCCTAAGGAAACTAAGCACACATTTTCACTTTTGATCTGAAATTAAAGAAGAAAATAGTTCTTACCAAATCCTTTGTTGAAGATATCTCTAGCAGCTTTGCCAAGGTCAGCATATGATGGAGGAATACACATGGCTGGTAAGAAGAAACATTCCAGTGTTAAATGTTCCTGTTCTCTCACCTTCTGACCAAAAACTAGGCTATGACCACTTGCTGATCACTTGCTAATCTTTAAATTCAAGCAGTCCAATTTGTTGAAATTATTTTGATAACCACGAGTGACTACAATAAAACTATACTCTGATGATCGATAAAGGAAATATGGTTAACAAAACCCTATTTCTAAAATGGATAACCATGTGGTTATACAAACTTGGTAAAGTCCAACAGGAAAAAAACAGACCTTTTATTCTTAACTTTACAGTTTTAGTCTCATGTCATAAGGCCAAAGAATCAAGCGTGAACACACACACACACACACACACACACCCCTACCTGCCAAAATTCACTGAAATGGGTTGATTTGAGTAAATTAGATAAAATCAAAACTTAACACTAGGTAGGCCCTCTCCCCTTTGGTAACCTCCCTAAGGTCAAAACCAACACTTGGAAGTAGGAATAAAAGCAACTTAACACTCTGGGAACTTAACTATTGGGACTTAGAAAAAAATACAGCTACTCCAATGTCTACATCAACTAAATATCAAATGGCACTCTAAACATATTAACATGACTCTCAAGTCTTCCGCCAATGCAGTGAACCTTAAGGGCAAGCAATCTGAGCTCTTACACCAGCTCATTCATTCTACAAGGCACGTCCACGCCCTTAGGAGCACATGTAATGACCTTGCGCTCTTACAAGGCGGATAACTACTTCCTCTAGAAAAGTGACTGATCTAATCTTCCAAAGATGGAATACAACAATAAATAACTTTTTGCTTTCGAATTTGCCTATGGCACGTCCAAAAGCTGAAGCTGAAGACAGCCTAACTAACGCCCCGGGCCCACTATCCGAGATCCAGCAGCCCAGCCCCTTCTCCGCAGAGAAGGTGGTTAGACGACCCAGTGGCCACTGAAAAGGACCGGCTATCCAAGATGACGGTAGGGTAGGGAACAAGATGCGACTTTCTGATCACAAGTTTCGACTCCGGGACACCGCCGCCCCATCCCACAGAAGTCCCTGCTCCACTTACGCCGCATGCAGCTCTGTCCGTAGGTCGCCATGGCGAGGCCGCGGGAAGAGGTGATCTGCGGAAGGGGCAAGAAGTGCGGTCAGCGGGGATCAGAGGCGGGTCAAAGAGCCCAAGGGGAATCTTGGAGAGAGGGGCGAGGGGCCGCGGGGCAGCGCGGCCATCTTAGGGAACCAGGGCCGATCCCGAGTCCGGCTCAGGCCCCTGCTTGGCCGCCTAGGCCTGAGGGCTGGCGTGAGGCGGGAGCGGCGGTACCTGGTGGTCTCCTGAGGGGCGCCGCCGCCGCCGCTCGGCTCGCAGCTGAGGCCGGTCGGCTCGCTAGGATCAGGCTGCAGCTACTGCGGCTGGAGGGCGAAGTGAAGGAGACACCGTTCCGCCCGCCGCAACCCAGTCCTCCCCCAGCCAGGACCCCGTCGCTGCCCCGCGGGCTGTCCGCAGCGCCTGTCTCCGCAGCGCCACCCTCTGCCCATTCCAACCCGCTCTGGAGCGGCCACGTGCACCACGGGCACCCCTGCCTCCAGGATGGGCTGCCTCCGTCCGTCGGCAGGGGCCGGGAGAGTGGAAGCTCCCGGGCCTTGGGTCAGGCAGCGACCAGGGCAACCCCAGAACCGAAGGGGCGGGGAACGGCGGAGGCAACGCAGCTGCGAAGGCGCGGGCGGGGGATGGGGCGGAGGCCCCACGCGAGCGCGTCACGCCCAGGGCGGGTCGTCGCCGCGCACCGCGAGGTCACGTACTTGTGTCCAACGCCCTCTCGGAGCTGGTGCTGGTAGTCCACAAGAGCAGTCCCACGAAGGGGGCTCCTGGAAGGAATTGGCGGGGCGTTACCACCAGTCTCTTTAGTGGAGTGAGCCCTGGGCCCCGGGGCGCCACCCCCTGACCCTGCGTCCTTCCAGCTCTTGTCTTGCCTCCCACCGCCCAACGTGTCAGTGAGACTGGGGGCTGACTGTGCCTGATGGGCTTCCGGGGGCTGCCCTTCCCTGAATACACTTGAGCACGTCTCTGGCTGCTCCGCCCCGTTCCCCTGCTCTCGCCTGGGGTTTGCTCTTTTATGGCCTCCTCCCCACTAGGGTGTGGGACTACTGCTCGCACACGCAGAACCGAAGATATAGGGAGACCAGCCTGCTTCAGGGCCCAGCCTTCTGTGGAAGAGAACCCTGGGGGGCGGGGGGAGACACTGTAGGAATCATGCTGACCGGGCATTAGAATGCTGCACCCAAGTTCTCTGGGTATGCAGGCAGAAAAGGAAATGAGCAGTCTATATGAAGTAGAAATGGGGTGAATTGGAACTCTGAATCAGTCGCCTACCTCACCAATTTAGCCCGTGTACTGAGGATTCCTCATCTACAAAATGACAAGGTTAAAGATGAAGTGATGATCTTCAATAGCCTTTCAGCTGTACAGCAGCAGACTGTGAGCAAAGCACCCCACCCTACCCATTTCCTCTATCTCTGAAAGCCTCTGCTCAAATGCTGTCAAGGTTCTACTCTCTTTCAAAACCAGGAAGGATGGGTACACGGACTTCCACAATCCAAAACCCAAATTAAAGCTGCAGCCTACTGATTTGCCTTCCATGGGGAAACCCAGCCAGCAGTCTTGCCTAGTCAAGACTGGGTTTACTCGTGCTGTAAAAGGTTAGAAGAAGGGAAGAGTCTTCTAAGAGACCAGGCTCCAGAAGCCCGAATTCATTCCTTATTCAAGCTCAGACAAGTTGGTGTGCAATCAGCCTGGCTTCGGAGAAAACTAATATGCTTTAGTATGTTTGATGCTATTACAAGACTAATGACCAAGACTGCCATCTCCATCCCAACTACCCCACACCACCACCTACCAGAAAAACCCAATTTCTGCTAAATTAGTCGCTTCCATTACCATTCACATTGTGAATTTTCAATGCCAATTTTTAACACTGGAAAACTTCCCTTTCTTTGACACAGATCTGAGGCTTTGCCTCTCCAAACCTAAAGAATGAGGACACTATGTAATGTTTGAGGAATAGATGTGTGGCTAAAAAAGTAATTATAGGGGCAGAAAAGGCGATGATCCCCTTCCTACTCAGAATAAAGGCTCATGCTGCTGGGCAGGATGGCACACACCTGAAATACCAGCAACTCTGGAGAATGAGGCAGGAGGATCTCAAGTTCGAGGCCAGCACAAGGAACTTAGTTGAGACCCTGTCTCAAAAAATAAAAAAGGGTCCCAGCACTTGGGAGGCTGAGGTAGGAGAATCGCGAGTTCAAAGCCAGCCTCAGCAATGGCGAGGCACTTAGCAACTCATTCAGACCCTGTCTCTAATAAATACAAAAAAGGGCTGGGGATGTGGCCCAGTGGTCGAGTGCCCCTGAGTTCAATCCCTGGTACCAAAAAATAAAAAAAGGGGGGCTGAGGAGGATGTAGCTCAGTGGTAAAGGGCCCCAGGGTTTAATCCCCACTCCCCCCCAAAAAAAAAAAACTTGTAGCTGTCACCACTGATACTGCCAGTTGCGTGTGACAGTTCTGCTCCCTCAAATGTTGAAGCTTGACCATTAGAGAAGCACACAGAGGCAAGCATATAAAGCAAAGTTTATTTTAAAAAGGGTAACAGACTTCTCCCAGGAGGGAGAAGGGGGCCATTGCTGGTATCTTGGCATCCCAAGAAGCGAGGCAGGTCTGCCTTTTTTATATGTCCTAGGCTTCCTTTGTTCTCCTGCTCTCTTCCCCTTATCTCTCTCTCCAGAAATGCTTGGTGGGATGGCCAAAAGGTAAGAAGCAGATGGGCTGAAGGGGGAAGGGCAGGATGGAGCAGCCCAGGACACATTAATTAACTTTATAGCTCCCTATAGGGAGGGACAGTTCCTGGGACAAGTTACCTTAGCAACAGGCAGGAACAGGGGCAGGTTCTTGATAAGGGTGGAGGAAGGGCTCTGAAGGAATTAACATTTCAATCCCTCAGGGGACAGTCTCCAACTTCCTGGGACTCACTAAAAATTGGCTTTTTTGATCCCACCTGACTCAATTTACCTATCTATACTGCTTGCCTGTCTAATTCTGGCTTTACCCTACACACAAAACAGGCTAACAAGAAAAAAATACCAAAATTATTCGATCATGGTTTTATATGACACAAGAGTATACAGATTGAAGAACCCAAAGACCTAGGATGAATTAGCCATTTTTATGCTTAGGTTCAACGCATGGACAGCTGTGAGGAAATATGATTGGACAAAAAGGGTATGATCTAATACTAATAGATAATAGACTGAGTGGGGAAATTAAGCAAAGTTTACCTGTTCACATTTTTCTTGGCATCCCTGTGCAGCATTTCTTCCTCCATGCACAGGGACAGGACCCCTTCTGAAATGGAATTCTTATGATCCATCAGACAATGTTAGAGAATGCCCACCCTACCCCATAGAGGGAGTTGAATCCAGGGGCACTTTGCCACCAAGTTATATCCCCATCCCTTTTTATTTTTTATTTTGAGACAGGGTCTCACTAAATTGCCCAAGCTGGTCTTAAACTTGTGATCCTCTTGTCTCACCCTCTGGATCTGCTAGGATTACAGGCATGAGCCACTATGTCTGGCTCAAAGATTCTTGGATGCTGTCAGGGCATGAGACTCATGGGTCAAAGACAAAAGACTATATTTATATTGCTTATGGCACAGCAGACATGAACTTCATGTTTGCATCAAGTTCCTCTTGTCTTCTATGTCCCAAAGGTTGATACAGAGAAGCTAAGGTAGATGCTTTGAATACCATGCATTCAAAACCCCGTCTTTGCCGGGCGCGGTGGCGCTCGCCTGTAATCCCAGCACTTTGGGAGGCTGAGGCAGGAGGATCGCGAGTTCAAAGCCAGCCTCAGCAATGGCGAGGCACTTAGCAACTCAATGAGACCCTGTCTCTAAATAAAATACAAAAAAGGTCTGGGGATGTGACCCAGTGGTCGAGTGCCCCTGAGTTCAATCCCCGGTACCACAAAAAAAAAAAAAAAAAAAAAAAAAAAAAAAAAAACCCGTCTTTTAAGGAGTACTAACAAACCTGCACAACATTCACCCCAGAAACATACATTATTATGATGCTCGGGAAATAGAATCATCCTCTGTCACAGAAGGAGCCACTACCTTTCTTCCAAGGCTGGTTGCTATTCAAACATACTTGGGGAGATTAGTCTGAGATGAAAGTTGTCTTAAGACATGTAGAAACACCATGGAGAATTATCCCTAGCTGGGCAAGTTGATGCACTCCTATAATACCTGCAGCTTGCGAGACTGAGGCAGATTAACAAATTCAAGGCCAACCTTGGCAATTTAGCAAGACCTATCTCAAAATAAACAATAAAAGGGTTAAGGATTGTAGCATGCTCTGAGTTCAATCCCCAGTACTGCAAAAAATCAATTTAAAATGAATGAATAATTACCAGAAATAAAAAGGGCTGGCAATGTAGCTCAGTGCTAAAGAACCCTGGATTCAATCCCCATTACCACCCCTAAAAGAGAGAAGAGGAGGGAAATTCAACTCCATCTTTTGAAAGGAGTGTTTAAAGAATTCGGAAGTAAGCTGGGCGCGGTGGCGCACGCCTGTAATCCTAGCACTTTGGGAGGCTGAGGCAGGAGGATCACGAGTTCAAAGCCAGCCTCAGCAATGGCGAGGCACTTAGCAACTCAGTGAAACCTTGTCTCTAAATAAAATTACAAAAAAGGGCTGGGGATGTGGCCCAGTGGTCGAGTGCCCCTGAGTTCAATCCCCGGTACCACAAAAAAAAAAAAAAAAAAAAAAAAAAAGAATTCGGAAGTATATTTTAAATCCCCACAGTCTATGCTCAGGTCATAGCTGCATTTATTTCCATTCTTCTTATATGCACTTACTACCTTTCCTCAACTCCCCCAAACCTCTAACATCAGAATGAGTCTAATCAGGTATATTTCCCTAAGTAAGCTTCTACAGTATAGGTCCTTCAAACTAAGGAGAAAAGCTTTCTGCCCCACCCCTACCCACATAGGCATCTGACACAATGGTGAAAGAGGCACAGGATAGCTGCTAAAGACACACCTGCCCAGGAGAGGTGGTGCATTCCTATAATCCCAGCAACACCAGAGACTATTGCAGGAGGATCCCAAGTTCCAGACCAGTCTCACCAACTTAGGGAGACCCTGTCTCAAAATAAAAAAGGACTAGGGCTGTAGCTCATTGTAGATCCCTCCTGGGTTCAATCCCCAGTGTCAAAAATAAATAAAAAACCTGGGCGCAGTGGCGCACGCCTGTAATCCCAGCACTTGGGAGGCTGAGGTAGGAGGATCACAAGTTCAAAGCCAGCCTCAGCAATGGCAAGGCACTTAGCAACTCAGTGAGACCCTGTCTCTAATAAAATACAAAAAAGGGCTGGGGATGTGGCCCAGTGGTCGAGTGCCCCTGAGTTCAATCCCCACTACCAAAAAAATAAAAAAATAAATATAAAAATAAATAAATAGGGCTGGGGTTGTGGCTCAGCAGTAGAGCACTCACCTAGCCTGTGCGAGGCCTTGTGTTCAATCCTAAGCACCATATAAAAATAAATAAAACAAGCCGGGCGCGGTGGCACATGCCTGTAATCCCAGCACTTTGGGAGGCTGAGGCAGGAGGATCGCGAGTTCAAAGCCAGCCTCAGCAATGGTGAGGCACTTAGCAACTCAGTGAGACCCTGTCTCTAATTAAAAAAATACAAAAAAAGGGCTGGGGATGTGGCCCAGTGGTCGAGTGCCCCTGAGTTCAATCCCTAGTAACAAAAAATAATAAATAAATAAATAAATAAAGGTATTGTGTCCAACTACAATTAAAAAATAAATATTAATAAATAAATATAGACACACTTGTTCAAACAGGAGGTACATAGGAGTCACAGGTCCACTGCAATTCTGAAATCCAGCCAGGCAAAATGTGGAGGCTCCTTTATTAGCACTCAGTCTCATTGCTGGGAAGAATCACCCCTAAGCACACATTCTTTCTCTTCCTGCCTCTAGCTCTGTTCCACACTGGGAAGGGGCCACTCTAGCCCACATGTGCAAGCTCCATCCCCCTCACAACTCATATTCCTCATGTTACCAATGATGGAACCCAGGGGCATGCTACCACTGAGCTACAACCCCAGCCTTTTTATTTTTTGAAACAGGGTCTCACTACATTGCCCAGGCCTTGAACTTGTGACCCTTCCTCAGCCTGCTCAGTTACTGGGATTATAGGCATGCAACTCCACACCCAGCACATACTCAACTCCTTGACCACCCCAAGGGTTTAAGGGTAGTTAAGTCCATCCTGGGAGGAAAATCCATGCAAACCCCTGAAGTGGGCTCCGGAATTCTGACATCTCTTGTATGTAGAATTCATTTTAGATGTGGAGAAGGTGAACATGGGCGCCTGTGAGCATGTTCCCTTGGCCTAAAGTCTCCTCACCCCTAGGAATAAGCACTACCACAGAAAAATTAGAGTGGTGTCCTCTAAATTATGGGGTATTTTATTTATTTACTTTTTTGGAGGTACTGGTGATTGAACCCAGGGGCACTTAACCACTGGGCAACACCCTCAGCCCTTTTTTATATTTTATTTAGAGACAAGGTCTCACTGAGTTGCTTAGGATCTCACTAAATTGCTGAGACTGGCTTGGAACTCGCGATCCTCCTGCCTCAGCCTCCCAAGCTGCTGGGATTACAAGTGTGTGCCAATGCACCCGGCTGGGGGGCCCATTTTGCTTAGGTTCAAGGGATAGAGACTTGGAAATCTTCCTGTGATTGAAATGTGTTGAGACGAGAGAGAGAGAGAAAACAAGCTCAGGTTATATTTAGAATGTGGGAAGTAGGGATATATAATTTAGAAGTGGGATATTCTGCGAGGTGAGTAAACATGGACATGTGGAGGAGAAGCAAAGTTCACTGAAGTTGGGCTGGTCAGGACCAGGGAGAGGTTAGGATGTTGGTGCTGTCTGCCCCATGCACATTCAACATATGATGGGATAGGCAAGGTTGTTGACAGAGATGCTGAAGTCACCAGGGTGCAGCTAGGCAAGAAGTGAAGAGGACAACTCCCAGTCAGGTGCCAAAGTCCTCAGGAAACAGAGGAGCGGCCAGGAAGTTGGTCATAAAGTTGGACAACAGGCCTGGGGGTGTAACTGAGTGGTAGAGCATTGGACTTATGTATGAAGCCCTAGGTTTGATCCCCAGAATCATAAATTTTTTAATTAAAAAGGATTATAACACATAAAGGATGGTATCACTGATGGCATAAATGATAAAGGAGGTGATCTAGTAGGAGGGTGGAGGCGTGAGGAAAGCACTGCCCTTCCCATCCCCAGGCCCAGCACTAGGACATGGACAGGATGGAAAAAATGAGCAGTCTTCCCTGGGGTCCAGTATCCTTGGGAAAATGTGAGGAGAGTGAGAGCATTCAGTGGTGAAGCTGAGGACTTGGTGTGGTTTGCTTATAACAGAAGAGGGCTCCAGAGCACAGAGGACTGAGGCAGCAGGGAGGGCAGCATTGGTTCAAACCAGAAAAAAAAAGGGAGTGGAGACAGGTCACAAGTGAAAGCTAGAGAGAGCACAGATAAGCGAGGGGTTTGTACTTAGGGGAGTTAGGATCCATGCCAAGGATTAGGGGTATTCTCAGATTTATTAAGCTCAAAAGTCAAGCCAGTACCTGTGGAAAGCTTTTAAATTGTGCATAAACGGGGCTTGGGGAGTTGTAGCTCAGTAGTAGAGCACTTGCCTACCATGTGCAAAGCCCTGTTTTTGACCCCCAGCAACACATGCACACACACACACACACACACACACACACACACACACACACACACACACACACACATTTATTTCTATAAATATACATAAACATATAAGCATATATACATGTATACATGGCATAAAAAAGCAGTGTGCCTGCATTATTTTGGTCATACAACCTGAGGCTGCCATTCTTAGGCACATTAATGCATGAAATTACTGATCTAGACTAGAGTATCAAATTCCAGCAGTGACTGGAGAAAAAGAGGAGCATTTTTCAACTTTCCAGATCGCACACAGGGTAAATTCCACTCTGATTAGTATTTAATATAAAATGTAAGGATTAAAGCAGATAATGGAGTTATAGCTTAATAGTCAAGACACAAATTAAGTACAAGCTTCACACAGCTCCTCCCAACTGACAACGGTTCTGGGTCAATGGGGAGACTGAAGTAAATGGACTTTGCTACTCATCCTCTAGTCAGCAACCTGTGGTCTCACTCAGAGTTCCACTTAGAACATTGGTGAAACACTGTTTGTTCCTTAGAAAAAATCAGCACTTTCTGTAGGAAAGCTTAGCTCAAAGTGGTGGGAGAGGGCTGGGATGTGACTCAGCGGTAGGGCGTTCGCCTAGCACGCGCGCTACCTGGGTTCGATCCTCAGCACCACGTAAAATTAGTACATGCACTGTGTACAACTAAAGCAAATAAATGTTTAAAAAAAAAAAAAAGTGGTGGGAGAAATGCAGAAAGACTCCAGCTCAAGAATCTTCAATGGCTCCTACTTACCCATAGGATAGAGCCCCTGATGTGAAAATGGGCCATGATCCATCAGTCATGTTTTCCACCTGCTGTCTGTGCCAATTCAGGTCACAGACTATTCCTAAATCACAGGTTTGGTTTTTTGTTTTGTTTTGGGTTTATTTTTTTATGTTACTGCCACTGCTTATGCTGCTCTCTTCACCTAGAATGTCTGCCTATCCCCAGTGTTTGGAGTTAAACCCTCTGAACCCAGGACCTTGAGCATATTAAGCACATGCCTTACAACTGAGCTACATCCCCTACCCTCAGCACATTTTTTTAGCACATCTTTTTTTTTTTTTTAATCAGCCTCAAGGTCATTTTACTTCCTCCGAACTTTATGAAATTTGTTACATATTTTCATAATGTTGCATTATGAAAATATTCAAACATATAAAGGAATTGGAAAAAACTATATACACATGGTCTTTCAAATCCACAGGTTCTGTTTCCATGGATTTCATCATCCACTTGTTGAAAATATGTGGAAAACACTGCATCTGTAATGAACATGTGCAGATTTTTTGGTCATTATTCCTTGCACAATCCAGTGTAACAACTATTTACATAGTATTTTTGTTGTATTTTAAGTAATCTAGAGATGACTTAAAAGTTTACAGGAGGATGTGAAAACACTGTGCCATTTTATATAAGCAACTTGAGCATCTGCAGATTTTTTATCCTCAAGTGGTCCTGGGACCAATCTCCCAGGGACATTAGAGATGACTATACTGAATATCCATCCATATGTCTACTACCTAGATTTTACAATTACCATTTTGCTCCATTTACTTTCTTTATTCCATATCTATCTATCTATCCATTCATCAATCTATTACAGGGTTTTTGTCTTTTGCAATACTAGGGATTGAACCCAGGTGTGCTCTACCATTGAGCTACATTCCCAGCCCTTTATTTTTTATTTTGAGACAGGGTCTTATTAAATCACTCAGTCTGGCTTCAAACTTGCAATTTTCCTCCCTCAGCATCTGTAGTTGGGATGAGAGCATGTTCCACTGCACTCAATTGGAAACTGTTTCTTACTCAACTCTATCCTACCCCACCCCCGCAACATCTAACAATGATGATACTGATAGTGAATAACAAACACCATCAAAATAATCATGGCTGGGACTGGGGTAGTGGCTCAGTGGTAGAGTGCTCGCCTAGCACGTGCGCAGCCTGGGTTCGATCCTCAGCATCATGTAAAAACACATTGTATACAACTAAAGCAAAATAAATAAATACTTTTTAAAAATCCTTAATACTTTAAAAAAATAATAATCATGGCTAATACACACAAGGCATTTCTTCTGTTCCAGGCATTGCTCCAAATACTTCATGTACTTCATTTAATTCTTATAAACATTCTCAGAGATAGGTACTATCTATGAAAAACATACCTGGCCCAGGGTGCATAGCTAATTCGTTTTTTGTTTTTTGAGGAGATATCAGGGACTGAATCCAGGTGTGCTTAACCTCTGAGCCACATTGCAAGCTCTTTTTATATTTTCAGACAGGTCTTGCTAAATTGCTTAGGGTTTCACTAAACTGCTAAAAGCTGGCTTTGAATTTACAATCCTCCTGCCTTAGCCTCCAGCTGATGGGATTACAGGTATACACCACCACGCCCAGCAGTTAGTTCTTTAGATGGTGGAAAGAGAATTTAAGCCCAGCTCTTAAGTCCGGGGTACATGCTTTTAACCACCACTCACATTGCCTCCTATTATCAAGGCCTTACCACAGAGGCCAACTAATATTTAAAGAACAGAGTTGACTGCTTTGGACCATCCCTATCATGGTTCGCGGTTTTTTTTTTTTTTTTTTTTTTTTTTGGTAGTGGGGATTGAACTCAGGGGCACTCGACCACTGGGCCACATCCCCAGCCCTTTTTTGTATTTTATTAGAGACAGGGTCTCACTGAGTTGCTAAGTGCCTTGCCATTGCTGAGGCTGGCTTTGAACTCGCGATCCTCCTGCCTCAGCCTCCCAAAGTGCTGGGATTACAGGCGTGCGCCACCGCACCCGGCTGTTCGCGTTTTTTGAATGAGTGTTTCCTTCAAAAAATTTCCCTATTACGGGCTAGGGCTGGGGCTCAGTGGTAGCACACTTGCCTGTCATGTGTGAGGCACTGGGTTCGATTCTCAGCACCACATATTAAATAAATAAAGGTCTATCAAAAACTGAAAAACAAGCCGGGTGCGGTGGCGCACGCCTGTAATCCCAGCACTTTGGGAGGCTGAGGCAGGAGGATCGCGAGTTCAAAGCCAGCCTCAGCAATGGCGAGGCACTTAGCAGCTCAGTGAGACCCTGTCTCTAAATAAAATACAAAAAAGGGCTGGGGATGTGGCCCAGTGGTCGAGTGCCCCTGAGTTCAATCCCTGGTACCACAAAAAAAAAAAAAAAAAAAAAAAAAACTGAAAAACATTAAAATCTTTTTTCCTATTAAATTTGTGGTGGGTCCAAAGCCTCCATGATGAGGAAGAAGGGAGCTGGCTTCTCCATCAAACCCGTCACTGGGTCAATGCTGAAACCATCTCATGACTCTCATCCCACAGCTGCCTGCATCTACTGTGTGGCTGCCCTATATCTCTGGGGCTGGTGTGGGAGGCAGGAGAAGGAGGGTGAGGGAGAGTTGTAAGGCCTGAGAAGTCACAAGGACAATTTGGCTGCCAGCCACTTGGACACTAAGTTCAGAGGGAAGCCTATGAGGAAACCAGAGGGACAATGGACCATTATTTTTGGATGTAGGAGGTTGGTCAGGATGATACTGAATGACCCTCCATGCCTCTCACCAATTTGAGTTCTCCTGGAGTTCTGGTTGAAGAAACAATTTACAGCTTGAATGGTTCACATCCTTATGTCTGGAGACTGGAGGCAATCTGAGGGTTGGTTATAGCTATAAGGACTGATAATCAGTGACTGAGTTTGAGGGTCACCCTCTTCTCCAATCCCTACAAAACACCACCGCCAGATTAGTGCATGACTCCCCTCTTCTGAACCTCTCCAAGAACAGTCCATGCATCAGATTAAATACAGGTTCAGCTTCTCCATTCCAAGGCCTACACCTAACTTACTTTCTTCTTTTTTTTTTTTTTTTTTTTTTGGTACTGAGGATTGAACCCAGGGGTACTTAACCTCAGAGCCACATCCCCAGCCCTTTTTATATTTTATTTAGAAACAGGGTCTCGCTGAGTTGCTAAGTGCCTTGCTTAGTTGCTGAGGCTGGCTTTGAACATAGGCTCGTCCACCTCAGCCTCTAGAGCTGCTGGGATTATAGGCATGCAACATCGTGCCCGGCCTAAACCTAACTTTCTAAGCCAGCACAACTTGGTTGAACAGCAATTACAAATATATTAATATAATTTACGTACACAGAACTCTGTGATCAGACTGGGGAACTGTCAGATTAAACCAAGATTTCTTTACGTAGAACTTCCCAGAGCCCCACTATTGTGAGTGATGTATCTGGGAGAATGCAGTATGGTTCCAGATTTTTCAAAAAGGATCTTGAGAGTCGGGCGTGGTGGTGTACGCCTGTAATCCCAGCACTTGAGGCTGGAGGATCATGAGTTCAAAGCCAGCCTCAGCAATGGCGAGGCACTTAGCAACTCAGTGAGACCCTGTCTCTAATAAAATACAAAAAAGGGTTGGGGATGTGGCCCAGTGGTCAAGTGTCCCTGAGTTCAATCCCAGGTACAAAAAAAAAAAAAAGGATCTTGAGAGGCTAGCATTCCATAGAAAGTATGCTATCTTTAATATAATTCCCAACATAGTCGCCCATGAAATTTGACCAGGTCTGTGATGACAACCATGAAAATACTGTTCAGATCTGCTGTGGGCAGGTAGTGGGCCCCTGCTCCAGCTGCCCCTCTGAACCCACTGAAGCCACACGAGCCGCCCCAAGCTGATGATTAATTATTCCAGAGATGCTCATTCCCATATAATCTGGAGTTTTTTGTTTTGTTTTGTTTTGTTTTGTTTTGGTACCGGGGATTGAACTCAGGGGCACTCGACCACTGGGCCACATCCCCAGCCCTTTTTTGTATTTTATTAGAGACAGGGTCTCACTGAGTTGCTAAGTGCCTCGCCATTGCTGAGGCTGGCTTTGAACTCGTGATCCTCCTGCCTCAGCCTCCCAAGTGCTGGGATTACAGGCGTGCGCCACCACGCCCGGCTGGAGTTTTTTAATAGGCAGCTTTGGTTTGAAAATGTCCCAGTGTTCAAGTACACTTTTCTTGAAAGTATATTATATAGTAGTCTATATATTTTGTACTGCCATTTAAGACTCTTCCTACTATTTCTTTCTCCAGTCCTGGATCACCATCCGAAGTTTCTCCCTCCTTCCCTTTGCAAGTATATCCCTCCATACATCTCTTGCGCATCTAATTTCGTGTTGGTGTCTGCTGCTCAGAGGACCTGCAGTAGTCCATGTATCCGGGTGTATTTATAAAGTCTTTCCAGATCCAGCTCCTCCTAGGGCCTCTCATCACCTTTATGGCATTTGTATAAACTCTTGAGGGTGTTATCTTCATCTTCTCTCACTCTGCTCAAGTGCTGAGATCTACGCCTTATTCACAGCTGTCAAGTTGTGTGGGGGAACACAATGGCCATTTGCAGAAGGAAAGGGGAATCTCAGAGAAGGGGGACAGAGGAGCCAATAAGGAGAAGCAGGCCAAGCTAGCCAATGACTCAGGGATATGTAAACACAGTTGGCCCTTTGAATCTGACAGTCCTGCATCCATGGATTCAGGTGACCACAGAAAATATTCAAAAAGAAAATTGTACCTGACTGAATATGGACAGATTTTTTTTCTTGTTGCTCCCTAAACAATGTAGTACAACAGCTATTTACACAGTATTTATATTGTATTGGGTATTATGTAATATATATTAGGTATTATGTTACATAATACCTAATACACTTATATTATATTGTAAGTAATCTAGAGATCATTTAAGGAATATGAAAGGATGTGCAGAGTTTATATGCAAGTACTATACCATGTATATAAAGGACTTGAATATCTGCAGATTTTGCTATAGGGAGCTGTCTTGGAACCAAGCCCCCAGATACTGAGGGACTACTATATACAAAATAGATAATATAAAATTTATGTAAAATATATTTTATATGTATATATCAAGTATTTAACATACACATGTATGAAAGAACCATATTTGAGACATATCTGCTTGATACTGGACCGGGAAGACTACAGAGGTGCTCCAGGACCCTTTGCAGAGGTAGGTCTATTTAAACAGTCAAATACAACCTAGAAGGGTTGTTTTAGAAGTGAAAGCCTCACCTCAACACAGCTAGGAAAAAATGGCAGGAAACCAAAGGAAGGAAATTACAAAGGCTGGTAACAGAAATGTGTCAATGAAGGGACACAATTAGGACATCCAGAACCTGGGCTGTCTTGCCTAGCTCAGAGTTTGCATTTTTGTTTGGTTCAGGGTGTCAGGCCACCTTAGTTTTAGGGTTTCCCTACTGAGTCAACAGTGGTGGCCCCCAAAGTAATCTATCATGTGGGTCTTTCCAGGATGAAGCTATTGAAATTCCTGTTTTCTGTGTTCCAGGATGTGTTTTGGCCTCTGGTGAGGCTCAGGGAAAGGCTTCAATCTGTCCCAGTAGCCCAACATGGCTCTTTTTTTTTTTAAAATAACATTTATTTATTTGCTTTAGTTGTACACAATGTGTTTATTTTTATGTGATGCTGAGGATCGGAGGATCAAACCCGGGCCGCGCACGTGCTAGGCAAGCGCTCTACCGCTGAGCCACAATTCCAGCCCCCAACATGGCTCTTTGATGGGAAGTTTATTCCCATAGTCTCATTACTCCTCAAAACCACAGCTCCAGGAAATGTAGACAAGTGGGGCTATCGGTGTAGCTCAGAGGCCCTAGGTACAATCCCTAGAGTGCGACCCGCCCCTCCCCACCAACATACACACAAAAGGAGAAAAGCCACAGCTGGAAGAAATGCCTAAAGCCCTGCTGGGGGCACAGTCTACCACTAAGGGGCTCTCTGCTCTCTGGGTAGGCAAACATGTTCCTGTGTAGCCAGGTCTCCCCACCCCACTCCACTCCCACCTCCCCACAAAAGGTTAACGACCTTCTGTTCCAAGAGAACCAGTTCTTGCTTCTCTTCATTTAAGGCCTGTATGCTACAGGAAAGTTCTACGTGTATGTATAAGTATATAGATGTGGGCTTTTATTGTTGTTTTTGCTTGTTTTCTGTGGGGAAGGTTGGGAATAGTTGGTGCCTGTGGAGTCAGGGCTGCTGCCACAGCTCCCTACAAATAGAAATCCACCAAGCTCATGAAGTTCCCATGTGGAGACTAAAGTGTACCAGGGATACCTCCCTCCCCACATTCAAAACAGCATCAGTTTTCTCTGAGACAATTTTATGAGACAAGCTACAAAGACACACCTTTGAATGAATCACTGCTCTCTGCAATGCCAAGAACTTGTAGTTTAATTCAGAATGACTAGGTCTATCTGGTTTGACTGAATCACAAAGTATATTACAAGAAATTCAGTTTATTATCTTCAGGAATCTAGGGGAACTATGCTAACAAGTTGCTCTCTTCAGTAGTTGTCTTAACGTGGTGCTGAGGATCGAACCCGGGTCGAGAAAGCGCTCTGTTTTAATGAACTGTTTTAATGAACAGATGAAAATATTTTTAAATTTAGTCCATCTGTTGTTTATGTAGAAAAGGTTACTTGTCAGGTGTTTCAGGTTAGTTTCTGAAATGCTTACTTTTGTTTACATCACAGTATTTTAGTTTTATTTATTTATGTATTTTGGTAGCAGGGATTGAAATGAAGGGCTAATCGCTGAGCCAGATCCCCAGCCCTTTTCTTCACTTTTTTTTTTTTTTTTTTTTTTTTTTTTTTTGTGGTACCGGGGATTGAACTCAGGGGCACTCGACCATTGGGCCACATCCCCAGACCTTTTTTGTATTTTTTATTAGAGACAGGGTCTCACTGAGTTGCTAAGTGCCTCGCCATTGCTGAGGCTGGCTTTGAACTCACGATCCTCCTGCCTCAGCCTCCCAAGTGCTGGGATTACAGGTGTGCGCCACCGCGCCCGGCCTTTTCTTCATTTTTTGAGACAGGTTCTCAATAAGTTGCTTAGGGCCTCACTAAGTTGCTGGGGCTGGCTTTGAATTTGTGATCCTCCCGCCTTAAGCCTCCTGAGCCACTGGAACTATAGGCATGTGCCACCATGCCTGGCTCCACAGTATTTTAGTTTCACAACTCCTGTGTTTATAAGTGGTATAAACTCTTCAACTTATTATCATTCTCTGTAAATAAATAAAGTCCTTAATGCTTCAATGGCTCTGTTAGCATGACATCAAGAATCATCTGGGGCTGGGGATGCACAGCATCCCTGGGTTCAATCCCCAGTACTGCAAAGAAAAAAAATGGATGGGATGTTAGGGCAAGAAGTAGCAGAAAGATGGGTTACTTGTCAAGACTAGGCAAAAGAGGTCAGCTAAGGCCAGGTTGGAATCTACTGAAGAATGTGCCTGCTCAAGTTCTACCTTTTGCATAAAATTACAAGCATGAAATTGACATATGTACCCAGCTGTGTCTCAGCGTATATACCTAGCCATGTCAAGGTCTGTGTGCCCAGTCATCAAAAGACACATGGGCAGGCTGTCCTCAGTTCAGGGACCCATTGCATACACAGTATCATATTTAGGGCCCAGGTGACCAACTAGGGGAGGTAATTCTAAATGAGGTAAAAAAATAAATGTGGTCTCTGTTACTCCATCTTCATTACAGACATAGGTCTAAATTTGTGATTTTTAAAAATTTATTTATTTTTAATTTATTTTTTTAAAATTCTAATTTGTTATACATATTTGCAGAGTACATTTCATTTCATATTACATATAAAAAGCACAATTTTTCAAGTTGGTTTTTTTTTTTTTTTTTTTTTTTGGTACCAGGGATTGAACTCAGGGGCACTTGACCACTGGGCCACATCCCCAGCCTTTTTTTCTTGTATTTATTAGAGACAGGGTCTCACTGAGTTGCTAAGTGCCTCGCCATTGCTGAGGCTGGCTTTGAACTCGCAATCCTCCTGCCTCAGCCTCTCAAGTGCTGGGATTACAGGGGTGCGCCACCGCGCCCGGCCAAGTTGCTGGATTTATATAAAGTATTTTTACAAAAATTGTGTCTTCATACATGTATTTAGGATGATCATGGATAACTCAGTCTGCTATTATTCCTATCCCCTTGTCCCCTCCCCCTCTCCCCTCTTTGTTCTAAGAGTTCTTTCATTCCTCTCATCCCCACTCCCTTGCCTTTATAAGTTAGTATCTTCATATCAAAGAGATCATTTGACCTTTGGATTTTGGGGATTGGCTAACTTCACTTAGCATTATTTTCTCCAACTCCATCCATTTACCTGCAAATGCCATGATTTTATTATTTTTTAGTGCTGAGTAGTGTTCCACAAAGCATATGTACTGATCCATTTAATACCAGGTAAAGCCAAGTAAGAATGCACAGAAAGACTGCATTTCAGCCGGGCGCGGTGGCACACGCCTGTAATCCCAGCACTTTGGGAGGCTGAGGCAGGAGGATCGCGAGTTCAAAGCCAGCCTCAGCAACGGCGAGGCACTTAGCAACTCAGTGAGACCCTGTCTCTAAATAAAATACAAAAAAGGTCTGGGGATGTGACCCAGTGGTCGAGTGCCCCTGAGTTCAATCCCGGGTACCACAAAAAAAAAAAAAAAAAATACAAAAAAAGGGCTGGGGATGTGGCCCAGTGGTCAACTGCCCCTGAGTTCAATCCCTGGTACCAAAAAAAAAAAAAAAAAAAAAAAGACTGCATTTGAAATCCAACAGTCTCAGAGTGAGGCCCAGCCTTGTGAAAAATACTTCAGAAAGAAGGAACAAGACCGCGAAGTGAGACACACTGAGCAAAACCCCAGAGGGGCCAAGGTCTCGCATCTGCTAGACCATTCAGGAGGAGTGGACATCTACAGAAAGCAAAGATTCCCTACCACAGGAAGAATTTTTCTTTGACCTTTAGGTGCTTTGTAAACTAATTTATTTACTTGCAGTGCTGGGGATCAAATCCAGAGCTTCCTACATGATAGGCAAGAGCTCCACCATTGAGTTACACCCCTGACCCTTAGATGCCCCCTACAACAGGGGATTGAACCCAAGGGCATTATACCATTGAGCTACATCTCCAACCCTTTTTCAATTTTTAAAAAATATTTATTTGCTTTTTGGTTGTACACTGCAAGAGCCCTGTTTGGGGAGATAGCTAAGATTGTGGTTGACTATGGGCCATAGACATTTTTGGGCATTTCCGCCTTCCGTAGTCTCACGGGATCTCGCGGGACTTGGTCGAGGATCTCGAGAGATTTGAACGGTGACTCAGCAGATTGAGCTAGCGCCATTGCTGCTCGGGCGCATGGGAAGAGACCAGAGAGAGAAAAGACAGGGTTATCGCTATTGTATAGATATATTGTAGTTTCTTGTAAGAGTAGGTGCCTTGGTTTCTTGTGAGAGTGTGTATGTGGTGTTAGAAATTACAAGAGACAGAGACAGAAAGATTAAAGAATATTTTCGTCTCCATCCTGTCTCTGAACTCCTTCCCGCGGCACTGCCGTTCCAGGCTGCAATCCCTTTCCGGTGACAACAGTACACAATGCGTTTATTTCTATGTGGTGTTGAGGATCAAACCTAGGCCACACAACGCACGAGGCGAGCGCTCCACCGCTGAGCCACAACCCCAGCCCCCTTTTTAAATTTTTTATTTTGAGATAGAGTCTTGCTAAATTGCCCAGGCTGGCCTTGAATTTATGATCCTTCTGCCTCAGCCTTCCTGGTTTCTGGGACTATAGAGTGCACCACCACACCCCGCGTCAAAATAGCTTTATAATTAAGCAAATTGCAGTAAAAACCCAGGTCAGTTGCTTCTTTCTTCCTGAAGAAGTTAGCAGGATAACTATATTCCAAGGGCCTCTGTGGCTAAATCAAGTTCTGAGTTCAGAATTTTATTTTCCTTTCAAAAAGAAGAACAGCCGGGCGCGGTGGCGCACGCCTGTAATCCCAGCACTTTGGGAGGCTGAGGCAGGAGGATCGCGAGTTCAAAGCCAGCCTCAGCAATGGCGAGGCACTTAGCAACTCAGTGAGACCCTGTCTCTAATAAAAACACAAAAACGGGCTGGGGATGTGGCCCAGTGGTCAAGTGCCCCTGAGTTCAATCCCTGGTACCACAAAAAAAAAAAAAAAAAAAAAAGAAGAACATTGCTGGACAGAGTGGTGCATGCCTGTAATCCCAGCAACTCAGGAGGGTCCCAAGTTGAAGACTAGTTTCAGCAACCTAAGCAACTTGACAAGACTGTCTCAAAATAAAAAGCACTGTGGATATGGCTTACTGGTAAGTGCCCACATGCCCCTGGGTTTAAAAAAAAAAGGAAGGATACAAGTTCCTAGGGATGGGTGTGGTGGTGCATGTCTGTAATCCCAGTAACTCAGGAGGTTGAGGCGATAGGATGGTAAATTTGAGGCCGGCCTGGGCCTCAAAATAAAAAGGACTGAGGATGCAGCTCAGCAGTAGAGCACCTCAGTACAAAAAAAAAAAAAAAAAAAAAAAAAAAAAAAAAAGGAAAGAAAGAAAGAAAAATTATTTCACAAGCTGAAGGCTGACATTCTGATGTTTAATTTGAAACAGGTACTTAGAGATAATGGTATTTGTGAATTCTTTACCTTTTTTTTTTTTTTTTTTTTTTTTTTTTGTACTAGGGATTGAACTCAGGAGCACTCGACCACTGGGCCACATTCCCAGCCCTTTTTTGTATTTCATTAGAGACAGGGTCTCACTGAGTTGCTAAGTGCCTCGCCATTGCTGAGGCTGGCTTTGAACTAGCAATCCTGCCTCAGCCTCCCAAGTGCTGGGATTACAGGTGTGCACCACCACACCCAGCTGATTCTTTACCTTTTGTTCCAAACAAGGAAACCAAATAAATATTAAGTATGATAAAGACAGAGGAAAACAAACAAACAAGAGTTCAGGATAGTGTGGAACTGGAAAGCAGCTAAGAATATTGGAAAACACAGTGACCTGTTAATGAAGTGGAACCTGGTCTTGCAAGGTACAGGAGACCAATGAGAAGCAGTTTTAGTAATAAAAAGGCCTAAACATTATCTGATGCCACTTAACCACACCAAAATTAAATGGCTTAAAAAGACAATGTAAGATGACTGTGATGCTGAGCATCAACTAGAAGGTTCTCTTGAACCCCATTAGGCTTACTCCTGAGGCTACATCAGGACTAGGCTTGTCTGGGCCTCTCTCCCCTCACACAATGTTTCATCCCAGCTCCAAGAGGGTGAAAATGAAAGCAAGACCTCTTGATGTTATGAGTCACATAAGATAGCTTCTGCCAAATTTTCTTAGAGCAAACCACAGGGATAGCCCATCTGATGGATGAAGAAATGGTCTTGTCTTCTGGATAGAGGGAGTGGTTTGAGACCAGCCTGATGTTTAATTTGCTGTAATCCCAGCAACTTGAGAGGCTGAGGCAGAAGGATCATATATTTGAGGCTAGCTTGGGCAATTTAGTGAAACTTTGTCTCAAAATAAAAAGGACTGTGTTTTAGTCAGCTTTCTTGTTGTTGTGACTAAAAGATCTGACCAGAACAATTGTAGAGGAAGGAAAGTTTATTCGAGGGCTCACGGTTTCAGAGGTCTTAATCCACAGAAGGCTGGGTCCATTCCTTGGGGCTCGAGGTGAGGCAGAACATCATGGCAGAGAGTGTGGCAGAGGAAAGCAGCTCATATGATGATTAGGGATAGACAAACAGAAAAGACTCCACTGGCCCAATAATATATACCCCAAAGTCATACCCCCAATGCCCCACCTCCTCCAGCCATACCTCACCTGCCTTCAGTTACCACTCAGTTCATCCCATCAGGTGATTATTTCACTGATTGATTTAAGGCTCTTGTAACCAAATCATTTATTCTCTGTACCTTCTTGCATTGTCTCACACATGAGCTTCTGAGGGACACCTCACATCCAAACCATAACAGACTGGGAATGTAGCAGAGGAAGGATGAAGCTGTGAAAATGGAAGCTCATCCCCCAGGGATGCCACAAGCCAGATGCTTGACACGCTCAGGACCTCCTGGCTCACAGTGTAGGACTGTCCTCACAATGGAAGGTTAAAGGCTGGAGCCTCATGTCACCACTGTGGGAGGGTTAATGAATCTCCTCCCTAGCTCTGGACAAAAAGAACAAATCATCTCATCAAGTCAAGGTCTCTCTGCTCTCAGGGATATATCCAAATGTTTTTCTTCCAAGTGTTCTTAGCAGTCGTTTTGCTGGATTCAGAATACTAATTGCTCTGTGAATTGGTACATTATTTTCTCCTGAATATTGTGATAGAATAGCATCAGTTACTCTAGTTCTGGCCACCAAAAAAACAAGGGTTCAAGATGGAATGGGAGAAGGAAAAAACAATCTCTATTTGCAGACAATATGATTGTGTATAATTATGAAAAAAATCCTAAAGGATCTACAAAAGAACTAAAACTAGCATACAATAATTTGGCAACATCATGGGATAAAAGATTAGGATCCAGAAATCATATGTATTTTTAATTTTTTGGTACTGGGGATTGAATTCCAGGGGCACACTTATCACTGAGCGACATCCCTAGCCCTTTAATTTTTTATTTTGAGACAGTTGCTTAGGGTCTCACTAAACTGTTGAAGGTGGCCTCAAACTTGCAATCCTCCTGCCTCAGCCTCCCAGGTTGCTGAAATTGCAGATGTGTGCCACAGTGCCTGGCTCAAATGTATTTTTTAAATTTATTTATTTTAGTTGTACACAATGCACTTACTTTTACATGGTGCTGAGGATCGAACCTGGGCCGTGCACCTAGTGCTAGGCACACACTCTACTGCTGAGCCACAATCCCAGCCCCTCAAATGTATTTTTATACACTAAAATTGTACAATTCAGAACCAAAATTAAGAGATGGGAGAATGAAAAACTAAGCAAGATACTTGCAGTAATCATTTGTACAATTTAAGAGTACTTTCACAACTGCCTAAGAGGAAGAACGAAATTAGAGGAAGTTTTGAGAAAACCTGCATTCTCACTCCACACATTTCTGAAATGCTGTAGGGGGTCAGTGTGTTGAAAGGCACTTCAGGTGAATCTTATCACCTCCTGATGAAGAACCAATCTGGCTGGGTGCTTCAGCATCACCTGAGAACCCATAAGAAATGAAAAATTTCTCCCACTCTTGAATCAAACTGTTGAGAGAGGGTCTTACATATGTTCTAACAAGCCAGGTAATTTTGATGCTCATGTTATACTTGTTCAAAACAGTAACTTCATAGTTCATTCTGTGAGTGACAAAGGTACATGGGCCAGTAGAGTTTTGTAGCACCCTCTGCTGGTGCCCACCTGCAAAGGCTGACCTCTAAATCAAAAACAAGTTTCTCTTATGATTCCCCCCCCCCCCCCCACACACACACACCACCACCACCACCAGGGACTGAACTCAGGGGCACTCAACCACCATTGAGCCACATCCCCAACCCTTTTTTTTGTATTTTATTTAGAGACAGGATCTCGCTGAGTTGCTTAGTGCCCTGCTGTTGCTGAGGCTGGCTTTAAACTCGCAATCCTCCTGCCTCAGCCTCCAGAGCTGCTGGGATTACAGGTGTGGGCTACTGCACTCAGCCTAAGAAATATTTTTGAGAAGTTAAAAACCTGCTTCCTGTTACACTGCTGCCCCTTTTCACTGCAGAGTTACTCAGTTAATGTTGCATTTTCTTTCAGCTCTGCTGTAGCTGCTATTTCCTTGTGCATCCTTAACTTTCAGGCTTCTAACAAAGGACCCAGAAAGCCTGAAGGTCCAGTCATGGATAACAGGCTCCAGGACCAGGCGTTACCCTACCCAGAAGCAGCTGGGTAGGAGAGGCCTTCTCTGCCTCAGCCAAAGTGTAGTGTCACTTTGGGTTACAATGAGATGTGGGATAAGGATGTGAGTCACTCCCCTTCACAAATCCTCTAATGGATTCCCATGGAACTTAAAGCAAAATTTAGTCTTTACCAGTCTTCAAGGCCTGTATGATTGCAGCCCTAGCTACTTCTCTAAGTTCATTTCCAACCACTCTTCCCATTTTGTGCTCTTAACTGTAGAACATGCCCAATGCCCATAGGAGCCATATCATGCCATTTGTTTTTGCAGAGCTTTACTACAAAGTTGAACAGCAAGGAAGATGGTGCAAATGCTCAAATCTGCCTCCTCAATCAGCAGGCAGAAAGAGAATTTACAGGAATGGGGAGGGAAGCTGCTTGTTCACTGGTTGTCAAGGGGGGAGTTTTGGGGGTTTTTTGCACAGATGTAGATGGCCATCATGTCTCTTTGCAATTCACATATTTCTTTTTGGGGCTGGTGAGGGGATAACATATTTTACGCCAGAGATTTTGAGTTTGTGATTGCAGGAGCCCTGTTTGGGGAGATGGCTTAAATTGCGGTTGACTATGGGCCATAAGGATTTGGGCATTGTCGCCTTCCCTAGTCTCACGGGACTTGGCCCGGGATCTCGCGGGACTTGGCCGAGATTGCTGATCGGGTCAGCGCCATTTTGGTGGTGTGTGTGGCGCGTGTTAGTCGTTGTTAGAGCCAGAGAGAAAAGTTATCAGAATAAAAAGCTGTTTGTCTCCAGTTTGCCTCTGAACTTCTTCCCGCGGCTTCGTTGCTCCAAGCGGCCATCGCTTCAGGCGGCAACATGTGATATTAAAAATCAAGCCGGGCGCGGTGGCGCAAGCCTGTAATCCCAGCACTTTGGGAGGCCGAGGCAGGAGGATCGCGAGTTCAAAGCCAGCCTCAGCAATGGGGAATGGGGAGGCACTTAGCAACTCAGTGAGACCCTGTCTCTAAACAAAATACAAAAAAGGTCTGGGGATGTGACCCAGTGGTCGAGTGCCCCTGAGTTCAATCCCCGGTACCACAAAAAAAAAAAAAAAAAAAAAAAAAAAAAAAAATCACCAACTAGGCAGAGCTGGCTTCTCTGCACACGTCCATTCTTGAGAAGTTGTTTTCAAACCACCCTTTTAGAGGCACTTCCTGAAAAAAACTTAAGCATTTTGTTATTTAAGGAATTTATGTTCAGGTGTATCCAGGCCTTAGCCAGTTTCAGCTGCTCCAGAGTCTAGCATACTTGCTCTCTCTAAACCCACATCTACCTGACACCACTTCAGGCCTCTGCTTGAAAGTCACCTCCGTAGCAGGCCTTCCTTTTGTGTTAAACCAGGTGGCAGGTGCTCCCTCTTAACTTTCTATCCTTTTACCTACTTCTACTTAAGCATTTATGTTTTGGTCACAGCATTAGTGACTACCAAAAAGGTCAACACTCACCAGGCAGAGACTACCAGGGCACACCTTAGTAAGACAAAGATAATTTTTAAATTACACTTCTTGCAGCAAAAGCAAGAGGGGGAAACCTCAATAACTGAAAGCATCAGGAGGTGCTAGCATAGATTTGGGTTTGTGAGGTGATCTTAAGGAGGATTCAAAGAAAGCAAGGCAAAGGGGTATTATCCTGATTTGGGTGATTTCACAAAGCTAGGGCCATTAAGTATCTTAATTTTCATGAAGGAACAAAATAATAGTTATTCATATTAATGGGGGGGGGACATTTGGTTATTTTTTTATTGCTTGGTGTCTATTGCTGTTGAAGAACGTGCATGAGTGAAGATGACCCATCACAGTCATGCTGAGCGCTCCGCTGATATTGATAATCTATAAACTTGCTTATGTCCATCCAGTAGGAGAATGACACCACCTAGGTCAGTTACTAGTTGATAGGGGTCAGGTATGCCTTTTTTTTTTTTTTTTTTTTTTTTTGATGCTATGTCTGTGATCTCTTTGTGTGGTACCATTTTAATGATTATAACAGGAATCATCATCATCATTATTTATTTTTCTCCTCTTTTACATATAATATTAAATGAAATTTATCAAGTCCTTTCATTTTTACCATCTACTAAATATTTTTCAACTCTATCTTGTTGCCCACTTTGGCATCTGCTAAGATTTATTCCTTTCTCTACTGACTTACTAGGGTGGCTCCCAGAAATATACAATCTAATGTGAAATCTTTACAACAAATAGGCATTGATTCTTGTTGTTGGGTAACTTAGCAATGATTTTATTTTCTTTCTGTTTTTACTTAGATTTGTTTTACTTATATGAATTTAGTACTAAGGATGCTTTTTTTTTTTGTGGTACCGGGGATTGAACTCAGGGTCACTTGACCACTGGGTCACATCCCCAACCCTTTTTTTTGTATTTTATTTAGAGACAGGGTCTCACTGAGTTGCTAAGTGCCTTGCCATTGCTGAGGCTGGCTTTGAACTCGCGATCCTCCTGCCTCAGCCTCCCAAAGTGCTGGGATTACAGGCGTGCGCCACCGCGCCCAGCCGGTTTTTTTTTTTTTTTTTTTTTAAACAGTACTAGGGACTGAACACAGGGGCACTCTACAACTGAACCACATCTCTAGCCCCCCTATTTAAATTATTATTTATTTATTTATTTATTTATTTATTTATTTATTGGGTAGTTGTAGATGGACAAAATGCCTTTGTTTATTTTTGTATGTGGTGCTGAGGATAGAACCCAATGCCTCACGCATGCTAGGCAAGTGCTCTGCCACTGAGCTACAGCCCTAGCCCATCTCTAGCCATTTTTATTTTTATTTTGAGATAGGATCTCACTGACTTGCTGAAGCTGGCCTCAAATTTGCAATAATGTTGCTTCAGCCTCCTGAGTCACTGGCATTACAGTTGTGAGCCACCCTACCTTGATCTTTCTCATACTTTTTTTTTTTTTTTTTGGTCTAGAAATTAATATTTCTGAAAGCAGGGACCTGGTTTTGTTTACCACTAAAGCACCAATGCTTACACCAGTGCCAACATAAACAGGCACTTAATAAATGTTGAATAAATATTGCTTTGAAACATCTTCCATCTCTCAGGTCCTACACATCTACACTAGAGCCTTTCGTTCAGAACAGGTAAATTTGGGTCCTTGTCTCTTAAGATGATGGCAGGGCCAATAATAGCTGCCAGACAATATTAATATTGCCCTTCATAGAACTTTATTTTTTATTTATTTTGTGGTGGAGGAGGGTACCGGGAATTAAATCCAGGTGTGCTTAACCACTGAGCCACAATCACAGCCCTTTTTATTTTTTGAGACAGGGTCTCACTAAGTTGCTGAGGCTGGCTTTGAACTCATAATCCTCCCGCCTCAGCCTCCTATGTTACTGGGATTACAAGAATGTACCACTGTTCCCAGCCTTCATAAAACTTTTTAAAACAGAGTAAGTAAGTCCTTCCCACCCCCATGTCCCCAGGACTAGACAGGACTTAGCCTCATACAGGTGCTTGGGGGAATACAATGATCAGAAGAGCTACTTTCCAAAAGTAAGAAATCGCCAAGTTAAAAAAAATATGCTACTAACAAAATGGGAGACACACACCTCTACCTGTTAAATCATCCTCATTTCCTAGTTCTTAAAATTTTATACTATTCCACCCTAAATATGTCTTTGGCATATTTTGAGTTAGTTATCCAGAGAAACTACAGACCTCCACAGACACAGGAATGGCTCTGAAATCTGTCCTTTTGTTACAGGGCTAGGGCCTTCCAGGAAACTGAGGCAGCAACAAGGTCCCCTTCTGCAGGAGCCCTGTTTGGAGAGATAGCTAAGATTGCGGTTGACTACGGGCCATAGACATTTTTGGGCATTTCCGCCTTCCGTAGTTTCATGGGACTTGGCCTGGGATCTCGCGGGACTTGTCCCAGGATCTCGAGAGATTTGAGCCGTGACTCAGCAGATCGGGCGAGCGCCATTCCTGCTCGGGCGCATGGGATGAGATCTGAGAGAGAACGGACAGGGTTATCGCTATTGTATAGATATATTGTAGTTTCTTGTAAGAGTAGGTGTCTTGGTTTCTTGTGAGAGTGTGTATGTGGTGTTAGAAATTACAAGAGACAGAGAGAGAAAGATTAAAGAATTTTTTAGTCTCCATCCTGTCTCCAGACTCCTTCCCGCGGCGCCGCCGTTCCAGGCTGCAAATCCCTTTCGGCTACAACAGTTGGTGGCCCGTACGGGGCATTCAGCACGGCAGGTAAGAACTGAGAAACCTCGCAAGAGTCTCTAGTCAGAGCGGTTAAAATGGGTTCGAAAATAACTAAGACCCAAGTGTACAAGGCTCTTAATTAATTCTTTGATATAGATGAGTCTGTCGTTAGTGAGGAGGATTTAGAAAACAGTGAAGGCGATCATGAAAGCATAGATTCCGCTGAGTCAACTAAGACCAGTAAGGAGAGTATTAGAAGCGTCCCCAAAATGACAAAGATCCGAGCTGCTAAAGCTATTCAACATTTATTAGAGATACTTCAAGGATACATGGTCTCAATTGAACCTGGGACTCAGGATGTTACTGAGTCAGTTAGGACCAATGAGAGTAGTAGTAGTGAGGAGGAATTAACTAAAGGTGATTTTGAGAAAATGAACAAAAGGAAATTAAGGAAGACCAAGATAAGGGATCATCAAGTGGAGGAACTTGTGTCCTCTACTCCCCCATGGGTGAAATCGATTACAGAAAATATGAAGGGTATCACTAGGCGTTTGCATACCCTAGAAACAGAAATAAAAAGTCTTTCTGAGCGCTTATGTGCTCTCGAGGGTAACTCACAGATACGTTGGGAACTGCCAGTATTTGAATATGAAAATGGACAGAGGGGCCACCAGCCAGTAGATTTCAAAACAATAAAAAATCTCAAAGAGGCAGTAATGACTTATGGACCCCAAGCTCCTTTCACGTTGAGTATACTGGAGTCCCTTAACATCTGTAGCTTAACCCCCGCAGACTGGAAACGTCTATGTAAAGCAACATTAAGTGGGGGACAATACTTGGTTTGGCGATCGCAATTTCAAGAACTTTGTATAGAAACAGCTAAAAGAAATGCAGATGCGGGGTTTGGAGACCATAATATAGAAATGCTCACAGGAGAAGGGCAATTCGCAGACGTACAGGATCAAAAATATTATACCCCAGGAGTATATGCTCAGATAAACGCAGCTGCCTTAAAGGCATGGAAAACTGTACAAGGACCTGGGGATCTACAAGGTAGCTTGTCCAAAGTAATTCAAGGACCTAATGAACCATATGCTGAATTTGCTGATCAACTTTTGAGAACTGCAGGTAGAGTTTTTGGAGACATTGATCAAGTCATGCCATTAGTTGTCCAATTAGCGTACGAAAATGCTAATAAGTATTGCCAGGAAGCCATCAGGCCATGGAAAAATAAAAAGGATCTTTCCATATATATACAGTTATGTAAAGATATAAATGATGCCTTTGTCACAGGGAATATGATTGCAGCAGCTGTGAGAGATACTGCCCCTCAAAATTTTACAAGAGCTCAACATAGACATTATAATCAATCAGGATATTCTAGGCAAAATTATCATAATCAATCAGGCTATTCTAGGCAAAATCCTAAAAGAGAAATAAGACCAAATTCATACCGTAATCCAGGTTGCTGCCCCAGGTGTAAGAAAGGAAATCATTGGGCCAATAAATGCTATTCAAAATTTGACATCCATGGAAATCCTTTGTTCAGGAATTCAAAAAACGGGGCAAGGGGCCCAATGCCCCGGGGCCCACAAATGTACAAGGCATTGGAGGAGGAGTATCCTCAAGCATCCACTCAGATGCTTCCCCGACACAATCCCTATTACCCATCCACTCCCTCGCCAGAGGAACAGGAGGAAATGCAGGATTAGACCTCTGTTCCACCGCCCGAATAGTGTTAACACCTGAAATGGGGGTTCAACTGATTCCCACAGGAGTCAGGGGACCTCTTCCCTCAGGGACTGTAGGACTTATTATCGGGCGAAGTCCTGAGAGCTTATTAGGTTTGCAAGTGACCCCAGGCGTAATAAACTCAAGACTATAAAGGGGAAATAAAAATAATGCTTAGCTCACCCCAAAGTATAAGTTCTATTAATCAGGGAGATAGAATTGCTCAGCTGCTCCTCCTTCCAAATTTACATAAGTCATTTAAAATGAATATGCCTCTAAATAGGAACAATAGAGGATTTTGTTCCACTGATTCGAAACCCAGGGTTTGCTGGGTTCGGGACTGTACAAGGAGGCCTATGTGTAAAATAAGAATCCAAGGAATAGAAATGGAGGGTCTTATAGATACTGGAGCTGATTCTTCCATCATTAATTTACGTCAATGGCCCAATCACTGGCCTCTGCAAAAAGCTTCAACCAGTTTAAGAGGCTTGGGATATAATAACCTCCCAGAAAAAAGTGCGGTAATTTTAAAATGGGAGGATGATGAAGGACATAAAGGCACGTTTCAGCCTTATGTTTTACCTAATCTACCGGTTACTTTATGGGGAAGAGATATTTTACAACAAATGGGAGTACACCTTGCAACCAAACCTGCAGGTGTTAAATGTAAAATTCTACAGAGTAATCTTAACCTTATAAGAAATCATCAAAAAGTACAGGGTAAGCTTAACCCTAAAAGAAATCATTATCATATAGGAAAAAGACATTTTTCTTCGGGGCCACTGAGAAAATAATTTTGAAAATACCATGGCTTTCTGATAAGCCAGTGTGGGTCCCTCAGTGGCCCCTATCTAAAGAGAAATTACAAGCGGCCCACCTACTAGTTCAGGAACAATTAGAAGCAGGACATATAGAACCTTCCACCTCTCCCTGGAATTCCCCCATATTTGTGATCAAGAAAAAATCAGGAAAATGGCGATTGTTACATGATCTTAGACAAATTAATAAAACCATGCAAGTCATGGGCCCTACTCAACCTGGACTTCCGAATCCTATAGCTATTCCAAAAAATTTCCATGTTATTAGTCTTGATATAAAGGATTGCTTCTTTTCTATTCCCCTACATCCTCTGGATGCCCCCAGGTTTGCCTTTTCAGTTCCTTCTATTAACAATAATGGCCCTGATCAGAGATATCAATGGAAGGTTTTGCCACAGGGAATGGCTAATAGCCCCACCATATGCCAAATATATGTGGACAAGGCTATCCAACCCATTAAAAATAAATATCCAAACCTCATGTTCTACATTACATGGATGATATTTTACTGGCCCACCCTAATCAAAAAATCTTATTTAATATATTCAGTGACGTGGTAGAAAATTTTAAAAAATACGGATTATATATAGCAGAAGAAAAAGTTCAAACCAGAACTCCCATATTATATTTAGGATTTAAAATCATGGATACTTTTGTTAGACCCCAAAAAATTTTAATAAATAAAGAACATTTAACCACCCTCAATGATTTCCAAAAACTACTGGGAGACATTAATTGGCTTCGCCCTACACTAAACCTCACTACTGGCCAATTAAAACCTTTATTTGATATCCTTCGAGGGGACCCTGATCCATCCTCACCGCGAACATTGACTCCTGATGCTGGGAAAGCTTTAAAGGTAGTAGAAAAAGCCATCGAAGGAGCTCATTGTGACAGATTTGATTTAACTCAACCGCTGATATTGATTATTATTTCTTCACAATATACACCCACAGGAGTATTTTGGCAACAAGGGCCTTTATTATGGATACATTTGCCTGTCTCTCCTAAAAGCATAATTGAGTCTTATACCTCCATGGTGGCTAAACTTATTCTTCAAGGACTTAAAACTTCTACTAAAATATTTGGCATTCACCCTGCTACTATTATTACTCCCTATTCATCGTCACAGATTGAATATTTATGCTTCAACGATAATGACTGGGCTATAGCTAGATGCTCTACCTCTGCAAATTTTGATAATCACCTTCCTAAGTCTCCTATATTATCTTTTTGTATTAATCATCCTATTATATTTCCACAGGTAATAAAAAATCAACCTATTCCTAAGGCATTTAATGTATTTACAGATGGGTCCTCAAATGGTACTGCTGCAGTAGTCACTACAAAAGAAAATATGACTTACATAACTGCACACAAATCAGCTCAACTAGTGGAATTGGAAGCTGTGGTAAGAGCTCTGGAAAATTTTAGAGACCAGCCCATAAACATTTTTTCAGATAGCCACTATATTGTACAAGCCGTCCCAAAATTAGAGTTAGCAGGACCAACAGCACCTCATACTCCAGCCTTTAAATTGTTTTATCAAATACAAAAACTTTTGTGGACTAGAAAAGAACCTCTATTCGTAGGCCATATTAGAGCACATACTAATTTGCCTGGCCCCCTCCATGAAGGTAATCAAAAGGCTGATGAACTTACAAAAACAATATTTATACTTTCAGTGCTACAACAAGCTACTTTATTTCATTCCCAGCTTCACGTCAACAGCACCACCTTGCAACGTAGGTTTAAAATCACAAAGGAGCAAGCCAGAACAATTGTAAAAGATTGTAAATCTTGTATGACACATTTGCCCAATCCTCATTTTGGTGTTAACCCTAGAGGATTAATGCCCAATCATTTGTGGCAGATGGATGTTACTCATGAGCCAAGTTTTGGAAAATTGCGATTTATTCATGTAACCATAGATACATGCTCAGGCATGATTTTTGCTTCCTTACATTCTGGAGAAAAAGTTAAAGATGTCACATCTCATTGTTTACAAGCTTTTGCTGCATTGGGCATCCCCAAAATGCTTAAAACAGATAATGGCCCAGCATATACGTCCTCATCTTTCAAAGAGTTTTGCGCAAAATTCAACATATCCCATAAAACAGGCATCCCATACAATCCTCAGGGTCAGGCCACTATTGAAAGAGCAAACCGCACACTAAAAGTTATGTTGTTAAAACAGAAAGAAGGAAACTGGATCTGTTTGTGTTTTTCCAAAGCATGAATCCTCTCCAATATGGATACCATCTAGATTAATAAAGCAGGTACCAAATCAAAAGGATCAAGATGAAGTTGTTGAGGAATCAAGATTAATAAAAAAGGTACAAAATCAAGAGGACCATGATGAAGATATGGAATGATTCCCTTAAAAGAGCCCTTCAAAATATGTCACAACTTAAGTGTCATTCCTTCCGGGTGGGACGAAGAGATCTCTATTTAGTGTGCACACAATTGTATTTTTTTTTCTTTTTATATATATGTTTATGTCTGTGTATTTGTCTAAATTTCATGTTAATGTGACGTCACAAATATGTTTGTATGTGCATCTGTCTGTCCAGTGTGACATCAAAAATAACAAAGCGCTTGTGAATATATATATATGTATATATATACATATACATATATATATATATATATATATATCTTTGAAAGATGAGGATGTATATGCGGGGCCATATATATATATATATATAGATCCAAATAACTCTAATTCATTTAAGTTTAAGAGTATTCAAATTGGGTAAATAATTTAATAAGTGAAGGTACCTTCAATTTTGTTTTATAGGTGTCCCAGGGACTTCTCTTTAGCAAAAAATATGACTAGTGCTGTATAACCTGATATTTTGGTGTTTTGACATGAGATTGCTTATTTGTTATTAACTTCCTTTGTTTAATAAATGATTAATTTCAATTATTTCAACAGGTAAAGGACTGCTGTGTATGCAGAAACTCGAGAGTTCCAGCTAACAAAGTATTTCTCCAAAGTGCTTTTAGTTTTTCTTTAATCTATCTTTAATGCAGTAATTACCCTCAGTCTTTCTTTGTTTGGTTCTAAATATGATATTTTGCCAGCTTATGTTTGTGGGAGCTCAGGCTGCAATGTGTGTGAGCAGAAATCAACTTTAATTTTCTAATCTAATAATTCTATTTTTTAGTTTGACAACTCGCCTCTTGACTCAGTGCTGGAATAGCACTGCCTTTCCTTTAATAATTGATGCTTGAGTCTCTAGGTAGCGGGCCCTGAAGATTTGCCGGTGGCATTGTCTAGACATAAAAAAGACGGCTGCTGCTACAGATGCAGGGATCGCGGTCGCTGCAAGCATCCCTGCTGCTTAAGCATCAAACAACCTCACTAGCAGTGTGGCTTCTGCTCTGCATGCATGGGGCCTCCTAGATCTGCATGTTATAACAAGTGGACATTTTGATCTTTCATTGTTTGGGACTTCATGGGACAGTACCTTGCGGGTATTTGTTTAGAGAACTCACTGTGTTACTTGATGGAACTTAGGGCAGCTGATTTGTTTAAAGAATTTGATATGCTATGCAATTTGGCTCGTCACCAAAAGGCTTGTTGCCTTAAAGCCGCAGCATCTCCTCACAATTGGACGGCTGTTAGTCATCCTACACAGTCGATCTTAAAGGGCTCCATTGGATGGCTGGTTAGCCAATGACGGGTAAGATCCCCAGAGGGGGACAACCTAAGACAGGCACAGTCGCACAGGACAGTCTCATGTGGCCGACATATCAACCTAAGACAGGAGTCAAGGGCACAGCCTTGATTATCCGATGACAGGTAAGAATGTTGGTTGCACATAGACGTCCTAGAGCATCCCCTCTTTTAAAACAAAATGGGGGAAATGCAGGAGCCCTGTTTGGGGAGATAGCTAAGATTGCGGTTGACTACGGGCCATAGACATTTTTGGGCATTTCCGCCTTCCGTAGTCTCACGGGACTTGGCCTGGGATCTCGCGGGACTTGTCCCAGGATCTCGAGAGATTTGAGCCGTGACTCAGCAGATCGGGGCGAGCGCCATTCCTGCTCGGGCGCATGGGATGAGATCTGAGAGAGAACGGACAGGGTTATCGCTATTGTATAGATATATTGTAGTTTCTTGTAAGAGTAGGTGTCTTGGTTTCTTGTGAGAGTGTGTATGTGGTGTTAGAAATTACAAGAGACAGAGAGAGAAAGATTAAAGAATTTTTTAGTCTCCATCCTGTCTCCAGACTCCTTCCCGCAGTGCCGCTGTTCCGGACTGCAAATCCCTTTCCGGCTACAACACCCCTCAAACCTGATTTTTGTGATCAAGTCAGAAAGATTTCAGAATTAACAGGCATGAGTTTATTAGAAGTGATAGGAAAGGGGGCACCCTCAAGGGAGAGAGTGGGTCCTCTCAGGAGAGGGACAGCATGCCTCTCCTGCCTTCCAGTTTTATTGGAGTCCCAAGGAAGTTTCCAGAAAGTCCTCCTCAGGTTCACCTCTTGACTTTTGACTGACAGCCGAATGACATCAGTTACCATGACCACTCTAGGTCACTTTGGCCCATGCTGACCAGTTCTAATTGGAACCTATTCTTATAGATTTTATGGTAAGGAGAAATTATTCTTATCTCCCTGAGGTCAGGGATCTGGTCTGTTTAAGGGTCATACAAGTCCCCCCCTGTTGCCGCCTGAAGCGCTTGGAGCAACGGAGCCGCGGGAAGAAGTTCAGAGGCAAACTGGAGACGAACAGCTTTTTATTCTGAATAACTTTTCTCTCTGGTTCTAACAACGACTAACACACGCCACACACACACACCACCAAAAATGGCGCTGACCCGATCAGCAATTTCGGCCAAGTCACTCGAGATCCTGGGACAAGTCCCGTGAGACTACGGAAGGCGACAATGCCCAAATCTCCACGGCTCATAGTCAACCGCTATTCAAGTCATCTCCCCAAACAGGGCTCCTACACCCCCCCCCTCAGGGTAACTTGTGTTCCTCTTATCTGCACTATTTCAGCCATTTCTCCTGCAGAAAACAGGTAAATGCTGAAGAATGTAACATATCCTGTCCACTGAAGCCACACGGGGCTGCAGGTAAATTGCTTTTCAAAGGTAAAAGCATGTGGGGGTCAGCACAGTAGGCCCAGTTTATAGAATTGTCCCTTTAACCTCAATGTTCCCTGTCTGTCCCCTATCACATTCATAAAGAGAAACGTACATCTAAGATCAGTAAACAGCCACTGCAGCAATGGATTTTCTCCCAGCCTAGGGCAGGAGCCTAGGACAGGTTCTTCGCAAGAAAAAGTCAATTTACAAGTAGTCGTTAACCTAAGAAACTTTATGACCAACAAGATAACCCTTGCTTGCTGTGTAACTTCTACACCTCTCACAACCTTCCACTGCCCAACCACCTCTCTTCCCCCAAGAAGCCCAAGCCCTCATCCCTTTGTTTAGTTCAGGATCTTTCTCTTCTTTGAGTATCATGCTGTGTTGATGGCTTCGATGCTTACGTACATTAATAAAATTGCATGCTATTTCTCTGTTAATCTGTATACTATCAGTTCATTTCATAGACTAAATATTGAAACTTCCCTATAGCTGGGCACTCTAGCCTCTTGAATCCCAGTGATTTAGGAGGCTGAGGCAGCAGGATTGCAAGTTTGAGGCCAGACTCAACAATTTAGGCCCTAAATAAAAATAACTTAGCAAGATCCTATCTCAAAATTAAAAATTTTAAAAAGGGCTGGGAATGTAACCTAGTGGTAAAGTGCCCCTGGATTCTATTCCCAGTACCAGAACAAACAAACAAAAAACCTCCTACAGGACTTTTAAGAAAATAAATGATAGATTGCAATTAAGATAGTCCTCCAAAAAGATCTGCATATCAATAACATTGTCAGGGGCTGGCGTTGTGGCTCAGCTCGCCTTGCACGTGCGCAGACCGGGTTCGATCCTCAGTACCACGTAAACATAAATGCATTGCATTGTGTACAACTAAAGTAAATAAATAAATATTTTTTAAAAAAAAAACATTGTCACCATTCTACCACTTGCTAATTATATTACTATTTTTTAAAGTATTTTTTTAGTTGTAGGTGGACACAATACCTTTATTTTATTTATGTGGTGCTGAGGATTGAACTCAGGGCCCCACATGAGCACTCTACCACTAAGCCATAGCCCCAGGCCCATATATTACCATTTTTAAAATACTGATGCAGAGCCGGGCGTGGTGGCGCACACCTGTAATCCCAGCACTTGGGAGGCTGAGGCAGGAGGATCATGAGTTCAAAGCCAGCCTCAGCAATGCCAAGGCACTTAGCAACTCAGTGAGACCCTGTCTCTAATAAAATACAAAAAAGGGCTGGTGATGTGGCCCAGTGGTCGAGTGCCCCTGAGTTCAATCCCCGGTACTACCAAAAAAGAAAAAAAAAAAGATGCAGGATCAGGCATGGTGCATGCCTAGTAAACCCAGTGACTCAAAACACACAAACCCTGTCAAACCCTGTCAATACTCTATAATATACACATTTTTTTTTCCATTGCAATTAGAGCCCTCTAAGCCTTTGGTCCCATCCTTGACTTATTCTTCAAGGAAGGTTCAGTTAAAATTTCACATCCTTAGTGAATTTTTCTTGGACACCCTTCTCCTTACCCCCCGTCTTCAAGGAGTCCTTACTCCTTCCCCCAAGCTACCAGTAAACAAAGATAATAAATGTATCTATTGCCTCAGTGGTTTCAAACACTTCCTTCTCCTATATCAATCTTTTTTTCAAAGAGAAGGTTTAGGAAAGCTAAATATGTAAATAGCCATGTCTGGATGAAAATGGTACAAGTGAATCAAAAGCTCCACTTCCCTTCCCCTACCCCTAAAGATGTTCAGTCACAGAGTCTTAAAACTACTGATTTATATAAAAAATAAATAAAAATAAAAAATAAGAAAAAAAATTAAATATTTTTTAAAAGCTAAAAATAATTTTAAAAAACCCATCAAGCTACTGATCTATCCCACTAAAGAATATTATTTTTTATCTTTATATGACATCTTCCAGCTAGCTTACTAACTCTCTGAGGCATGGCCTCATTTCATCAACCTAAATTCAGATAATATTTCAGCAGTTATGTATTATGTACTGAGCTAGCAAGGCTACTAATATAACTTTTTAGTTAGGCTTCCCCATTCCCTGCTTAACACAAGCAGTTCAGTAGTGGAAAAACCTGACTTAGCGGCAGAGGTGTTTCTCGTACCCAAAGACAGTGCATTTTCCATTCTACCAAGGTGACTCTAGGTCTGTTCTGGATTATTCTTTCCTGAATTTCCAAGGAAGACCAGCTGGGGCTAGTGCTACTGAAGTAATCAAGAAAAAAGGTTCAATTACAGATTAAACTTACATGGTCCTGCACTCTGTGACAATTCTTTTTTTTATTTTTTTAATATTTATTTATAGCCGGGCGCGGTGGCGCGCACGCCTGTAATCCCAGCACTTTGGGAGGCTGAGGCAGGAGAATCGAGAGTTCAAAGCCAGCCTCAGCAATGGCGAGGCACTTAGCAACTCAGTGAGACCCTGTCTCTAATAAAAAACACAAAAAGGGCTGGGGATGTGGCCCAGTGGTCGAGTGCCCCTGAGTTCAATCCCCAGTACCACAAAAAAAAAAAAAAAAAATTTTATTTATTTGCTTTAGTTGTGCACACTGCAATGCATTTATGTTTACATGGTGCTGAGGATCGAACCTGGGCCCCACACGTGCTAGGTGAGTGCTCTACTGCTGAGCCACAACCCCAGTCCCTGTGACAATTCTTAATGCTCTAACTATTCTGTGGTTACAGGTTACTGGGCCATCCCTAACCACCCTTTCTCCTCTTCCCTTCTGTTCATTATTACCTTCACCTGACAGAATGATGGCATGTTCCTATATAGTCTATAACTAAAACTAATTAAAATCAACCAACCAGGGGCTGGGGTTGTGGCTCAGTGGTAGAGCACTTGCCTAGCACGTGCAAGGCACTGGGTTCAATCCTCAGCACCACATAAAAATAAATAAAGGGGCTGGGGTTGTAGCTCAGCGGTAGAGTGCTTGCCTAGCACGTGCGTGGCCCGGATTCAATCCTCAGCACCATGTAAACGCATTGTGTACAACTAAAGCAAATAGATTAATATTAAAAATAATAATAATAATAATAGGAATAAATAAATAAAGGTATTGTGTCCAACTACAACTAAAATATATATATATTAAAAAACAACAAGAACAAAACAACCAGACAAATAACTCTAGGGGCTGAAAATGAAGCCCAGTGGTAAAGCACTTGCTTAGTATGTACAAAGTCCTGGGTTCTACCCTCAGCACTGCAAAAATGAACAAAAAAACAACTTAAATGTGTTTGGGAATAAGCAGTTATTTGCCACCACCCCTCCTTTTGTGTTGCTGGGAGGCTCTCACAAATGCTAGGCAAATGTCTGGCAAATGCCCTACCATTAAGCTATATCCCTAGCCTTCAATTTCTTAAGCTATAATTTATTCTAATACTTGTAGAAAGATCACTTTTCTTTACCAGTTTACAGAAAAGAAAGGGAAAAGGAAAAATTACTTATCTAATAGACAACTAAGAATAAGTAAATGCCAGGGATTAGATACTACAGATTTCAGAGCTCAATTATTTGTGAAATTTAAAATTCACTGTATAAAAAAGACATGTTGCACTAATAATGCAAAGACCTTTAAATAAGAAACTGCAATTCAACTTTCAAATGTTTTATTTTTAGTATTTTCAAACATTTTAATACAACAAAGATATAAAATAATATATATTAGTTCAATCTGGATTTAATTTAAAATCAAGATATTTACTTATGTACAATACTGTGCTTCAAGGTATGGCTACCACAGGAACTTTCACATCTTCAAGTAATACTAGTTTCTCTGTGGACAGGGATACTTAGGTAGAATTCTCAAAGCTAAATATAACCACTTTAATCCAAGCTAACATTGCTTCACCCACTGAGTTCACTTCTATTGATCCATATCAGAAATACTTCATTGTCTTAATAATTCAGATTCTCTGAATGAAAAATTATTAAAATTAGTCATTTTAAGATGGCATTACTACCTCATAATATTACTTGGCTATGTTCAGTTCTTGCCATAACCCAGTAGTTCAGATTGAAACAGACTTGAAATAATAATGAAACTGACAGTATTCTTTATACTGTCTTATCAAGCACAAACTTCCTTACTTTGAGACATGAAGTACAGTGAACAAAAAGTCCTTTGGTTAATTCAGAGTAGAATGTATTCTAAAAACCAACTTATTGGTAACTGAAATACTGGCTTATAGATTTCATAGATATTTGCATTGAATTTGACAAAGTAACATCATATATTAGTTATCTGAAATTAGAGGCATTTGATCAGGTTAAGGTGAGAGAAGGACCAAACCAACTTCCATACTAATTTTAGTCCTCCAAAGCCACTCAAAGACAGAGAGGGAACAAACAACAAAACCACCTCTACCACTTTTCATTTTCACTGGTCCCCTGAAGCATTCTGACCATTGATGTTACTTTACAATTCTCTGCTGTGGAGGTATGGGGTAATTCAGGCTAAACTTTTTACAAATATAAACTGTTTAAACTGCCAAATAAAGATGGCATTAAAACTGTCTTGCTTTGTTGGCTTTGAAACTGTCTAAAAAAAACCAATATTGCTTAAGAAAGCATGGACTATTCTAAAATAAAGTTTTCTTTTCTCAAATGCCTAAGTACCTTAACTGAGAAATGACTACAGTATAATTACTGATAGTATGGGATAATGTCAGTCTACAAAAAGACTCTCAAAAATTAAACTTACTAAATCAGAGAATTTTAAAAGAATATGGTTAACATTCTTAAGCATTTGGGATCTAAAATCCTTTAAATTAATGATGAAACTGCCTTGTGCTGAATATAGCCAAAGCAGGGTAGTATTGTATGACTTGAAGTTATGAGTAACACTTTTTTTTTTTTTTTTTTTTTTGTGGTACCGGGGATTGAACTCAGGGGCACTTGACCACTGGGCCACATCCCCAGCCCTTTTGTGTATTTTATTTGGAGACAGGGTCTCACTGAGTTGCTAAGTGCCTCGCCATTGCTGAGGCTGGCTTTGAACTTGCGATCCTCCTGCCTCAGCCTCCCAAAGTGCTGGGATTACAGGCGTGCGCCACCGCGCCCGGCATGAGTAACACTTTCTAAACAGATATTCTCAGCATGGGTTGTTTCTTATTAGCTATAACAGGATTTAGCTCCTCTGTCCCCTCTGTAAAAATTATAGAACTTTTGAAATTCTTAGTCCTAACATTCAGGCAGGTATACAGTAGGGCCAGATTACCACTCACAGATTCAAGGATAATGTATCTAGTAGCTCTCTGGGCCATGTGGTTTTCTTTTGTGGGGAACAGCCCACATTTATTTAACTGTCTGGTTTCTAAGTCTTAGCTTACTGCTTTCAGATTTAGAAGGATAGCAATAAACATAGCCAGCGTGTAGAAGTTGAATTTTTGCCCTGGCAATTCTGGTCTGAGAACTATGGAGAGGACAGTCATGTTGAGAATCCTGAAGCATATCCGAAAAAGGCTTCCCCCAAATTACCTGCTTAACCATAAACTTGCCTTCTTTCAAAACCTCTGACTCCCTATCATCTTCAGTTACCTTTTAGTATACTACCCTACCTGGTCTTTAAAAAAAGAAAGAAAGAAAATAATGGAGAGAAAGGAAATTAAGAGTAAGGAAGGGAAGGTGAGAAAAGAGAAAAGGGCAACATTGTGCCCAAGAATGTAGAAAATGCATCAAGGACTTTCTGACATAACCTCCAGTTTGCATCCCCCAAAGCCAAAACCTTTTGGTTCCTTCTCTACTATACTCTCAAGGATGCAAGCTTTTCACAAGTCTGAAACTATGGAACCAAGTACAAAGTTAAAATAAAAGGTAAAACTAAGGCATGTAGCTTCTCTATCCAGCCATATTCATACCAAAATTGTAAACATAAATTCCATCTTCACTAGTTAAGATTTTAACAAGAAATAAAGTATAAAGACAAAAACCTGGAAATTTCTGGACAAAACAAAAAACAAGCAAAATATGTAGCTTTGTGTTTCAGAAAAACTAAAAATAATTTTGTCTCAAAGTTTTCCAAACAGAGACTTGGAAGTGATTATTTTATGTAAACACTGCCTTGTAACAGTTAAAATAATAAATTATAAATCTAGCTTACCTTCTTCTCAAAACAGATAGGAGTAATCACAAGGCTGAAATGTTATTTTACAATCCTCATGGCAGCCTGTTGTTAGGTACTCTCAAGGTCAATAGCTCTGCAAAGTTAGTTGCATCTACTTTTCTACTTTGTTCTACAACAGAATCCATATGAAGGAAAGAAGACTGATGGTTAGGACATTTGTCATTAATAAGCTATTTAACATTTTAAAATTAATGTTGCCACATTTAAAAAAAATATTTTCCCAAAAGTCAACATAAGTCCCTCCCTTGTTAAATTTAGTCCTGTCATTAGAAAAAGAAAAAAAAAAAAAAAAAAAGGCAATTACATATCTTTTAATGTCAAAGGTCAAATAGTTTCAAAAAGTATCTTTCCCTCATCAGCTTATAAAATTTCTTTAGATAAGACATTCCCCCCCACCCCCTGTACTGGGGATCAAACCCAGGGCCCCACACATGCTAGGCAAGTGCTGTACTACATTGGCATTTTTGTTCCTAGCATGTAACAGAATCAACAACTGCAGATATAAGATTCTGAAGTGCAAGATTTAAAAGCATAAGAAAACTTGAGTTGACATGTCATTTCTCAAATGAGAAATAAACAATGTTCAAAAGAGACCCAAATTGGGGTTACTCAGCACTGACTGAAACTTGTTCATGTATTTTTTTTCCCTATCCAATTCATTCAGACTGTTCTGTAGCTTATACAGGGGTGGGACTATGACTCAAAGTGCAAAAATAAAATATTTCACTTAGATAAGGAAGTGGCAGGCTTTTTGCTATGGCCTAATTTTAGACTTTAGTATGTTAGCACCTTTTCTAACTCCTTGTTTTAAAATGGAATGTAAAAACTATACAATTAATATTCTAAGTGACTAAAGTTCATTAGTTAGGGGTCAATTTCCACTTCTACACCATGCTATTGTCATAACTACTATATAAAATCATTAAAAATAAAGTGACAAATGTTATCTCAGAGGTGAAATTACTTAAGATACTATATTTTTAGTGTTGTAAACAGCAGCTAAGTTATATCATTTCCTCACTGCCAAATTAAGACTATATAGAAAGAATGTATATACACAATTATTTTTAAAAACAAAAGCAACAAAGTTTTTTTGTATCCAAATATGTCTCAGTCTATTTACTTCTGATGGCCAAGAATGAGAAATTAAGGTTAACACTATCTCAACAACCTGTTATAAATTTCTTTTCAAAGAAAAACAAATCTTTGCATGCATATTTCCTTATTTACTGACATAAGAACTTTAACATCCGATAAGACACTCCTATTTCACTTATTAAATAAATCATTTAAAAGCATTAAATTGGGCTGTCACCTAACACTTATAGCACAAAGTTATTCCAGATACCCATATCATTAAAATTATGCCACATTTATATTTATAAATGCAGCCATTTTCCCCTCATGAATACTCACTGATGTTAATATTAAACCCTTAGAACAAAGTAGGAACTGCATTTTTTGTTTAATCTTTGGTGAAAATTAGAGCCCTATTTGTGCACTAACAAGATGGCCAATGACATGCGCATCAGTACTTTGTCACCTCTTGTACGGCCCTTTTCATTCTCCTAATTTCAGGCATGCTGGTATAACTCAGTGTACTTTTCTTAATTGTAGTTCAGAAGGCAAAAAATGATTTGTCAGTAAAACAAATCACTTTCCAGACTAACAAAGGAATTAGTTCAAAGAACAAATATTGCTTATTTGGTAGTGTTTTTCTTTAGAAGGTAATAAGGAGCTTAAAAATATTATTTCTTGACTAGCGTCCTGCTGAAAAATCAATAAAAATCTTTCAACCAGCTGACTACCTAAGTTGATTTGCTTATGTTCAATAAGGCAAATACTCAACAGGTAAGGGTAACAGCCTGACTCCAATCAAATAGTGGGTCTCCCTCTAAAGTGAAAGGGTCAGAAAATTCTATTTAAATTTTCTGTTCAAACAGGTAAGTAAGAACTCTTGATTGTTTTTTGTTATTTATAATCATAGCCCTGCTCAGAACAGGAAACCCAATCAACGTATAAGCCAAAATGCAACACATCCAGGAACAACCTAGAGGAAGAAAGCAAAGTTATTCATTTTCAACAACTACTGTATATTTAATCACAAACTCATTACAAAGATACTGTCTTCATCCAATTAGTCTTTTCATTATTGCTGGTTTTGAAAATGGCCAACAATATTCATTAGGTACTGTGCCATTAACATTGCATTCAAAAAAAGAAAACATGGGAAACCAAATTCTTGCTCTCCTACTCTGCTGATATGCTCTGGTATTGGCCAGAGTATGATAGTACAAAAAGAGTCTTGTTGTGATATAAAAGGCAATAAACACATCAATGGAATAATGTTCATGGGCAGCCAAGATGAAGAAGATTCCAAAGAGGTTGAGAACCCAGGATAAAGTGTGCAAGAAATTCCAGCTTCTTGGTGTATCTAGGAAAAGGACAGAAAGATCATTTTTAAAAAGCATTTCCTCCAATGTTTTTAGTCACACAATTCTTAGGTGAGGCTGTTTTGCTCCTTCTTCAAAGGACTTTACACATTTTTTTACAGCCCCTGGTGCAGCTAGTTATCTAACATGCACAGAAGCACTAAATAAATACTTACACTCAGTGACAAAGAAATTCAGCATAGTTAGGACGACTGTGTGGCCACTGAACATGTAATCTCCACAAGTGTGAACGCCAGTCAGGGTCATACCAAATCCACTCCAAATGGCAAAAGCCCGGTGTAATTTTTCCCATACACTGCCATATATCTATAATGAAAACTATGAATTAGTGCTCCAAAGGCTTAAGAAGGGAAGAGCTTCCCAACATCCATTCCCACGGAAATTCAAATGAAGAATAACTTTGAAATAAGAACTAAGCAAAATCAACAGGGCCCCAGTCTAAGTAATACCTGGTAGACCTCAAGAATGGTTGGTCAAAGCTTGACCATACTTAGAAAAATTTTGGTAATTAAGTGAAATCACTATAATTCAAACTCCTTTACAGTATTTCCTCTATAAAGAAAAGTTGGCTATAACACAAAAACATCTCCAATTTTTTTTTTCTTTATTCATTTTGAGATGGGGGTCTTGGTATATTGCCCAGTCTGGGCTCATATTTCAGCCTCAGTTTCCTGAGTAGCTGGAATTACAGCCATGTATTACCACACGGGCTTGCTATTCCTCCCAGAGCCCTCCCTTTTATTTTATTTTCTTTATTTCTTTGTTTATTTATGGTGGTACAGGAGATTAAAACCAGGGTTATTCTAGAACTAAACTATATCTCCAGCCTTTTATTTTTTATTTTGAGACAGGCTAAGTGGCTGAAGGTGACCTTAAACTTGCAATCCTCCTGCTTCAGCCTCTCAAGTAGATAGAATTACAGGAGTGAGCCACTATGTTGCACCAAGCTCAATCTTTAGCCTTTTAATTTGAGGGCTGGGGTTGTGGCTCTGCAGTAGTACACTCGCCTAGCATGTGTGAGGCCCTGGATTCGATCCTCAGCACCACATAAAAATAAATAAATAAAATAAAGGTATTATTGTCCAACTACAACTAAAAAATAAATATTAAAAAAAAACTTTTAATGTGCTATCACAATAGTATTTGCTTGGTTATTCTTGCTTTAAAGAAGTAGGTTACAGGGCTGGGCATGTAGCTCAGTGGTAGGGAAATTGCCTAGCATGTGAGGTGCCCTATGTTCAAACCCCCAGTTCCGCCCCCTACCCCACCAAAAAAAAAAAAAAAAAGGAAACAGGCTACAGCAGAGACCAAGGCTATCATTCAATATCCATTCTCCCCTTCTTCACAGCAACAGAAATTCAAATATACTGATGTGGCCATGAACTTAGCCAGAACAATTTATTTCCCAGTGTTCCTCGAAGATAAGTATTGGACATGTAAATTCTATACAATAAGATAGAAGTAGAGCTGAGGTTGTGGCTCAGTGGTAAAGCACTTGCCTTGCACCTGTGAGGTACTAGGTTCAATCCTCAACACCACATAAAATAAATAAAGATATTGTGTCCACGTACAACTAAAAAAAATATTTAAAAAAAAGAGGGCTGGGGTTGTGGCTCAGTGGTAGAGCACACGCCTAGCATGTGCGTGGCCCAGGTTCCATCCTCAGCACCACGTAAACATAAATGCATTGCATTGTGTACAACTAAAGCAAATAAATAAATATTAAAAAAAAAAAGGGGGGGGCTGGGGATGTGGCTCAGCGGTAGAGCGATCACCTAGCATGTGTGCGGCCCAGGTTCGATCCTCAGCACCACGTAAAAATAAATGCATTGTGTACAACTAAAAGCAAATAAATAAATATTAAAAAAAAAAAAAAAAGAAGCAGCAGCAGAAATGTAAGAGATTGCTGGGAAGGGTATTTATAAAGGAAAAAGATGAGAGCTCAGAGAAATTTTTTCTACCATTTCACTTTTCCTTCTTCTAGCCTACAACTCAGACAAGACACTTGAAGATCTAGCAGCCATTCTGGACTACAAAGTAGCTTTGAAAATGTAAGCCAAGGGTTAGAACAGTTAAGCAGAAAGACAGAAGAATCATAGATTTTGGATGACTCTGTAAAGTTATTATTCCAAGGCCTGGAACACCTACTTTCAGGATTCTGAGAGATAATAAATCATTGTGTGCTTATCACATTATAGCCATTTTGAATTTCTGAGAGATAATAAATCATTGTGTGCTTATCACATTATAGCCATTTTGAATTTCCTCTTGTCAGCAGCCAAAACCAATTCTAACTCCCACACCTAAACTTTAAAAGCAATCCATCTTTGTGTGTGTGTGTGTGTGTGTGTGTGTGTGTGTGGGTGGGTGGGTGGTACCAGGGATTGAACTCAGGGGCACTCGACCACTGGGCTACATCCCCAGCCCTTTTTTGTATTTTATTTAGAGACAGGGTCTCACTGAGTTGCTAAGTGCCTCACCATTGCTGAGGCTGGCTTTGAACTCGCAATCCTCTTGCCTCAGCCTCCCAAGTGTTGGGATTACAGGCATGCGCCACCACACCTGGCAGCAATCCATCTTACGTGACAGATTCTATTATGGCTAATGACCAGAAGAAACAATTTCATTAGATGTCACAATCTCATTAGAAAGTTCACCTGAGTTTATACACTCTTCCTTTCTGCCTCAGTTGAGGGAAAGAGAAGGAGAGAAATGTATTAGTGGAGAAAAGAATAATAAGATACTCAACAAATACACATAATCTGGTTCTTCTATGACCTCTGATGAATAGAGATGTTACTTTTGAGAAGGTAAAACCTCATGAAAGAAGAGAAGAGATTTCCAGGTACAATGATATATGACTGTAATCGCTGCAACTTGAGAGGCTGAGGCAGGAGAATCACAAGTTTGATACCAGCCTCAGCAACTTAGAGAGACCCTGTCTTGAAGAATAAAAATGAGGGGCTGGGGTTGTGGCTCAGCAGTAGAGCACTCGCATAGCACGTGTACGGCCTGGGTTCGATCCTTAGCACCACATAAAAATAAACGCATTGTGTACAACTAAATAAATAAATATTAAAAAAAAAAAAAGAATAAAAATGAAGCTGGGCATGGTGGCACATGCCTGTAATCTCAGGACTTGGGAGGCTGAGGCAGGAGTATCTCGAGTTCAAAGCCAGCCTCAGCAATGGTGAGGCACTAAGCAACTCAGTGAGACCCTGTCTCTCAATAAAATACAAAAAAGGGCTGGGAATGTGGCCTAGTGGTCGAGTGCCCCTGAGTTCAATCCCCTGCACAAAAAAAAAAAAAAAAAAAAAAAAAAAAAGAACAAAAAGGGAGAATGTTCTTTCTTCCTTTCCGCTGTAGGCCTGGCTGCTTACTGTTGAAATGGGCAAGTTGATGAAACCCAGGAAGGTGGTATTGGTCCTGGTTTGATGCTACTTCAAACACAAAGCTGTCATCATGAAGAATATTGATGATGGCACACCAGACTGACCCTAGAGTCATGCTCTGGTGGCTGGAATTGATTGCTATCCCCACAAAGTAACAGCTGCCATGGGCAAAAAGAAAACTGCCAAAAGGCCAAAGTCTTTTGTGAAAGTTTATAATTATAATCGTATCATGCCCACGTGGTATTCTATGGATATCCCCTTGGAAAATCAACAAGGATGTCTTCAGAGATTCTGCTCTTAAATGTAAGGCCCATCAGGAGGCCAAGGTTAAGTTTGAAGAGAGGTACAAGACAGGCAAGAACAAACGGTTCTTCTAGAAGCTTCAGTTTTAGATGGTTTTTTTTTTTGTTGTTGTTGTTGTTGTTCCCATAATTTAAAAAACCAAAATTTTGAAAGAAAAAGGGGGGGGGATGGGTATGAAGTTCAATAGCAGAACACTCCTGGTTTTAATCCAATACCCCCACACACCCACAAGTCCCTGCACACAAAGAGGTGAGAAAGTTGGGGTCGGAGGGAGAGAGTGGGGGGGGGGTGGCGGGGCGGAGAGAGGAGAGACCTCTGAGAAAATGTCTCAACCAAAGACAGGGAACAAGTGATGCCAGTCAAAAGAAGGCAATTACCAATTACTCAAGTTTCCTCATCCTTGTCCAGCTTAAATGTCTCATACACTCTTCCAAAAATGTCAAAACTAAAACACTATGGAACAAAATGAACAGGATGCTCTCAGTAGAAGTTTGCATTAAATGATCCTAAATTTCAAAAACAAATACTCTATTTCTGGGAACATAATTTCAGTAAATTAATTTATTACAATGAAAATGCCTTATGGGTGCCGGGAGAAGTGGCGCACGCCTGTAATCCCAGCACTTTGGGAGGCTGAGGCAGGAGGATCACGAGTTCAAAGCCAGCCTCAGCAATGGCGAGGCACTTAGCAACTCAGTGAGACCCTGTCTCTAATAAAATACAAAAAAGGGCTGGGGATGTGGCCCAGTGGTTGAGTGCCCCAGAGTTCAATCCCCAGAACAAAAAAAAAAAAAAAAAAAAAAAAGGAAAGAAAGAAAGAAAAAGAAAATGCCTTATGGAACAAATAAAAAAAAATTTAAGAATGCCTTATGAAAGTCACTGTAAGGGATTTGATTGCTAGTTACTATCCCCCCCTTTCTATTTTTAATGATTACTGCATATAATACAGGTCAGTAAGTAGGTTATATTATAATTCAAAGCAATTAACAGTATTTAGGGCAGATTTGAATAGATATATCCATATATAACTAACTGACAATGGAAAACAGCCATTAGAGACAGAAAATAGGCTGTCCATACCATGGAGGAGTGGCATCTACCTTATTTCTGTAGCACATGTTGCAGCCCTATGCACCCATCTATCCTTCTCTTCAGTGGCTGTCCCACAATTAACAAGCTTTGTGGGAGAGTAAAATATCTCACCCCAAATATACTTCTTTTGCGTTATATTCAGAGAACTGCAGGCAGCAAAACAGTTCTGAAAATCTGCCCTGTGGTAAAATAAATTTGTATCTATTTATATTAGTGAAGTAAGCCACAGATCCAAATAGAGGCTTTCTCTAAGATATCCACATCTGCTTAGGAAAGATCTTTCCATAGAAAGGAGACTGGGGGGGGTCTGACACGTAGCCCAGACAAAGATTACCACAGGCAATTTTTGAGGGCTATTCCTAGGAAATTTGTCTACATCATAAGATAGTTTTTGTTGGCCATGTATTTCTTTTTCTGAACCTTTCATGGGTTGTATTGCCATGCAACCCGCTCTGGGAACCCTAAATCCCTAATACTTTGTGTAATGCAAGATTTAAGCTTCAATCATCTGGTCAAGTCTCATACTTTATGTATGTTCCTAAACTTCTACACAACAGTAAATGTGTTTTCCTTTTCTCCTGTTCATTTATTGTTTATTTCAGAAACTGAAATTATCAAAACGTCAGAGGGAAAAGAAACAACTTCCCTACAGGGGGTCTCTGACATCCAGTTCCCGGGCTGGCATGGCCAGAGTAGTAGCAAAGAGAACTAATACAACTCTTCTTTCTGCATCTGCCCCTATGCAGATTCCCTCCACTGGTCACCCCCACACTTTGTCTACTCATGCACTGCTGACAAGACTGGGTAGTGCCACTGGTGAGGTAGTGTAATTCTTGCCCCTACCTCTCTATGTGAAGCACCTGGACCTGTACCAGAGGACAAGTGCTTCAGGTTCCTCATTACTACTGGAGAAGCCAGTACCAGACACACTTCTGAGTAACAGAAACAACTTCAGCAGCGCCTCAGGAAATCCCTATCACCGGAAAGTGGTTACTACTCACATTGAAGAAATTATACAGGGTGCACCTCACACACTCTGCTATCTACACCACACCTGTCTAAATACTAGTGTCTTCACTCCTACATGACCTGCAGAGACTGTGCCCAAATGCATTAATCACAGTCCAAAAATAATAAAAATAAAACTACAGGGAGATTACACTATTACCCAGAAAGAAACACAAAACTGCATAACAAACTAATACTACAAGCACACTTTTAGGAGAAAGCTGCTTACTAAACAAGGCTATCCCATAAAAATAGTAGAATACATACATTTCATCAGATGTACAAACTTCAATATGGGAACCCAAGAAATGTTTTTTTTTTTTTAAAAAAGGTAATATGAGACCTCCTGAAGTTCATAACTGTCTACTAACAGATTCCAAACATATTAAAGTGGATGAAATGCCTGATAAATTTCAAAAGAATTTAAAAGAAAAAAAAGTTAAATGAGATTCAAGAGAATGATAGTTAGATGCCAGTAAGAATGCATGATATGAATGAGAAATTCAGCATAGACATAGAGATTTTGAAAAAGAACCAATCAGAAATCTTGGAAGTGAAAACCTTAATAATGGACTAGATTAAGGGGAAAAAGAATATTTAAGCTTGAAGACAGGTTTTTGGAAGTGCCAAAATCAGAGAGAAATAAAAAAATATATACGAAATAGAAAGAGGATACAAGATCTTTAAAACATCAAATGTCTGTATCATCAGCATAGCAGAAACTTCCTAATCTTGGGATAGACTTGTACATGTACGTACAGAAAACCTACAGAACCCCAAATAGACATGACCAGAAAAGATCTTTACCATAACATATTATAGTCCAACTGTTAAAACAGGACAAATAATTTTAAAACCTGCAACAGAAAAGTACGAAGACACTTTTAAGGATAATTCCATTAGACTAACAGATTTCTCAGCAGAAACCCTAATGGCCACAAGAGCATGGAATGATGTATTTGAAGTCCTGAAAGAAAATAACTTTACTGTCAACCAAGATTACTATACCCACCAAGGTTATCTTTCAGAATCAAAACAGAAATAAAGACCTTCCAAAATAAGCAAAAACTAAGGGAATTCATGACCACCAAACCAGACTTATGAAAGATTAAGGGAATCCTATATCCAGAAATGGAAATTTCTTTCATGATAGCATGTGAAAATATAAATCCCACTAGAGGAGTAGATACACAGATGAGAAATAGAAAAGAATCAAACATTATGAATATAGTAAACCATCAAACCACAAAGATGAATAAAAGAGTTAAAGAATATCCAAAACAACCAAAACAAACTCAACAAAATAACAGGCACAAACCTGTGCCTTTCATTAATAACTCTGAGGATAAGTGGTCTTAATTTTCTAGTTAGAAAACATAGATTGGCTGAAAAAACAAAACCAACAATAAGCTGCCTACCAGAAAGTCAGGTCTCCAATAAGGACACACAGTCTGAAAATGAAAGAATGAAAAGGGATGTTTCAAGAAAATAGAATCTTAAAGCAAGCAGAAGCTACAGTTTTATTTTTAAAAATGGACTTCAAAAGAAGAGACAGTAAGAAAAGACAAAGAAGGTTGCTATATAATCATCGAGGGATCAATTCGTCAAGATGGTTAAAAATTATAAATCTATGTGCATCTATGTCTATAATCCCAGAAAATGGGGAGGCTAAGGCAGGATGATTGCAAGTTCAAGGCCAGCCTCAGCAATTTAGTGAAACCTTCAACAACTTATAAAATAAAAATAAAAATTAAAAATAAAAATAAAAAGGACAAGCTGGGCGCGGTGGCGCACGCCTGTAATCCCAGCACTTTGGTGTTGGGACTTATGTCTGCCAAGGGGATGGACTTTGGCTGCTTACCACGCCCTTTGGAGGACCGGGGCTAACCAAAGGGGTGTGGCTATGACGTAGCATGAGAGTCCGAACCGCCCTGCTGGTTGATTGGTTAGTTCTAGGCCTATATAAGTTCAGTACCTGGTCAATAAATTTGAGTTTTTTGGCTTCTTGCTTTCTACAAAACTCCCTGGGTGTGGCGTGGTATCCGTCCATCAGGCGGGGGAGGCACTCAGCGATTTTTGCCCGTTAAGCCTATCTTCGCCAGGTAAGTTACATTCTTTCTGCGGGCAGAAAGAAGCCCCTTTTAGGGCCCAAAAAGGGGGGTAGCTTTAGACCTCGGCCCCATTAATAACTCAGCAGTCCCGGCAGGTTGGCGCCCAACGTGGGGCACAAAAATTATCGGTGGGCTTAACACGGTTAGAGACGCAGCGTCTCTCTGGCAAAAATATCCTCTATTATGAGGCAAGAATTAATATTTAGGAAATCTCAAGACCCAGCCCTCGAGGCATGGCGATGTATTTTAAGAAAGCAAGGTCTCCAAATTTCTGACACTCAAGCTGAAAAAATTTGGAGTTCATTAATGCGGGCGGCTCCCTGGCTCCCAAAGTCTGATTTTAATTCTTGGAAAACGTGGCACAAAGCGAAACAAATTTTAAGAGAGAGAGAACATGAATATGGGGAAACCCCGCCTCCGGGAGTTTATCCAGCTTTATCCGCCCTAAAAACATGCTCTCTCTTGCAGACAGCAAAAAAATCTGCAGAGGCCACAGAGCAGGCACCTCAAATAATTCAAACTGAGGTAACGGAGCAGGCCCTGCGGGGAAAATAAAATATCTAGTCTTTCCCGGTCCTCGGATTTGGAGAAGCCTAACCACTCCCTAGAAGTAGAGAAATCCCGCTCCAGGGAATTAGGAAAAACTAACAATAAAGAAATTACAGCCCCTCCCTTAGAGAGCTTTAACAAATTCCCTGAGGACAAAGGCCAGCGGCCATATGGCTCACCACCCTATGAGCGGGATCCGCCATTTTATGAGCCCACCCCTGCCGGGCCTTCTGCCCCACCACTTTACCAAGAGGCGCCAATTTTACAACAGCTGCTAGCGACCTCTAGTGGGCTTTCACTGGTAATGACATTTCTAGTTAATTTAAATCTGAGAGGAGACAGACCTCAGATTTGGTACCCCTGGGAGACTCAAGAGTTAAAAGAATTAAAAAAAGCTGTGGCGGAAGATGGGCCAAACTCGCCATGGGCAGAATGTATTTTACAAAGTCTCGCCCATCACGCCTGCACGAGTAAAGATTGGAAGGATCTAACCAAAGCCGTGCTCCCGGGACCTTTATTTATTAAATGGGGTGCATATTTTTCTGATAAATGCCATATGCAGGCTGAGAGGAACCAAGCTGCAAATCCTCCCATACCAATAACCTTTGAAATGCTGTCAGGAACTAAGTGACCAATATGCCACAGGCATTCAACAAGCAACAATACCAGCCCCTTACCGAGAACAGGTGCAAGCTTTAGGGCTGGCAGCATGGAAAAAGCTAGAGGAAGGCCCTACAGAGCCTCCTATAGCTGGAATCACTCAAAAAGCTAATGAGGATCTGGCCACATTTATTGAGAGAGTGGAAAAAAGCCTTCAAAGGAAACTTCCACCTGGTACGATGAGGGACCAATTTGCAAAAATGTTAGTTTGGGAAGGGATGACCGCAGATCACAAGCTGGCCTGTGCCGGGTTAAAGGATAGATCTATGGGGAGATAGATTATTGCCACCAAAGATGTGGGTTCAACAACTCACCAATCTCAAATATTGACCACTGCCCTTAATGCCCATACTGAGGTATTAGCAACAGTTTTAAATGGAAAAGGAGCCTGTTTTAAGTGTAGACAACAAGGCCATTTTAAAAAAGACTGCCCCAATGGCCCTAGTCGGCCTCCAGAATGCTCCCCTGGCCAGACACAAAGTCCAGCTGCCCCTAGAACACTTTGTCCTAGGTGTAAAAGAGGATATCATTGGAAAAAAGATTGTAGATCTAAATTTGATATTCAGGGAAACCTTTAAACCCCTAAAGGGGCAGCCTCCAGCCCCGTTACACCAAGGAGGTTCCCCTGCTCACAGTCCCCCTAAGGTCCATTGGACAGTTCCTATTGTTCTAGGGATTAGACCAAAGATAGATATTTATATATCAGGAAAGAAATTTCGTTGCCTAATTGATACTGGGGCAGATCGTACTATACTAAGGAAAGAAGAGATTCCACCCCAATGGAAATTAATTCCAGGGCCCCAGTTACTCGGTGTAGGTAAAAACACTCATTCAGAAGAAACTAGAGATTGGCTTAGATGGAGAGACATAGATGGAAATCAAGGGGAAGTTCGTCCCCTTGTGGCCCTTAGATTAACCTCTAATTTATTAGGCCAAGACATCTTAGGAGAAACAGAAGCATACATTACTACAACCCATAGAGAGCTTCAAAATGATATATTAACTAAAGATACGGGGAGAAAAACTTCCAATCATCAAATAGGGTCTCACCCCCAATCCTAAGGGCCACTGCTCCCCAAGTTCCTGCCATTCAATGGCGAGATGGCCCCCCAATCTGGGTCGAGCAGTGGCCCCTTCCTACTGAAAAACTAAACCATTTGAGGGCAATTGTCCAAGAACAGTTAGCCCTAGGACACATTAGACCTTCTCTTAGCCCATGAAACAGTCCGGTTTTTGTTATACAAAAGGCCACAGGGAAATGGAAGATGTTACAAGACCTCCGAAAAATTAATGATAGGATATTCATTGTTGGCACACCTCTGCGAGGCCTCCCCTAGATCCCTTCTATCTCCAAAGATTTAACCTTAATTGTTATTGATATTAAAGATTGTTATTTTTCAATACCTCTTCATCCAGATGATTATGAAAAGTTTGCATTCTCTATCCCCTCAGTCAACTTTCAGAAGCCAGATGAGCGATATGAATGGACAGTTCTCCCTCAAGGTATGGCTAACAGCCCAGCCTTTTGTCAATATTATGTTTCATGTCTTCTGTCACCATTAATGAAAAAATCGCAGCTCACCCTATATGTTTATATAGATGACATCATCCTGGGAGCTGCTAATGTCCAACAACTGAGTTCAGCTTATCTGACCCTTCGAGAGCTCTTAGAAAAAGGAGGGTTGCACATATCCAATGACAAGGTACAAACTATTCCTCCCTTTAAAATATTGGGGACAAAACTTAGCCTAGACTTGGTTTGTCCTCTCAAACCTCAACTAGTCATTCAAAAATCTTATTCCTTGGCAGAGTTACAGAAGCTATTAGGAGAGCTAAACTGGTTAAGACCATGGCTTCATATCTCTACTGAAGATTTATTACCTCTCTTTGAGTTGCTACGGAGAAAATCCCCCTCTGATGTGATTTTACTAGAAGAAAGTCATCTGTCAATATTACAAAAAGTCCAAGATGCCCTCAATTCAGCCCAATTGGCTCGATACCAACCAAAGCAACCTCTATATCTGTAGATTTTCTCAGGTGCTAAGCTCCTTACAGCTGTTCTCACCCAGATGGGAAATCCCTTACAGTGGATACATTCCTCTGTGGGAGGAGCACCTCGAGTTTATTCCCAATTAGATCAATTAGCAGATCTTATAATAAAAGGGAGAGATACATCATTGAGGCATTATGGAAAAGACCCAGATATTCTAACAATTCCTTAGCATTTGTCAGACTTTGAGTGGATATGGAGAAACAACCCTAGAGTCTCCTATGCTTTAGAAGGATTTCTAGGAAAAGTTGACTGTCATTACGGGTCAACCAAATGGACCTCTTCTTTTCCCAAACTGGAGTGGACTCCCCCCATCCTTTTTTCCATCAAGCCACTCCCCAAGGCAGTAAATGTCTTCACAGATGGAGGAAAAGAAGGGTCAGCAGTTGTAGTATTTCACCCATCCTCAGGTCAAAGGACACAATACTTTGAAGCAGTTACTGGTTCTGCTCAATTTAAAGAATTATATGCTGTTGCATTATCCTTGACCCATGTCCAAAAGCCTATGAATCTTTTCTCAGATAGTTTATATGTAATTAACCTATTACCTACTCTAAATGCCTCATATATAAAGATAGATAATAATCCTATAACCCCTCTGATGATTCAGGTTCGATCCCTGTTAAAGGGGCGTAATGAACCTGTTTTCCTCCAACATCTTAGGGGACATCAAGACTTATCTGGGCCCCTCTCTGAGGGAAATCAGGCCGCTGATCATTTGGCCACCACAGGTGTATTAACAGTTATAGTCCCATATCAACAAGACCTTCAGTTGGCCCAAGGTCTTCACAACATTACTCATTTAAATTAGAGAAGACTACATCATAAATTTCCTTTAGTTCCTATAAAAAGATTTAAAAAAGATTGTAAGGACATGTAAGTCCTGTCTGCCCTTCTTACAGGTCCCACCTCTCCAGTCCCCTGGGGTAAATCCCAGAGGCCTACGGCCCAACGCTATCTGGAAAACTGATGTAACCCATTATGTGCCATTTGAAAAATTAAAATATATATTTATGTCCATAGATACTTATTCACATGCTTGTTGGGCCACGGCACACTCTGGAGAAAGGGCTAAACATGCTAAAAGTCACTTTTTACAATGCTTTGCTATTCTTGGATTGCCAAAACAGGATAAAACCGATAATGGACCCTGTTTTGTAAGCAAATCATTACAAAAGTTCTTCCAAACTTGGCATATTAAACATACCACAGAGATCCCATATAACCCAAAAGGACAAGCCATCATAGAAAGACATAATAAAACCCTAAAGGACCAATTAATAAAACAAAATGGGGGAAACAACCCCCATGACCAGTTGAAAACAGCTATGCTTGCTTTAAATATTTTAAATTTTTCCAAACAGCAGCCTCTGTCTGCGTTTCAAAGACACTAGTCTAACCAAACGCCTTATGTAAAAGTTGAGGTCCGATGGAAAGACCCATTAACTAGATCCTGGAGAGGTCCCGATCCGTTAATAAGTGCTGGCAGAGGTTTTGGATGTGTCTTCCCAATGGGAGAACAAAACCCTATATGGGTGCCTGCCAGAGATCTCAAATACTGCCAATCTGACCAAAATGACTACCCAGGAGCACAAGCTCTTGAGGAGTGATCCTTTTTTTTTCCACAGAAATAAAAACACCGTGACAAATCTCCTGTCCTGCTGTGATTAAACTTCTCATCACATCCATTTCAAAATTCATCAAAAAACACTATCTTGGACTCCTTCTTTGTCAGTATCTCAACCCTCTGCGATGAGAGAAGAGGGACTGTGCCATTCCTGTGACAATTATCTGGACTTTATGCTAGACAACTTCCTTTGGACTCTGAGAGAAGAGTGCTATGACAATTGTCTGGACTTTATGCTAGAGAGAAGAATGCCATTCCTGTGACAATTGTCCGGACTTTATTCCAAAAGACTTCCTTTAAATCCCTGCTAAATGGATGGACTTTCTCCCTTTGGTGAAATCCCTAATTGTCATTGTCTTTGTGTTCACTTTTTGGCCCTATATAACTAACCAGATTGATACAGCTAGGTGGTCTGCTGTCACGCTGAGCTATAGCCCTACAGGCTTGGCCACGGTCCTTAACAAGATGCAGAGGTTTGCCATCCAGTCAAGCCTTCCCAAAGGTGACTGTCCTGTCCCGTGTGCTCCCCTTGGCCACTTGCTGGCCCTAGGTATGTCCACCTAAAGTGCTAGAGTGATAGCCAATGACGGGTAAGATTTTTCCCAGAGAGGAGAAATCAACCTAGACAGGCACACTCTCGAATGAGTTGGACACCCTACAAGATGGGACATCCCATTTTTAAAATATAAAATGGAGAGACCCCATTTTGAAAAAAACGAAAAAGGGGAATTGTTGGGACTTATGTCTGCCAAGGGGAAGGACTTTGGCTGCTTACCACGCCCTTTGGAGGACCGGAGCTAACCAAAGGGGTGTGGCTATGACATAGCGTGAGAGTCCGAACCGCCCTGCTGGTTGATTGGTTAGTTCTAGGCCTATATAAGTTCAGTACCTGGTCAATAAATTTGAGTTTTTTGGCTTCTTGCTTTCTACAAAACTCCCTGGGTGTGACGTGGTATCCGTCCATCAGGCAGGGAAGGCACTCAGCGATTTTTGCCCGTTAAGCCTATCTTCGCCAGGTAAGTTACATTCTTTCTGCGGGCAGAAAGAAGCCCCTTTTAGGACCCAAAAAGGGGGTTAGTAGCTTTAGACCTCGGCCCCATTAATAACTCAGCAGTCCCGGCACTTTGGGAGGCTGAGGCAGGAGGATCGCGAGTTCAAAGCCAGCCTCAGCAATGGCGAGGCACTTAGCAACTCAGTGAGACCCTGTCTCTAATAAAATACAAAAAAGGGCTGGGGATGTGGACCAGTGGTCGAGTGCCCCTGAGTTCAATCCCCAGTACCACAAAAAAAAAAAAAAAAAAGGACAAAGTGTCCCTGGGTTCAATCACCAGTGCCAAAATAAGCAATTTATCTATATATCTATCTATTTAATATTGAAATATCTAATTTTACAAAACAAACACTATTAGGGAGAGATAGGTTCCATTACAATAAGTTGGATATTTCAACACCCACCTCTCACCAATGGATAGATCATCCAGAAACCACCCCCCCTTAAAAAAAGAAATCAACAAAGAAATATCAGAATTAAACTACAAAGTAGATCAAATTCACTTAACAGACATTTATAGAACATGCTATCTAGCACCTGTGTGTTGTACTTTTTCTAGAACAGATCACATATTAGGCCACAAAACAAGTCTTAACAAAATTTTAAAAAATTAACATCATATTCTATCTTCTCTGATCACGATGAATTGAAACTAGAAATCAACAGCAAGAGAAACTCTATACAACTTTATATAACTTTGAACAACATACTTCTGAACAAACAGTGGGTCACTGAGGAAGTTAGAAAAGCCTCTGGAATATAGCAAAAACAGTATTATGAGAATGTTTATAAGCCGGACGGGGTTGCGCACACCTGTAGTCCCAGCACTTGGGAGGCTGAGACAGGAGGATAGCAAGTTCAAAGCCAGCCTTAGCAATGTCGAGGCACTTAGCAACTCAATGAGACCCTATCTCTAAATAAAAATACAAAAAAGGGCTGGGGATGTGGCCCAGTGGTCAGGTGCCCCTGAGTTCAATCCCTGGTACCAAAAAGAAAAAAAAAGAGAATGTTTATAGCAATGAATGCCCACATTAAAAAAAAAAATAGAGGGTCAGGGTTGTGGCTCAGTGGTAGAGCACTTGCCTAGCATGTGTGAGGCACTGGGTTTGATCCCCAGCACTACACAAAAACAAAAACAAATAAAATAAAGGTATTGTGCCCATCTACAACTAAAAGAATGTTTAAAAGAAAAAAATAGAAAAAGAATGGAAGATTTAAAGTGAACAACCTAATGATGCATCTTATGGTCCTAAAAAGGGAGAAAAAAGAAGAATATATATATCCCAAATCAGTACAGGATCAGAGCAGGACAAAAATTGAGTCTAAAAGAATGACACTAAGAATTGGTTCTTTGAAAATATAGATAAAATTGGAAAATCTTTAGCTGAGAGAGAAAGAAGAACCAACAAATAAAATTAGAGATTAAAAAAGAGACACTATGACTACAGAAATTCAAAAGACCATTAGGAATTATTTTTAAAAACTATATGCTAACAGATTGGAAAATCTAGAAGAAATGGACGAATTTCTGGACTTACATGATTTATCAAAATTGAACCAAGAGGATAGAAAAAACCTGAATAAATCAATAACAAATTATGAAACTGAATCAACTTTTTTTTTTTTTTTTTTTTTTGGTACCAGGGATTAAGCTCAGCAGCACTGGACCACTGGGCCACATCCCCAGCCCTTTTTTGTATTTTATTAGCGACAGGGTCTCACTGAGTTGCTAAGTGCCTCGCCATTGCTGAGGCTGGCTTTGAACTCACGATCCTCCTGACTCAGCCTCCCAAAGTGCTGGGATTACAGGCGTGCGCCACCGCGCCGGCTCTGAATCAATTTTTTAAAAAAAGTCTCCAAACAAAGAAAAGTTCAGAACTGGATGGCTTCACTGCTAAATTTTATGAAACCTTTAAAGGAGCTGAAACTAATGTTCTATTCCGTAGAATTGAAAGGTAACCTTTTTTTTTTTTTTAGTTTACTTTAGTTGTACACAATGCAATGCATTTATGTTTACATGGTGCTGAGGATCAAACCCGGGCCATGCACGTGCGAGGCGAGCACTCTGCCGCTGAGCCACAACCCCAGCCCCCGAAAGGTAACTCTTTTGAACTCATTCTGAGGTACCAAAACATAACAAGGACACATCACACACACACAAAGTAGACCAATGTTCCTCATGAACACAGATTCAGAAATCCTTAACAAAATACTTGCAAATTGAATTCAACAGCACATCAAAAAGATCATGCAAGAACCAAGACCGGGGCTGAGATTGTGGCTCAGCGGTAGAGCACTCCCCTAGTATGTGCACAACCCGGGTTCGATCCTCAGCACCACATAAAAATAAACACATGTGTACAACTAAAGCAAATAAATAAATATTTAAAAAAGAACCAAGACTATGATACAAGGATGGATGGTTAAACATGTACAAATCAATAAAAGTAATACATTACATAAATAAAATGAAGGATAAAAGTCAGATGATCATCCCAATAGATGCAGAAACCACATTTGAAAAAGTTCAACATTCCTTCATGATAAGGAATAAAAATTTGGGGCATTGGAGGTTCATACCTCAACATAATAAAAGCTACAGACAAACCCACAGCCAACATAATTCTAAAAAACTGCAAGCATTTCAGGTGTCCATTTTCACTGCTCTAACTTAGCATAGTACCAGAAACTTTAGTCAGAACAATTAAGAAAGAAATCAAAAGCAAATAAACAGGAGCAACTCTAATTATCCCTGTTTAGCAGATATGACTCTATACATAGAAAATCCTAAAGATTCTGCAAAAGACTATTAGAACTGACAAACAAATTCAGGAAAAGTATCAGGATACAAAACCAATATAAAAGCCGGGCGCGGTGGCGCATGCCTGCAATCCCAGCACTTTGGGAGGCTGAGGCAGGAGGATCGCGAGTTCAAAGACAGCCTCAGCAATGGGGAGGCACTTAGCAACTCAGTGAGACCCTGTCTCTAAATAAAATACAAAAAAGGTCTGGGGATGTGACCCAGTGGTCGAGTGCCCCTGAGTTCAATCCCCAGTACCACCAAAAAAAAAAAAAAAAAAAAAAAAACAATATAAAAAAATCAGTGGTTGGGGCTGGGGTTGTGGCTCAGCGGCAGAGTGCTCGCCTTGCACGTGCGCGGCCCAATCCTCAGCACCACGTAAACATAAATTCATTGCATTGTGTACAACTAAAGTCAATAAATAAATATTTTAAAAAAAAATCAGTGGCTTAGCCAGGCATGGTGTGGTGCACGCCTATAATCCCAGCGGCTCAGGAGGCTGAGGCAGGAGGATCAGGAGTTCAAACCCAGCCTCAGCAAAAACAAGGTGCTAAGCAACTTGATGAGACCCTTTTTCTAAATAAAAATACAAAATAGGGCTGGGAATGTGGCTCAGGGGTCAAGTGCCCCAAGTTAAATCCTTGGTACCAAAAAAAAAAAAAAAAAAAAATCAGTGGCTTTTGTATACAACAATAATGAATTTGCTCAGAAAAATCATGAAAGCAATCATATTCACAACAGCCACAATTAATAAACAAAATACTTAGGAATAAACTTAACTAAGAATGTGAATAACCTCTACAATAAAAATCACTGGGTCTGATCCTCAGCACCACATAAAAATAATAAATAAAATAAAGGTATTGTGTCCATCTACAATTTTTTAAAAAAGGTGGACTGGAAGAATATTGTTAATATGTCCATACTAGGGCTGGGGTTGTGGCTCAGCTGTAAGAGCACTCGCCTAGCACGTACACAGCCTGGGTTCGATCCTCAGCACCAAGTAAAAATAAAGGCATTGTGTACAACTAAAACAAATAAATAAATATTTAAAAAGAGAGAGAGAGAGATGTCCATACAACCCAAAGTGATGTACACATTCAATGCAATTCCCACCAAAATATCAACGACATTCTTCACAGAATGAAAACAATTCTAAAATTTATATGGAAGCACAACAGATCCCAAAAAGCCAAAGCAATCATGAGCAGAAGCAGAAAACTGGAAACATCATAACAACTGATTTCAAGAAATTACTACAGAACCATAATAACAAAAATAGCACAGTATTGGCATTTAAAAAAAAAAAAAAAAAAGACACATAGAGATAGAGGACACTAGAACAGAATAGAGAACTCAGAAATAAATCCATACATCTACAGGCAACTAATTCTCAAAAAAGGTTCCAAAAATACATGCGGGAGAAAGGACAGCCTCTTTAAGAAATGGTGTTTAAACTAGACCTCCATATGCATAATATTGAAGCTTGATCCCTATCTTGCACCATGTACAAAAGTCAACTAAACACCTAATGTAAGACCTGAAATTCTGAAACTACTACAGGAAAAGGGGGAAACACTTTGAGATCCTTGCATTGGCAATGATTTTCTGAATGACTCCAAAAGTACAGGAAACAAAGGCAAAAAATAACAAGGCTACATCAAATAAGCAAGCTTCTGTTCAGCAAAAGTAACAAGTTTACAGAGTAAAAAAACAATCTACAGAATGGGAAGAAATATTTGCCAACTACTGATCTATATATAAAGAAATAAAAAGCTTAACAAAAAACTAGTAATCCAACTAAAAATTGAACGAGTTACCTATATTCCAACCCTTTTTATTTTGAAACAGTCTTGCTAAATCACCTACACTGGCTTTGAACTTGTGATCCTCCTGCCTCAGCCTCCTGAACATATTGTTAATGTGTATGAAAACCAGAAGTAAATATAAATGAATCCTCAATGTCATCCTTTAGAAGAAAGAAAAACAAATTATCGCAATTTTTAATGTGTAAGTTCTTTAATTTCACAATTCTACTTTTAATAATTTATCTTAAGGAGATTCATATAATGGAATACCAGGCAGCTGTTACAAAGGTGAATAACTATACATATTTCTTCAGAAAAAGTAAACATAATATTAAGTAAAAACTAAGCTAAAGCCAGGTGTGGTGGCACACACCTGTAAACCCAGTGGCTTGGGAGGCTGAGGCAAAAGGATCACAAGTTCAAACCCAGCTTTGACAACACAGAAAGATCCTGTCTCAAAATAAAAAAATAAATAAATAAATAAAAGGACTGGGGATGTAGCTCAGTGATAAAGCATCCTTGGTTCAATTTCCAGTACCAAAGAAATAAAAAATAAAACGGGCTGGGGATCTGGCTCAGTAATGAAGCACCTATGGATTCAATCTCCGGTACAAAAAAAAAAAAAAAAAAAAAAAAAAAAAAAAACCTAAGGAATAAAGCCTGAGATATAATTCTATCTTGCATTTAAAAGTATCCATCTAGTGTGAATATACTTTGTATACTATATACCAGAGATATGTAGAAATGTGCTCTATATGTGTAATATGAATTGTACTGCATTCTGCTGTCAACTTAGAATAAAAGAAAAAAGTATCCCTCTATATAAACTTATGTGAGTGTATAAGAACTCTGCTTAAGCTGGGCGCGGTGGCGCACGCCTGTAATCCCAGCACTTTGGGAGGCTGAGGCAGGAGGATTGCGAGTTCAAAGCCAGCCTCAGCAGTGGCGAGGCACTTAGCAACTCAGTGAGACCCTGTCTCTAATAAAATACAAAAAAAGGGCTGGGGATGTGACCCAGTGGTCGAGTGCCGCTGAGTTCAATCCTCAGTACCAAAAAAAAAAAAAAAAAGAACTCTGCTTAAAAATGGTCTGTGCAGCTATATATACAACTGTTAACAGTATTACTTGCAGGATAGGTTGAAAAAAAAGGGATTTATATGAGCTTTCACTTTTTAATGCATACATCTCAATATAATTTGTACTTTTACAATAAGCTTATGTAACTTTATGATTAGAAAAAAATTACTTTTCCTTTTCGAAAAATCCACAATCTCCCAATTTTAAAAATAAAATAGTTTCTTTATGTCAACTCTTAAGTCATATTAACCCGTACCCCCCCCTTTCATTTATTTATTTATTTATTTATTTATTTATGGTGGTGCAAGGGATTGAACCCAGGGCCTTGAGCATGCAAGGCAAGCACTCTACCAACTGAACTATATCCCCAGCCCGCTCCCTAACTTTCTTATTGTTCAGTATAAACATTCCTAATACCTAGACAAAGTTTGTTATACTTCACCTCAAGGGTATTATTTTTATATCTTGATCTCCTTTGGCTGCTTAATCTTCCCTAGTTGGTATGTCAGCTATTTTTATTACAGTACAGGAACTAACACCTAATTTTGTTTTACAAACAACACTAAAATAACAACAAAGGTGTTAATATGTACATTTGAATATTTGGGAATACAGAACTAAGGCATGAAGGCTTAGAAAAGTAGAATAATAAGTTCTTTTCTCCAAATTTAACCAATTACAACAATCAATTTTGTATATCAAGGACAGGTGATTTTCAAGTTCTTTTAAACATTTTTCAACATATTCACAACCTTCTTTCTTGTTCCTATCAGCATAATTTCTCCTCTTCGTTTAATTAGAGGAGGTGATGTGTCTATAGTACACCAATATGCTACAAAATGCAAACAAAAAATAACAAATTCACCATTATTTGTTTATCTCAGAAAGAATTGAGTACTAAGTACTATATTTTAAATAGGATATGCTAAAACTGCAACATTTTTTAAAAGGAGTGATGAGAACAACAAAGTGACCAGAGTATAAATTGCTGAGGTAGAAGAGGGAAAATGTTGGGGAAAAAGATAATTCAGAGAAAACTTTTTTCCTATAGCTTCACAGCATGGAACTAATATCAATAGACAGAAATAAAGGAAGATAGTTCTAGCTTAGGATTTTTACCAAATTATTTTTTAGGAGTTTATTAGGTCTTGTGAATATGAAAAAGCACTATTAAAAATAGTAAAAGCAAAATCTTGTCCCTACTGCATATACTGTGCCATTAATCTAATAAGAACAAAAAGAGAGAATGATAAAGAAGGTAGCAGGCTACCTTTCCAGTGCACTGCAGGTGCTGTCCTGGCACGGAGAGGGAGGTCACAAACATGGTAAAGCAGCGAAGCAAGAATACAGTGCCCATCAGACTACAGAGCCTTCGCAGAAGGATTGACCTGTGAATAGAGCGAGCAAAGAGGGAGAAAGATCAGAAGAAAACAAACCATAAAACCACAGGCATCAAATGTTTACCTAAAGGGAGAGCAAGCAGAAAAACCACTAGATTTTTTTCAAAGAAGACAGGAATCTTAGAGTACATCTAAAGCACCACTATCCAATAGAAGTCTCTGCAATGATAGAAATAAATACATTGTCCAATATGCTATTTACATGTGATTCTTGAGCACTTGAAATGAGGCTAGAATAGCTATGGAAATTTATTTTAAATTTTATTTCATTTTAATTGATTTAAATTTCATTAACCACATGTGGTTAGTACCTGCCATATTAAACAGTAGATTCTAGGAATATCATTTTAATGATAAAATATGGCCAAGTAAGAGTTATGCAAGTAGAATGAACACTTAAATAAGCTTAGAATTAGTCCTGTTACTCATAAATTGCTCAGATTATTTTAAGAGGGAAAGTTAATCACCTGTGATTCTAGATTTTTTGTGTGTGAATTAGTAATACTAAATTGGCTAATGATAGTAGCTGATATTCATTCTAACTTTTCCTAACTTAAACATAAGCTATAATTTTTTTAAGTACAAAGTTTGATATTAAGTATATCTGAAATAGAAATATTGACAGGCTGGGGTTGTGGCTCAGCGGTAGAGCGCTCGCCTAGCACGTGCGCGGTCTGGGTTCGATCCTCAGCACCACGTAAACATAAATGCACTGCATTGTGTACAACTAAAGCAAATAAATAAATATTTTTAAAAAATAGAAATATTGAAAAACTGTAATTTGGGTAATCATGAATTACAGTGTGACATCATTTTTACTGTTATATCATTTCTTTAAATGTCCTAAATTCAAACAAACTAAGATGCCTAGGGAGAGGAACATTTACTTTACACATTTGCTTTATATAATACTCTTCCTCTTGGGCTGGGGATGAGGCTGAGTGGTAGACTGTTTGCCTAGCATGAATGAGGGCCTGAGTTCAATCCCCAGTAACAAAAAAAAATGTAAGTAATATAGAAAGAAAGTAATCAAAATGCTCTTCTCTCCCTCAAAAAAAGCTTTGAACACAAGGCTAGGTATATTTCAAACTTCAGTGTACATACCTGGGAATGGAGTCTAGGAATCTGCATTTAAACAAACATCCAAACAATTCTAATTAAAGTGATAACAAACCATGCTTCAAGAAATATCTGTTTTGTTTTTCTTTTGGTGGTGCTGGGGATTGAACCCAGGGCCTCGTGCATGCAAGGCAAGCACTTTACCAACTGAGCTATATCCCCAGCACCTTTAAGAAATATCTGTTTTAACTAAATAAACTTGCATTGAACTGACCTCTACTATGCTTTGCTAAACCAAGAGTTTATAAGGTAAACTATTTTTTGCTTTGAAGACTGGATAAATTCAAATCCATGGAATTTTATGAGGCAAAGGTAACCAGAAAGCAGTGGTACATGTTTTTAAATACTTCAGGTTCAAAAGCAAACCAGAATTAAAAATATTGCTGCAAAACTGGATAAAATGGGACAGAAAGGTTCAATATGGCCTCAAAGTGTGACAAGAACAGCAATCATCAACCTTACTTTTCACCTTCAAAGCGCAGAAATAACTGCTGCTTAGGACGCAAAGCTCATCACTGTGGTTATCTCAAGTACTTCCTGTTGAGGAGAAAGAATCGAAAATTGCAAGGAAGAGCCCTTATTCCTTTCCAGCATTCCAAAGACAATGGACAGCAGATAATCACAAATTTTATACTTCTTTAAGTTTTTCCCTCTTTTTACGTAAATCAAGTGATTTCCCCTATTAGAGTAAGAAAAGAGCCTCCCCTCAGGTCCTTATGCTTTCCTTTTTTAACCAAAAAAAAATCTTCCCTTTATATTTCTTGGTGAATATGCCGAAGAAGCACTTCTCCTATTTAGCAACTTCCCATATCATCTCAAGTAAACCACACTGCATAAATAGATGTGCAGAGTTCGTAAAATAGTCTCATTTTTAAAATGGATCTCCTCCAAACAGAGAACACTTTCTTCCATTTATACATTTGAACCAAACACTACCCTTGAAAGAGTTTCTATTGTTCTATAGAACATATAGAATTTCCAATTTGTTTCTTTAAAAAAAAAAGATAAGGCGAAACTGGTGAGAATTAGCTCATGGCTGATCACCACCAATTCTGATCTTTTCCTGCAAAATGCATTCATAATATTACTTACTATGTAGGTACTAAGTAGGATGACACTTTTGTTGATTAAATCTGAGACATTTTCCTTGTTAATAACTATAATGTCACACTTACCAAGGAAGGAAAATAATCAGAAAAATGTAAAGGGAGGGACAAGACTTGATGACCTAACACAAGAGAGTCAAAGAACTTGACTTTTTAATGGAGAAAGGAAGGTACCTGTGCTTGTGAAGAAGAAGAACCAGGAGCCAAATATAGCACAGAATCATGCCACATACTTCTGTCATGGCAAAGGCCCATGGGATTCTAGGAACACTGGAACAGAAAAAAATTTTTTTAACTGAAGATAAGTAGATACCACCCTCTTCAATAGATATTAACTTTTCTAATAATGACATTAAAACTGCTTTATATAACTTTCACCTCTCTCAGGAAATGATATTTGGAGAGCCAGGGGATAAAATCAGTTTTGTAAAGTGAACCACTTCTTAGAACCTGCTTGTTGTCTGTGATTCCCAGTTATGGCTAGGAAGAAGCAATGACCATTTTCTCCCACTATAGCATGGCAAGCCTGGATACAGAACTACCCACTAAGAACAGAAAAAAGATCGCTTCTTATATGTTAATTTCAGAATGCAGACAATCAGGGGTTGAAAATGTTCTTTTCTTTAATAATCATTTCCATTATTATCACATTAAAAATATTTAAATACATGCCAAATGTTTTCTCTGATATAAGGAGGCCAATTCACAGTCAGTTTGGGATGGGGAGCATAGGAGGATTAGAGGAATACTAGAATGGCCAATAGGGAGGGAGGGAAAGGGAGGGGGCAAAAGGGTGGTGAAGAAAAAAAAAAAAAAGATGGTAGAATGAGATGGATATCATTACCCTTAGTGCATGTATGAAGTCACGAATGGTGTGAATATACTTTGCATACAACCAGAGATTTGTAAAAAAGTGCTCTATATGTGTAATATGAAATGTGATGCATTCTGCTGTCATTTATATCATCTTAGAATAAAAAATAATTTATTAAAAAAAAAGAAGAGCCGGGCGCGGTGGCTCACGCCTGTAATCCCAGCACTTTGGGAGGCTGAGGCAGGAGGATTGCGAGTTCAAAGCCAGCCTCAGCAGTGGCGAGGCACTTAGCAACTCAGTGAGACCCTGTCTCTAAATAAAATACAAAAAAGGGCTGGGGATGTGACCCAGTGGACGAGTGCCGCTGAGTTCAATCCCCGGTACCACAAAAAAAAAAAAAAAAAAAAAGAGAAATCCTAAAAATTTCAATTATAGAAAAAAAATTAAAAATCGAGTCCATTTTTCATTGAAATAAATTATCCCAAGAGATTAATTCCCTCCAAAACATGTCTAGATATTTGTATGAAGCTCTCAGATCTATTTAGAGAAGTATTAAAGAATTTTTTTCTAAAAATTTGATAGTTTTCTCTTTTTCTCAAATCACTTCTCGCTCCCATTTCCTATTCCAAATATCCATCAGTAGCAAAAATTTTACTCATTTTAAAGGATGAGTAACTATAATCCATTGTATATGACATGACAAGCAGTGTCATTCATCCATCAACAGACATTTGGGTTGTTTCCACTGTTGCCTCCTGTGAATGAAATTGCCAATGGTGACTGTATCCTTGGTGTACAGAATAACCCTACTGCTTCCTCTCCTATTTTAATACCTTACTATTTCTGACTCCTAATTATTCTGGCTAAGCTGACTAGTACTATGTTGAGGAGAAGTGGAGAAAGGGGGCATTCTTGTCTTTTCCTTATTCTGGAGAAAAAGCATTCAGTCTTTCACTATTGAATGTGTTGTCAGTTGTGGGTTTTCACATATAATGCCAATGTGTATCATCTACCAAGTTTGTGGTGATATGTAATGCAACAAGAGAAAACTGATAGGATAAAGAACAAAACTCAATGTAAATAAAGTAAAACATAATTTAAAAAAATATTTAAATACATAATGCATATAAATATGTATATACACACAATTTTTTTTAAGTGTTTAAAAGTGTTTATTTGGGCTGGGGATGTAGCTCAGTGGTGTAGACTACTTGCCTAACATACACAAGGCCCTGGTTCAATCCCCAGTAATGCAAAAAAACAAAAAAAAAACAAAATTAAAAAATATTTTATTTGGGGCTGGGGTTATGGCTCAGCGGTAGAGCACTCGCCTAGCACGTGCAGGGCCTCAGTTCGATCCTTAGCACCACATAAAAATAAAGGCATGTGTACAACTAAAGCAAATAAATAAATATTTTTTAAAAAATATATTTTATTTGGTATTTAACTTAATTCTTGCTCCTTAGAGGCAATCATTGTCACTTTTCTAGCTACTTCATCTGGCATTAAATCTTTTAGTCACAAACTTTCCTAACACACACACAGTCTCTCATGCTCTTAATATTTCATAATTTTGTTCAAATATTTTTTGGTTTTTACTTAATGTAAGTTTGTAAAATTCATAGCTGAGTCAGCTAAGAATTGTTTAAGTTCATTCCTTGAACAACTTCGTATAATTCTCCAAATAATAAATACTTTTTTTATTTGCAATACTGGGATTGATCCCAAGGGCACATTACCTCTGAGTTACACCCTCGTTCCTTTTTATTTTTTGAGACAGGGTATCTCTAAATTGCTGAGGCTGGCCTTGAACTTGTGATATGTCCTTCCTTGGCCTCTTCAGATGCTGGGATTACAAATCTTTGCTATTTAAAGAAAGGAGCTAGAAGCCACAGTGATTAGTACATGGACTTTTAACTAATGTAACACATGAAACATTCTGAAAACATATGGCATCTTGTTCTCACGGTGTCCTTGAGTCCACAGTACCTCATACTCAACTACCCTGAAGAATATACCTCAGAGTCTTTTACTAGAATAAAGTAGGTCTAAAAGCTTCTTAGATTTTCAGCCAGTTTGTCCATATTTAGCTATCTGTGCCTGGCTTAAGTACTGTTTGAAGCCTCCTGTTTTATGAGTTTTTCTGGAGCTCTGCTGTACAAAGAGACTCACCTGTTGGGCATCATCACCCTCCAACCCCAATCTCACCATAGGCACTTAGCTTTCTACTTTCCAAACTCCCATTATTATCATTGTTTTTGCCTTTATAGGATTGAACGTTTTTTTCCCTTTCTACTGTCATTTTAGTGGAGTGTTATGGGAAATCTATCCAATGTCTATTCAATCCCTCATATTTATTTTGATGCAAAGCTTTAAAAAATGTATTACACATGTATTTGCCTTTTTTTTTCTGGGTAGTAGTTAATTCTTTGGTAATTCAAGGTCATCAATGTGAATACTCATTATTACATGGCAATGGCTTCATGGATTACTGAGAAATAAAAACCAGTTAAGTCTTACATCTTTGTAATTTTTTCCATTATTTATGTTTTCTTTTTATAGGCTTCTGTTTCCTTTCTTGCTGTCATGATTATCAATCACTCCTTCTTACTGCTGTAGGTTCACCTGCCTCTGGAAACATACCTGTCTTCTCAGTTTTGTTTATAATATGCTGAACCTCTTAGAATTGTGTAAAATAGGCTTCAGAAGCAAACCCTGGAATAAACATAAGTGTGAAAGAGATTTTTGAAGAAGAGTTCCAAAGAAAATCTATAGGGTGGTAGGACATGAAATCAATAAGGCAGAGAAGCAAAGCAAGGGTGAGACATAAAGCAAAACTCTGCAGGAAATCAGGAATGGCTAACTTCAGCTCAGTCCTATGGGGAATTTGGTACAGTGTAGGTTCCAGCTAAATACTGTCCCAGTTAGGGCAAAGAGAAATGAAGTATCCATACCCCATCTCTTAAGCTATTGGCTATGGACTGCTACTTAAGGAATGTAAATTTCTAAGCATTTTTGGGTCTCTTTTCAAGTAGGCAGTGTATTCTGGCAGCTCAAGGGCAGCCCTCCAACAAACAGGCATAGACAGCTACCAGATCTTGAGAGCATTAGTGCTTGGGAAAATGGAAAAGAGATCTGAGGGGACACTGGAAGAACACTAACAGCATCTGTGACTGTTCTCTGATGAAAAAAGCTTTAAATGTTTAATAAGAGCATGAAGCTTTGTAAGTGAATGGAACTGTAGATAGTAAGGCAAACAAAAAAATGGTTTCAAATTCCTGTTATGAATTGAGAAAATGTCTATACAGAATTTTGTACATGAATGTTCAAGCAGCATTATTAATAATAGCCAAAAGAAGGAAGCAACCCCAACATCTATCAATTAATAAATGGGTAAACAAAATATGGTATATCTACACAATGGAATATCATTTGGTAATAAAAAGAAACATGGGCTGGGGTTGTGGCTCAGTGGCAGAGCGCTCGCCTCGCACGTGTGTGACCCAGGTTCGATCCTCAGCACCACGTAAACATAAATGCATTGCATTGTGTACAACTAAAGTAAATAAATAAATATTTTTTTAAAAAAACATAGTATTGGTGCATACTATAATATGTATGAATCCTGAAAATATGTTAAGTGAAAGAAGCCAGACACAGGGCTGGGATTGTGGCTTAGCGGCAGAGCGCTCGCCTAGCACGTGCGCGGCCCGGGTTCGATCCTCAGCACCACGTACAAATAAACGCATTGTGTACAACTAAAGCAAATAAATAAATATTTAAAAAAAAAAAAAAAAGAAGCCAGACACAAAAAGGCCACATATTGTATGGTGTCATTTATATGAAATGGACAAAACAGACATATTCATAGAAACAACGGTTGCCAGGGTCTGAAGAAAGGAGGGAAAAGAGTATGATTGCTAATGGTATGACCTTCTTTTGAGGATGAATGATTTGGAATTAGTGGTGATGGCAGTACAACTCAAAACAAAATCCTCATCGCTCTACCAAAATCATTTTCCCTTTCTTCCCTTATTCCTTGTTATAGCAATTTACAGAAGTTCAGGATCATTGTCACTCTAATTCTAATAATAATTTGTATTCTTGCTCACTTCTATTTTCACTCCTCCTCCTATGATCTTGTCCTTTACCCTACCACAGCAATTTCAACTCACGTTGTAACTTAAACCTTGTCATTAAGATTTCTCCACATAATCTCAATTTCATGAATTGTAGTTGTCTAATACCCCTATGCCATAGGTATGTAATAGTTTTTTGATTTTTTGGCAGGGGTGGTTCTGGGAATCAAACTCAGGGCACTGGTCATGCTATGTACATGCTGTACCACAAAGCTGTGTAATCACCTTGAGCAGGCCCCTAGTGTTGCTATGACATTACACAAATCTGTTCACTCTTCTATTTTGTAGAGGACCATTTTATACTCAAGCTTTTTTCTTCAAACAAACCTCCATTTCTTTTCTCTAGTCTTATTTTCTGTACACAGAGAAAATAAAAGCCATCAGAAGAGTACTTCCTGTGCTCCATCAGCACATATAGGAGCCTTCTGCCTCTGTTTCCACATTTTATACCTTTGCTGTTATGAATTAATAGTCCAAACGTTTAAGATCAGCCTTTTTTTTTTTTTTTTTTTTTTTTTTTTTTTTTTTTTTTTTGTGGTACCGGGGATTGAACTCAGGGGCACTCGACCACTGGGTCACATCCCCAGCCCTTTTTTTTTGTATTTTATTTAGAGACAGGGTCTCACTGAGCTGCTAAGTGCCTCGCCATTGCTGAGGCTGGCTTTGAACTCGTGATCCTCCTGCCTCAGCCTCCCAAAGTGCTGGGATTACAGGCGTGCGCCACCACGCCCGGCTAAGATCAGCCTTTTCTAACCACTAGGTCCCATCCCTTATTATCTACACAAGGACGTGGCTCCAACAATTTTATCTTCTTTCCTCTAACATTATTGCTCACCCCCTGCAAAATGGGGTCATTTCTATTTTAAGTACAAAAAAACATACTATGATTCAACCTATTCAAAACAAAACAAAAACACCTTTTGACCCCATACCTCCCCCTATTCCTTCCCACAATTCTCTGTAGTACTTTTTTTTTTTTTAGTTGTAGTCAATACCTTCATTTTATTTATTTATTTTTACGTGGTGCTGAAGATCAAACCCAGGGCCTGGCATGTGCTAGGAAAGCACTGCACCACTGAGCCACAGCCCCGGCCCCTCTGTCCCAATAAATACTGTGCCTTTTTTTTTTTTTGGTAATGCTAGGGATCGAACCCAGAGCTTTGTGCATGAAAGGTAAGCACTCTACCAACTGAGCTATCCCCAGCTCTTTGTAGTTCTTATAGGATTTGCCCTTATAAGAAAGATTTGATTATCTCTAATTTCTGTGTTCCCATTCTTTCTCTTATCATTTCTTTGACTAATTGTTTTGTTTGGAAAAAATCTGATCCTACTGAAAAGAGTTACAAGAATAAGCACTTTATTTCTCACCTAAGTCCCTCAATTGTTTGTAATAATTAATATTTTTCCACATTTACTTCATTATCTCTCTATATATACCTATGTACACATACACACACACATCTTTTGGGGGGAGACTGAATTTTCCCAAAGTAAATTACAGACATTATATTTTTCTTCTAAATACTTTGGCATTTCTAAGAACAAGCATATCCTTTTTATAACTCAATATACTATTCCATCCAAGAAATTGTAACATTGATTTAGTGATAATCACTTAATACATGGTTTTTCAAAATTTCCTAATTATCCCAAAATGTTCTTTTTAGAAATAGTTTTTCTTAATATAGGATCCAATTAAAGTTAAAGTACTGTTCCTGATTATGTCTCTTCAATTTCTCTTACAATTCCCCCTGATTTTTGTTTGTGATGATACTGATGTTTCTAGAGGTTTCAGATTACTTATCGTGTAGCATATTCCATGTTTCAGATCTTTGTGATTATTTCCTCATGATTAGAGCTACATTTTCAAAATATTGGGGTGGGGAGCAAGATTATAGGTGATATTGTGAACATCACTTCCAATGCACATAATGTTGGTTTGTTCTATAGAGATGCTACATTTGTTCATTTGGTTAAGTGGATACATGCCAGGTCTTGCTATTGTAAAGGTACTTTTATTCCCTCTGTAATTAATATATAAGATGATACTTTCAGATCATGTCACTATGCTGCTGACAAATGGCCTTTCACCTTATTGGAGGATGCAAATAAGTCATGCGACCACATTTATTTGCTGGCTATCGTTCTTGAAGGGCTTCCTGTCTTATCCACTATTTTTTGTTTATTACTATAGATTCAAAGATTATTTTTCTTACCGTTACCATCATTATTCTTTTTGATGTTCCAATCATCCTAATTTGTTCAGCAGGAGCCCCTTTTAACCAATTCCTATTTTTTTTTTTTTTTTTTACATGTTTCCATTGGTTTGTGCACTTCCCTGATTTATGGCACAAGATCTGCTTCTGGCTTATTTTATACTTTCCTTACCACAGACTTAAAATTGGTCAATTCTCTGAGAAGCCCTGGTCTAGTTCCTTTTGGTGGGGAATGGTAGTTATACATGATCACCTATAAGCTCACAGTGTTCATTGCAAAGGTTTTTTGTTTTTGTTTAGTTGCAGATGGACACAATACCTTTATTTATTTATATGTGGTGCTAAGGATCGAACCCAGTGCCTCACATGTGCAAGGCAAGCGCTCTACCACTAAATCACAACCCCAGCCCTCACTCCTGAGCTTTTCTTGCAAATTACTTCATATAATGTCATGGAAATTATCTGTATTCTTTTTTATGATTAAATAGTAATTCACTATGTAGATGTACCCATAGTATATATTCAATAGTTTTCCATGGATAAACATTTAGATTACTGCCAATATTTATAATTACTATAAATAATGTCACAATGTAATATTTTTTCATATTTATGGAGAATCACCTTCAGGTAAATTGTAATATTTCTCACATTCTCTCTTGAATCCATTACAATCGGATTTTTACCCTTATTAACTCTTGCCATAGTCACTGATGACGAATATGTTGTTAAATCCAAGGGTCAATTACTGTATTACATGACCTCTCTGAGCATTTGACATAGCCAGTTACTCTGCCTTCTTAAAATACTTTTTTTTTTTGGCCTGGCTTCCAGGATACTTCTAGGAGTATCTTTCTCTTTAGTCTTCTGAATGGTTTCTCGTTATTTATCTGATTTCAACTGCTCTTCCCATTTCTTACTTCTTGTTCCTTAAACATGCCAGAATACCCTCAGTTTAGAATTTTTGTGCCTGTTTCCTGTGCCATTTCCCCCAACATATCCACATGCTCTTTTCACCAGATATTCATACACTTTCTTCCTTAGGGGTTTCTGTTTAGTTAGGAAAACTATATAGAATAGGAGAGGAGATAGAATAATAACTACTTCTTCTTCTTCTTCTTCTTCTTTTTTTTTTTTTTTGGTACCAGGGATTGAACTCAGGGTCATTCAACCACTGAGCCACATCCCCAGCCCCTTTTTTTTTATTTTATTAGAGACAGGGTCTCACTGAGTTGTTAAGTGCCTCGCCATTGCTGAGGCTGGCTTTGAACTCGTGATCCTCCTGCCTCAGCTTCCCAAGTGCTGGGATCACAGGCGTGTGCCACCACACCCGGCATCTAATAACTTCTTAAACAACTTTCAATCAATTCTCTTTATTTTAGCATCACTCCTTCACCTCCACTGTCCACAGCTTTGAAAAATTTGCAATATAAATTAGGTTGATTTTCAGTTTTCTCCATTGCTATTTTAGAATTAGGATAATTTAGGTTTGCTAGTTGCCACTCATCCATTCTGCCTTCACACTTGCAAAAATGTATAGCTATTTTATCCAACCCATCCTGTGGACTGCAGTACTTAAAAAACAAAAGCAAACAAAAAAATTTTAGTTGCCGGGCGTGGTGGCACACGCCTGTAATCCCAACACTTTGGGAGGCTGAGGCAGGAGGATCTCGAGTTCAAAGCCAGTCTCAGCAATGGCGAGGCACTTAGCAACTTAGTGAGACCCTGTCTCTAAATAAAATACAAACAAAAAAAAAGGGCTAGGGATGTGGTCCAGTGGTCGAGTGCCCCTGAGTTCAATCCCCGGTAGCAAAAAAAAAAAAAAAAAAAAAAAAAAAAATTTAGTTGGGGTTTCACAGGGAGCAAAAATGTGATGTGTATGTTATTCTTTCTGTCTGTGTGTATGTGTGTGTCTCGCGCGCGCACGTGTGTACGTGTGTGTGTGTGTGTGTGTGTGTGTTATACTGGGAATTGAAGGCAGGGGCTCATTCACGCTAGGAAAGTACTCTACCCACTAAACTACATCCCCAGCCCTTTTAACATTTTAAGACAGGGTCTTACTATCTTTCCCAAGCTGGCCTACAACTTGCAATCCTCCTCCTATCTCAGCCTCCCAAATACTACTGTGTTCCCGCCCCACCCATACCCCAAAGTGGTGGGATCCATCCCAGGACCTCACACATGCCAGGCAAGCACTCTAACACAGAACTCAACTCCCAGACCCTACTCCACCATTATAATGTGAATGCTTTAAAATCATTTCATCTTGCCAATTATAGTACACTGTGGTAATTCCAGTGACTCAGGAGGCTGAGGCAAGAGGATCCCAAGTTTGAGGTTAGCCTGGGCAATTTAGTAAGTCCCTATCTTAAAATAAAATAAAAAATTCTTAAAATACATATATTATAAGGTACTTTCAGAAGGTCAGGCCAAAATATTTTATAAAAATAAGACACTACAGGGGCTGGGGTTGTGGCTCAGCGGCAGAGCGCTCGCCTCGCACGTGCGCAGCCCAGGTTCGATCCTCAGCACCACGTAAACATAAATGCATTGCACTGTGTACAACTAAAGTAAATAAATAAATATTTAAAAAAAAAAGCACTATAAATCTTTTAAAGATTTCTTCTAAATCACAAATATAAAAATAGTTCTGTTTATTATTCTATTCTTATTTTTCATATAATACATATACTATATTCATTTTCTATATTCAGCATTTAATAAAAAACAATACTACAAGGGCTGAGGCTGGGGCTCAGTGGTAGTGCACTTGCCTGGCATGTGTGAGGCACTGGGTTTGATTCTCAGCACTGCATATAAATAAATAAAGGTCTATCAACAACTAAAAAAATAAATAAATAAAACAATACAATTATATTAAATTTGTACTATTTGTGATAACTCCAATTCATCTGGTGATAAAGAGACTGCTCATATTTTCAGAAAGCAGAACCCTGCTCATCATTAAGGGGAAAAAAATGGGGGGCTGGGGATGTACCTAGCTCAGTGGTAGAACACTTGCCTAGCACACGTGAGGCACGGGGTTCCATCCTCAGCACCACATAAAAATCTAAAAATCAATCAATCAATAAAATAAAGGTACTGTGTCCATCTACAACTAATTAAAAAAAAAAAAAAAAAAAGCAACCAAGTTCCAGTTATTACAAACATACTTCCAGGACACCCTTTCAAAATCTGAAATGTGTAAGGAATTAAATTATAGAAAAATAAACCAGGGCTGGGGTTGTAGTTCTGTGGTAGAGAGCTTGCCTAGCATGTGTGAGGCACTGGGTTCGATTCTCAGCAACACATATAAATAAATAAATTAAAGGTCCATAGACAACTAAAAATTGTATATATAAAGAAAAATAAGCCGGGCGTGGTAGCGCATGCCTGTAATCCCAGCACTTGGGAGGTTGAGGCAGGAGGATCACGAGTTCAAAGCCAGCCTCAGCAATGGTGAGGCACTTAGCAACTCAGTGAGACCCTGTCTCTAATAAAATACAAAAAGGGCTGGGGATGTGGTCCAGAGATCGAGTGCCCCTGAGTTCAATCCCTGGTACCAAAAAAAAAAAAAAAAAAAAAGAAAGAAATTAAGCAGTGGTCACCTAGGTTTAAACTTTAAGTTTAGGTAAGGTAAAAATTTCAAAACATGTGATTTCAAAACATGTCCTTTTATACCACCAGATAAAGCAAATGTAAACTATATGTCAACCACAACCATAAACAACATGTATATTATCACTGCTGTTACTACAGCAACCTTCTACAAACTTAGCGTGTAGAAAAAATGCTTACCTGTCTAAGAATATATCTGGGAGTGGTGGATAGGTCTGCATGTCAGGCACTCGTTCATGGACTATAACCATAATGAAAGATGTAAACCCGAATACTATAAAAACATATATACAACTTAGTATGGTCTTCCAGTACTCTGGGTCCAATCTTCGAACAGGATGTTTGTTTTTGCCATTCATGTATTGGTACTCATCAGAATTCAAGTCAGTGATGGGTCCATCACAGTCATGTGAAAGTTCACCATTACAGAGCCAGTCTGCACTTTGAAGAGCACTAATGAATGGGGTCATGGAACTCATGGGACTGTCACTATTGTAGCCCATTTCTTCTAAAACATCAATATGTATTTTCTGCAATTTTCGGACGGAGAGCATTAACCTTTTAATGTCCCCTAGGACTTTGATTTCTAGAGGAGGAGACCGGAGATCATATTCAGTCAATGTTAACAATGTGATTCCATCAAGTCGGTGCTTATTGCACAAAATGTCCACATATTCAAAAAATCCTTCATCCTTCAGCCACACAGCTACATGCTTGGTAGTCCAACGGCGAATGCAGAGTTGATTAGGACCTGCCATTTCTTCCTCCACTGTCTGTCAAGGGAAAATAGGTAAACAAAACAAAACCTTTAGTGTGTCTAACAACTTCTTCAAAGACCAAATACACAAAAACATAGCAGAAACAGTCATTTACCTACATTCTCTACGGGCTTCTAGAGTCAAAGAAATAAAAAATTATTAAATAATAAGTGACTTTTCAATAGATTAACATTATGTGCATTATGTACATATAATCCCAAAAGCAGAAGAAAGGCTAATAAACTAACATTTTTGTTTGCTGTTTGTTTTCTGGTGGTGCTGGGGATATATTCAAGGTCTCACACATGCTATATAACTCTATAACTGAGTTATATCCTAAGCCCCATGATCTAACATTTTAGAGAAAGACATTTTATAAACAGCTTTTTTTAGAGCATATCAGCTGTAACTTACTTAAAAAGACTGCTGTTGACAAGAATGGGAAAAAATATCATTTTAATACTTTGCATAAAATGAGAGCTATAAAAGATTTATTGTAGCCGGGCGCAGTGGCACACGCCTGTAATCCCAGCACTTGGGAGGCTGAGGCAGGAGGATCGTGAGTTCAAAGCCAGCCTAAGCAACTCAGTGAGACCCTGTCTCTAATAAAATACAAAAAAGGGCTGGGGATGTGGCCCAGTGGTCGAGTGCCCCTGAGTTCAATCCCTGGAACAAAAAAAAAAAAAAAAAAGATTGATTGTATGTTAAAAAAAAATCAAATCTCTGAAATCACCATGTTCTTAGAAAAAGTATCTTTCCAACTTGAGGGGGAAAATATACCCCAAAGAAGGAAACAGATAACTGTAATTCCAGGAAACTCTCTGACATTTTTCTAGATCTCTAACCACTGACTCTATTTCTTTCTGAGATGATTTTCAAAAATGTGACAGGGAAACTTTAAAGCATTTCTTGAAAGTATGATACAATGAACATCCACGTTTCCACAACCCAGCTTGGGTGGGGGAAAAAAAAGTTCCAATACAAGTGTTCTTTGTTAATCTGGATGGATACTAGTTATACAGGTATGCTCCTTTTATGAAAAATCATCATGCTACATACTTATGATCTACACTTTTCTCTGTATATGTTAAAATTTATTTAAAAAGAGCACTTTAAAAAACAAAACTAAAAATTACATACAAATTTATCCTGAAAGACAAATGAATGTCCTTCACAATATCATGGATAACATTGTCTTCCTCTCCTCCAAGATGTAATATCTCCTGATTTTGGTGTTTATCATTGCCTTATGCACTTTGTGCTATGAAAACTTTCTATGGTTCCCTAGGCTGAGGACTGAGAAAAGCAGATGGTACATACATCCTCCTATCCACACAAACTTCTTGCCATGAAGACTTAAAATAATTCAGCAAAGGCAGATATTTTAATAAGTACCACTTGTATCATCAAATTATTCCAACAACAAGAAACACACTTGAGAAAATTCCATCCATATGAGCTGGAGTTGCTGTTCAGTGGTAGTGCACTTGCCCACCAAGTGTGAGGCACTGGGTTCTATCCTAGCACCACATAAAAACAAATAAAGGCATTAAGTCCATACACAACTTAAAAAAAAAAATTCCGCCCATAGATGAATGCCAAGAAAATGTCAGCTAATCATTAAGCATTTATTTCTTAATTACTAAAAGGCAATCCCAGTTTTTTTGAAAGGCTTAAATCATATTCTATTTCCAAAAAGAATTTTTGGTTTTATCAACCCCATAGTTTTTTTAGTCTTAGAAAATTAAAATCACATCCATCTAAAGGAGCTCATATATTTTTTTAAAAGTTTGCTGCAAAATTATCAAAAAATTCTCTCAACTCTTTTTTAAATTTTTTTATTTGTTCTACTTAGTTGTACATGACAGCAGGATGCATTTCAATTCATCATACACAAATGGAGTGTAACATTTCAATTCTCTTGTAGAGACGCACCACTTGTCTCACTCAATTCTTTTAAGCTACAGTATATCATCTCCACCCCAAATGTCAAGGAACTATGATTTGTGAAATTTACACATTGACGTAATATATATTATTTCACACTATTTATCATATAACATATATAAAATCTCATTAAAAATTTGATTTTGCTATGTTTTGATTCATATACATAGCTAGATAGTTTATTCTACCTACTTACATATCTTCTTTTGTTCTAGGTTGACTAAATTACTTGGTCCTTAGATAGCCAACAAGCATATGCTACAAAATCAACAGCAGTTATGATGTAGCAAACCTGAGAAAGAAGCGCACTCATACACAACAAGGCCAGATTTCTTCATTATATTCATTACATTTCTATTCTGCTGTCTTTCCCCTTTAACAGCTTACCACTAATGGGTTCCAAGTCACTCCCA